>CM038681.1:296965207-298165207 GCA_021605205.1 Aegilops longissima | reverse complement strand
AGGAGAATCTACAACACATTGAGTGCGCCGCGTTTGGAGGTTTACATTCGTCGGACGGATCAACCTGATTCCGCTATCTTAACCCTAGAAGCCAACTGCGGTTGAACCGTTGAAGTTGAAGCTGGAGTCGCATGAAGCGTTTTGCAATGACATGGAGCGCGCTCATGGGCGTTTTGGTAAAGTATGCTGATTACGATAGTACCAAGGATCCGAGTGCGAGGATGACGAAGTAGGGAAGGAAAGCAGAATAGCAACTCGAGTCAAGCAGCATCATTCGGCGAGCAATGGAAACAAGCGTAAGGCTAATGGTAACATGGGCCGTAGCCAACACCAGCAGCGGGACAAGGGTCAGTGGCGCAAAGGTAAGCAATCAAACCGGCGGTGCACAAGGTCACAATCGGGATCGTTTGAATTACCTATTGAATCAACCTTGTCCAAAGCATGGGGCGGAGGCGCGGCGAACCACCTCTGGAAGGATTGTTATATTATGCAGGAGTTCAAAATTCTAATGCTTTCGGTATGATCAAGGGCCCGGCGGTTCGAGTCCGCCCGATTCTGATGGAGAAATTCCGGCCCGAGGTTCGGTGGTAATCCGGGCGGGCAAGGCAATCAGAACAATCAAAACAATCAGAACAATCAGAACCAAGGGGGTTACAATCAACAACAGCAGCGATCGGGTTACCAAAGTAATCCAAAGCAGTTGAGCAGTGGGCAGTACCATGTCTTTACCACCAGCTTGGACAGGCGAGACCGCAAACTTGAGCGGGCGGTCGGTGTTGAACGGCCGCACCGCATTACTGCGCTGGTCGAGCAGCCTATTGTATGGGCGAGAGGATCATCCTCCCGGGTTTACAATCCGGGTCAGCTAGCCTAGTGGTGGCACCTCGGTGGGAGGATACAAGTTTACCAAAGGTACTCATGGATGGAGGGAGCAGCATCAACATCACGTACTCTGAGACCTTCCGGCGTATGGGGTTGGCGGATAAGCATCTCGGGCCGTCGGTCAGGTGTTTCACGGCGTGGTGCACAGCAAGTCGGCATACCGGTCGGTAAGATAGCTCTGGAGGTAGCCTTTGCGAGATGAACATGACTCGGATCGGAAGCGTTGGCGTTTGAGGTGGTGAAAATCAAAGCCCTTACCACGCCTGTTTGGGCGGCGGCTTATGCTAAGTTTATAGCACGGCCTTGTTATGTTTATTTGCAGCTGAAAATGCGGGTCACAAAGGGGCGATAGCAGTTCCGCGGGAGCCGCGGATTGCGTTGGAATGCGAGGAAGGTGATGCGGCTTATGCGAGTCGGTTTGTGCCACGAAGAGTTAAAGTACTATAAAGACAATGTTGATCCGGCAGATATGACCCGTTGAAGAAGCCAACTACTGAGCACGATCCGGTTGAAGTTTAAGTCGGTGAGACTAAACTTGTTGATTTTGTGCCGGCGATTCGTCTAAGCAGTTCACCATCGGTGCTAACTTGGATCCAAAATAGGAAGCGCGCTCATCGAGTTCATCCATGAGAATCGGGACATTTTCGCATGGAAACCTTGACATGCCGGTGTACCGAGGAACTTCTGAGCACACTCTTAATGTTGATCCCAAGTACAGACCCGGTAGCAGTTTCTTCGCGGTTTAACGAGGAAAAGCGCAAGGCCATTGGAGAGGAGGTTGCGAGGCTCTTAGCGCGGGGTTTATCGTTGAAGTTTTCCATCGAGTGGCTTGCTAATCCGGTGTTGGTCCTTAAGAAGAATGGCACTTGGCGCGTAATGCGTGGATTATCAGATCTTAACAAGGTTTTCCAGCGAGATCCTTCGCCCTCCCGTATTGATCAGATTATTGATGCTACGGCGGGTTGTGGCGTTGAGTTTTTGGATGCATATTCGGATATCATCAGATTAAGATGGCGGTTAAGGACCAGGAGAAGGCGGCGTTTATCACCTTTTGGAGCCTTACGCTATGTATCTATGCCTTTTGGGCTCAAGGCGCCCAAGCAACTTATCAGCGTTAACGTCTGAATTGCTTGCATGAACAGATCGGCCGTAATGTGCATGCTTATGTGGATGATATTGTGGTTAAGTCAAGGAAGAAGGAAACGATTGAGGATTTGAGAGAAACCTTTGACAACTTGCGGGTGTACAAGATGATGCTTAACACGGCCAAGTGTGTTTTTGGTGTTCGGCGAGGCAAGTTATTGGGCTTCCTTGTGTCCAGCGAGGATTGAAGCTAATCCGGAGAAGATTACAGCTATCACCTCCTGGCTAAGCCAAAGTGTATCAATGATGTCCAACGTTTGGCGGGTCGGATTGCTGCGCTAAGCGGTTTATCGGCCGCCTAGGAGAAGGCCATTCCTTTGTACGAGATCTTTGAAGAAAGCGGATCGGTTAAATGCAGGTTCAGCCGTGATGAAGCATTGGAGGACTTAAAGCGGCGGTTAGCCAACCGCTGTTCTCGCCGCTCCCATTGACAAGGCGCTCTGTTATATGTTCTTTGCTAATGCGGGCGGTCGGCGTAGCCATTGTGGTGGAGCGAAAGAGGCGGGGAAGGAGTATCGGTTCAATGGCGGTTTATTACATTAGCGAGGTCCTCATTGAGTCTAAACAAAGATATCCGCATTGGCGAAGCTGGTATATGGAGTTTTATGGCAAGCGGAAGCTGAAGCAATATTTTCAAGGGCACCCCATCACGGTGGTCGATTCAGCTCCTTTGGGAGATATCATCTGAGAACCGGAAGCGGCGGATTGCTAAGTGGGCTATAGAACTTGGGCGCCGCGGTTTAAGGTATGTGCCTCGGACGGCGATAAAGTCTCGAGCACTTGTGGATTTCATTAACGATTGACCCGAGTTGCAAGCGCTGAAGAAAAGCGGATCATACCTATTGGACCATCCACTTTGATGGGTCGAGGCAATTGGAGGGCTCGGGGCTGGAGTCGTATTAACTTCCCCACGAGGTGACAAGTTACATTACGTTCTTAAGCAATGTTCCCTGTACTAACAATGCAGCTGAGTATGAGGCTTTGCTCCATGGTCTCCGGATGGCTAAGGAGATGAATCTAAGCGGGTTAAGTGCTTTGGTGACTCGGACTTGGTGGCCCGGCAAGTGTCAGTACTTGGGATTCAAAGATCCACTCATGGCTGCGTGCCGTCGGGAGGTGGATATTGTTGCAGGACACTTTAAAGGATATCAGGTGGACCATGTGGATCGTCGGAAGAGCGGCGGCGGATGCTCTAAGCCGGCTGGCCTCTCAACGTAAACCGGTCCCGCCCAATGTCTTCCTTGACGTACTGCACAATCCGTCAGTTAAGCTTCCTAATGAAGTTGATTTGGCTATTCCTGATCCGGAGGCTCAGTTGGTGGCAACCTTGCATGTCATTCGGATTGGGCGCTCCCTTATTTGGCATACATGAACCGGGGCGAGTTACCAGAAGATGAGACGTTGGCCCGACAGATAGTTCGGCGGTCTAAGTCTATGACCATATATAAGGGCGAGTTGCATCATTGCAGCGTGTTAGGGGCGTTTCAGCGTTGTGTGTCCCAGCGAAGGCCGTGAGATATTGCGTGAGATCCATGAAGGGGCTATGGTCACCGCGCGGTTCAAAGTCCTTGGTAGCCAAAGCGTTCCGCCACGGTTTCTATTGGTTGTTGCCCATCTTGATCTGAAGATCTGTTGAGACGATGTGATGGTTGCCAAAAGTTTTCGAGCGTGCTCATGTACCGGCCCAGAATTGAGGATGATTCAATTACTTGGCGTTTGTGACTTGGGGGCTGGATATGGTTGGACCTTTCAAAGGTCCAAGGACAAGAAAGACCCACTGTTGGTGGCGGTCGACAAATTTACAAAGTGGGTAGGCGAGCACATTAGCAAGCGTGATGCGGCCCGGCGGTTCAGTTCATCAAAAGGTGATTTTCGGTTTGGGTTTCCACGGTATCATCACGGACAATGGCACCAATTTGTCCAAGGGAGTCATGAAGGAGTTTTGTGAGCGAGCACATCCGGCAGCGTTTCTTGATGGCCCACCGCAGTCCAATGGTCAAGCGGAGCGAGCTAATCGGGAGATCTTGCGGTATTAAACCCGGCTTATGGTCCCTTTGGAAGGGCGCGGGTTGTTGATAGAAGAGCTACCATCGTGATATGGAGTATCAATACTACCCTAACAGATCCTTTGGATACACACGTTCTTTATGGTCTATGGGCGGAGGCGGTTCTTCCTGCGATATCCGTCATGACTACGCCCAGCGTATGGCCTATGTTGAGGCCGATAGCGAGGCAACCGCACGGGGCGCTTTGGATCGGCTGGATGAAGAAGCGAGATATGGCGGCTGCTCGTTCGGCGATTTACCAGCAGGATCTTCGTCGGTATCACGATCGGTGAGTTAGAACAAGAACCTTTCGGGAAGGAGACTTGGTGCTTGGCTCATTCAAGACCGAGACGGATATGCAAAAGCTATCCCCACCTTGGGAAGGGCCCTTTGTGGTCAGCAGAATCTGCACTGTGGGTCATACTATCGATTGATGTTCGAGGCGAAAAAGACTCACGCGTCGAAGAGGAGACCAACGAGCCGTGGAACATAGCTCATCTTGACCTTATTATACGAGCCATCGGCTCCACTTATGTACATATTAAGACAATGTATATATTATGAATAAAAGCAATAAACGGATCCTCGGCTAAAGCGGGGTATCCGTTACGTAAAAATCCGGTTTGGGTACATGGAGATGTTGTGCATAAAGCAGCCTCGGTTTAACCCTTGGTCTTGCTTTTGAAAGTTTTGTCACTTGGGGGCTTGGTGGTGTCGAACCAATGCAACACCTTTTGATGGTAAAAGCCACCGGATCACAGGGACATGGTCACGTCTGAACCGATCCGCCTCTTGGTGGCCTAAGGCCATAGAATCACAGGGGCTTGGTGAACCCGAACCATTGCCATGCCACTTGATCGGCATAATGCCACGATTTGATTGGGGCATGGCTGACTTGAACCATCGCTACACCTTATGGGAGCTTGGTCTGTCCGACCATGGTAACACCATCGATCGAGGCTCGATAAAGCCTCTTCTTGCAAGCGGTTTTATCATTGCCTTTGCTTCCATGTGGTTTTCATACCAGTTATTTGATTTTGTTTGCCTTCTTAAACGACAACCTTTTCAACGGATTCAAGTTGTCGATTAGCGAATTCGGTCCATTTTTAATCCGGCGATTTTGTTACGGTTTGATTTTTACATTACCATCCCATTATGGAGTAACGAGGGCTTGTCATGCCCGACCACGGTTTACAGTAAACCGGCATTCTAACTTTCTGAGTTGTTTTCTCCTTTGGCGGTAATGGTTTATACAACCTCCGCCTCAAGATTGGCTAGGCCAGCTGCATGCCCGCATTGGCGGTATTTTTGTATCATAAAATTTGGTCATATACCTCCATATTTTCTTATATAAATATATAAGCGTCACAAGCGGTGGCGACACAAGCCGCCTGGCGGTTTAAAATTTGTGATTGCGAGGCGAACTAAGTTGACGGTTCATCAATCAAAATATCGGTACCACCATGCAAAGGATCTGGTGAGGTCATAAAGGCATTGTTCAAAACAAAGTGCTAACTATCCTATTACAAAACCTTCCAAGGCCGGTGTTTCGCATGGCGTTATGGCTACTTGATTTGGGCGTCACCCGGCAGCGGATTCGCCTCTTCGCCGAGTTGGCGTGAGGTAGAGGCGCTGGCGTCGGTTCAACTTCTTCCTCTTCATCACCCAAAGCCGGAAGTCATTGGTAGACCAGTCAATCCGGGTTAAGGCACGAAAGACAGCCTCTTCACTTATAAGCTCAGCGGATCAGCGTCGAGGGCATAAGTGTGCTTACGGATTGGAGGAACAAGGCTCGCACTTCAGGAATGACAAACTCCACCCGCTTGTTGTTTGCGTCATAAAAAGCGGTGAACGCCGGGTTAACCTGCTGCCGATTGACTTCGCCCGTGAACGCATCTCCTTTGTTATTCGTTTTAGGCGTCATTATCAAAGGCTTCACCGTTCTCTTGGCGCTGAAACCCTTGGCTATCTCGGCGGATCAAGATCTGCTATCACGCCTTGCGCGAGTCGAGATCAATAGAGTGCCAGCCGGGCGCGGATCGTTTCAACTCTTCAAGCTGCCCGGAACCATGGACAGCCGGTCGGTGTGTCTTTGATCAGGGCGGAGCTGTGTTGTCGTGCGATGTGGCACATATGACTCATTTGGCGCGGTATCAGCTGCTCAATCGGTGTGTAAGCGGCCTTGAGCTTCTTCCGCACATCGAGCCCAAATGAGCAATACGCTTGCTGCACGGTTGAGATAGCTCGGTTAAACGGCGGGAGAATCAAAACAGAGTAGTCGATTGCAAAATTTTCTTACGAAAGATGGCAGAGGTCATGGCATGAACTTGGCGCTTGATCAGTAAGCTCTTGATCACGGTTTAAGAGCTGATTGACATCTTCGCCCGTTTTATCAAACCGGCCTTCTTGGTGTCCCAATTGGCCCGCTCGGTTTATACCACTCCTTGATTTGTTCCATAGTGGCCAAGGCAGTTTTCAATTCATCCTTGGCCTTGGTGGTTTACGCTTGTTGAGTTTCAGATTGGCCGAAGGTCCTTGAGTTACCGCAGTTTCTTTGGTACATTTCATTACGATAACAAAGGGAGCATGTTAGTTGTTTCATTATAAAGTCCCAAGCTCAATACAAATATTCAACTTGGCACTTGGGGGCTAATGGCTAGTTGATCTCGGTTTGCTATGAGGATCTGAAATTAAGTCCCGGTTTAACTATGCTTAGTTGAACCGACCCTTAGAACTCTGATCTGCAGTTTAAGGTGTATGGTTTCTATGCAAAATTAAGTGCGGTTTAACTATGCTAAATTAGGCGGCCCTTGGAGGCTACTATGCAGAAAAAATACAAGAAAGACATAACTCCTTTACCTCATAGCGGTCCTTCATACGGTTTACCAGACCAGCTTCAAAGTCACGGCTTGTGTAGAGTCGGTTCAGAAACCCGGAGTAAAGTTCTTGGGCAGAGAAGTTGTCATAAGCTGACAGATCAGTTTTCCCCTTATTTTTGCTCATAGTAGTGGAATCTTCCTTGGCGCTGTGTTTTGCTAAAGCGACCGGTTGGCTAGGAGTGGTGTAGCCAGTGCCTGTCACAATAGCATCGTCATTTTTGGCTGGGCTGGCCAGACCGGCGGTCTTCTTTGGGCTTGATGTCTTCTTGCTTTGGCTCGGTGGAGCAGGATGCGAGGTTTCCACTTGGACCTCCGGTTCAGTTTCTGGCGGATCAGCAGTGTCGTCTTTGTACAACTCACCGGAGCTATTTTTGGCGACTTGAGGATTTTCGTGGGTTTGCTCTGGGGTCTTTCCGGATCAACATCCGCATAGGATCAAGGGTTTTGCTTTCTTACTCAAGCGAGCCTTGGTGCTGCAATATTGGAATTGGATTAAGACAAATCGACCAAGGCAATTGTAAACCCGAATTGGCGGGACAGCGATTGCGTACCTGCAGCAACTTTAAGCGGAGGCGATTCGCGTGGTTGATGAACCGCGGAAGAGTTGGAAGAGGCACGATAATTGGTCGAGCGGATTGAGAGGACATCGGAAGAAACCTTTTAAGGGATAACACTTTTCGGAGAACAAGTCACCTCACGGGCGGCGCTTCCGGGTTGGTGTGTCGGTAATCCGGACGAGGTAATCTGTTGGCATTGTCTTGGTCGTCTGGCGCTCTTGATCTCTTTGTGTCTTCAAAGAAAGGTTTGGATTCAGATGAGCATAGGAATGAGATTTTTCACTTTCCGGACTGCGGGCGAATTCTTTTAACCGGCACGAGGTCGGATTCGGAAGAAAGTAGGATTACCTCAACATGGTCGGCGTGGTAGGCTTGACATCATCTGTGAGTTTCAATTGTCAATAAAAGGAACAAGTTACAAGCAGAAGAAACATAAAGAGAAGAGCGGTTCTGGCGACTCCCTCGAGTATCAAGCTTTACCTCAACTTACGAATCTTAGTCTTCCGCGGATCGGAAGACTCGGTGATTTCCTCTTGCCAGCCTTTTGGTAGCCTTGGACTTTACGCGGAGCCGGGCTGGTTTGGTCCGCTTCGGAAGGAGCTGTTAGCTGCGAGGTAACAAGGATTAATGAATATCAACAAAGTATTAAAGGCCAGGCGGTGGCGAGCCTTACATGGCGGTTTGTTGGCAACACAGAATGGAGCCAACCCGGTTAGGCTGCGAGCGGAGATCGGTTCATCAAGCATCCTCTTCTGATCTCTGTGACCTCAAGTTGAGTTATTGGTAACTCGTGGCGTCTTTGAGGTCTTTGAGGCTGCCGATATATTCGTGCATCAATCCGGGCGGCGGCTTAATGGCAAGATGCCCCAAGAAACCCACATCGCACAAGGTCCACACCAGTTAGTCCATTGGCCATTAGAGCCGGAGTTTAATGATTTGGCGCAAAATTCTTCCGTTCAGCGGCGGTCAAGCGTAAAGGCAGCGGATGATGGTTGCTAAGCGGTGAGGGCGGTAACCCGGCAAAGGATTCTCGTTGTCGGGAGCAGTATTCGGCGGTAAAACCAGGTTTGGTTCAATCTTTGGATGGCTATGGTGTTTGGCGTGAAAATCCACTTCCTTCCTTTTTTGGATTGAAGCGCCCCAGCTCCATGTTAGGGCCATCCGAAAATTCTATCTGGCGGTTCAAGTGAAAGAAATCCGGAACAGCTCCACGGATGGTTCTTCTTGAAGGTAGACTTCACGAACACTTGAAAATTGCATATGTTTGACACGGAGTTTGGACCAATATCCTGTGGATGGAGTTGAAAACTGGCAAGGACATCCGGAAGAATTTTGATCCGGGTGGGCAGAATCCCGGTCTAAGTCTTTGCACAAACACAATAACTTCTCCTTCTTGCGGATTGGGAGGGCATTGGCATCGGAACCCTTGATGGAGGACATTTTAGCAGCTAAAGCACGGTGGTAGCGTATCCGTTGAGTTGCGTCTCGGTGGCCTTAGGCGGACCCAATTGCAAGCTGAAATTGCGGGGCCATTCGGAAGACTAAAAGCTGCGAAAGGGAAAAAGCGGTTCAGCATTAAGCGGTTCGAGCACATTATACAATGTTAAACGGCGATTGACGGCCAGTTTCCGATTCGGTTTAGCGAGGACTAATGGGTAGCGGGTTAGCTATCAAAAGTTAAACCGCCATGAATGCGGTTGAGTCGTCGCGGCCATGGCGGAGCAGGTATGAAGAAACTGCGATGAAACACTTATGAACTACGAGATGAACAGGACCTTGAGATGAGATCTAGGGTTTGAAGAGGACCTTACGATGAGCAAAACCGCGGAGGCGCCAGAACCTCGATATGGTCGAGGTTGATCAGTGGCCAGCCGTGGCGACGCGAAGGTCGGAAGGTCGGGCGGCGGGGCAGGGCTGGGCGCCCGCGAGGAAGGAGAAGCGGAAGAAGAAAGGGGCTGCCGGTCTATTTATAAGGCAAGGGCAATTAACAAGCACGAGAATCGAGGAGTCAAAAGCGGACGGCGCAATGGATCTCGATTTCGGGATAGCATTAAATGAAAGGAATCTTCTTGTTTGGATTTCTTTATTAAAGATGACGTCAAAGCGCCTGTTATGGTGGTGGGAGGATAGCGTCACGGCGGTACAAGCAGATGGCGGTTTATGGAGTATGAAGGAGATTGAGTTTCTGAAGATGTTGAAGATTAACATGAACGGTTCAAGTCAATCTGGGGCCTAATGTTGGGGATATAACTACAGTGTAAACCGCCGAAGGGGCGGGTTACCCTAAATCCATGATCGAGGCCTGGGAGGAGGCCCAAAGCCCGAGCGGATTAGGGTCCATTCATGTAAACCGCCTTAGTTTTGTAACTTGAGCTGTAAGATAAGAGAGAAGAGACCGAGCGGACACTTGTATGAGCGGATCGGGACTCTATGAACCGGCGAGGCGTCAACCCGTGTATATAAGGGGCGACCCGTGGCGGAGTTAAGGACGGACAATTCGAGGCTTAAGCGAAGCTATTGCTCCCTAGTCACCGAAATCACATCAATCCCATCACAACTAGGCGTAGGCTTTACCTTCATCGAAGGGCGAACTAGTATAACTCCGTGTCTTTGTGTCGCTTTAACCCTCTAAGTTAACCCGTTCGATGGCCTGCGACTAAGTCCTTTCACGAGGACATCTGCGTGACAATTCCACGACAAGGGTGTACTTCTTCACGACGCTCTCACCACTTACCGCCGTTTACCGACATGTACTCGGCAACCTTCAGCGGAAGCCCAGCGTGGGTGTCGGCCACGACTGACTAAACACACGAGTCGAGTCGGGTTTATCGCCTATTCGGGTTCCATCCAGGAGTCCGGCGAGGTTTCCACTAACGACCCCGAGCGATGTGTGCGGGGTTCCCGAGACACCAAGCAGGCGAATCGGTACACAGACCCGCGTGCCTACCACAACACAGCCTACCCCTAAGGTCAGCGCTGCGTGCAGCCCCACATGCTACAAACACGAAACTACTTGCAACTCCGGATGAGGACAAGAGTGGTTAATAAGTCGAGAGGGTCAATTAAGGATCCCAATGCGTGGTAGTAGCTAAGTCTTTAAATCACACACACGATCTCAGTTCTTAGGGACGGCTTCAATGAAACAACCCACCATGTACTCCTACATGGCCTCTCATCGATACCTTTACCAAAACGTGTTCAACACTTCCACTCTCGAACCCGACACAACCTTTCACTCCAGTTCATCATCCCGATGAGCCAGACCTGACACAACTATAAGCATAGCAAGCATAGCATGGTAGGAATCACAAACATGGCTCAATCAACTCCTACACATGCTAGTGGGTTTCATCTAGTTACTGTGGCAATGACAGGTCATGCAAAGGAAGTGGGTTCAGCTACCGCAGCACACAACAGTTTGAATCGCGTTGTCTTCATGCAGTAAACAAGAGCAGAAGCGAGAACATGGGTTTGTATCGGAATGATCAATGGTAGCTTGCCTGATGTAGTGGTGGTAGGATACTGCCCTTCAGACGGATATTCGGGATTATCCTCGGAGGCGGAACCTATCATGAAAGACACACCGAAAATAAACACACATGAAAATAAACACACATTCGGGATGAACTCATTTGAATCAAAGATTCAAATGTTAGCTCATTTAACATAGCCATAAAGGTGCATTATCTTAATCTGCTTAAACAGCAAGGTTAACTTGTTCTATCATGCATGAAACCTTTACCAATGGATAGAATGGATTTTTCTGATCATTTTTCATATATAAATCTTTGCATTTGGAGTTACAGATTAATTTCTATGAATTTTTGAAGTTTGAACTATTTTCTGGAATTTCCTATAACAGAATAATTCCAGTAATTCATTTACTGCATCAGCAATGCGTCAGGATGACGTCAGAGGTCAACGGGGACGTCCAGGTCAAACTGACCAGTGGGTCCCGCATGTCAGCAATTAACTTAACTAATTAAAATCAGTTTAAACTAACTAAGTTAATTAGAAGGGGGGCCCACATCATAGGTTCGGAGAGTCAACCGGGCCATACAGTCAAAGTCGAGTCGGCTACACGGCGTTTAGCCTCCGAGGGAGCGACGCGGCGGCGAAGTGGTTTTAGCCGTTTGGCAACCAAATGAGCATGAGGCGTCTAGGTGTAGCTGGGAGCAAGCCGCAGCTCTTGGTGGCGTTAGTTGGGCTCGGGGTGGCGGAACCGGCGCCGGCGATGACCTTGGCGGCGCCGGAGTTGGTGATGACGAACTCGGGGCTACGGTGTGCGGTGAGGTGCGTGAAGTGGTGGTTAGACACTACGCGGTGCGGTGAGCATGTTGGACACCGAGGGTGACGGTGGATGGCGGGAGCACGTCGGCGACGAGCTCATGGCGGTGCGTCTGGTGAGCTCCGTGCGGTCGCTCTGAGGCTCGGGGCGAGTAAAGAAAGGAGGGGAGGTAGCTAAGCTCACGGAGAACTCGAGGAAGCACTCGGTGCGGTCGGGGGCGGGCTGGTCTGTGGCGGCGTCGAAGGGATCTCCGGCAGGCGAGTCGAGCGAGTCGGTGTAGAGGCCTCGGGCCATCTGGCGCTAGGGGCTCGGCTAGCTCGAAGAAGAGGAGGCGGCGGAGCTCCTAGACCTGACGAGGCGCAAGGACTGACGGAGGAGCGCGACTCTGGCGACAGTGTGGCGGCGGTGGCGTCGGTCATGGCGTGGGAGAGCGAGGGAGGAGCTGGGGAGGGAGAGAATGGGAGTGATCCGCGTCGGCAGCTCGGTGAGGAAGCGGCGGCGGCCAGCTCGTGCTTGCGCATGCGGTGCTTTCGCCGTCGAGCACCTGCTGCTGCTGGCCAAGCCAAGCAGCTCGTTGGCGTGGCGGCTGGGCTGGGCAGCACAGTGGGCAGTTAGGTGGCGCCAGTAAGTTTTTCCATTTCTGTTTTCTTTTCTATTTTACGTAACTTTGTGGACTTTCTAAAAATACTTAAACAACTCCAAAATTCACCAAACTGCACATGGTCCTTAGTTGGAATATTTCCAGCTTGGAACATTTTAGTTTAGGATTATTTGGGCATTTGAAATATTTTATATAATTTAAATGCCCAAACTCAAATCTTATGATTTAATTCAAAAGCCTTAGGATGACCTAGAAAATTGTGCACCACTTTTGGCAGAGGCTCTGAACCAAAGCAAAGGTGATGAGCATTTTAGAAGGGCATTTCAGGTTCATTGAAAATAATTTTAGTAAGCCCTAGTTGGATTCAAAAGGGGGTTCTGGGGGTTCTGTCTTCCCCATTTCATGTTTCTGATGAAAGTTAAACATGATGCAACACACTAATGCATGGACTAGCTAGGATGTGACAACTCACCCCCACTCAAAAGAATCTCGTCCCGAGATTTAGGATCCGTTGGGAAAAAGGTGGGATACTCAAGTCGAAGACGATCCTCCCTTTCCCAAGTTGCTTCTTGCTCGGAATGGTTTGACCATTGAACCTTTAGAAACTTGATGTTCGGCGTCGAGTGATGCGCTCGGCTTGATCAAGAATCTGAGCGAGATATTCTCGATAGGTGAGGTTATCTTGGAGATCAAGTGTTTCGTGGTCCACTCCACGGATAGGATCCGAGAAGCAATGCCTGAGTTGGGAAACGTGGAAGACATCATGGACTCTGGAAAGATGCAAAGGTAGTTCCAATTGGTAGGCAACTTCTCCTTGTTTGACAAGAATGCGAAAGGGTCCAATGTAACGAGGAGCCAACTTGCCTTTGATACCGAATCGATGGGTTCCCTTCAAAGGATTAACCCGAAGGTAAGCCTTCTCGCCAATTTCATAAGTCATAGGCTTATGCTTGCGGTCATATTGACTCTTTTGACGAGATTGGGCTGTTTTCAATTTCTCACGAATAACGCGAACCTGCTCTTCTGCTTCCTGAATCATATCCGGGCCAAAGAGTTGTCTCTCCCCGGTTTCTGACCAGTTAAGAGGCGTTCGACATTTCCGTCCATAAAGAACTTCGAAAGGAGCTTTGCCCAAGCTAGCTTGATAACTATTGTTATAAGCGAACTTCGGCGAATGGAAGGCATTTCTCCCAATTCATGCGAAAGAGATGATGAAGCTCGAAGCATATCCTCTAGGATTTGATTGACTCGTTCTACTTGACCACTTGATTGAGGATGGAAGGCGGTGCTAAAGGAGAGCGAGTTTCCATAGCATTTTGGAAACTTTCCCAAAATCGAGAGGTGAAGAGACTTCCACGTTCGAGTTAATCTCAATGGAACACCATGAAGAGACACTATTAGAGAGATGTACAAATCAGCTAGCTGGCTAGCGGTTATACTCTCACGAGCGGGTAGGAAGTGGGCTACTTTGGAAAGGCGATCGGCGACAACGAAGATAGCATTATTCCCTCTCTTGGTCTGGAAACCGGTAATGAAATCCATACGGATTTCATCCCATTTCCATACGGGAATAGCCAAAGGTTGAAGGGTACTAGCAGGCCGTTGATGTTCTGCTTTAACTCGACGACGACGCGTCGCGATTAGCAATGTATTGAGCGATTTCTCTCTTCATCCTAGTCCACCAAAACCTCTGGCGTGGGTCTTGATACATTTAGTACTACGGGATGAATGGTGAGAGGAGATTCATGAGCTTCCTTAAGGATCAGTTGCCGTAGCTGTTGTTTCTTGGGAACCACCAAGCGGTTCTCAAAGAAGACAACACCTCGTTCATCTATGGAAAAACACTTAGCAGCTCCGCTAGCAATGTTCTCCTTGATCCGAGATATCCCTCTATCATACTGGTGAGCAGTTATGATTCGATCCGTAAGTTTGGGTTTCGCCACCAGGGTGGAAAGGAATCCTCGAGGAACAATGTGAAGGTTAAGCTTATGAAATTCCTCGTGGAGAAAGGGTTGACTTTGCTGTAACATCAGATTGTTACAATAAGATTTGCGACTTAGTGCGTCAGCCATGACATTAGCTTTGCCTGGGGTGTAAGATATTCCTAAGTCGTAATCTGTAATCAACTCGACCCAACGTCTTTGCACGAGATTCAAATCTGGTTGGGTGAAGATATATTTTAGACTTTGGTGATCGGTGTAAATTTCTAGCGATTACCAAGAAGGTAATGTCGCCAGGTTTTGAGTGCATGGACCCTTTGCTGCAAGCTCTAGATCGTGTGTGGGATAGTTATCCTCATGTGGGCGCTTGGTGTCGAAGCGTAGGCAATCACATGACGATCTTGCATGAGTATGCAACCTAGTCCTTGTCGCGAGGCGTCGCAATAGATAATAAAGTCCTTAGAAAAATCTGGTGGGACAAATGCGGGAGTAGATGTCGAGCGTCTTTTCAGTTCTGAAAGCTGAACTTCGCCTTTATGGCGTCCATTCGAACTTCTTATCTTTCTTGAGGAGTTCGGTTAGAGGCTTAGCAACTTTGGAGAAATTCTCGTGAAGCGGCGGCAATAGCTTGCTAGACCGAGAAACTCGAACTTGCTTGACCGATTCAGGTGGAGTCGATCAAGGGCGGCTTGAACTTCGCTTCGGGATTGACAGCAATGCCCTTACCGGAGATTACATGGCCTAGATAGGTCACTTACGGTAACCAGAATTCACACTTAGAGAATTTGGCATAAAGGCGGTGCTCTCAAGTTTCATCAATACTAGCCTTAGATGTTGGCATGTTCTTCCTCATTCTTGGAGTAGATGAGTATATCATCGAGGTATACCACGACGAATTTATCCAAATACTCCATGAAGATTGAGTTCATTAACCGAGAGAAGGTGGCTGGAGCATTGGTTAACCCGAAGGACATGACGGTGTACTCGTATTGGCCATAACGAGTAACAAAGGCCGTTTAGGAATGTCCCGTTCTTGATTTTGATTTGATGGTAGCCCAACCACAAATCCATCTTGAAAAGATCGAGGATCCAGCGAGCTGATCATACGGATCGTTGATCTGGGAGCGGATACTTGTTCTTGATAGTGACCAAATTGATGGTCGGTAATCTACAACCATCCGATCCGTTCCATCCTTCTTCTTGACGAAGAGGACGGGGCAAGCCCATGGAGATGAACTAGGACGGATGAAACCCTTTTGCAAGGACTCATCGAGTTGTTTCTTAAGCTCGGCTAGTTCTAGGGGTGTCATCTTATAAGGTCTTCTAGAGATTGGACGGTTCCGGGAACAAGATCTATCACGAACTCGACATCCTGTCGGGTGGAACACTGGCAGTTCTTCTGAAAGACATCCGGAAAGTCACGGACTACGGAATATCTTGAGGTCGGAAGGGGTTGGCATTTAAGGAGTATAGCTGACGCTTAGACACTCGGGTTAAAACATTAACTGTCTTGCCCGAAGGATGGGTGAGTTGAACAGTTCTAGTAGAGCAATCAATCTTAGCGTAATGGGCTGACATCCAGTCCATACCCAAGATGATGTTTATGTCCGAGGACTTGAGAGCTATTAGAGATGCAAGAAAGACTAATCAGTCGACAAGGATTTCATTCCCATGACTTATTCTAGAGGTTTGCCATCTAGAACTAGGAGTCTGAATTTCCATGGAGGTGTGCATGTCACAGAATGTGGTGTTGTGCAATCGAGCATAGCTCTCAGAAATAAATGAATGAGATGCTCCAGTATCAAAAAGAACAGTTGCCGGATGACAATTAACAAGGAGCGTACCGAGAACGACGTTGGGATCCTCATGGGTTTCCTCAGCTGAAACATAGTTGACGTGGCCACGAGCAGTGGCATCTGGTTTAGCGTAGAGCACCTTTCCTGCTGGCTTACCATGGCCAACAGACTTTCCGATCTGACTGGGGTTGTTCTGGGGACACTCACGGATGTAGTGGCCCGTCTCTCCACACTTGAAACAGGTTATCATATTGGGGCGTGGGGCAGCATTAGCAGCGGGGCCTCCATAAGTCTTGGGTGGTGCATCTTTGGTTGGGGCGGCGCCTCAAAGAATGGCCTCGGAGTGAACACAGGGTGGCGAGCGGTGTTTGGAATCCAAACCCGGCGCTTCTGAGATCCAGAGCCGGATGAAGAACCAAAGTCATGGGAGTGCTTGCGTGAAGCTTCAAAATCAGACTGTCCAGTTTCAGCACTGATAGCCTTGTTGACTAACTTCTGGAAGGAGGTGCACTCGTGCAGACGAAGATCACGACGAAGCTCGGGGCTAAGTCCCTTGCGGAACCTTGCCTGCTTATTGGCGTCGGTAGAAACCTCTTCAGGAGCATAACGTGCTAGATTTCCAAACTCACGGCTGTAAGTATCCACAGTCAGTCTACCACAGGTGAAGTTGCGAGAACTCTTCCTCTTACGATCCATGAGACCTTCCGGGATGTGATGCTCACGGAAAGCGGCACTGAACTCAGCCCAAGTAGTGATTTGTCCAACCGGGCGCATAGCCTCATAATTCTCCCACCAAAGACTAGCAGGGCCTTCGAGATTATATGCGGCAAAGGTAACCTTATCAGCTTCAGCCACGTTGGCAGAACGTAGCTTGTGGGTGATGCTGCGAAGCCAGTCATCCGCATCGAGAGGCTCAACGGAATATTTGAACTTCGGTGGATACAGCTTGACAAAGTCATTGAGTGACACCAGATCATTCCTTGGTTGGCGTGCGGTGTTTTGCTCAATCCGCTCCAGCAAGCGATTGGTCTGACGCTTGTTGCGTTCTGCCTCCAACATAACCTCGGCCAAAGATGGCGGTTGAGGCAGATTTACATTCCTAGCTGCGCTGGCTTCTCCCTGCTCGGAGCAGCAGGATTATTCTTGGTGTTGACCATCCTAGGAAACAAAACAACGGTTTAAACCAGGATGGCAGAATTTAGCAAGGAAGTGTGGAATGTAATGGATAACACGGAATGCAGAGATGTTCATCCGTATGACATGGTAATATAAAAACTGCCATATATATACCAACGGTCATACACACCATTCATAGTTTAGTACAAGCCTGACGGAGTACAACTATAGTGAAAGGCGTTACATCTCAACGGAAGCATTCCAAACTCCTATACATTATTTTTCTACACTTCCGGAATGATACACACTAAGTCATATCCCACAGGTCACGCAAGACGGTGGAAATACAACTATTACAATACTAGGGATACTACTACTAACTCAGACAGCTCTGTAGTAGTCCTCATAGAAGTCACCACCCAAGCTTGGAAGCAGAACATGATCATCCGGAAACAGACGGTCCTGTGGAGCTTGCGGACCAAAGGGACTCAGATGTGGCCGTGGTCCAACAAACGGCGGCAGACGAGGTCCACGAGGAGGGGTGATGCCTCCTACCTCACGCCACTCCATAAAATCTGGCAGACCAGCCCGCACAGGATACAAGTCCCTCATGTCCATGTATCCGGCTTGCACGGCAGGTGCAAACCGAGTCAGAGTGGCCCAGTGATCAGAGAGGGCATTAAAGAGCTCCATACGCAAGGCCCGGTTTTCACGGTCCTTGTCTTCCAGCATCTCTGTAGTGGTGCGGAGGAGAGAGTCCTCATGGGATGCGTCGCTGTACATACCCTGAAGGTAACCATGCGCCCCAGGGAGGATCTTTGGCATGTAGCGGAAATCGGTGTTGCCTGACAAGGCAGTTCTGCTCGAATAATAGTCATCATTGAGTAGGCTGCATCCTGCACGGACATCCCAATAGTGATCCCAAGTCCATAAGAACGATTGGAGCGGTTCAGTAGCTCCGGGATAAGATGGATATATCCTGACCGTGCACAGATATTGGCTTTGATTAAAATCTCTAAACTGCTCCTCGACGGTATATTCGGGATACCATCGATAACCGGTCTCGACCATCACCCGAACCAACATTGCCGTGTGACCACACACATCAATGCAACGGGTCAGACGAACCACTTGGTTCTGGGGACGGGTGGCCATCTGAAAGCACAGCCACAATGCAAAGACATTAGAATTTCTAGGGAAAATCGGGCAGCATAACATCTGTAAATGCTCAAGAACAGATTTGAGACATTCATAATCAGATTGCAAAACCACTCAACAACATCATATCAAGGTTCTGGTTCAACTGATAGCATACTAAAAGTAGTAGAAACTGAACTGAGGCTGTAACCAACAATCCTATAAGTTACTACGGATTAGTAACACGTGAACCTGATAGAGAGAAGAGAGCCTAGTCCTATACCCACGTAGAATGAGAAGAGGATGACTCAGATCAGAGGGCATAAGGTAAAGGAGTAAAAGAGCCTTACGTTCCCTCCCACAATCAATTCCCCTACATATAACTAAAGCATTTCTAGAATCAACATCGACCATTTTGGCTTAGCGAACCTACAGGCAGCCTGGCTCAGATACCAACGCTGTCAGGACCCCGATTCCAAGTCACATTGACCTAGCCGGTAACACCTCATATCACTTTGCGGCCTCACGCACGGTATTCCCACAGGTGTCGCCTTACCATGGCCCGGGACCGTTTGCACCTTTTGGCTCACGTATATGATAGTGTCGCTAGCATCCATATGACAAAGAACCCGGGCCGACATGGCTAGTCGTGAACCCAAAGCGGCGCTAACCCATGGGGACAGGCATACATGAATCACATCGAGCATGTCGGTCATCAACGTATGACTTGGGCTGTAGCACTGGCTAACAGGACTCCGTATCCCGGCTGTAGCAGGCTAGGCAGGACTCCAAATATCACCGTGTGACATTTTCCGAAGGGACGGACATAAGAACGAAGTGAAACACATGCCGCCGATCAAGTGTCCAAGCAGTAGTCTGGGCTAGTAGGACTCCGTGAACCGGCTGTAGCGGACTACTATCGCTCGAAACACGAGACTACATTTCCCCATATGAGAGGCTGCCAAGGATAAACAACTAGTTTGTCGGATCCCACTCATACCAAGCATTTTAATCATACACGCAATATGCCCGATATGAGTACATACAACATGGCATCACAACAAAACTCTACAACTCAAAGTACTTTATTTAAGAGGCTCCGAGGAGCCATACATAACATATCCATACAGGTAGGGATCACATGACCCAACACTCAAGTCATACAAACATACAAGCACATGCGAAGCAAACTAGTCTGAGTACGACTCTAAAAAGAAAGAAAGCTTGTTGAAGCCCTTCTATCTCAAAGGCCCTTCACAAGCCTTGGATCACCACCGGGTGGCTAGTTCACTCGTCGATGTCAAGGTCTACATAAAACCCATCGGAGGGGGTGTGTTGTCGTCTGAAAACATTAATTAAGCAAACATGAGTGCGGAGGTACTCAGCAAGTCTTCTAATGAATCCTATCATACATGCACATTCTCGGGAAGGTGGTGGGGTTATTTGCAGACAAGCCAGCTTTGACTCTTAGCTAAGCTATCCTCGTGACACCACTTGAAAAGCATTTGTCGCTTTGCAGTCCACTAATCACCATCACAATACTCCACCGTGGATCCTCTCGTCAACCCACGAGAGGGCCATCCATGCACTCACACTATCTTGAGGCTTTTAGTAGTATCCATTTACTTTTTATGAACTATATAGGTGACCAAGTAGTCCTTTACATGACGCGGCTATTCGAATAGTTTTATACGCTGCAGGTGTACTTCTTCACACGCTCTCACCACTTACCGCCGTTTACGACATGTACTCGGCAACCTTCAAGCGAAGCCCAGCGTGGGTGTCGGCCACGACTGACTAAACACATGAGTCCCGAGTCCAGGTTTATCGCCTATTCGGGTTCCATCCGCAGGAGTCGGCCGAGGTTTCCACTAACGGCCCCGAGCGATGTGTGCAGGGTTCCCGAGACACCAAGCAGGCGAATCGGTACACCGGCCACGTGCCTACCACAACACATCCTACCCCTAAGGTCAGCGCTGCGTGCCCCAACATGCTACAAACACCGAAACTACTTGCAACTCCGGATGAGGACAAGAGTGGTTAATAAGTCGAGAGGGTCAATTAAGGATCCCAATGCGTGGTAGTAGCTAAGTCTTTAAATCACACACACAGATCTCAGTTCTTAGGGACGGCTTCAATGAAACAACCCACCATGTACTCCTACATGGCCTCTCATCGATACCTTTACCAAAACGTGTTCAACACTTTCACTCTCGAACTGACACAACCTTTCACTCCAGTTCATCATCCCGATGAGCGGACTGACACAACTCTAAGCATAGCAAGCATAGCATGGTAGGAATCACAAACATGGCTCAATCAACTCCTACACATGCTAGTGGGTTTCATCTAATTCTTGTGGCAATGACAGTGATGCAAAGGAAGTGGGTTCAACTACCGCAGCACACAACAGTTGGAATCGCGTTGTCTTAATGCAGATAAACAAGAGCGAAGCGAGAACATGGGTTTGTACGGAATGATCAATGGTTGCTTGCACGATGTAGTGGTGGTAGGATACGCCCTTGAGCGGATATTCGGATTATCCTCGAGGCGTAACCTATCACGAAAGACACAGAAAATAAACACACATGGCAATAAGCAACAATATGATGCATGCTATGACATGGCAATATGAATGTGTGTTGGCCTAATGCAAGCTGGAACAAAAGGATGAACTCATTTGAATCAAAGATTCAAATGTTAGCTCATTAACATAGCCATAAAGGTGCATTATCTTAATCTGCTTAAACAGCAAGGTTAACTTGTTCTATCATGCATGAAACCTTTACCAATGGATAGAATGGATTTTTCTGATCATTTTTCATATATAAATCTTTGCATTTGGAGTTACATATTAATTTCTATGAATTTTTGAAGTTTGAACTATTTTCTAGAATTTCCTATAACAGAATAATTCCAGTAATTCATTTATCACGTCGAAATCGTCGAGGATAGCGTCGAGGTCAACGGGAACGTCCAGGTCAAACTGACCAGTGGGTCCCGCATGTCAGCAATTAACTTAACTAATTAAAATCAGTTTAAACTAACTAAGTTAATTAGAAGGCGGGGGGGTGGCCCACCTGTCATAGGCTCAGGAGAGTCAACCCGGGCCCGCCCTGGTCAAAGTCAGAGTCGGCTACATCGGTGTTTAGCCGCCGGCGAGCCAGACGCGGCGGCGGAAGTGGTTTTGGCCGTTTCGGCAACCAAATGAGCCGCGGAGGGCGTCTAGGTGTAGCTGGGAGCAAGTCGCAGCTCTTGGTGGCGTTGGTTGGGCTCGGGGTGGCCGGAAACGGCGCCGGCGACGACCTTGGCGGCCGCCGGAGTTCGGGTGATGACGAACTCGGGGCTACGGTGTGCGGTGAGGTGCGTGAAGTGGTGGTTAGACACTACGCGGTGCGGTGAGCATGTTGGACACCGAGGGGTGACCGGTGGATGGCCGGGAGCACGTCGGTGTGAGAGCTCCATGGCGGTGCGTCTTGGTGAGCTCCGTCGCGGTCGCTCTGAGGCTCGGGGCGAGTAAGGAAAGGAGGGGGAGGTAGCTAAGCTCACGGAGAACTCGAGGAAGCACTCGGTGCGGTCGGGGACGGGCTGGTGCGGCGGCGACGTCGAAGGGGATCTCCAGCGACGGCGGAGTAGGGCGAGGTCAGTGCAGAGGCCTCGGGCCACGCGAGTGCTTGGGGCTCGGCTAGCTCGAAGAAGAGGAGGGCGGCGGAGCTCCTAGACACGACGGGGAGGCGCAAGGACGACGGAGAGCGCGACTACGACGACGGTGCGGCTGCGGTGGCGTCGGCCATGGCGTGGGAGAGCGAGGGGGAGGAGCTCGGGTGGAGGAGAGGTGTCTGAGGGTTCGGGGGGAGAGAATGGGAGTGATCCGCGTCGGCAGCTCGGTGAGGGAAGCGGCGAGGCGGCGGCCAGCTGCGTGGCACGCATGCGGTGCTCGCCGTCGAGCACCTGCCTGCCTTCCTGGCCAAGCCAAGCAGCTCGCTGGCGCGGCGGCTGGGCTGGGCCGGCAGGTGGGCCGGTTGGGTGGCACCAGGTAAGTTTTTCCATTTCTGTTTTCTTTTTCTATTTTCTGTAACTTTGTGGACTTTCTAAAAATACTTAAACAACTCCAAAATTCACCAAACTGCACCTGGTCCTTAGTTGGAATATTTCCAGCTTGGAACATTTTAGTTTGGGATTATTTGGGCATTTGAAATATTTTATATAATTTAAATGCCCAAACTCAAATACTTATGATTTAATTCAAAAACCTTAGGATGACCTAGAAAATTGTGCACCACTTTTGGCAGAGGCTCTGAACCAAAGCAAAGGTGATGAGCATTTTAGAAGGGCATTTCAGGTTCCTTGAAAGTAATTTTAGTAAGCCCTAGTTGGATTCAAAAGGGGGTTCTAGGGGTTCTGTCTTCCCCATTTCAAGTTTCTGATGAAAGTTAAACATGATGCAACACACTAATGCATGGACTAGCCAGGATGTGACATCATATACACAATATTCAACACCATGTTCTTAGTTCAGACATCATATATGCGAATGCCCTCTTCTTAGCATATAAATCACATATGTGAATTAAATCATGCGATCCTGATTACCTAGATAACATGTATGTGATTATGTCATGCGATCATGTTTAGTTAGTCATCATATCTTTGAATTATGTTATGCTATGCTATCCAGTTTAGATAGACATCATATATGTGAAATTATATCATGTTATCCGTTTTAGTTAAACAATATACATGTCAACTATTTCATGCCCTCTTTTTTCCACACTATCTATTGCATCTGTCTCTCATGCAATGTATGTACATTCAACTATATTTCCTGTTTATTAGCCATTTGAATTGGAGCGGGTGATGGTAGTATCTAGCGGAGTAAAAACATGGTATTCAAATAAAACAACAACTCATGTGCACGTCGTGGGTCCCCTCGGTTGTTTATTATTTTGGTATTTTTTCTAATATTCCAAAACTGACAGAAAGTATTTTGATTGAATTATTGGAGTCGGTTTACTTACCATATCACATACTTATTCCTTTTCTGGGTTCTGGAGTGTTCTAGAAGGTCTCTCTTATGTGTTCCTCCGGTGTCATGGTTTGAATAATGTTAGTTTCAACATTAATAGATGTACCTGAGATATAATGCTTAATTCTTTGTCCCCTGACCACCCTCGGATTATTGCCTTCGGATTTACTGATTTTAACACCCATTAAAGGAAGGAAAAGGTCCCATATACTCAAATCCCCAAACATCAAATGGCTCAATAACAAGTGAATAATTCATAGGCATTTCCTGACGTCTACCAATATTACCAATTCTTTGACATTCATCACAAGACAAGACAAACTTACGTGCATCCTTACAGAGAGTAGGCCAATAAAAACTATATTGTAATACTTATGTGTAGTTCTATCTCCAGCACGGTGTCCCCCGTAAGCCTCAGAATGACACTTCCGTAGGATTTGTTCTTGTTCATGCCCTGGTATACAATTTCTAATAATACCATCTACTCCTTCTTTATAAAGATGTGGGTCATCCCAGAAGTAATGTCTTAAATCAAAGAAGAACTTTTCCTTTTGTGGGTATGTGAAACTGGGTGGTATATATTTAGCAACAATGTAATTAGCATAGTCTGCATACCAAGGATTATTACAAGAAGCATTTATAACAGCTAATTGTTCATCAGGAAAACTATCATCAATAGGCAATGGATCATCAAGAATATTTTCCAATCTAGACAAATTATCAGCTACGGCATTCTCAGTTCCCATCCCATCAGTAATATGAAATTCACATTCTTGTAGCAATAGAACCCACCTAATGAGTCTAGGTTCAACATCTTTCTTTTCCATAAGATATTTAATAGCAGCATGATCGGTGTGGACAATTACTTCAGAATCAACAACGTAAGATCAGAATTTAGCACATGCAAACACAACTGCTAAAAATTCCTTCTCAATAGTAGCATAATTTCTTTGAGCACTATCTAGAGTTTTACTAGCATAATGGATAACATTTAATTTCTTATCAACTCTTTTTTCTAGAACAACACCAACAACATAGTCACTAGCATCACACATAATTTCAAATGGTAAGTTCCAATTAGGTGGTTGAACAATACGTTTGGATTTTAAGGCTTTCTTAAGTGTTCCAAAGGCTTCTACACAATCATCATAAAAAACAAATGGAACATTATTTTTGCAAGAGATTACTAAGAGGCCTACAAATTTTAGAGAAGTCTTTAGCTTTATCTACTTTAATACCTTGTTCGGAAATTTTATGCCCCAAGACAATACCTTCATTCACCATAAAGTGGCACTTATCCCAATTCAAGACAAGATTAGTTTGTTCACATGTCTGTGAAACTCGATCAAGGTTGCTCAAGCAATCATGAAAATAAGTCCCATAAACAGAAAAATCATCCTTGAAAACCTCAACAACCTTTTCACGAAAATCAGAGAATATAGTAGTTATACATATTTGAAAGGTAGAAGGTGCATTGCATAAACCAAAAGGCGTACGTCTATAAGCATAAGTTCCAAAAGGGCAAGTAAATGTAGTTTTCACTTGATCTTCTTGTGATACATGTCTTTGATAGAAACCAATATATCCTTCAAGAAAACAAAAGTGCGTGTGCTTAGATATTCTTTCTAACATTTGATCTATAAATGCTAAGGGGTGATGATCCTTTCAAGTAGCTTTGCTTAATTTTCTAAAATCAATCACCATCCTATAACCAGTTACAATTCTTTGTGGAATGAGTTCATTTTTATCATTGGGAACAATGGTTATACCGCCTTTCTTAGATACACAATGAATAGGACTTACCCATCTACTATCAGCTATGGGATATATTATACCTGCTTCCAAAAGGTTTAATATTTCAGTCCTTACCATATCCTTCATCTTAGGATTTAACCGTCGTTGATGATCAACAACGGCTTAGCATTGGGCTCCATATTAATCTTATGCTGACATAGAGTTGAACTAATGCCCTTAAGATCATCAAGAGTATATACAATAGTTGCACGGTGCTTCCTCAGAGTTTTAAGTAATCTCTTTTCTTCATGCTTTGACAGGTTAGCACTAATAATAACATGATATATCTCTTTTCATCAAGATAAGCATACGTAAGTGTATGAGGCAATTGTTTCAATTCAAATACATGATCACCTTTAGGCGGAGGAGGACCTCCAATAGTTTTAACAAGAAAATTGGGTTTAAGGATAGGTGGTTGATCAAAGAACATCTTGTCTATTTAATTTCTTTCATTCATGTGCATATCATTTTCATGGTCTAGCAAATATTGTTCTAACAGTGTAGGAGGTACGACAATAGAAGCAAGACCAATAATTTCATTTTTACTAGGCAATTCTTTATCATGAGGTTGTCTACGAAATTTAGAGAAATTAAACTCATGAGTTACATCACCAAAGTTAGCACTTACAGTTTCTTTATTGCAATCAATCTTAGCATTAGCTGTATTCAAGACTGGTCTACAAAATATAATGGGACAAAAATAATCTTGTGGAGAACCAAGAACTAGAAAATCACCAGGGTATTTTATTTTTCCACACAAGACTTCAACATCTCTAACAATCCCAAGCGGTGAAATAGTATCTCTATTCGCAAGTTTAATAGTAACATCAGTATCTTCTATCTCAACATGTGCTATATCACTCATAATCTCTTACTATAAGGTAAATGGGATAGCACTCAGACTAGCACCCAAATCACACATGCCATGGTAACAATGATCTCCTATTTTAATAGAGATAACAAGCATGCCCACAATAGGTTTATTCTTATCTTTAGTATCGGGCTTAGGAATTCTAGTAGCTTCATCACAAAAGTAAATAGGATGCCCATCAATATTATCGACCAAGAGATCTTTGAGAATAGCAACATTAGGTTCAACTTAAATTGTTCAGACGGTCTAGGTGCTCTAATATTACTTTTATTAACCATGGTTGAAACTTTAGTGTCTTCCCTTGTCCTAATAGGAAAGGGTGGTTTCTGAATAAAGTGGTAGACACAACTAGATCAACATTGTAAATGATAGTTTCATCTTTAGTTATAATAGGTTCCTCAATCTTGTCTTTAATAGGTGGGTGATATTTAAACCACTTCTCCTTAAGGAGATCAACATGAGTAGAAAATGATTCACAAAAGGAAGCCACTATCTGAGAGTCAAGTCCATATCTATTGCTAAACTTATGAAAAGCACCAGTATCCTTAAAAGATTTAACACAATCAAACTTAAGTATTATACCTGAATCTTCACCTTTATCAAGTTCCCAATCTTCAGAGCTACGTTTAACTTTTTTTCCAGAAGATCCCATCTAAATTCAATAGTTTTCTTCATAAAGGATCCAGTTGAAGAAGAAACGAGCATGGTTTGGTCATCATGAGACGGTCGAGCATAAAAATTCTGTAAGATAATTTCTTTTGAGAGCTCATGATTGGGGCATGTGTACATCATGTACTTTGGCCTCCCCAAAGCTTGAGCAACGGCACCAGAAAAGTGTTTTGTTGACCCACAAGTATAGGGGATCAATCGTAGTCCTTTCGATAAGTAAGAGTGTTGAACCTAACGAGGAGTAGAAGGAAATGACAAGCGTTTTTTAACAAGGTATTTTCGGCAAGCACTGAAATTATCGTTAATAAGTAGTTTGATAGCAAGATAAATTGTAGCGAGCAATAGGTACTAATAGTAACAAATGTTCAGCAAGGTAGCCCAATCCATTTTGTAGCAAAGGACATGCTAGAACGGTCTCTTATAATAAGCAAAGCATTCTTGAGGACACACGGGAATTTCATCTACTCACTTTCATCATGTTTGTTTGATTCGCTTTCATTACTTTGATAATTTGATATGAGGGTGGACTGGCGCTTGGGTGATGTTCTTACTTGAACAAGCCTCCCACTTATGATTAACCCCTCTCGCAAGCATCCACAACTACAAAGAAGAACTAAGATAAATCTAACCATAGCATTAAACATATGGATTCAAATCGGCCCCTTACAGAATAGCACGTAAACTAGGGTTTAAGCTTCTTTCACTCTAGCAACCCATCATCTAATTACTACTCCACAATGCATTCCCCTAGGCTCAAAGATGGTGAAGTGTCATGTAGTCGAGATTGACATAACACCACTAAGGGAAACAACAACATACATATCATCAGAATATCGAACGAATACCAAATCCACATGATTACTTATGACAAGACTTCTCCCATGCCCTCATGAAAGAAAGTTACTACCCACAAACCATATTCATGTTCAATATCAGAGGGGTGTGAAATTTTATCAAGGATCTGAACATTTAATCTTTCACCAAATAAACCAACTAGACGAAATGAGACAAAGAAAATAGTTTAAAGACGACTCAAATTTTTTGGAAGGAATCAACTACAAGATGTAATCAACACTACTAGCAACCCACAGGTACCAATCTGAGGTTTTGATACAAAGATTGAGTACAAGAGATGAACCAGGGTTTGAGATGAGATGGTGCTGGTGAAGATGTTGATGAAGATTGGTCCTCCCATGATGAGAGGGTTGCCGGTGATGACGATGGCTTCGATTTCCCCGGCAGAATCACTCCACCGAAGAGAAAAAGTGCTCCTGCCCAGGTTCCGCCTTGAGATGGCGGCACTTCGTCCTGAAAGTCCTCTCCTTGTTTTTATAGGGAAAATGGGATTATATACCAGAAGATGGGCACCAGAGGCTGGCCAGGGGCCCCACGAGCCACCAGGGCGCACCAGGGGGTGGGTGCACCTTGGTGCCTTGTGGGCACTTGGTTGTCAACCTCTGTTATTTCTTTTCACCAATAATTTTATTTATTCCAAAAGAATTCTCCGTGAAATTTCATCTCATTTGGAGATGTGCATAATAGGTATCTCTGTCATGGTTTTTTAGTTCCAGAATTCCAACTGCTGGCAATCTCCCTCTTCACGTAAATCATGCAAATTAAGAGAGAAAAGGCATTAGAATTTTTCCACAAAGTATTATATTGATAAAAAACATTATAAATGACAGTAGGAAAACATGGGCTCTCACACACATATCTCATGAGTGCCAAGATCGTACAAGTAGTAGGTGGCAAATGGACATGGGAACCACATCACACTCCAATGTGTCTTTGTATGCTCCAATCTTGAAGGAGACTTGAACGGTGCGCTCCACTTGAATTGTGCCGGAGTTGCTAAGCCATTGGACATTGTAGGGACGAGGATGCTTCATCTTTACCAATTGTAGCTTGGTACATAGCTCTTCACTTGCCAAATTGTGGCAACTTCCTCCGTCGATGATGACCTTCATGGAACGTCCATTGATGCCCGCTTTGGTGTGGAAGATGTGGCAATGTTGGTCCTAGTCTTTTTGGTGTTGAAGTGTCAAGACCTTGGAGACAACAAGAGCGGCGCTCAAATTATTGTCACAAAAGACTTGATCATCTTCCTCTTCATTCACTTGCCGGTGCATGGCCACGTGCTCAAGTGTTTCCATTTCTTCCTCGCTCATGGAGTTATAGTGCCATCATCATTCACGATCATGGTGCGCCGAGTGGGGAACTCAAATGTCTTGTCATGTGAGGCCTTGACATGTGAAGCATTTCATGGAGCTCGTCTTGACAGTCTATTCCGTTGGACTAGACGATGATGAAGCTCTCGGCTTGAGGTGCTGGTAGTAGGAGGACGACTTGAAGATGTCGAAGTTTTCTTGCTACTTGACTTGCCGCCATTGCTTGGTGTCGGTTTTGTTGAGGTAAGATGCTTCGTAGTCGTTGAAGCTTGAGTGTATGAACCATAGGTCTTGGAAGAGTACTTGGTGTACCTACAATCGTCTTGCACTTGTCGCTCCATGTCGTGTGTATGAGAATCTATGGGACCAACAAACGCCCCTTTGTGGTTCGACTTGGGAGATCGACTAGCACGGAGGGCAGAGCTAGAAGAAATGCATGAAGTTTACCCAGGTTCGGACCGCTGAGAAGCGTAAAACCCTACTTCTGCTTTGTGTAAGATGTATATATGTCTGGTTACAAGGAACGCACGTCCCGGCAAGGAGCTCGAAAGATGCAGCTACGCGTGCAAATGGACATGGTTTCGACCTTTGTAAAGGTAGCCATGGGCTCCTTTTATAGACTAAGGGGTCGCCACAGTGGAAAAATGGTAAATACACACTATAAATAGTGGCTACAGTGCCAAATACCTAACTCTGATGAGTTAGGACATTAATTGCGTTGTGAGGTGTCTTGTGGATCGAGCTTCCCACAAGAATGGTCTCTCCTTCTGTGTCGTTCGCCCATCTACCTTTTATTTCCTTGACCCGGTCCTAGGATGGGTGTCACTAAAGCTATATCTTCAGCGGCGAGCTACCACGTGCCTAGACAAGACTCACCTAACTACCTACCCGCTCGACACCTATTCGATAAGTGACAACCTGATTGATGAGGTGGAGCGGTGGCAAGGTAGTGGGATTCTTGTCGGGCTCAGAGCTTGTCGGGCTTGGGACTTGGTGGGTTTTCGCCATTTCTTCAGCAAGGATCTTCCCGGGTCTTCCAAGCTAGATCTTTTCAGCTTCTAATCACAACTTGGATGCCTTCTTTGTACCTTTATAATCTGGTCTTGAATTTGTCTTTACTTGTCCTCCGGCAAGCCTTACTGTGAGGAAGGTGTTACTGGCTATGCATAAGTCTAGGGTACTAAGGACACAAATCTTAGTACACCGACAGGAGCCCCCAAGCCTGGGCCACACACGCATGTGAGGCGTCATTGGGCTAGGCCCAAAATAATGCATAGGCACATGTGGCAGAGAATAACTGCCACAATCTGTCATAATCTTCTCTTTAATTGTGATCCCCATGACGCGCATTAAATGTGGGACATGGGATTGGTGAAACAGGGCGGTTGCTACAGGAAAGCGCCTGATAAAGTGCGGTCACTTTGAGCAATAAAGAGCCAGCCCCCGCGCCTTTCCTATAAAAAGGAATCCATGCAGGGCAATTCTCATTTACCTCTTTCCTTTCCAATCTATCAATCACCATTGTCTTCCTCCTTCGTCTGTCCCTTTCTTTGTTCTATCAAAAACCATCACATCGATGGCGAGGGGTAGGGGCCAGGCTCGAGCATCCGCTGCTGCCACGAGGGCTTCCCCTAAGACCGAGCGTGTATCTTAGCCACGGCTGCAGGGGTTGACCCTAGCATCCATGGAAGGGGTGCAAATCACGCTCGTGGAAAGGCGCGTCATCCAGGGCCGGGGCGGCCAAGGAATGCCCGCCCTTCCTCCTCAGGCGGAAGCCCACACAACAGACACGTCATACAACACTACAAAAAAAATACACTTCCATGATGATACATGTTTGTCACAGTAGGTCACGTTTTCTGTCATGCATGTACATCCATGAGGATTTTATGACAGAATCAATATAGTCATACATGTGCTGTTGTAGAAGTGTTCCATGACATTACCAAAATTATCATCACGGAACTGTCCACTTCCATGACGATAAATGTCACGTCATGGAAGTGCTTTCGTCAAGGGTGACCGACACGTGGCATCCACTATAACGGGTCACCGTTAAGCTATCTGTTCGGGTTTTAGATCTGATAACCTGCTAAAAGCCACGACCAATGCCGATTTTCCACGTGTAAAATTCTGATTGGCCGACGGAACCACGTGTCAGCTCCGCGTTGGTACATGTGTCACTCATCCAATGGGCGAGATGCGCCTATGATATGTGGACACGTGGACCGGCCCAAAAGTGGCCCATCAAGATTAAATGGGCTGGCCCAACTAAAGGCCCACAAGATTTCGCGGACCATAATGGGTCGGCCCAGCTAAAGGCCCACAAGATTTTGCAGACCATAATGGGCCGGCCTAGCTAAAGGCCCAACATTCTCAGTTGAGGCCCGTACGACTAGTGTCAAATCGGCCCGTCAACGACCCGTCCTAAACTTGTCATCATCGCGGCCCATGGTCACTTCTAGCCCGTTAACAGTCCGCCAAGTATTTGGGCCGAATTACGGCCCGATGTGTTTCCGGCGTGTTAAAGGTCCTGCTTCATTTGAGCCCATTTATAGGCCATTGAAACTTTCGGCCCATAAATGACCGTAAGGATTTGGGTCATATTCGGCCATTTCTAATATTCGGCCTGTTAGAGGCCCACTATAGATTTGGGCCACTTTCAGCTTGTTGTGACTTTCGGCCTGTTAACGTCGGACAAAATCCATGGGCCATATGTGGCCCAACGTCACATCAGGCCTATTAACGGCCCATATAAAACTTACACTAATCAAGCCCGACCATACTTCCGGCCTATTAAAGGCCCGTGTAGTAGGTTGGTGCATTTACGACCCGTCTGAATTTCGGCCTATGAACGATCCGCAATGTAAATGGGCCACCATTTCGGCCTGATAATGACCAGTGGGTTATTTGGCACAATCAGGGCCCAAACTGACTTTCATCCTATTAAAGTCCCATGTTTTTATGGGCTCGAGATATTTACATCTGTAAACGGCCGATTCTTACTGAGGGCCCAAATTATGTTTAAGCCTGTTAAAGGCACACTATGGGCACAGGCCTACTAGAAAATATGAAAGCTTATGCTGATTTAGGCCTAGATATTTTTAGTGGGGTACATGCAAATTACAACCCATAATCGTTTTTAGCCCAATTGGAATGGGCCCGACGAATGTTGGCTGGGCTCCTACGAAGCTTTCGTCCGAATACATTACCAAGATAAACCTACACTATACAAAAATAGCATCGTAATTACTGGAGCCTTTGGCAGCATCATAAATGTTGTATCACAACAAAATAAATTCCAACCATACAGCGAAAGGAATGTTGGCATAAAGTTTACAGTCCTTGCAGATAAAAGCACCATCAGATTTATAGAACCACATATCATTTGACCTGAGTGCTAATGTTTCAGGCTGTAGAATCTGATGGAGCAGCATGATCTTCCCCTTTTTTCCGCCATTGCTCTTGAACAATGAAGCAAATGTCTGATAGTCTGCTTCCAAAACGATTCATATCTTCACAACATTTGTCAACCACTATTCTTATTTCCGAAATGACGTCCATTAGGGATTGGACTTGTCTCTAGAGCACAGATATATCACTCTGTCTAGACGGAAGATTTTGTTCAGTAGGCGATTTGGACGAGGTTACCTTGACAAGCAACCCAGAATTACACAGGAAGGTGATTTTTGCACTGTTAGTGGAGAGATACTGACTCACTGCAGCAAGAGGTGACATTGTGCCTGTGGTAGCCTCGTCACCTTCAGGTAGTTGTGGCTGTTGAATCATTTGTTCCATAGCTTGCTGAAAGTTTGAACTTGTAGATTAGTGTACTAGATAAGTTACTAATGAGACAAAAGGAAACAAGTAGGTTTCACGTTTATACATAACTTATTTTGGTGAACTACTGTAATACATTAGCATGTATTGTAGTTCCAACTACATAATAAAATCACTTTCGAAACATATGTCCATGTAGCATGCCTACTGTATTGTCTATTTCCTCACATTCGTTGACATCTAAGGATAAAGAGACATGGTTTAAAGTAGGATGAACATAATATGTCATCATTCATATCACGGGCAAACGGATGTAAAACAAATAGGCTATTGTATCATTGTGTGCGCACGTGAACATCACAACTAGATTACAGATCAAGACCAAAAGAATATCCTTCATCTCTTTTAATCCATGTAATGTGAAATGATACGTTAAGACAACTGTGTATAAAAGTGAACAGAGTAATTGACATTGGCTACAAACCAAGCAGTAAAATGAACACATCACAGTACCAATCAGTTCAACGGCAGGAGGAGTAAGGACTTACAACAGCGGCTTGAACTGCAGTGCACATGCCCTTCATCTTGCTGGTGTGACAATCCTTGAAGATTTGCACTACATTCGGTTCAGGTTCTTTTTGGTCCGTACAGGCTTTCCTCTGTATTTGGAACAACTCAATATAGATACGATAATATGGCATAGAAAAAAGAAGGAAGTAGCAGCTATTTACAAGAGCCTCGCAGTGTGCAATATAGCTATGAGATCCTGTTGTCTGTTGGAATTTCACTTTAGAACGGTTGTTCTTGTTCTTTAAACAGTTAGCCTAGAAGAAGATACACTTGTAAGGAACATACATAAATACAAGTTCAATATGTGGTCTGATCAAATACATATACCCTATCCGATACTTTGGATCAAACCAGTGTTTAACAAGGGCTGACCAGTCTTCATTTGTAATATATTCCACTGGAGATGTTTGGGCAATTTCATTGTTAGCCTTGCCTTCAAAGTGAGATTTTCTAAGGTGGTACCGATACTGTCGTAGAGCAGACTGAAAAATATGAGTGCATGCTTGTTTAGTTGCATCATCTTTTGGATCCAACTTGAGCCTCATCTGTTGAAAAAAGAATGTGAGTCTTATTAATAAGATTACTTATGGATAAATGGTCAAGGAAGGTGTTAAACTGGGTATTCTCTTTCTCACTCCTGTACCGGATCCACGTTTGGAGGATACATGCATGACACCTAACGGCAATGGCTGCCTCTGATACTAACTTGGCTGACTCTGTAGCATCACGTAGCCTTTTTAAACCTTCCTAAAAATGGATCTCCATTCTTCCTCTAGATTTTATTAATCTGTCAAGCATTATCCCTGATGTCTATTTCCGCTTGCGCCGTGGTGCTAGTTCAACAACAAATATTCAAAGTGTTAGTGCACATCAAACTGTGAGAGTACATATAAAGGAGCATGCAACTGCAACTTGACTCGGTCAGGTACCGTCTTGGTGTTGATGCTCATGAGGTTCATCTAATGTCGGGGTACAAAAGTAGGGGCTCTCCTTTTTACCCCTCTACTTGTGCACGGGCAGTCAGAGCCGCACCTGCGGCCACACTTAGCAGGGCAAAGGGAAAGAGTAGAAGCACAAGAATACCAGAGCAGCGCTCCAGCTAGGAGCACAAGACAGGCAGAGCAACGCCAAGACCAGAGACGCAAAGAGCAAGAGGGCGAGGTGGACTCCCACGGCAAGACCCTTGCCGGGGCGGCCTCCGCAGCCCCTGCAAGAGCCTTGCCGGGGCAGCTTGCCTAACGCCAGCAGAGCGTGCCACCCTTGAGACCAAGGGTTCCAACACCACCAATCACATTGGAACCAAGTCTCGGGAGGCACTTCCATGGTGGCATGCAGATCTTTGTGAAGATCATAAGCACACAAGATTAGATGAGGACCAGAAGACGACAATCCTCGACAAGATCCTTGCCGAGGAAATCCAAGAGACCCCCGGCACGATCCTTGCCGGGGATGACCGCGATGCCCCGACAAGACCCTTGTCGAGGACACCTGCATGGCCACAGCTAGACCCATGCCTGCCAAGACTCCACCGTCGTTCCCATACAGCTGCCAGCCCAACCAGTTGGGCAGGCTCCTGCGTGGCAACATGCGGCCTCCAGGCCAACTCAGCAAGCACCTGCGTGGTGGCATACAGATCTTCGTGAAGACCCTACCACCACGCCATCTCAGCAGCCTGCCATCCTATGTGGCGCTGCATGCCTCGTTGGCCGGGATGCGTGTCGGAGCAAGGAGGAGCGGCGACAGATGGGACGGGCCTCATTGCCGTACCCAATAAAGCAACGGGACACGTAAGGAGCACATTTAATGCGCCTTGTCCTGTAATGACAGGCGATAAGATTGTACACTGTATACCTTTCCACCCCCTTTGTGCCATTGTGGCAACCCCTTTTGTCTATAAAAGGAGGCCGAGGCATACTAGACAAGGATTCGGATCTTTTGGACTACACACGCACCATAGCTAGTTCGAGAGCTCAAGAACACTCGAATATACATCAAAGCAGGACTAAGGTATTACGCATCCTCGCGGCCCGAACCTGGGTAAACGATCCTTGTGCTGACTACCAGACCCGCTCTTTGCACAACCCCGCGCCCGCCAACCGTAGAAGGGATCCCAGTGATTCCATAGGTGTTGTTTACACCAACATCTGATCTTTCCAAGTCCTGTTGTGTCAGCAGTGCTTCGGAAGGGGTGTTAGGTGTGAAGGCAGCTTGGGAACTGGCTAGTTCTGGAGCAAACGAACGAGTAACTCATTGAGATGCTGGTACAGTTGAAGCGGATGCTGCAGCTGGTGGAGCAGGTGATACTGTGTTTGTAGATTTAGCCGGTGGACTTGGACCTTCTACTGCACTATAAGTACGAGTAGAATCTCGAGGGCAGATCCTTTTCCGTTTCACCCGACGAGTAGCACCATTCCCTACTATATTCTTTTCCTTGCTCTTTTTTGACTTTGCCATGTCAAGCTGGACCCACAACACAAAAGAATAAAATCGCTCTTCAGAACTCATTGATGCATGATACTTACAAGCAATACTTTGATGTAAGACAACCGTAGGAGGATGGAATATGTAAGAAAAACAGGACGGCGTGACATATTCACAGCTATGATATATAAACTAAGCAGAAGGATTTTCAAGAAAATAGAAGTAATGCAAATTAGACAACATATGAAAGATCCAACCAATATCACTTTGCCAAGTTAAAAGTGTCTTGTCATAAGTGGCATTTCGAAAAATTAGAAGCAGTACAACGTATAAAACAATGCAAGATGCAACCACTATCAAACTGCCATGTTAAAAGTGTCCAATCATGAGTGACCGATGCGGGATACACAACAGCAGTACTTTGATGTAAGAACATGGTATGATAGATAGATGCAGTGTATTCTAGACACAGAAAGGCATGTCATATGCACATGTATAATGTATTAACTCAGCAGGTGTAATTTAATCAAAATAGAAGAAATACAGGCTAGACAACATATGCAACGTGAAACCAATTATCACACTGTCAACTTAGAGCAAGCACCTGCGATGGTGGAGTACGGGAGATGAAATCATCATGTAGACTTGGGACTTCAGCTTCATTAGCAGTAGCAGTGGCAGATCTAGAGAGTCTCCGTTTGCGTCGGTCCGGAGGACCACCAACATCCCCTAACTTACTATTTTCCTTCCTATTTTCTGATATTGCCATATGAAGTCAAAACCAAAAGAAGATGAATAAAATTAGCTCTGCATAACTAGTTGATGCATGATACAGATGAACACTACTTTGATGTAAGGCAAGTGCAAGATAGGAGGATGGAATATATAGAAAAAAAGAAAGCATTGCATATTCACACGTACGATAGGAGGATGTAATATGTATGAAAAACAGTAAGCAGAAGGAATTTCAACAAAATTAGAAGAAATGAAAGATAGGCACCATATGAACATGCAACCAATATCACTCTATTAGGTAAAAAGTGTCTCGCCGTAAGTGCCATTTCAAGAAATTGGAAGTAGTACAAGCTTGTACACTGTATACCTTTTGACCTCCTGTGTGTCGCTGTGGCAATTCCTTTTCTCTATAAAAGGAGGCCCGAGGCGTACTGGAGAAGGATTCGGATCTTTTGGACTACGCATGCACCGTAGCTAGTTCGAGAGCTCAAGAACACTCAAATATACATCAAAGCAGGACTAGGGTATTATGCATCCTCGCAGCCCGAACCTGGGTAAATGATCCTTGTGCTGACTACCAGACCCGCTCTTTGCACAACCCCGCACCCGCCAACCGTAGAAGGGATCCCAGTGATTCCATAGGTGTCATTTCCACCGACATCTTTGGCGCGCCAGGTAGGGGGCGAAGTTGTGGAAATCCGGTCTGGTTGGAGCAGCGGCTTCATCGTGGTCGTCACTCCAAGGAAGAAGATGACCGAACAAGCGGCATCATCGGTGGATGCAGTGAACGCTCACGCAGCGGCAGAAAAGCTAAGTCAAGCAAAACTTTGAGCAATTCCTTTTTATATATAAGGTTATCATCCTCGAAGATCTTGCCCTGTGTATGGAAAACCTGCACGCAATGGGGCCCTGCCACTATTGGCAACGCCCTTGCTCTGTTTCGAGTCCGCTCAACAGTTCGAGCGGCTGCGTCAAGAACGGTAGGGTGACCTTCTGCAATTGGCAACGCTCTCGTTCTGTCTCGAGTCCACTCGACAGTTCGAGCGGCCGCGTTAAGAGCAGTGAGGTGGTTTGCCTGGCAGCAAGCACACCCTACAGGCTATTGGGGATCCATCCTCAAGGCGCTGCGGCCTGGGTTTACGCACCGCCAAGCCTACCCGATTAACGTAGGGTGAACATACAAAGGGAGATCAAACGGGAAAATAACATGCATCGTTTCAAGGTACTGCAGAGTTATATTACATCAATTGTTGCTGCGGTTCTAACTAAAGATAAAAAATTTCTTGGTCATGAACCTGCAGAGGCGATGAGAAACGGGGTGCCTAATCCCGGCGCTGGCCCTCTACCCTTCGAACTCCGTCGACACGGCCGATGATGGGCTTGATACGCTCCTCGTGCGCCACGATGTCCTCATCCTCCGGCAAGCTCTCCAGCGCGGTGTCGAAGTCGAGGTTGGGGTTCCAGTACGCCACCTTGGTGAGGACCTTGGTCATGACACCCCGGCAAAGCTTCTGGGCCTCATCGGCCAGAGAGGCCGCCCCGTTGGAACAGAACTGCTCCAGGGCCCCGAGAACACCCTCGAAGAACAGGGTCAGTTTGGCATTGGGACTCACGTTCGGCTCCGGGGCGTGCCTCACATTCGGCATCCCCATGGTAGCCAGCTGCATGGTGATCCTGTAGGCGACGTCGGCGAGGCGGCTGACCCAGAGGTTTTCGCCCTTCACAAAGTCTTCGTGGTTAGCAGCGTCATTCCTCCGCAGCTGCTTCTCGGCCTCCAAATCTTTGGTCAGGGTCTCCTCCCGGGCCCTGACATCCGAAAGCGTCCCCTCAAGACCCTCCAACTTCAGTTTCAGGTCTTTGATGGAGTCGTTGGCCTTGGAGAGCTTCTCAGCCTTGCCGAGGACTACGGCCTGCGCCTCAACCAGAGCACCGTTGAGCGTGTCCTTCTCCTTCACCAGCTTCAGGGCTTGTTCCTTCAGCCCATCCTGCTCCATCTCCAGCTCTTTCACCTTGCCGGCCTTGACCTAGGCCTGAGCATTTAGTGCCTCCTCGTGCCTCTGCTCCAGCTCCTGGGTCTGCCGCACGACAAGCTTCTCCACCTCCTCATCCTTGCCGTGGAGTGTTGCGGTGAGCTTCTCCACACGAGCGGCAAGGTCCTCCTCCTGGGAGTTTAGCTCGGCCTGGTGCTGGTGCCGAGCGGCCTCGTCTTTGGCGGCCTGCTCCTTCGCCAGCTCCTGGGCCTTCTCGATGTCGGCCTGCTTCATGACAAGCTCCAGCTTGCGCTCGGCCGGCAGGTCCTGGGCAACCTTCAGCTCCTCATGGGCTTGGCGAAACCAAGCCTGCATCTCAGCGACCCGCCCCGCGAGGTCCACCTCCGCCTTGTCTACCTCCGCCATCCTGGGCTTTGCCTTGTCCAGATGGGCACGGTGGAGCGCCTGGAGCTTCTGGAAGTTGGCGCTCATGCCCCGAAGGAGCTGCTCTTCCTGGGAACCGCCGCCACTAGCGCTCGGTTCCTCGACAACCTCAAGCCCGATGGCGGCGAGCACCTCGTCATCAAACACCTCCCCCTCGGTTGGCGCCCTGGTGCTCGCCGCTCCTGGGAGGTGGACGAACAAGTCGTCACTCACCTTCAGGTACTTGCTCGAGCCGGAGGCGGCAAAGGAGGAAGGTTGGTCGTCCACCGCCCCCTCGTCGGCAGCGCCCTTGCCGGCCTCTTCGGCAGTGGCCTTGCCGGCGTCCCCGGCAGGCCCCTTGGCGGCATCCTCATCGGCGGTCTTGGCGGCCTCCTCAGCGGTGATCTTGTTGGCCTCGGCCTCAGCATCCCTGGCGACCTCCTTGATGACAATATCGATGTTCTCCTGGTCCGCCGAGGGAGCGCCTAGATGTCCAGAAGGAGGATGAGGCAGAGCCGAATCAAAGTTCAAAAGAAGAAGAACGAACAGGGACAGAAGGCAAATAACTCACCTGTGCCAGGCTGGGAAGAAGTGGCCCCTCCCAACCAACATTCAGTGACAGGACGGAGCCGCCGGCACCCGAGTTCGCCTCCTCCTCCTCCTGCTGCTCCTCCGTGCGCATGGGCTCGGTGCTTGACGCCCTTGCCGGGGACGCCCCTCGGGGCAGCGTGGATGATGGGGGTGGCATGTTGGGGGTGGCCCTCAGTGGCTCCTCCTGCCGCCGTCCTCCTCCTACAACCATGGCAAGCTCAGCGCCAAGAGATCGTACCCCAACACACGTTGATAGCGAGCGAGCGATGAACGCACGCTGGGGGCTGCACGGGGGTCTGCTATCCGGGCTGCTCTCCACCACCAGTGGCGTACTCGAGGTACCCGCCGGGGGCTGGCCGCCCGTCGAGGCCCTGGCCATCTTCGCCACCCTTTGGGCCAGCGTCTCAACATCCCTGCAAAGAAGAAAACAAGTCAAGAAAATCGGCACGGTCTGAGGGGGCGGAGATGACAAAAGCAAGACACTTACTCATCCTCCGCATCCTCTTCTGCTGCCTTCCTCTTTCTCCTCGGGCTGAGAGACCCAAGGTAGAAGATGACCTTCGTGTCGACGTCTACGAGAGGAGGGGAAGCAGATGGAGTCCGAGGACGCTTGGACGAAAAAGAGGCGGTCGCTTTCCTCTTCGCCACCGTGGCTTTCACCACCTTCTTTACTGCCGTGGCCCTCGTCAGGCACACGGACTCCCCCTAGACCTCTTGCCCCTGCTCGATCCTGTCGGGCCGGACCGGCTCGCCGGAGCTGCCCCGCCGCAGGACACGCCTTCTTTCCAAGGCCCGAGGGTCGTCAGCCTCAGCCTCTTCCTCGGTCGACTCGTCAACCACATCTTCGATGAGAGGGGCCCCAGTGTTGGTCCTGCTGGCCACCCCGGTAGACTCTGCCCATCCGACAAGCTCCTTCTCCTCCGTGGCAGCCTCGGCCTTGTCCTCCACGTGGCCGGCGCTGCCAGCCTCCTTGGCGAGCTCCGCCTCCGCCGCCCTGGCAGCAATGTTGTCTAGCTCCACTTGGGTGGTGTCCTGGATGAGCAATGGCTCGGCACGGACGTACTTCTCCGACATCTTGTCAAAGAACTCCTGCACCTGATCTGTCCCCGGCTCGGTCCAATTTGGGTCAAGGCCGTGCGCGTTGAAGTCGGCATCATGGCGATGATGTCGGTTCGGCGAGAGTTGTTACTCAGTGGGACCACCCCCGCGGGCAACCCAAACAGGGGCCCTTTGATGACCTTGCCGGCCTTCACGTCCTTGCCGGACCTCTCGGCCCTGCCGTCGCGCTACACGTCAAGCTCAAAAAAGCCTATGGCAAAAGTGGGCGTTCCCCATCACCGTGAAGTTGTGGTTCAAGCTAGGGCGAAGCCTCTTGATGTCGGTCGTGTTCCTGAAAAGCCAGGCCGGCCTCCCCTTGTTATGTAGTGGGGCGATTCGGTAACAGAGTAAATCAGCCCCAATCATCTCAAGGGTGAGCCCGGCCACAGTGAGGCGATGGATCCTGGTGGTGGCGATCATGAGCTTCTCATCCTTGGCGTCGACTTCGCCCCAATCATCTCTACGAACCGGCGACGCCTGGCGAACCCGGAAAAATTCCTGCGGGTCCTCCCCCACAATCCAGCACCATCGGCTCCGCCACTCCTCCCACCTCTCCTTCTGAGCACCCTCCGGATATGTCCCCTTCCCCTGGCTCCTTGGGATCTAGGTGACACAACCGGAAATAGTGCCTCCCTTTTGGATACGAGGATAGAAGTAGTGGCGGAAAACCGACGTGCTAGGATGCACTCCGGCGAAGTCCTCGCAGAGATGGGCAAAAAGGGCCATGCACGCCACGACATTTGGAGTGAAATCCAGAAGCTGGAAGCCATAGGTATGCATGACGTCATTGAAGAAATCGGAGAAAGGGGGCAGAGCCCGCAGGAAAAGTAATCAACGAAGAAGAGGTACCGGTTCGGGCCGGCCTCGGCAAAACCGGCGGGGATGATGCGCGTGGCAGGGTGCCCCTTCGTCTTGCACCCCCATAGGGGCTTGAAGTCCCGTAGGTGGACCGCATCGACCGTCGAAGGAAAGTAGGCGAGCTGCGTCCGCTGCGCTGCCAACTTGCTCTCCGGCGCCTCCTTCCCCCAGCGTCTTTGGCCGTTCCCTTGCCTTTGCTGGTTTTGGGTGCCATGGCGGATGAGGGAGACGAGGGATGAGGGACAAAAGGCATGGTGGCAGCAAGCGAAAGCAAGAGCTTGAGAAAGAAGAAGGGAGGGACGGCGGTTCCGAGATTGGAGAAGGCACACATGGTAAATGGGTGTCGCGCCTGTGGTTTCTCCTTTTTTATGGGGAAGGCGCGGGCCGCTTCGTTTGCATTTACCGCGATGTGACGCATGAGGGCAGCAACTGCCTGACGCACGACCCCCACATCACGCATTAAATGCGGGTCGTGGGGAAGCGCGACGGGCGAGGGAATTACCGTAGTAAAACTCCGCCCCGCATGCTCATGCACCGTTCTAGCGGCCCAACAACGCGTTGCGCTTATGTGTGGCCCAGGCCCGGGGGCTCTTGTCGAGGAAAAAAAATAGGGGCTCTCCTTTTTACCCCTCTACTTGTGCACGGGCAGTCAGAGCCACACCTGCGGCCACACTTAGCAGGGCAAAGGGAGAGAGCAGAAGCACAAGAATACCAGAGCAGCGCTCCAGCTAGGAGCACAAGACGGGCAGAGCAACGCCAAGACCAGAGACGCAAAGAGCAAGAGGGCGAGGTGGAATCCCCCGGCAAGACCCTTGCCGGGGCAGCCTCCATAGCCCCGGCAAGAGCCTTGCCGGGGCAGCTTGCCCAACGCCAGCAGAGCGCACCACCCTTGAGCCCAAGGGTTCCAACACCACCAATCACATTGGAACCAAGGCTCAGAGGCACCTCCATGGTGGCATGCAGATCTTTGTGAAGATCATAAGCACACAAGATCAGATGAGGACCAGAAGACGACGATCCTCAACAAGATCCTTGCCGAGGAAATCCACGAGACCCCCGGCAAGATCCTTGCCTGGGACGACCGTGATGCCTCAGCACCCTTGCCGAGGACACATGCGGGGCCACAGCCAGACCCACGTCTGTCAAGACTCCACCGTCGTTCTCATACAGCTGCCAGCCCAACCAATTGGGCAGGCACCTGCGTGGCAACGTGCGGCCTCCATGCCAACTCAGCAAGAACCTGCGTGGTGGCATACAGATCTTCGTGAAGACCCTACCACCACGCCATCTCAGCAGCCAGCCAGCCTACATGGCGCTGCATGCCTCGTTGGCTTGAACGCATGTCGGAGCAAGGTGGAGCGGCGACGGACGGGATGGGCCTCGTTGTCGTCCCCAATAAAGCAACATGACACCTAAGGAGCGCATTTAATGCGCCTTGTCCCGTAATGACAGGCGATAAGCTTGTACACTGTACACCTTTCCACCTCCTGTGTGCCGGTTTGGCAACCCTTTTTGTCTATAAAAGGAGGCCCGAGGCGTACTGGAGAAGGATTCGGATCTTTTGGACTACACACGCACCGTAGCTAGTTCGAGAGCTCAAGAACACTCAAATATACATCAAAGCAGGACTAGGGTATTACACATCCTCGCGGCCCGAACCTGGGTAAACGATCCTTCTGCTGACTACCAGACCTGCTCTTTGCACAACCCCGCGCCCGCCAACCGTAGAAGGGATCCCAGTGATTCCACAAGTGTCTTTTACACCGACATCTGATCTTTCCAAGGCATGTTGTGTTAGCAGTGCTTCGGAAGCAATGTTAGGTGTGAAGGCAGCTTGAGAACTGGCCAGTTCTGGAGCAAACGAATGAGTAACTCGTTGAGATGCTAGTACAGTTGAAGCAGATGCTGCAGCTGGTGGAGCAGGTGATACTGTGTTTGTAGATTTAGCCGATGGACTTGGACCTTCTACTGCACTATAAGTACGAGCATAATATCGAGGGCAGATCCTTTTCCGTTTCACCCGACGAGTAACACCATTCCCTACTATATTCTTTTCCTTGCTCTTTTTTGACTTTGCCATGTCAAGCTGGACCCACAACACAAATGAATAAAATCGCTCTTCAGAACTCATTGATGCATGATACAGACAAGCAATACTTTGATGTAAGACAACCATAGGAGGATGGAATATGTAAGAAAAACAGGACGGCGTGACATATTCACAGCTACGATATATAAACTAAGCAGAAGGATTTTCAAGAAAATAGAAGGAATGCAAGCTAGACACCATATGAATGATGGAACCAATATCACTCTGCCAAGTTAAAAGTGTCTTGTCATAAGTGGCATTCCGAAAAATTAGAAGCAGTACAACGTAGAAATCAATGCAAGATGCAACCACTATCAAACTGCCATGTTAAAAGCGTCCAATCTTGAGTGACTAATGCGTGATACACAACAACAGTACTTTTATGTAAGAACATGGTATGATAGATAGATGCAGTGTATTCTAGACACAGAAAGGCATGTCATATGCACATGTATAATGTATAAACTCAGGAGGTGTAATTTAATCAAAATAGAAGAAATATAGGCTAGACAAAATATGTAACGTGAAACCAATTATCACACTGTCAACTTAGAGCAAGCACCTGCGATGGTGGAGTACAGGAGATGAACTCATCATGTAGACTTGGGACTTCAACTTCATTAGCAGTAGCATTGGCAGATCTAGAGAGTCTCTGTTTGCGTCGGTTCGGAGGACCACCAACATCCCCTAACTTACTCTTTTCCTTCCTATTTTCTGATATTGCCATATGAAGTCAATACCAAAAGAAGATTAATAAAATTAGCTCTGCTTAACTAGTTGATGCATGATACAGACGAACACTACTTTGATGTAAGGCAAGCGCATGATAGGAGGATGGAATATATAGAGAAAAAAGATAGCATTGCATATTCACACGTATGATAGGAGGATGTAATATGTATGAAATACAGTAAGCAGAAGGAATTTCAACAAAATTAGAAGAAATGAAAGCTAGGCACCATATGAACATGCAACCAATATCCCTCTATCAGGTAAAAAGTGTCTCGTCGTAAGTGCCATTTCAAGAAATTAGAAGCAGTACAAGCTAGAAGACAATGCAAGATGCAACCTGCATCACACTCCCAAGGTAAATGTGTCTTATGGGTAAGTGATCGTTGCAGGTATAAGTTGTAAGCTACGCAGATGCAATTCAACAAAATCAAAAGCAATACAAACTAGACATCATACGGAACACGCAACCACATATAACAGTTCCAAGTTAGAGCAAGCACCTATGATGTTGGAGTAGGGGAGATGTGCTCATCATCTACATGTATGTTCTAGAAACAGGAACACATGTCATATTCATAGGCATTATGTGAAAAGTAAGCAGATGCAATTCAACAAAGTTAGAAGCAATACAAGCTAGACATCATACGCAACATGCAACCACATATAATAGTGCCAAGTTAGAGCAATCACCTGTGATGGTGGAGTAGGGGAGATGTGCTCATCATCTACACAACTACGTTGACTGTCCAGCCTTGTGTTGTCTTGCAAATCTTGTTGGGAGGATGGACGAGTAGAATCTGTAGAGAACCTCTGTTTGAGTTGCTCCGAAGGACCACCATCATCCACTGCCAGACTAATTTCCTTCAGCATTATTGATTTTGCATTGTGAAGTCAAACCGATATGTAAAAGGAATAAAATTTTCTCTTCAGAACTTATTCATGCATGATAACGATGAACACTTCTCGGATGAAAGGCAAACACATGATACGAGGATGGAATATGTATGAAAAACAGGACATCATGACATATTCACACCTATGATGTGGTAACTAAGCAAAAGGCATTTCAACAAATTAGAAGCACTGGAAGCCAGACACCATATGAAAGATGCAATCAATATCACTCTGCCAAGTTCAAACTGTCTGGCGTTTCAACAAATTAGAGGCAGTACATGCCAGAAATCATATGCAAGACACAACCAATATCAAAGTGGCGACTTAAAGGTGCCTTATCGTAAGTGACTGATGTGGGATATGCAAGTACAGTAGTCTGATGTAAGAACATGGTGTGATCAGATATAGTATGTTCTAGAAACAGGAACATGTGTCATATTCACAGGGATTATGTGTAAAGTAAGCATATGCAATTTAACAAAGTTAGAAGCAATACAAGCTAGACATCATACGCAACATGCAACCACATATAATAGTGCCAAGTTAGAGAAACAACTGTGATGCTGGAGTAGGGCAGATGTGCTCATCATCTATAGAGCTAGATTGATTGTCTAGCCTTGCGTTGTCTTGCAAATGTTGTTGGCAGGATGGCAAAGGAGAATCTATAGAGACCCTCCGTTTCAGTTGCTCGGAAGGACCACCATCATCCAATGCCTTACCAATTTCCTTCCGCTTTATTGATTTTGCATTGTGAGGTCAAACTGACAAGAAAAAAGAATAAAATTCGCTCTTCAGAACTCATTCATTCATGATACTGTCGAACACTACTCTGATGAAAGGCAAAGTCATGATACGAGGATGGAATATGTACGAAAAACTAGACGGCTTGATATATTCACACCTATGATGTGGTAAATAAGCAGAAGGCACTTCAACAAATTAGAAGCACTGCAAGCTAGACACCATATGGAAGGTGAAATCAATATCACTCTGCCAAGTTAAAAATGTCTCGTCATAGGTGGCGCTCATCAAACTAGAAGCACTACATGCTAGAAATCATATTCAAGACGCAAACCAATATCACACTGCCAACCTAAAGGTGTCCCATCAAAAGTGACTGATGCGGGATACACAAGAAGAGTAGTTTCATGTAAGAACATGGTGTGATAGACAGATATAGTATGTACCAAAAATAGGAAAGCGTGTCATATTCACACATATCACGTGTAAGCTAAGAAGATGCAGTTTACACTAATTAGGAGCAATACAAGCTAGACAACATGCAACCAGATATCACACTGCCAAGTTAGAGCAAGCACCTTGGATGGTGGAGTAGGGGAGCGGAGACTTGGAACTTGTAATGCAATAGCAGTACAAGGAGAATCCATACAGATGCTCCGTTTATGTTGTCACAGAGGACCACCATCATCGCCTTCCTTAATCTTTTCCTTTCTCTTTTTTGATTTTGCCTTGTCAAGTCAAACCCACAAGAAAAAGGAACAAAATTTGCTCTTCAGAACTCATTGATGCATGATACTGACGAACACCACTTTCATGTAAGGCAGATGTATGATAGGAGGATGGAATATGTATGAAAAATAAGGCCGCATGACATATTGACATGTATGATGAATAAAGTGTAAACTAAGAACAAGTTGTTTGAACTAGTTAGAAGCAATGCAAGCTAGAAACTACATGAAAGATGAAACCAATATCACTCTGCCAAATTAAAACGGTGGCCTAAAAAATGTATTTGACCAAATTAGAAGCAATACATGTCAACAGTCTAGAAATAGTATGCAATATGCAACGAATAAAGGTGTCTCATCGTAAGTGATTGATGCAGGATATAGAAGAGAGGTAGTTTCATGTGAGAGCATGGTTAACAGATAGATGTAGTGTGTACCAAAAATAGGAAGGCATGTCATATTCACAGGTGTAATGTGTAAACTAAGAAGATGCAATTTACCCTAATTTGAAGCACTACAAGCTAGACACCATATGATACATGCAACCACATATCACACTGCGAAGTTAGAGCAAGCAACTGCGATGGTGGTGTAGGGGAAGTGCGGTCTTCAAGTACAGAGCTACGTTCAATATCTTCATTTAGGCTTGCTATTTCTTGAAAATCATGTGGGGAGGCTGAAACTACACCCTTTATAAGAGTAGCGCGTCTGATACTAACCCACGGGCGTGACTGTGCCATCATAAGCGATAGATGCAGGATACACAAGAACAATAGTTTGATGTAAGAACATGGTGTGATAGGCAGATGTAGTATGTACCAAAAACAGGAAGGCGTGCCATATTTACATGTATAATGTGTAAGCTAAGGAGATGCAATTTAACAAATTAGGAGCAATACAAGCTAGGCACCATATGCAACATGCAACCAGATATCACACTGCCATGTTAGAGCAAGCACCTGGGGTTGTGGAGTAGGGGAGATGAGATTTGGAACTAGCACTACAGTAGGAGTAGCAGGAGAATATGCAGAGATCATATGTTTCAGTTGCTCTAGAGGACCACCATCATTCTGTGCCTTCGTCCTTTTAGATTTTGCCTTATCAAGTAAACACACAAGAAAAAGGAAAGAAATCCGCACTTCCAAATTTGTTGATGCATGATAATGACGAACACAACTTTTATGTATGGCAACCACATTGTAGGAGGATAGAATATGTATGAAAAACGCTAAGCAGAAGGCATTTCAACAAATTGGAAGCAATGCAATCTAGACACCATATGAAAGATCCAACCAAAATCACTCTACCAAGGTAGATGTATCTCATTATAAGTAGCACTTCAACAAATTAGAGGCAATACATGTTTGAAATGATATGCAAGATGCAACTAATATTACACTATGAACTCGAAGGTGTCTCGTCAGAAGTGATTGATGAGGGATACACAAAAAAAGTAGTTTGATGTAAGAACATGGTTAATAGAAAGACGTAGTATGTACCAAAAACAGGTAGGCATGTCATATTCACAGGTATAATGTGTTAACTAAGCAGATGCAATTTACCCTAATTAGAAGCATTACAAGGTAGACACCATATGCAACATGCAACCACATATCACACTGCCAAGTAAGAGCAAGCACCTGCGATGGTGGTGTAGGGGAATTGCGGTCATCAACTAGAGGGCTATGTTGACTATCTTCATTTAGCCTTGCTGTTTCTTGATAATCATGTGGGGAGGATGACACTACACTCTTAAACGAGTAGCGCGTCTCACAGTAACCCATTGGGGTGACTGTCTCATCCTAAGTGATTGATGAGGGATACAAAAGAGCATTAGTTTGATGTATGAACATGGTTAATAGACATATGTAGTATGTATCAAAAATAGGAAGGCATGTCATTATCAAAGGTATAATGTGTAAAGTAAGCAGATGCAATTTAACCAAATTGGAAGCAATACAATCTAGAAACCATATGCAACATGCAACCACATTTGACAGCGCGAAGTTAAAGCAAGCACCTGGGATGGTTGAGTGTGGAAATTGAGATCATCAACTGCAGAGCTACGTTTACTGTCTCCATCTGCTGACACTAAACCATTTAGAGCGCTGAAACCGTGCTTATCTTCGAATGACACTGGAGCGACTTCTGTCTTTTCTTTTGTGTATTCATCAACACTGCGTCAGAGTCTGAAATACCCATGCATAAAAAAACAATAGTGTGAGTATGGGTGAAGTGTGTGCACAAGTAGTACAGTGTAAAAGTAGCAGATAGCAGGTCGGTGAGAAATTAATGACGGGAGACATATCATAGCTCTACAACATGCATGTCTCACACAATTACTAGATTCTAGGATTTTGAAATATGAGCGCGGGGATGGCCGGGAAATGCAGATGCTCCTCCAGCACACCACAAGGTGTGTTCTAATGAAAATAACAGTCGACTGAAAACAAATAGGTCAGTCCAGTTTTTTCTGCACCATCCGATGTACAAAGAACGGGCAGATCACCTTCATCTACCTCCAGCTAGTCAGTGTTACAATCTTCCTCAAAACGCCAACGACCACCAGCCTAGTCCCCTGCCTCCGCCCTCTCCTCGACCTCACCGCACCGCCATGCTTGGCACCGCCCCCCGGCCATCCCTTAAAGCCTCGCCGACCTCCAGATCGGGCGCAAGCAGCTCCTATGCCCCACACCCCTATGATACACACCGATGCGCCGCTTCCCCGGTGAACAAGCGAAGTAGGTGCTCCACGCGCCTAAGTGGGTGCTGCTTCTTTTAATTGTGATTCAACTGACCTTGAATTGAAATCCAGGCGGGCTACTGACCTATAGCCAAGGTGAAATAGTAAGTGGGAGGAAAGCTTGTGCATTTAGTATCATGAAGAAGATGCAGTAAGAAGCGCTCAACTAGTTTCTTTTGTGAGATGAATACGGTGTGAGCAGAGACGTAAGATTTGCACGAGTAAGGGAAGATGAGTACCTCTTTCTACTGGCAGTGTTGTGTCTTCCTTCTGTTTTTCCAACGATCTTCTTGTGGTTCGCTGGAAACGAGAAGTTGTGGAGGATGGTGGAGCCTTGGACGAACCCATGGCCAAGTTGTTGAGTGTGGTGCGGTGGCCGTCTGTCGGCAATGGGGAACTAGATCCGAGGCGGCGAATGATAGCATAGCGGGAACAACTCCTGTGCGGTGGACAGTTGCGACAATGGAGCTACAGCGGTGAGGCGCAGGACGGCGTGGTCGAAGTGGTTCTGGTACGGCGCACGTAGGCATCGGCGTCGTGGAGGAAGCTCTGCCTCGGCTTCAATTGATAAGTCCTTGAGGGCGTCACGGTTGCGGTTGCGGTTGTGTTGGACGACGACGTGGGGATACCGGCTCCGGCGTGATGGAGGAGGGAGGCAGTGGATTGGGCACGATGGGGTGGAGGATAGAGGAGGCTGGGGTTTCGCGGCTAGTGGAGAGGGCGTTTTGGCGCCCACGGAGTATGAATGGGGAAAAGGAGGGAGGGGGAACTATGGGGGGACAATGTTTCGGTTGGGACGCGCTTGTTTAAAATTAGGAGAAAGTTACAAGCTTTGCTCCCATCTAAAATTTCGGACATATTACGGGTTGGCGGTAGGACAGTAATCTCAGGTGTCCCAAATGGTGGGCGGGATAGATTTTGGCCGAGTGCATGGGGGTTTAGACGCCCACGACAGATGAATGCTTCTCGGTGGCGGCTAAGACTGGCGACTTGGTGAAGTTACAAACCTACCCCGGTTTAGACCTTTGGACATCGGGCCGATAGGCTACACGGGCCAGAGTTAGGACAGTATTTTCCTACCACCAAACATTAGTCTCGCACGGTTTCAGGTGACAAGAGGCTTATTTGGCACTTAGTTCAATATTTAGGAGCAGAAGCATAAACGTTTTCGATTCTCTTGAACTGAACTTTCAGGATTTGTCAAACTTCACAAATCTTGACTCTTGAAAATCCTAAAACTACGGTTATTTTGGAATGGAGGGGGTACATTTGAATATGCATTTTACACGAGTATACATGAAGAAATTTGCAACTTACCTCAGTTCACGCATGGTTCCAGATATAATCTCCTTGGTTGCAAAAAAATAGTTAGACATGCGTATGAATATATAACATGTTCAAACGCACAAGAAAGATTGATGCCCACTTTTAGATCTGATTTACAAATGACATTATCTTAGATTGAAATAGATGGATGCACTTCCTATGAATTTGAATTTTTGAAACCCCCTTTATGTTGAATTTAACATGTATTCTATTTCGTAGCTAGGAATTTGGAATGTATTAACGTAAGTGACAAATGTATAAAGTGCTTCACACTAACAACATGGAGTGCACTAATTAATGTTTATATATGAATTGCAAAAGCAATGCATTGCATGTATTTCAAACCGCTCTCACTCTATGGATCAATAATACGAAATAAACACATGCACATGCTAGGATTCAATAGAGTATGGGTGTCTGATAGACCGATTTTCGTTCATACGCAAATTGCAAAATTCATGATCTCATCCAAAAATAATAATGCCATTTATATTTTAATTTAATGTGTAGAACCACCTTTTACACATGGATGCACTATGCCTTGGCCCGTTCTCACATACACGCTATATATCTCTCTATCTAACGCATAAGTGCACACATTTTATATACATCGGCATTTCTCTTTCACATATGCTGAAAATCTCTCCCGGGGTGTCGAGGTGTCTCACGCACACACTCTCTCTATATCTCCCTCTCTCTTTCTGACTACTATGTACCACTCTTTTCACTAATCTCAGTTGGAAAACACTATTTGTCTCACATGCATCTATACACACGCACGGTATCTACTAGCCCTCTATACGCACATATATGTGCCTACGTGTCTCCTGCACGCACATTATCTTTAGGCCTCTCTTGCACACATTGCCCCCCAGACATACCTCTCTCTTAGTAGTTGGCAGATATAATTCCATCAGGTCATTCGGTAGGATATCCCTGACTATTAGGCTGGATGGTAATACGAGACAAAGTTTTACCCAAGTCCGGGCCCTTGTAGTCGAGGAAAAAGCCTACTCCTGGTACTGTATATTAGTGATAGTGGTATGTACAAAGTACACATGAATACCAGGCATTGCGCGTGTGTGTATACTATCGACAAACTAGCCCCCGGGCTTCTATAACATACTCGGGGCCTAGGGTTACAAATCATATATAGTTGGCTTATCATTAGTGGGGATAGATTCCTCCACAACTCTGGTAGCTTCGTCTTGTACGCCGATTCCTCCACATGGGTCTTCGTATAATGCGTCTCGGTCCAACCAATGTGACGGAGGATGGAACCGACCTATGAGTCCTCATGTTGACCCACCACAACTAGAAATGATGTGCCCAACCCAACTAGAAATGATGTGCCCACCACACCACACACGCAACCGGCCACTAAGAAAATAAGCATATATAATAGTACAATGTTATACATGAAAGTTAATTGCATGGTGCATCCAAAAATATTTGTTCCGCATTGTGAATGTTTATATTTTCACCTAAAATATTAGTCACGAGAAAGAGAAACAAAGGGCATATCTCTAATTGTCTCCACCGGACACCCCCTCTTTCTACACCACTTTCACGTACGCACACAAACTATCTCTTGGCCCTCTAAAAGTATGCATGCCCCTGACACATTCACGCATGATGGTCACTGTATTTCAAGCGAAAGCACTATACGATCACTGTACTTCAGAATATGCTCATTACGGTCACCGTATACATTCTCGTGGTGATCATACTGTATCTAGCTAACGATACGTCCCCTTATTTTGTTGATGACACCGACGGACATTGTATTTGATGCGTGCTTCGTATTTTGTTGACGACACTTATGGTCATTGTATTTGAAGTGAAAGCACGATATGGTCACTAGACTTCAGAATAAGCTCATCGCGGTCACCACATACATTTTGTGGTGCTAACCAACCTATGGTTGGATGGTTAGGAGGACAGTGGTTTCCCGAGCCCACCAGGGTGAAAGTCCTGGTGCTCACATTTATCCTGTGTTAATTCCAGTATTTTCCGGCGATGTGCGTTCAGGGGGAGGAGACGTTCCCCTCTACTACATGGCACCTATGGTGACTTCGTAAAATCTCAAGATCATATGCTGGCTCACTCTCTCGAAGGTGCTCATAGGGGTAGGGTCTGCGTGTGTGCGCTTATAGCGGTGAGTGCTTGCGCATATATATGAGCGATTGCATCTGTACGGTGTAAAAAAAATACTTGTCATGATTATACGGTCACTTTCTCACCCGTACAACTCCGTATTTTGTTGATGACACAATCAATTGACCAGTCAAACGTTCCACGTGGCGCAACTACTGTTGCACCATCGGCGCGCGTAACCGTGGGCCCACCTGTCAGCGCGTATATGAAAGAAACAAATGGTAGTTTGAGTCTGTACTGTGTTAATAAAATACATTTTAGGGTGACCATACGGTCACCGGCTCACCATACAGCTACATAATTTGTTGATGACATGATCAATTGACCAATCAAACGGTCCACATTCAGCAGCGCACATTACCATAGGGCCCACCCGTCAGCGCGTATATGAAAGACAAAAATGGTAATAAATTAGTAGTCGGTGGGGATTCGAAGTCGTGAGACCTCCGGTTGGCAGTCGCCGGTGGTGGGGGGTGCGGTGATTGGAAGGTGGCATGGGGATCGCCGGAGAAAAAGCTCGGCGCGGGGGGCCTAAAGGGATGACCGGGGTGGCGGCGGACCAGCGGTGGCGGGTGGTTTCGGGGCGGGCGGGGCCGCATGGGGGGCGGGGGCCGGCGGTTCGGCCGATGCTGGCTGGCGGCTCAGGGGGGTGGATGTTGAAGATAAACTGCAGGCCCTTGATTTTTTATCCAATGGCTGGAAAATCGACTGACCATAGATGAAAAAGTCAGTCGACTGATGTGTAGCCTCACCCTGCACGTACACATGCACGCACACAACACTTGCACGAACACACGCACGCATGCAGGCATGCAACACTGACACATACACACGCACTCATGCATGCGTGCAATGCTGACACGTACACATGCACTCATGAACACACGCACGCACGCGCACATGCATGCAATAGTGAAACATACACATGCACGCACGCAACACTCGCAAGCCTACATGCACATAGCACACGACGCAAGACACACTCTCAACCTATACATGCATGCACCCTTTGTTAAGGATATGGATTGTTACGGGTATTAATCAATCTCATCTATGATAAGCAGAACATTGATGTTTGCAGCGGTCTTTATGAATCACAACGTATTGAACGGGCTATCAATGTATATATGAAAATTTTAAAATTCTCTTAAATAATATAGTAGGCTTATCTAGATGATGTCAGACTCAATGAACAATCATCGGTTTATGAAATGCCCTCTTGTAACCGCCCTGGACCACCAAAAGCTCCTCTGCCGTGGCTACATGCATTGGGTCACTGACATGCATGCCAGGTACGCAAAGAGCCCGCACGTCAGTGGAAGAACGGCGCGGTGTCGTACGTCGGAGTCAGGGCACCGCTCGTTGCACGCCCGACTGGACACGCCTCCTTGCCGCATTCAAACGCCTCCATGAAACCCGTGCGGAAGCCGAGAAACCCACTCTGGACACACGTCCGTTCATGACCGGGCCGGCGTTAAACGTAACACCGGCCGAGCTCCTCCCGTCCGCCTCTACGTATTTAATCTCCAATTAAAACAAGGTCAGACGCCGGCCAAGAATCGCACACCTCCACCGCTCCCCTATCTCCTCCTTCACCATTTTGTCCACTCTTACAATGGCTTACGAAGAGTAGTTATCCCCCATCCAAGCCGACTGGGTGGCCCGCCGAGCCCGCCGGATACAAGCTATGCAGCTCATTGATCCACCTCCCTCCCCTCGTCTGACGGAGCTAGTTGCCGCCCAAGCCGGTGCGCGGTTCAGGAACTCGCCGCTCCAGGCCAGCTCGATGAGGAGTGGCGCACGGGCGTCATCGCTGCCGTCCACGCTACTGCATCGTACCGTGCCTCCCGTGTCTGCGATCGCGTCTCCCCTTTCTGTGGCCGAGACTCCCATGCTGGCGGCTGCGCCATGCAAGCAGAGATAGAAGTCGAGTGCGCAGAGAGCGACAAGTCGGTGGCCAGCGCCTTTGCGTCCGCCGCCATCATCAAGGAGAAGTAGAACATGAGAGGCCGCCGCCGCTTGGGTCCCATGAAGGCCACCGCGGAGGCGACACCGGCATACGCATCAGGTTTCTTGTCGGATCCTTTTGTTGCAAGGGCCTTCGTCGACTCCGCATGGGCTCCACGGAAGCGGAGAAGCCCCCTTCCGTCATCATTTTAGGCATCAGCCAATGATGTCAGTTGGGCAGTGGGGAAGCGAGCCGTCCTTTGTGCTAAAGCATACACCTCCGGGGCTCCCGACAGTCGGGTGATCGTGCTGCCGGACATGAGGAACAAAAATTGATCGGCGGACGACCATTTAGGCCAGGTATTATATACCTATGCTGTCCAGAACTAGCACCACTTAGTTGATTTGAATGTAATGAAATCCATCATGTTTGTATGAAAATCCGGTATTTTATATGAATTCCGTCATTGTTTATATGAAATGTCGTCGTGTTTGCATGAATTTTGTCCGGTTGGTTGAGTTGCTGTCAGAATGTGTGCGGCTACGGTTGATGGCATAATTTGCGGGCCGCCAGCCAGTCTGCGGCCGGCTCGGGTGGCATGGTGGGACAAAACAAGCACAGCTCGTGGGAGCTCATATCCAACGCGCGTGCTGGAGGATGCATGAGCACCCAAGCTATTCCTCGTACATCGGTGGCAAAGGTACCAGTGGACAAAAGGGTCGCCAATATTTTGGCTACCCCGGGCAAGATCCAAACAGCCCCTCCCAGCACATTCAAATCCCTCGTTCACCGTGATATTTTGCCATGTGTTGTTATCATGGACTAGCAAGATGCCTATGCATTGCACGGAACATCAAGATGCATTTTTTTTACAAAACACATGTTGTGATTGACCCATGCAGGAGTAATCCCATGTGTAAAAACTAATGATATCTCGAGAATTTTATCAGAAAAATGGTATCTCGAGAATTTCATCGAAAAAAATGATATCTCGGGAAAGATGAAATATATGGTGAGGAGGAGTGGGGCGTGGTGGTGACTGGTGGTCGGACTGGGCGGAGGCATGGGGATGGACGGTGCTGGCAGCGGCCACCATGCCAGATTGTTCCAGAGACTTCCTTTTTAATTGCTCAGCAATGAGGTTGTGGGAGATAAGGATGAACGAGGCAAGGCCTTATCTATAAATGTGGAGAGAGGTGCGGGTATCTTTCGTAAAGTTGTCATAGTTTGCTTTCTATCCGTCAGATATAGATCGGATGGTCTATATTACAAGATGGCAGGCACACCATCATCACCAACTCGGTTTTTAATAAGACTAGCAAGATGTCTGTGCGTTGCACGGAACATCAAGATCTTGTGGGAGAAAAGGATGAACGAGGGAAGGCCTTATCTGCAAATGTGGAGAGGAGTGCGGGTAAATTGTCATAGTTTCCTTCCTATTTGTTAGATATAGATCGGACGACCTATATTGCAGGATGGCAGGCACATAATCATCACCAATTCTGCTTTTTATAAGAGTAGATAGAGAGTAGAGATAGAGATAGTGAGTAGAGATAGAGATATTTCTCTGTGTGAAAACAAATTTAAATATGAACGAATAATCGGTGTCCGCGGTCTTCTGCCGGGAGCCTGGGATACAGCTGGATGGCCTCATAGTAGTAGTAGTAGTGTAGAGTACTACTAGTACTACAATACTAGATAGTGAGTGTTTGGTATTGTATCTACGTACTAATTGCAACACATGCATTTGTTAGTAGTATAATGACCACATATGGATTTGATGGTGAGATTTTGTGTAAGTTGGATGTCATATTATTGCTCTAACATGTGGTCAAAGTTAGCCTCCAAAATGCATTGGCGAGGTTTCTCTTAATCCTGGCGTCCAACGTTTTTATTGAAGCTTGAAATGCGAACATGTGAATGGGAGGGACTACTACAACCCTTCCAAAAGAACTATAGTACTAATGGTATCATACTCCCTCCGTTCACCATCTCACATGCTCAGTTTTTTCAATTGATAAGAGGCAAACCATGTGCGGCCTACCTTAGAGGCAAGGCTCTATACACTGGAGATGCTCTGTACGTACTTATTACTTTTGATGTGTCCTATCAACACGCAGAACGAGGAGAAGCTTGCTTACTATGCCGTCTCCCCCGCCCACAGGCGCAGTGGCTCGCAGTACGAGGTGAAGCTTGCTTACTACGCCTTACGCCCGCTCCCTCGCCCACACGCGCGGTGGCTCGCAGGACGAGGAGAAAATTTTACTACTCCCTCCGTTTACTCCTCATCCCTACCTTGGTTAGAGAGATTATCATATTGTTTGAAATATGTCTTTAAGTAGTAGGAGTAGTACTACAGCAATTTCTTTGGATTCCATGGTGCAGCAAGCTACCCTAGGCTATGTAACTACTCCCTCCTTTCTGATTTATGGCTCAATTTTAAAATCTCTCCAATAAAGAGTAGACGGTGAGTGGTGGAACTAATTTCGTAGTTTGCACAAGTAATTAGTACGCTCGTTTTTCTCAAGAAGTTATGTTTACCGAGGCATTAATTAGAACGAATGCATGCATGAGCACTAAATTTCCATGAACTTCTACATTCATTGGTGAGTTTTCTCTTAACACTGCTTGCATCGGGTGATTTAACGCACCTTGAAATCCAAACATGTGATGGTACTACTACTAGTACAATTGAGACTTATAAAACGGAAAAAAGAATTTTTTTAGATGAGCCCTATAAACCAGAAATGAGGGAGTATTAAGTAGTACTACCTCCATAGTGGGTACGTACTCCGTAAAACCAGATTTTCCCAAAACTAAGTTGCTCAACCTTTATTTGCTTGTTTCCCTTCCTGCCTCGAACAGACTATGCCAAACTCCCCTGCCTCCCGCGCGGGAAAAGACCCGCCCTCGCCTTTTTTTAGTTCGGGTTTGTATCGATGGATGGCGCGAAGCAGCAAAAAACCAAGCTGTGTCTTGTACTCCTCCGTCGACGCTCGATTTCATGAATTATCTAATTTCTCTCGCCGACATGTGGGACATATAGCAACCGGGTCGACGTGTCATGCACCAAATAAAAGTGCAGAACAGCAGGGGGACGCACCCGAGTCGTACTGCCCCAGTAGTAGTAATGAGCAATGAGACATCAAATCACAATGCCGCACCTTCCCAGACGGACGAAGCAACCATTATTTCACACTTCATTGTATCCGCTTCGCCATCATCTCCTGCAAGAAAACCATGTATTGCTTCTGCCATTGTTCTGCCTCAAGAGGGATGTGCATCGCCTTGGTACATCATGACACGTGGAACCGCATGAGAGGCCATGCTCCCCCTCCCACCACTCGGTAAAATCACCTCATTTTTACTACTTCCTCTGTATCGGTTTACAGGGCATGCACGTCATTCTAGGTTGAGAATTTAACTGGTTATATATGTGATGAACATTATATCTTTAGAAACTACATCCACTTAAGAATCCAATGATATAGTTTTTGTGACATAGTAACTCATATTTAGTTAACCAAATGTATGACCTAGAAGTATGTGCATGCCCTATAAACCGAGACAGAGGGAGTAGTGCCTTTTTACATCAATATAGTCGGATTCACCAAGGAGCAAAACCAACTGGTAGGCTGCTCCTGTCGTGTTGGTGTAGCAACTCAAGCAGGGTCAGTTCGCACACAAAATGGCGACACACTTAACATGACCCCATTGGTCGACATGTGGCTCATCCACCGTCTTGTTCCACGTGCGATGCACAAAATTACAGTTCGGAGCAGCGATTGGACTTGGAGGCACCCCGGTCGTAGCGCCGCAGTAGTAGTAAATGAGCGATGAGGGGTCAAATCACAAAGCCCCACCTTTCCCGCATTAAGCTGGACAGACGAAGCAACCATCATTTCATGCTAGGGAGCAAGAGCATAAAGAAAAGAGAAAACCAATGATGCGTGCGACAGCTACCTAGGGCACCCTAGGGTAGGAGCCTCGCTACAAATCCTTTTTTTTTAAAGCGCCTCCACTACAAATCCGCTTCTCCCTCGTCCTCTTGAAGAAAACTGATGGCGCGTGCGGCGGTAGGGTTTGTAGGAGTACCACGGCATTGAGTTTGAGTTGATGCCCTAATATGTGTGGGCCGCTTGGTTTTACGGGAACGAGGCAGCATTTTGGGTTCGAGGACCAGTGGAGATATACGTACAAAAAATTGTGGACATAGGTTCGACCAAAAGGCAATGATGCATGGGCCCTGCATTTTGATATACTCGCGGCCGCCTGAAATTTGCTACTCTACTCAAAATAATGAATAAAAGTTCCTCCAAAAACATCTATAACTAATGGGAAGTGAATGTATTCTTAAAATGAAAATATAACTCCCTCCGTCTAGGTGTATAAGTCATATTAGTTTTTTGCTAGTTAATGGCATTCCATGCAATGAATTAACCACTACATGTCATGTTTGAAAGTCTCAAGCATTGAAAGCATGCGTGGCCCACATCTCTTATTGGTTCATATGTCACGAAACAAGAAACGAGGAGGGAGTTAATGTACTGTGCCTAAGTGTTTTGGGATTATTTGGTTTTTGGAAGATGACTTACACACCTAGACGGAGGGCGTACAAAGAGAAAAAAAGAATTGTAGTTAAAAGAATGACATTTCTAACAAAAATGTGAATGTGAACTACATATGTGTGCAAGTGACCAAACACATACATCACTACAAAAAAAAAGACACATCCGTGACATTTTGGGCCGAACGAATTTTTTTCGGTCATGCTTATGACACTTCTATGACGATAATTGTGACAAAACCCGGTATGATCATAGATGTGGTGGGCTCCTACTTCTATGACGAAAAATCATGACAGAAAATGTGCTTCTCGTCCTGGGCGGGCCGGAGACGCAGCTGCATGACATTCTTTGGGCCGTCCATGACGGAAAAAACCGTGGTAGAAGCGAGGGCGAGGAAAATATCGGGGAGTTCCCGGTTATGGTGGGTGGTCGGGGCCGAGCGATGCGTGTTTCTCTCATACACGTACGCGCGTGGGTGTGAGGCATTGGGCTCTAACAGAACCCGAGCGAGGCGTTCGCCTACTCAACCCGAGCGATTGCACTGTAGGCTACGCGTTACTGAACCCAAGCGATCGATCGATGGCTGTTAATTGAACCCGATCGAGCGATTCCTTTTCTACTGCTGCTAACTGATGTCGATCGATGCTGCCTCTGGCTGAACAGTGAGCGTTGTTGGGGGGGGGGGTTTGGATGAACAGTTCCCGGTGGGGGGTTGGATGAACAGGACCCCGTGGTTGCAGAGGCCCTTGCCGCTGGATGAACAGGACCCTGATGGGGCCGGTTGGGGTGGATGAACATGACCCCGTCGAGGGCTGGATGAACAGGACCCCGTGGAGGGCTGGTTGAACTGTAGCCGGTGGAGGACTGCATGAACATTAGCCCGTGGAGGGGTGGTTGAACAGGACCCCGTGGAGAGGGCTGGTTGAACAGTAGCTAGTGGAGGAGCAGTGGAGGCCGGATGAACAGGAGCCCGTGGATGAACAGTCACATGTGGAGGCTGGAGGAGGTCGACGGTGGATGAATAGTAGCCCGTGGAGGCAGTCGATGGTGGAGATGAACAGTATCCCGTGGAGTCCCGTTTTGCGGTACGCCACACCCCTCCCGATGAACAAGACCCCCGTTTCGACTGTAGCGCTCCAACACAAGTCCATTTCCTCCGTTTTGCGGTACGCCACACCCCTCCCGATCAACAGGACCCCATTTCGACCGTAGGAGGTCCAAGAGAAGTCCGTTTCCTCTGTTTTGCGGTACGCCAGATCCCTCCCAATGAACAGGATCCCGTTTCGACCGTGGCCGGTTGAACACAAGGCCGTTTCCTCCATTCTGCGGTACGCCAGGCCTCGTTTCGATCAGCTGTTCTGTCCAAGCCGGTTGGCTCCCGATGAACACGACATATTCTGTTGCCTCCTGATGAACACGACGCATTCCATTGCCTCCCCATGAACACGATGACGCAGTTTATCTATTCTGACCCAGCCATGTACACGAGCCCTGGACATACGTATGCGCGAGTAGGCATTTGAGACCCCGCCTGTATGTACGTACGTGGCCGTATTTTTGGGGCGTGTGGTTGTATGTACGTGTACACGGTTTAGAAGGGACAGCCTGAACTGCTACATGGGGGGCTCTACTATGACATGTGCCGCTACTTACTCGACCACAGTTCATACTTGCAGAGAGACCGATCGACCAGTATGTACGTACACGTTCGCGACCAGAATCACAACGCTACGTACACTTTGACCAGGTGGGTACCAACTGTCAGGCACTTCCTTGCGTGTGAAGATGTTGCTGGTGGGTCCCAGTAGTCAGGGGCGAATCAATTTTTTTTGCCCGTAATATGGACGCACTTCCTTGTGTGCGAAGATGTAGCTGGTGGGTCCCAGCAGTCAGGGGGGAAACGTTTTTTTCGTGAAATACGGTGGCCCGTCCGGTGGGTCCCTGTTGTCAGGTGGAGGAATCATTATTTTCCACGTAATAAGGAGGCACTTCCTTGCTGCGGCCATGGACCAAGCTGTCAGCCTCTCTACGTACAGTACTCTTCCAATGGAAGTCGTTCCTTGACCACATTGACCACGCCGCGCCGAGAGCACCAAGGCGGTGGACGATGGCGAGGCCTAGGAAGGGGACGACACGGAGCCGGGGAAGACGCGGCAGTGGATGCCCATGAAGAGAGGAGTACGAGGTTTCACTAGTTCGACTGTTGTGTGAGGCTGCCGTCACCGCAGCATAACAGGGGGTGTGGGTGAGTAGAGGGATGGCCTGGCCAGCGGTCGGAGTAATACAGGGCCGTGAGGCCTCCGTGGAAGCACAACCGGCCACGAGAGGCAGGAGCAGATGGCACGACCGACACTGCTTTGGGCGGCTGGAGCAAGAAGACCAGAGGTTGAAGAAGCACGACGGCTGTTGGATGGACATCGTACGGTCACTGCAGCTAGAATCATTTATATTGACTAAGCTGACAAAGCCCTTGGTACGCATCAACTTAGTAGGCCCACAGGTCAGCCTCCGAAACGGTGCGCCCCAGATGTCAGGGGGAGGAACCATTTTTTGGGCGGCTGAAGCTAGAATATCTGAGATTGAAGAAGAAGCACGACATCCGTTGGATGGACATCCAACGGCCACTACTACTAGAACCCATGTGTTGACTATAAGTTGACAAAGCCTTGTATATGCGTCAACTTACTTTTTTTAGGGGACCCGTCAACTTAGTAGGCCCACAAGTGTGTGGCAGAGAACTTATAGCCCATTTGAGATTCGTAAGAATGTACAACCCATTTTTGAATCCTAATGGAATTTACTACAGCCCATTTACAGTTTGTTAAAAGTACAACCCATTTTCTACCTAGGACAATGATTAATAATTTCAACCAACCGTTCAAAACAGAATTCAATAAAATTTCCCACATTTTGATGGGATCCGAAATATTTTTTTCCCGAAATTTCTAGTCAGATTAAATACAATTTCCATATAAATTTGTATTACGTAAAATCCAATGAAATATTGCACACGCAACAATTAATGAAATTAAAATTTTCAAAATCCAAAAATAATATTTTGTAAAATAATTACGTGTTTGGTGCATTTTTTATAGTTACTGCCCATTTTTTATAAGGGATAATTGCATTTTTACCCCTACTTGGTTCCTACCCACGGGTTTTGCCCTTACTTTTCGGGCTTGCTCAGTTTTGCCCTTACCTTTTCCGTCGAGATCCCTCGACTGCCCTTTGAACGTTTGAACAAAACTTTGAAAATTCATAAATAATTCATATGAACTCAGAAAAATGCAAATAAGATATCAAAATGTTCAGATAAACATTAACTTTATGTGCATATCATTTGCATTCAGGACAAAGCATTGTTTAAACTACATGAGGTAATTAATGTTATTAACATTATTAAAAATAAAAGATATAAACAATATTTTTCATGAATAAAAATTACATGCGAATGTAGGTGATGTTTTATGAACATCACGATATCTTATTTGCATTTTTGAGTTAAGTATCAACTTGTTATGAAGTTTCCAAGTATTGGTCAAAGTCGTTAGAACATTCATAACAAGATGATACAAACTCGAAAAATGCAAATAAGATATCTGGATGTTCGTAAAACATCACCTACATTTGCATGTAATTTTATTCATGAAAAAATATTGTTTATACCTTTTATTTTTAATAATGTTAATAACATTAATTACGCCGTAGTTTAAAGGGTGGTTTTGTCACGAATTCAAATGATACGCACATAAAGGTAATGTTTATCTGAACATTTTGATATCTTATTTGCTTTTTTCTGAGTTCATATGAATTAGTTAAGAATTTTCAAAGTTTTGGTCAAACGGTCAAAGGGCATTCGAGGGACCACGACGGAAAAAGTAAGGGCAAAACTGAGCAAGATCGAAAAGTAAGGGCAAAACCCGTGGGTAGGAACCAACTAGGGGTAAAAATGCAATTTTCCCTTTTTATAATTACATCCCATTTATTATTTCTTAAAGCCCATTTTCTTGTTAAGCCTAATGCATCCCTCCTAGGAAAGATTTGCAGCCCAGCGGGGCGGAGAATAACAAGTTGACCTTGCCTGGGTATTCCTAAAAAGAGTATAGTTGGGCTAGCCATTTTCAGCTTGAAAAAAATTAATATCGGGGCTGGATATCTGGCCTGGGCTAGACGGGCCGCAGCCTGCCCAGTTAATACCCTGCTCTCCTCTAAACAAGAACGAAAACATCACTCAAGAAACACTATACAGTGCTCACACCTTAAAAACACAAATACTGCTCGAGCTGCTTGGTCCCAGCTGTTGGCCGCTCCTTGTGCAATTCTCTTGTTTATTAACTACATAGGTTGACATGTTGTGGGACCGTGATGTCAGGAAACCAGGAGGAAGCAAAAAAAATTATAGTTGTATATAATAAGGAGGCGCTTGCGTACGTGCGGCTATGGTCCTGGTGGGTCCCCACTATCACCCTCTCCAAGTAAAGTCATCTCCTTATTCCTCATGTCCGTTGACCATGTTGACAATGCGAGACGGCGGTGCCACGGCTAGAGCAACAACTCGAAAGACGACGGAGAGGTCCTCGCGGGCCCTAAGGATGGACTGATATAGCGCCCGCTGCTCATTCGGGAAGCCAGGATCATAGGGCCACATGTCCGCGACGACATTGTAGTTCGCTTGTTCACCAGTGATCGTTGAGGAGACGGAGGTTGTAGCACAGGTCCTCCTGGGCTGGTAGCTCTTCCGCCATTAGGGCGTCGAAGTGTGGCTGCACCTGCTCTGTGGTGAACACGGCATGAACCGGCTTGGACAGTGGCGCCGGTTCCTGGTCGGAAGCTACGTCCATCATTTGATTGCCGTCGCTCAGCTCGACGAGCTCGCTGGCGAGCGATCATGTCTGGCTATTGGACCGACCCGCTGCCAAGCACGAGTCTGACAGCCCTGGCCCACCCAGACTACCTCACTCGCCCGCGCGCGCTTTTTGCTCGAAATGGTCAGCACCGCCCGCCCCGCTTCCCGGTGCAGGCGATTGCTCCGCCTTCAAATGGCACAAGTGACGTCACTCCGTCCGTCTGCCCCCCACATTAATGATACGTGGTTGCCGAGGCAGCTACTCCGGCACCACACGTCCATCCCTTCGCCGCCCACCATTGATATATAAACTGTTGCACCGGCCATAGCCGCAGTCATCCGCCTCCGTTCCCTTTCTCCTGTCCACACCACTACTGCCCACCATGGATTCCTCACGCTCCAACACTCTTCGGGATGGGCGGACGACGGACCACAAGGAGATGGCAGCAATTGCTGGCGACTGGCTGGCTGGCAGGTAGTGGGAGGATGACGACGTCCCAATGGAGAACATGGTAGTCGACGATCCACCGCCAGCCCCCTCCTCCACGCCATCCTCGCTAGTGCATTGCACCATGACCATCGGCGAGGCCCGTGCCCAATACATGGACACGGTGAGGCAGAAGCGTCAGGAGCAGTTCCGGGAGGCGCAGGCGGACGCTGCCTACAACCACCATCTCCTCCAGGAGCACCTGCAGGCGGAGGAGCAGATCACCACAGAGCGGGCAGAGCAGGAGGCGCTGCTCGACTCGTACCGCTCCGCCCGCGAGGGCCGCCTGTGCGCTGGCGGTACTGCATGCGGGTGGCGGAGGCTGCGGCCGCCTACAAAGAGGGTGATGAAGCGGGCGAGGCGCTGTTTCATGAGATTGAGGACAAGGCAGAGGACAATGCCGACTCCGACAAGTCCCCGCTCCGCTAGCGTCGACGAGGCCCTGCTCCACCGAGGCCCCGCGGCGCCAAAAACGAGGCAGAGGACACCGCCGGCTCCGTCGATGCCCCGCCCCGCCGGCACCAAGGCGAAGGATTTCGCCAGCTTCAGCGAGGCCCTTCTCTATCGAGGACCTGCCGCACCAACAACGAAGAGGACATCGCCGGCTCCGTCGAGGCCCCGCCTCGCCAGCACCGAGACGGAGGACCTCGCCAGTTTTGGCGAGGCCCTACTCCGTCGAGGCCCCGCCCCGCCAACAACGAGGCAGAGGACATCGCCGGCTCAGCTGACGCCCCACCCTGCCGGCAATGAGGGGGAGGATTCCCCTGCTCCACCGAGGCGCCGCCCAGTCGGCAACGACACAAAGGACATCGCCAGCTCCGTTGAGGCCCCGTCCCACTGCCAACAAGGCCGCGCCACAAAAAAAACGAGGAAGAGTAGAACACGGTAGGTCGCCGCTTCTCGGGTCCAAGTAAGGCCACCGCTGCTACCCTCCATTTGAAGCCAAGCTAGGCAGGTTGACCATTGACAGCCGATTAGCTTCTTGGCGACGACGTAGAGTCAGAGAGCTATATTGGAGAAGGACGCTGCTTCAGTTACTTTATTGTTGGTGCAGTTGGTCTCTGACACGTGAGCCCAACAGGCATCTAGGCCACATGTCAGCTATGCAACTGCACCTACAGTTAAGTCACTGAAGCTCAGTCCGCTGGAGAAGAAGCTTCTGTTCGACTTAGCCGGACATAAGTGGGTAGCTTAGGTTAATTAATTATACCTCCAGCGCACCCCTTTTTAGTTGAAGAATGTATGAAATGTAATAAAATCCGACATGTTTATATGAAATCCGACCGTGTATGAATGAACTTAGTTCGATTAGTTCGAATTCTTGTATCATTGGCATTGGATGAACACGCAAAACAATACGTACTAGCATTATTCCCAGGGTGATCAGCTCGTTTGCAGCAATTTCACATGTACTCCCTCCGGTCCTTTTTAGTCTGCATACAAGTTTTGTCTGCAGTCAAAGTATCTCTACTTTGACCAATCTTATAGAAATAAGTATGAACATTCACAATGTAAAATCAACTGACTTGAAAGAAATCTAATATGCGAACTAAAAAGGAACAAAGGGAGTACAAAGAGTTTGAGAAGCTTTCTAGCATTCTTGTACATTGCAATCAAACACACGGCCTGTCAATTCATAGAGAACATTCAAAACAATCATGATTATGCATCTCAGCGATTAACATGTCAAAGCCAATATTTACTTCACAACTAAAGAATAAAGAAAAATCGATCGATGCTGCTGACAGCAAAGGGCGTCCCATTCAAAAATATCAAACGCATGTCTTCTTGCTAACATCAATAACCAAAATTTGACAAGGTTGTCCCATTCCAAAATGTCAAATGCGTGTTGTTTTGCGTACATCAATGAGCAAACTTTTGACAAGGTTTTCCCATTCCAAAATATCAAATGCCTACGATTGTGGAATGGGCAGGGTTTGCCATCAGTTTGGACACTGACATGGCACCTCGTGCTAAATAAACCAACTGTTCTTTTTGTGCAGTTTCACCAAAATCAACCAAATTCGTGAGTAGCTTGTATGATTTAACATTTATATGTTGCAACGCCTTGAACATATCGGCACCTCCTTTCTTGTGGCGGAAATGAATGATTTGATGTATTCATGAACATTTTGTGCAGTTCCCATTGAAATCAAGCTAAGCACTCCTGTTTGCACAAATACAAAAAAAGTGATTAGTATAAAGCAAACTGTACTATGAATTGATAGTTTAATCAGGCACTTACATGGTCCATGTAGAGCACACTTTTAAAAAATGGAACTCATTGGAAAGAATCCTAGAACAACATTGTACTTGCGCATACAACAAAAAAGATGGAGATCTGGCAGTCCTTCTGAGCTGAAGTTAGTTTGGTCTTGTGGGGAGTAATGTAACCATCCTTCAACTGCTCCTTCTGATGAGAAGATAGATAGGGCTTCTTCATCCTGGCATAATCGGAACTAGTCACTTCACGTACTCCATATTCTTCTTCAGAGGAGGATGATCCTGTTGTGCAAAGACAAGATGACAACTAAATGCTAGCATCCCTGTTTGCTCGAAACAAAGGAAAGGAAATATTTAAAACAACACAGATGAAGCAATTCTCAAGGACAATACCACTTCCTCATGACAGTAAACAATAGCACAACACCAATAGAGATGACAAAGCTCAATCATATGGTTGAAATCCGTGGGCGAGTACCAACCTTTGTCAGGAGGCTTATTGTGTAGAGCATACAGATCAAGACTTCTCTGGAACCATCTGTTGTTACCTACTGTGGTTGCAATGCTTACTATATACTCCTGGTTAGTTTAATGTTTCCAACATCTTCTTGTGTAGTCCCACTAAAATATATGGTATCTTCAAAGAAGATCCCTGTTTGCACAAGTAGAGATAATTACTTATTACATTAAGAGTGGCATCAAATCAGTGGCAAAACAATTGCTCGTTCCAGCCATAGCAATAAATTAAGATGCAAAACTATATCATTACTTGTGTCATCACAGTTCTAGTGCTTCATTACAGCATCGGGAGTTGATTTTTGTTTTTCTTCCGCTTGTTCTTCCCCTTCATCACTTGGTTCAATAACAGGCAAGCTTCACCTTCAATGTAAGATTTGGCATGTCAATTAGGGAGCACAAGTATAGCACTACACAACGACATTAATTTTCTGTTGAAAGTGGCAAAATACAAGCCAACGGTTGTGAAATATCCTTATCTTACCTCAATGGGATATTACGGTGCACATACAGATTGGAAATCTTGTCTCCATTTGTGCAGTTCACTAAAATCAAGCAATAGTACCATACAAGTAGCACAACATATGAAAGCACACTGCACAATCATGTGAAAGAAGGCTAGTACTGATCTCTCATGACACGGAATTCAAAACAACTCACAAGAAGAAGATCTGAACCAAATTTACCAACACGGATAGGAAGTAAGATCTCCTCTTGTGCAATTCCACTAAGATCAAGCAATCAAGCAACATTGTCGGTGTGACATTTTGGTTGAACTGCACAAAACACTCTTAAAAACAAAAGTGTTTTGTGCAGTGCAACAAAAGGTCACAATAGCAACGAGGTGAAGTAGATAACCCTGTTTACACAGAGGTGCAAAGGAAACAACTAGTGGTCAATAACGGTGGATGACACATGAGCCAACAAAAAGAAGCAGCTAACTTATCTAAATGGGAAAGAAAGCAAGAGAGTAGCATTTCTCAAACGGTGGCATTGATTCATATTAACAGAGGGATTATATTAACAATAAAATTCATTAAACATGTAATTTGCTTTTAACTGTGCCATTGCATCAATTTTCTAGCGGCATTATTAGAGGGTGTTCGTTTACAGCGACTTTTTGATGTAGGGACTAAAAAAGTCCCTTTCAGTCCCATCTAAACCAAACAAGAGGGACTTTTAGGGATTAAAAGTGGGCATTTGGGACTAAAGAAAGAACACCCCGAGGGAGAGTCTTTTTGGGACTTTTTCCAACAGTTTCCCCCGCCCCGCATCGCACCTTATCTCTATTAGTTCATTACTCAGGGTAAAATGGTCTTTTAGCATGCAATTTAATAACCTCTAGTCCATGTTTAGTCCCTAGAACCAAGCAGGTAGGGACTAGGGACTTTTTAGTTGGGACTAAAAAAAGTCCTAGGACTTTTCAACCAAAGAGGGCCTTAGATTAATAACAGCTAAAGAGTTACATGGGATAGTGGACGCACCAGCACCATGTGCATGTACCGATGTATGTAGGGGTGATGCACAGTCTGTTGCAACAAAGAACAAACAACCAAGGAGCATATTTGTGTTGGTCCCAGTTTTGTTATCTTTAGACACCTTTCCCTATGTGAGCGCAGCCAATCTAGTCCTGCTCAAACTCTACAGCCTTATCCCCCAAAACAAAAAGATCAGTTTGTTCCAGATGTGCGTACTGCGTTTGTCATTGTTTTCCCTTTTCGACCAACGTAGGTGTTGGATAGCCAGTCTCTAGTAGCACTTTCCCCCTTCCTTTCCTCTTTGAACCACGTCCTAGATTCATGCTATACAACTTTCCCCACTACTTTCCCCCATTCCTTTCCTCTTGGAACCACGTCCTAGATTCATGCTATACAACTTTCCCCACTACTTCCCCCCCCCCTTACTTTATTTTTCGAACCACGTCCTAGATTCACGCTATACAAATTTCCCCCATTCCTTTTCTCTTTGAACCATGTCCTAGATTCATGCTATACAACTTTCCCCCACTACTTTCCTGTTTGATCCAACAGCTAGATTAGAGTGCAGAAGCTGAAAAAGCCCACATGCAGCTAGAGCAATGCATGTGGAGTAAGTAAATTATACCTTAAGGTTCTTGGGGTGTGGTTCGCTGGGCGACCGGAGGCCGTTCTGCCCACATTATGTACGGCGGCGAGGAAGAAGGGGTCGGAGGCCCTCCCGCATCACTGCTAGGTGAAAGAGAATAGTTGCGTCGGTAGTGGATTCCGTCCCTCGCCGATGGTGACAGCGTTAAGCTTCCTTCCCTTCCTGGCGGACAGATCCTGCCGACTCTTTGACCAGCAGTGAGAGGGAGAGAGAGAGAGGCCAACGAAATCTTGTTTAGATCTGGAGAGGGTGAGAGAGTGTGAAGAGAGCAACTACAAGCGCTGAGGCTCCAGTGTGTATATATGTAGTGGAGAGAGTGTGTGAAGAGTGCAAACCCTAGAAAACAAGCGCCGAGGCTGTAGCGTATACATGATGAGGTGATTATACGGTCACTACGAGATCATATAGCTCCGTATCCATCCATTTTGACCAGTCAAAGAATCCTCCTGGCACCGCCCAGATCACTTTCTCTCTGTCATGCGGGGCCTACTTGTCATTGGGTGGAAGAAATAAGTCGAACAAAACCAAAATTATGCTCAAGTGTGGTTATCGAACCCGAGACTTCAAGTTTGATGAGCGAACAAGCTAACCAGCTACACCACCCTCACGTTATGTTTAACGAGAGGCAAATAACCTTTTATACATTCCTGCATTCGTGTGACAAGCATGCCATGTTTTTTTTGCATGGGAGTCATTGGGATCTAAATCATAATCGTGTCATGTGGCTTTGGTGGTAAGGTCTTTTGGGATTTAAACCAGTGTTGGTAGTACAGAAATAATGCAGCCTTAGTCACCTTACCTCTCCCCACGTAGTACGTTGGGTCCCACCAGTCAGAAGGTGAAACAAACAAATTAATAAGAAAATTTAAAAGTGCCAACGGTGTATCTTACCTCACACATCTCGCTACTGCTCGTTAATACTGTCCAATTGATCCCTCTATTTGATCAGGTACTATTTTAAGTGAATCCTTATTATAACATGCATGCAATTTTGGGCACTTGTATTCGACCTAAGTCAGTGTGCCACCGTATCTCATACTACTCCCTCCGTCTAGGTGTAATAAGTCACGTTAGGCTAGTCATAGTGGGGAGTAACTTAGACTAGTGTCATGCATATGACACTAGCCTATGTTACTACGTTCATAATGCAAAGTAACAAAGAAGTGGTAACATAGATGATTGCATTTATTAACTTCTAGACTCATTTATTTTTCGGAAGCGCTATGTTACAGTAACATATTATGTTACTCTAAGCACCTCTCTCCTCATTAACTACTTGCCACATAAGCACATTTACATTGGGGTGCGTTATGTTACTAGCTATGTTACTCCCACTATGACCAGCCTTAGAAGGTGCAGCGGGACCAAGGTGCAAGCAGATTGGAGGAGAAGGAGAAACTTGACCGGTCCTTCCTCCAATCAAAGCCCTGATTGCTGTCTCTAAACGCAACAATTAATCACAACAACTAAGAGATGCCGTTTTAGCTACCATCCAGGGCCACGTATTAACTCGCATGCAAGCCGACTTTGATTTCTTGACTGATCAACAGGTAGTTGTGCTCCATGCATTGGGTTTCCGGGGGAGATAACAAGGCAGAGTAAGGAGCGTTTGGTTACATTTCTTAGGGCATGCACAATGTGATTTTTTTGCGCCTCTAAGGCTGCCTCTAAGGATTTCTAGAATGCCTCTATACACTGCACGATTTAGTTTGTCCGCCTCTATGCTTAGCGTCACCTCCAACACTAGAGGCAGCCTCCAAGTGAATAAACAAATGGAAGAAAAGAAGAGAGGAGGAAAGAGACCTGCATGCACGCGGATGAGAAGTTGTAACTTGGATTTTTTATTTGTTGTAGGCTTAGGGTGGGCTCCACCTTGGAGGCATGTTAAAATCTTTATAAACTGCAGAACTTTCATTCATGCTTAGAGGCACTAACGTGGGGGCCAGCTTAGAGGCTGCACTGCCTCCATACATTGGAGATGCTCTAAGGAAATTGCTCGGCTAGCCCAGCTAGCCAGCTTTCGCTTTGCCAACCTTGCCTGGTCTAACACTTAAGTTCTTTTTCTTACCAGCCTTGCCCTGTGAAAATCATTGTCATGAGTGGGTCGCTGATTTTTCCGTGCGTGAAGTTTGCCGCCGAAAGCGAGCCGATATGGCTCTCCTGAGCTAGCAAGGTTTTTCTTGCCCACCCAAGCTTGCTGGGCCACAAAAGCTAACATATTTTAACAGTTCCAAACGCCTAACCCGGCTATGCTATAAACAGTTCTTGCTAAGGATCCAAACGCTCCCTAAGTAACAACGCTCGCTAGGAACGAGGCCAGGAGGGGATTGAGATGCGAAGTTAGTGGACGACGTCTAAACATTTTGTGAATATCTGATTTTTGTAAGATGACTTAACACCTAGACGGAGGGAGTACTACTCCTCAGTCCAGGTTTGATGGAATATTCGTCACCTCTTCTCTTCTTGTACGTACTCCATTTGTATCTCACTTCCTATGGCTTCACACTCTCACGATATTCCTATTCTATGAACCTGTGTGTGTGTGTGTGTGTGTGCGCGTGTGCGTGTGTGTGTGTGTGTGTTTAATAGCACGTGTGTGTGTTAGAGAGAACGACACATCGACCTACTCCTACAGAGAGATGGTGTGTAGTGTACGATATAGCCGCGAGAGTTGGTGCATCCTCTCGTTTCCGGGTGTCCGGTCGAGACAGCTGCCACGCCCGCTCCTGATCAGCCTGGCCCACCCAAAGCCCCTCCATCAACCGCGCGTGCTTCCCGCCCGAAACACTCAGGGCCGCTCCAAAGAATCAGCGCCGCATTCATGCCCGGGCAGAATGGACGCGACCTCTCACTGGCGCCTGCGTTGAAGGGAGAAGCGGATTCAAGAGTGATGGTTGTTTCGTCCGTCCAACTTACTGCTAGGTCTATGTGATTTGATGGCTCATTGGTCATTATTACTGAGGTGGTGGTACGAGTGCTGGATGTCCCATGCTTTAGGCACAAGGAGGTACTACTAGATTACAATTTTCTCCATTCTTACAGCGAAGGAGTGCGAAAGCAGTGAAAACACGCAAGCTCAGTGATTACATGGCCCACCTCACACTATCACCATATTTTTTGGACACTGTGCGACACCTAACCCTTTACATAGTACTAGTATAGTACGTACTGCAATTTCTCAGCAAGATAAATTTGTACAATGCTATGAAGCTTCCAGCTTCTGTTTCATGTATCTTGTGTCCAAGGTTGCCCGTTGCAACATGTCATCAAACACAAAGGAGACTAACATGCATGCCTTTGCATCTCAATGATTGACAGATCATAGACAATATGTACTCCCTCCGTTCCAAAATAAGTGTCTCAACTTTATGCAAACTTAGTACAAAGTTGTACCACTACTAAAGTTGAAACTTATTTTGGAACAGAGACAACTAAAGAAAAAAATGATCCATGCAGTCCCTAGGCCTTGAACCATAAACCCTAACCATGCTTTAATTTGCTGGCAATGTTGGAGCTTCCCAATAAATGAACTTTGCAACCCTTTGACCATTGGATCATTTTGTGCAGTTTCACCAAAATCGAGATGAGCATCCCTGTGGCAAAGAAATTGAAGAAGCGTGATTAGAATAAGATTACTAGGACTAGTTGATGAGACATAAACTCGTCACAAATACAGTACGTAGAAGTCAGTTGAGGTATGTGCGGGGCAAAGAAGTAGAGAAATATCCACATGGAGTGATGTGGGCAGCTGGAGCAGTGGTGCAAGCCGGCTGTAAACGAAGTTGTACTTGAGGGATGTAGGGACGTAGCTCAACCTAGAGGAGGGCGGTGGGAGGCGGCAACTGCCCATGTCGCGACAGTGAGCAAGGGACGAAGGCAACCTCACCGGCTTTGTGAGAGAGAACGGCGGGGACCCCTGATCGGGACGTGCCGACAGTGGGTTTTCGCCGTCGGCGATGGCGACCGCATCTACACTAAGCATCCACCCCTTCCCCAAGCGACGTGATCCGCCCAGATGTTAGAGATGTGGCCACACTTGTTTTGTGCGAGAGAGTGTGAAGAGAGCAACCCCAACAAGCAACCGTGTAGGCTCGTCCTGGCTATGTATATAGTGGAGCGGTTTCCTTTTCTCTCCATATGAAACTATTTATATTGCGTACATGTCACTGAAGAAAAAAAATCTTTATTTATAAATGATGTGGCACCGTTAATCCGTGGTTCCCGACCCTCCATTATTTATAAGTGATTAACTACTACTAGACGCGTCCAATTATCACGTGGGCTGCATCATCTTATAGAAATGAGCTCCACCATGTCACGTGTGTGGTTGGGGAAGATGCAAAAGACGCAAAGAGTGCTACTAGTACACTACGTGCGTGGGTGCGTGCAACTCTTCTCTTCGAGCATGGTTATTAAACTATAGCCCACTACTGTACTACCATGCGGTTATTATATATGGGCAAAGAGTATAGGCAGTAATAATGACTAATAAGCTGTGAAATCACGAGGCCCACCTTTCTCTATGTTTGACCGAGGAAGCAGCTATCATTTCACTCCCCGTTGAATATCCATCCGCTGCTACCTCCGCGAATAAATAAAAATCCACTTCTACCTCTGTAGCATGGTTAATAATATAGCTATTTCAATCACGACGTAAAAATATCATTTACGGATACAATAGAGCTGGATCTAAGGGTGGTGATTTTTTTTACTTTGTCTTTCTCTTTTTGTCTCATTTACTCATTTTACATAGGAGCATGTGTAGAGGATGGCTATTCCTTTTGATGGGACTTATTCATGGGCTTTAAGACTAAGCAGCTCCGAATTATGCCCGCTGCCCACCACTCTAATTGTGCCATCTATGATAGGGACTAGTCCCATTGCAACAATGAGGTCCACTGGGTCTAGCACGTCCTGTAAGAAGAGACTGTCACGCAAAACATACATCTTGTTGCCTTCTTCCTCGTATAGTACGTACCACTGGTACGTACTACTAGTACTACTACTATTCGTTCTCCTATAAACCTTGCGCTTGGCATCTCCAAAATATTAACCTTGCGATTGGCTATTCGCTTCTTCGGGAAGTCAAGCAATAATGGTACTGCAGTATATATCGTTCTGGCTATATGAGACCGAATGAATTGCTGCACGTCCACCACGTGGACGAGGGTCGAGGGGCGAGGGAGAGTGCGTACAATTACGTCCGTTTCAATATGTACTACATACAGAGAAAAATGAGTGAATCTACACTCTAAAATACGTCTATATACATCAGTGTTTGGAGTATGTACTAGTAGTTCATATTGAAATCTACTAAATGACATATATTCCAAACAATATGATAATCTGTCTAACCAAGGTAGGGACGTGGAATAAACGGAGCGAGTAGTAAAATTTTCTCCTCGTCCTGCGAGCCACCGCGCACATGAGCGAGGGAGCGGGCGTAAGGTGTAGTAAGCAAGCTTCACCTTGTCCTGCGAGCCACCGCGCCCATGGGCGAGGGAGATGGCATACTAAGCAAGCCTCTCCTCGTTCTACGAGTTGACGGGACACATCAAAAGTAATACTTACAGAGCATCTCGAGTGTATAGAGCCTTGCCTCTAAGGTAGGCCCCACATGGTTTGCCTCTTTTTTAACATAACGCGTCAAGTCTCACTTTGTTTGTTCACCCGTGGTAGACGATCCTCCATCAGGTGGACAACTAGTACACGTGTCAAATTACCACGTCCTGCCTTTTCGTTCAGAAATGAGCTCAACCGTGTACCTGTGCGGGTGTGGTTGGGAAAGACACAGGAGTATGTGCGACGTGCGGGCACCTCCTCTCTTCGTGCATGTCCCCCACCTACATGCGTGTGTGTGAGAGAGATACAAACCTAGACAGATGGCGTGTATGTTCGTGAGTGTTTTTTGTTTGGGGGGGGGTGATTTCGTGAATGTATTTGTGGGAATACGTGTCGATGACATCTCAGACAAAAATTTGACACATGCAATGTGTGTGAAATAGAGGCCTATCTATATCACATATAGAGGGGGCAATCCACGAGAAGAGAGGGAGGGGTCATAGATATCGATAGAGATGAAGAGAGGATCAGGTGGGTGGGCGCGAGATCGATGAAGAGAGCCATCGAAATTGTGTGTGTGCAAGTAAGAGATATAGGGCGACTGACCAACCGGAACGTCAGAGGGCACATGGCAAGTTTGTGTGTGGCAGGGAGACATGACTAGAGTACTCGATGTACCAGTGTGTGTGTGTGGGGGGGGGGGGAGGCAGAGGGCTAGCTAGAGAGGTAGAACAACTCATATATGTGTTGAGAAGGAGAGACCTAGCTATGTCTTAAGGGAGATCTGTCGACATCCATACATTACTGAAGGACGGGAAATAGGTTGGGACAGAGAGAGAGAGAGAGGAGAGAGAGAGAGAGAGAGAGAGGGAGGGAGAGGGATAGAGTGCTGGATGGGTGATGGAGTTGCTTCTCGAAGATGGTGGGAGAGGCCTACTAGACTAACTGAGGGTAGAACTGCAATATTATCAATAAGAGTGGGGATGTGTTTCTGTGTGTTCCTGTGTGTGATAGATGTGTCAGGACGCATGCATGGATGATGAAGGGGTACCACGTGTTTGCTAACAAAATCTAACTAGATTGGTAGATCAATTGTTGTTTGTTGGAGGAATGGAGAGACATAACTAATAAGGTAGATCGATCGACACGTGGGGGAAAACGAGTTATAAGGACCTAGCTAGCTATATGTATAGCGGGAGATCGGTCGGTGTACATCCATTTGTTAGAGGCAAATAAGGCCCAGTGAGACGGATAGACAGAGAGAATGGAGCTGCTAGGAGGTGGTGCGAGAGGCCGAGCTACTAGCTAGATAGGGGGAGGAGTGTGCGATTGTAAGATCGATGAAAAGAGGGGCGAGAGTTTACATGTGTGTGGGACCGTATGAGAGACACGAGGCATGGACACAGAAAGGAGGAGATAGAAGGTGCGTGTGTATGTATTAGGCAGATAACACTGGAGAGGTTTATCGATCGGTGTGTGTCGGAAAGGAGTTGTGGAGACTGTGGGAGAACGACCTAAAGAAAAAAATGAATGTGCGCGATGGATAGAATGCTGAGGGAGGGGGAGGGCGAGGAGATCGTGTGCATGCACAAGAGAAAGTTAGTGCTAGCTACAAAGGTTAGAGGATTGTGTGGGTGTAAGAGACTAAGAAAGATCACAATTTGATATGAAACTGGATTCATATATTTGAATAGGAGATCATCGTGTTACAAACATATGCATGCATGAATATAGCGGTGATACGCGTGCTATGGTTTTGCACATGTTATACCATAATGTGATAATGCATGGCGTTTGCAACTCATAGCTAAATGTCGAACAATCTAAACCATACTATACATCGAACAATCTCACATTTTATTTGAATTTGTGATAATGTGTGGCGTTTGAAGCTTACAACTAAATATCGAAAAATCTAAACAATAATATATATCGAACAATCTCACATTTTATTTAAATTTGTGGTAATGTGTGGTGTTTGCAACTCACATCTAAATACTTGTAGGTGTAGGGGTGGGGCACCATACATTATGTGATAAACACATTATACATTCGAGACATGGTTTAGATTATGAAGATCTAGCTAGAGCTTGAAATGTACTGTGATTTGAAATCAACATAAAGTGGATTCAAAAAATCGAGTTCGAGTTCATATAGTACACTTAGTTCATATCTAACTCGACAGTAATCATGTGGTGTGCTGTGAAGATAATACACAAACGATAGTTTAACTTGACAATAATGATGATTGTAGATCTTATTAAAATAGAGAAACTAATTCAAATGGTTTGACTTCACAACAATCATTATTTTAGATCTTATTCAAATAGAGAAACAAATTCAAATTTAGTTCATATTGAAGCGGTAGTATATACGTTTGGAATGCACTAAAACGTTCATTTGAGTAGCATGTTGCATAAATTATACACGTGGCGAAATATTTTAATTGAACATAACATGAATTCAAAGTTTTGAATGGCATTTGTAGTGCGAGTTGATTTGGTACAGTACACGGGACTAGACTCTCTTGTGTGGTGCGAATTGATTTCTTTTTGTCTTTTGGTAGACGGAAGTGCGAATTGATTTGATATAGTACATGTTAGGCTTGTCCGGAAATTCCAACACGCGCCTTGTTACCCCGAAATATTTAAGATACATATTTGTCTCGTTGTGCTCCGAAAACTCCCTTCATCTCAAACTGCGCCTTGTTATCCCAAAATTACAATGCGCGCGAGAACTCCCACCTCCTGCGAAATCTCGACACGCAAAATGCCCGTGATACCCCTGAACCGAAAGAACTGCCTAGCTCAAATCGGTGGGGGTACTTTCTAAACTTACCTCACATTTTGGACAAGTGTGTCCCTAAGCCGTGGTTCCCCACTCCCATCCCATCAGCCCACCCATTTGTACACCGAGGCCGCAAAAACCCGCGAAGCCCCACACCCTCCTCCGTCCACCACCCAGCCTGAGCCTCTTCCCCGATGACGTCGTCCACAGCAACACTTCGACGTCCTTCATCCACCGTACCGGATGAGGATCCGTCGTCGATCTCGTCGTCCCGCCGGTTCAGCCACCCCGTCCTCCACCTCTAAGGAGCTCCCCCGAAGTTCCCCTTGTCTTTCACGCCACCTCCATTCCCACACCGCCGTGTTCACCCGCACCACCGGAGGAGCATCATCATCACCGTTTCCTCGAATGATGCTGAGGCCTAATGAGAGCCACCAAAGAGGTTGTACACTAATCGTCGCATTTACTTCTTGATTCGATCTCACATGATGCCGGCACTCGGTCCCGAGCCGACATGGCGCGACTCCATCCAGGGCGGCGTCGCCGGCTGATACGTCTCCAACGTATCTATAATGTTTTATTGTTTCGTGCTATTATATTATCTGTTTTGGATGTTTAATGGGCTTTAATATGCTCTTTTATATTATTTTTGGGACTAACCTATTAACCGGAGGCCTAGTGCCAGTTTCTGTTTTTTGCCTATTTCAGTGTTTCGCAGAAAAGGAATATCAAACGGAACCCAAATGGAATGAAACCTTCACGATGATATTTCTTGGACCGAAAGCAATCCAGAAGACTTTCTGGAGTGCCACGAGGCGGCCACGAGGCAGGAGGGTGCTCCTAGGGGGGTCGGCGTGCCCCCACCATCATGGGCCCCTCGTAGCTCCACCGACGTACTTCCTTCGCCTATATATACTCTTATACACTAAAAACATCAGGGAGAGCAACGAAACCACTTTTCCACCGCCGCAACCTTCTATACCCGTGAGATCCCATCTTGGGGCCTTTTTCGGCAATCTGCCGGAGGGAATCAATCACGGAGGGCTTGTATATCAACACCATAGCCTCTCCGATGAAGCGTGAGTAGTTTACCACAGACCTTTGGGTCCATAGTTATTAGCTAGATGGCTTCTTCTCTCTCTTTGATTCTCAATACAAAGTTCTCCTCGATGTTCTTGGAGATCTATTCGATGTAATACTTTTTTCGGTGTGTTTGCCGAGATCCGATGAATTGTGGATTTATGAACTTGATTATCTATGATTATTATTTGGTTCTTCTATGAATTCCTATATGCATGATTTGATATCTTAGCAAGTCTCTTCGAATTATCAGTTTAGTTTGGCCTACTAGATTGATCTTTCTTGCAATGGGAGAAGTGCTTAGCTTCGGGTTCAATCTTGCGGTGTCCTTTCACAGTGACAGTAGGGGCAGCAAGGCACGTATTGTATTGTTGCCATCAAGGATAAAAATATGGGGTGTATAACATATTGCTTGAGTTTATCCCACTACATCATGTCATCTTGCCTAATGCGTTACTCTGTTCTTATGAACTTAATACTCTAGATGCATGCTGGATAGCGGTCGATGTGTGGAGTAATAGTAGTAGATGCAGAATCATTTCGGTCTACTTGACACAGACATGATGCCTATATTCATGATCATTGTTGTAGATATCTTCATAATTATGCGCTTTTGTATCAATTGCTCGGCAGTAATTTGTTCACCCACCGTAATGCATGCTATCTTGAGAGAAGCCACTAGTGAAACCTATGGCCCCCGGGTCTCTTTCTTATTATATTGCATCTCTTTTAGTTACATCACATCTCATTTACTATTTTGCAATATTTACTTTCCAATCTATACAACAAAAATACCAAAAATATTTACTTTACTATCTTTATTAGATCTCACTTTTGCGCGTGGCCGTGAAGGGATTGACAACCCCTTTATCGCGTTGGTTGCAAGGTTCTTGATTGTTTGTGCAGGTACTAGGTGACTTCTGCGTTATCTCCTACTGGATTGATACCTTGGTTCTCAAAAACTGGGGGAAATACTTATGCTGCTTTTCTGCATCACCCTTTCCTCTTCAAGGGCAAACCAACGCATGCTCAAGAGGTAGCACCAGCCCACTTCCGCCACGGCGTCGCTCCCTCAGCGGCAACGTCCACATCATTAGGAGCTGTTGCTGCTTTTGCTCTTGCTCGCGCTGCTGCTCTGCTCTTGCTCTCGGTCCCCTGCCTGGTCTGCTCTTGCTCTTGCTCACGCTGGTGCTCTCGCTCTTGTTCTTGCTTGCAATGCTGCTCCGATTTAGCTACACTTTAGTCCACTGAATCAATTTTTGGGTCAGTGGATTTTTAGGGGGTGGGGGCTCGCCGGAGTTAAGGAAGAACTAGACGCAACAAGGAGGGGGGCTCGTCGGAGAGGTACCCCACTATCTATCTTAGGGTTCAGGGTGGGGGCGATGGTCATCGGCGGTGGTGGGGCGGTGCCGTGGGGATCGCTGGAGAAAAAGCTCGGCACCGGGGGGGCCTAGAGGGATGGCCGGGGTGGCGGCGAACCAAGTGTGGGGAATGGTTTCGGGGCGGACGGGGCGGCCCACCACCAGCCGCGGGCGGCGGGGGGCAGCGGTTTGGTCGGTGGTGGCTGCCGGCTCAGGGGGGTGGAGGTTGAAGATGAACTGCTACACGACCAGCTGCCCCAGCCTTCGCGCGTCTTCTTTGCTCTTGCTTTTACGCTACTAGTGGGTTCGATTTAAACAACAAAATTCAGTTTCGGCGATTCACGTTCAGTTTGACGATTAAATTTAGTTTCGACGGTTAAGTTCGGAGATGAGTGTTTGATGTATTTTACATCTAGCACTTTGTGGTTATGTATTTTATGTCATCTATTGGAGATGCTATTAGAATTCCACTCAGGTTAACGTTGTCTCTCTTGTCCTGCTTCAGCCTCGGCGTTGTACAACTCATCGAGCTGCTCCAACGATTTAAACCCTCCATCACAGCGAGCAGTACCCCGGGCTCCATCTCAAGATGCCTAAGATCTTCTTCCCCTCCCCCGACAGCCAAGTCAGCCGGATCATCCTCACCGACCAACCCAATCACGCTGAGATCGACATGGCTTCGCCAAAGAGGTTGTACACTTGTTGCATCTCTTTTTTACTCTACATGTTATATATATTTTCCATTGAGCACACGTAGTAACGTGAAATACGATTAGATTCTCCTACTATATGACAAGCAGTGAGGTACCAGGCAACTTAGCAATCCGTGATGGACTCTCTTGAACGCCATCATTATTTATCTCTGCGCGTTTGAGCTATGCATTTGTCAATGGGCCTGGGAGTTGAGCTAGTAGGGCAGTGGCCTGGGTCCAAAGTATTAGAAGTAGCACAAAAACATTTTTTGAGTGTTGGATTTTCCTTGCTCAAGCCTTCCTACTAGAATCGCCAGTGCTTGAAAGGAAAAGTGAAGGAAAAACATAGGAATTGGAAAGTTTCCTACGGTACTACTATTCATGCATTTGGTTCAAAGGAATGGAGCAAAGGAAAACTGTTGGATTTGTTCCTTTAGTGTCTCCTTGAAAGAAAAACCCGTAGGAATTTTAATATCCACTTCTCCTCCTTTTCAAATTCCTATTCATGAAGCACAAGACTAAGAGATAGTAGCATAATAACATTATAACCGTACATATTCTTGTGGTTTGACTTAATCTCACCATGGTTCTTTGCATCCTGTAGTCTTCCAATTCTTGTGAACCAAATTCCCAGATTGGCAGAAATCCTGTGTTTTTAAATTATATGTTTTGCATGTGCATTCCTATCCTATTACTGTGTATTTCATATCCCTGCGTTGTGAGAATCCTCCAATTCAAACGAGCCCTTACATAATTACTTCTCTTACAGATAGTTGTCAAAGAAAACCTTGTGTGGTTTGTCCCGCTCCTGTTGCGCCATCGTTCACCCCAGCTCAGCTGCTCCAACGACACGCCTCAGATCTTCTTCCCCGCCGCCGGCAGCCATGACAACTACACTATCATCATCAACCGAGCAGATGACCTCGAGGACTACACAGGTCCGCAAGACAGGTCACACTCTTTCATGGCTGCTTACGTTATGCATTGCTTAATATTAAATGCTACTTTATCGTCCTGTTCACCGATTAGACTCTGAGTCAGCTCCAAACTAATGGTCAAACTTGAGTTTTGAAATGGTTGTGGGGTACATATTGGGGCCGCAATCAATAGTATGTATCTACTATCTGGTTAATCTCTGGTGTCTACTATGAGTTTCATGTTGGGTGGGAAACAAAAAATAAAAAAGGCATTATCTGTATTTTTTAGCAGAAGCCATTATGTGCCTGCTATCATTGGTTTTGGGTCTATCCACAGGTTGCTACCATCACTCTGGATTTCTGCATGCACTCCTTACATAATGTTTTATTCCTATGCATGTCAGTTATTGTACACAATGGAACTGAACATGTAGAGCAAAAGAGACGAGCCTTGCGTGACAATAAAATTTCATGCAGACGTTGCTCCATGGTAGGCGGAAAGGCAGCCCCCCTTCACCCATTTCGGATTGTAATCGAGAGTAATATATCTATTCTAAGGGGGATTCAGAAGGAGAAGACCACTCCTATTTACCTCCTAAGGTCTTCGCTCTAACTTGGCATGCTGATGTTGGTTATATCATGCATATGGTGCCTTGCATTGCTTAATTTATACATAAAATATGTCATCTGCTTAGTTTAGACATGCTTTGTATGAATGCCATCTGTTTAGTTTATTCATCATTTATGTGAATAATGGAACGCCATCTTGTTTAGCTAGACATCATATATGTGAATTTTGCAATGCCATCCTGCTTAACCAATCATCTTATATGTGAATTATATCATGCCATCCTTTTTTCCGTTACATATTACATTTGTCAACAATGTTAGTACATTCAACTACTCTTCGTGTGCATCAGCCATTTGACACGGTGATGGAAAATTCCGGAGTGAAAACAAGGTCTTCAGAGCAGACCATGCTATCTGACGAAGCACATATCTCACTTGTTACGGATAGCTCCTTAGAGGAGGATTCAGATACAGATGACCAGCCCTATCCCCCCCCTGAGGTGTATGCTCTAACTTGGAAGGGTTATGTTGCTCATATTGTGCGTATGGTGTCTTGCATTGCTATGTCATTTGATTAGTTTAGACATGCTTTGTTTGAATGCCACCTGTTTAGTGTCTAATTACCATATACGTGAATTTTGCATTGCCATCTTGTTGCAAGACATTATATATGTGAATTATGCAATGCTATCTTGTTGCAAAGGCATTATATATGTGAATTATGCAATGCCATGTTCTTTAGCCAATCATCATGTATGTGAATTATATCATGCTATCATTTTTTTGTATTACGTATTCCATTTGTCGACAACGTTTGTATATTCAACTACTCTTCCTGTGCATCAGCCATTTGAAGCGGTGATGGAAGTATCTGGAGTGAAAATAAGGTATTCAGAGTAGACAATGCTACGTCTTTGAAGTAGACATGTTGGTTCTGAGAGAGCTCCTCGGAGGAGGATTGAGACCGATGACCAGTCCTATTTCCCCCCTGAGGTATATGCTCAAACTTGGCAGGGTTATATTACCCATGTCCTGCATGTTGTCTTGCATTGCTTAGTTTTTACATCATATATGGATTGCCATATACTTACTTGCTTACTATATAAATCATATATTTGAATTATATCATGCCATCATGTTTACATACACAGCATCTATCTGAATTATGGCATGGCAAATCATTTAATAAAGACATCATATAGTTATATCATCTCATCCTGTTTAGTGTTTACAGTCATCATATTTTGAATTATGTCATTCTATCCGTTAATTATATCATGCTATCATGTTTCCATAGGCGGCATGTATGTGAATTATGGCATGCCAACCTATTTAATAAACACATTATATAGTTATATCATGTCATCTTGTTTACATAGTCATCATATTTTGAAATATGTCTTTCCATCTTTTTTAGTTAGCCATCATAATGTGAAATTGTGTCATGCTATCCTATTTAGTTAGCCATCATATATGTGAAATTGTGTCATGTTATCCTGTTTGGTTAGACAACATAAATGTGAATTATTTATTGCCCTATTTTATTCCCCACTATCCATTCCACATGTCTATCATACAATGTCTGTACATTCAATTACTTTTCTTGTTTATCAGCCATTTGAATTGGAGAGGGTGATGGCAGTATCTAAGGGAGTAACAACACGGTCTTCAAAAAAGATAGTGCTACCAGTTGATGCAGATAGAACCACGGTTGTACTTGCCCAAGAACCAGCCCCACCATACATAACCCAGACTCTCGTAGATTGTACCCCTACCCAGTTGGACAGAGAACCAGCTACACCCCTTCTAACCTCAACCCCAGCAGATAGTAACCCAGCTCATGTTGACATAGCACCGTCTCCACCACAGAGCACCCAAACACGAGCAGGTAGTAAGGGAACTGCAGTGCCCAAAGCACGAGGACCACCACTCCGAATCCCAACTCAACGCTTAAAGGAGAGGAAGAATTGTTCTCAGGTCAGGTTCTCTAGCTATGGTTCATACTCCTTTGCTCTTGCATCACTGTATTTACTCATACCAACTATTTTCAAATTTGATAGATGGAATTGAAACTCCAATGGCGCAACAGGTATGTTTAAACTTGTTTCTTTAACTGGTTTGCTATTGTAACTTGCTCTATGTTGATTTCAGTTTCAATTGAATAAAAAATTAAGTTCTCATGTCATGCAGATTACAAGTGTTGTTATTGCTCTATACTTTCCCACACTTATATTATGTATATTCTGCTTTGTCTTGAACAAATATTATTTGAACTGTGTCTCTATCTTGATTTGGCAACAAAAAATAGAATGATATAGACCATAAAGTGACCATGGTACATAGATATATGTTTGTTTCATGCTATTATCATGTCCAATTTACTATTGAACTGATTTACCAAAATGAGTTTTCATATACAGCATGGTAAACCTGTGATGTGTCTGCTTGTTTCTCTTTTAGAATGCAGACAAAATATTGGAGAACAGTACCCCGTTATGCAATGGTAAAGGAAGTAACACAGAGAAGGTTCAAGATAGTGAGACATCCCTACTGGTCTCCAAGAAAGATGATAAAAACTATCTTAACGACAGTGAGAGAACCCAAAAGTCCTTTCTTGATGTAGTGTTCGAGTTACTGGCCACTACTGCTGGCACAAGCTCTTCGAACTCGCTACCTGAATCAGTTCGTGTTCTTGAGTCTCAACTTCAAGTTGAAAGACATCGATCAGATGTGATGCGATAGGAAGTCGAAGGACTGAGGAAGTCCCTGCAGAATTCAGATGCATACTTTCTGGTGCAACAGCAAGCGCTGGAGGATTTAAGCGCCAAACAAGAGAAAGTTAATAAGCTTGCTAAGCATCTTGCCAGCATTATGGGTACCTAGGATATTGTTTCTTGAGCTCTTCTGAAGTGGTTTTGGTTCTGGACTTGTTTTGCTGCAGTGTTTATTTGCATTGGTCGCCTACTTTGACAACCAATGTATATGATATGCGGCTTTGTTCCCTATATATGCACTGGTGGCGAACTTTGATGCCCAGTGGATGTAATATGTCTAATAGCCGTGACAGCCTAGCATAAGTTTCTTGCTTATTTAATTCCTTGTTGTCTTGTTTATTTGTTTGCTTGTAGTCAGTGCAGTTCTTTTCCCGTGGTTTTCTAGTGGCCGCAATAACCTATTTTTTTAAACTAGGCCACAATAACCATGTGCTACATATTTACTCTAGTTACCATGGGCCTCCTACAGGCCGTAGAAACAATGGGCCTTCTAAGGGCCGTAGAAACAATGGGCCTTCTACGGGCCGTAGCATCAATGGGCCTTCTACGGGCCGTATGATCGATCGGCCAAACATGGGCCAATAACAGACCGCATTATGGGCCGTAAATGGGCTAGATTTGGAATCGTCCGTTCATGGGCCGACCATAATGGGCCGTCGTTAATCGACCGTATTTGATGACACTATGAAAATGGCCCAACGGATTAACGGGCCGCAGATGGGACGATTGTAACCACGGTTTGAATTTGGCCCACAAGTAGAAAAGGCCAGTAACGGGCCGTAAGTAACCGAATGCTGGAAATAAGCCCAAGAATAAATGGGCCCCAAGAAGGCCGAAAGATAACACGGGTTGGACGCGGCCCAATGTAATAATGCGCCGTTAATGGGTATAAAGTGATACACTGGTCATTGCGGGCCAGATTCACCACGGGCCGTTAATGGGCCAAGAGTTACAAATGGCCTCGTATGGGCCGAAAGACATCATGGGCCATACATGGGCTGGAAGTTACAACGGGCTGGAATCATATTGGGCGGCCTAGATGAAGCTAATGGGCTTAATTTCGATAGGCCGTAATGGGTCATGAGTTAGCGGGCCGTAAAAGGGCCATATAAGAACATGCCATTAACATGATTTCCGTGGGCTGGCCCGTTACCTTTTGACCAAGTCAAATGGGACGACCTTTCACCAGAATGTGCCTCTGTTGGACCGCACCACGTGTCGACCTATCGTAGGCACCTCCTGTCCAATGAATGGGTGACATCTGTCCCAATGGTGAGCCAACACGTGTTTCCTCCGGCCAATGACAATTTTACACGTGGAAAATCCTCATTGGTCTGGGTTGTTAACGGGTTATCGGATCCAAAACCGGACCCAATAGCTTAATGGTGAAACATTTATGGTGGATGCCACGTGTCGGTCACCCTTGACGAAAGCACTTATATGACGCGCGATTTATTGTCATGGAAGTGGACACTTCCGTGATGATAATTTTGGTAATGTGATGGAACACTTCTATGACAGCACATGTATGACTATCTTGATTCTGTCATAAAATCGTCATGGATGTACATGCATGACAGAAAACGTGACCTACTGTGACAAACATGTATCATCACAGAAGTGTCTTTTTTTTGTAGTGCATTGTCAATACAAAATCTAATGCAAGAAATAACTTATGAGTAACATGCACGAATTGATGATGTGGTGTTTGCATGCATAGAGTACATAAACAATGTGATTTATGACTTGCATGCATGACGTGTTCTTGTGCCAAGTTGCATGTCTAGGAAAAAAGATACTAGTGGGTTGTACTACTCCCTCCTTTCCGGTTTATAGGGCTCAAATCTGAAATCTCATCAACCAAAGAATTTTGTGAGTGGAAGAATGTATCTCATATTTTACAAAACTATCCCAATTAAACTCATGCATTAATTTGGATTAATTGCAATGCATGCATGCTTGGCCACTAGATGAGTGGGAACATTACATGCATTGGTGTGTTCCTTTTTAATTCTTGCATGCAAAGATTTAATGCGCCTTGGAAACTAAAAATGAGATGAAGATGAGCCCTTTAAATTGGAAAACCAAAAAAGTTAAGATAAGCCCTATAAACCAAAAAGGAGGGAGTAGCTATTTAGGAATAGAAGATGTATACATGGAAGTTGTAGGGAAAGAGATTACATGTATCTCAATTCCTATGAGTAGGGATTGGAAAAGAGATGCCATTTGGTTCACATCATAGGAACTTTCCTATTGAATCTAGAGATGACATGTATCTCAATTCCTATGAGGAGGGATTAGAAAAGAGATGTCATTTGGTTCACATCATAGGAACTTTTCTATTGAATCTAGAGATGACATGTATCTCAATTCCTATGAGGAGGGATTAGAAAAGAGATGTCATTTGGTTCACATCATAGGAACTTTTCTATTGAATATATGCTAATGTTCATTTCCCTTTGAAATTGTGGGAGTATAGGAATCCATTCATATGAACCTAGTGCCTCTAAAGCTATAAGAGTGATACCATGTTTATTTGCCTTTGAAATATGGAGTATATGAATCTATTCCTATGAACCAATTGGATCTAAAGGAAAAAATCCTATAAAAATCATATCATATAGAGTTCCTATGATATTCCTCCACACCAAAGGATGATTGAAATTGCTGCAGATGATATGACAGTATTTCTTTGTAGACTCCTCCCCCATCTTTATAGTTACCTCTTGAAGATGAATGAAATGATATATACTGGGTATTCTATATGTGCATTTTGGTACACGAAAACTATGCAAAATTTTGTGAGGTTTGAATTTTCAATAAAGCTATATGCACTGCATTTTGGAACAGAGGGAGGAGCATACGGCAGTTGCTAACACTCACGTGGAAGAATTGTGTGTCGGAGAAGTGGTTGTTCTGTTAACTGACATGGCAAAACTGACACTGTCGGATGCCGATCTAACGGTTCTTACGGTATTCGTCAGGAAACGGCTTGTGCCAAACATTTGTCAGATAATGATTTACAGACACATGCATTGCACATTGATACGTGCCCCCTCTATCTCACGCACACACGCACCCTCATGAGTCACGACTCTCCCGAGTCCTCTCGCACCCACCGTCTATCTGCAGGTAGACGTCACACACATATGTGCTCTTCACACCCTAGCCTTAGAACTTCTAAAAAACAGAAGTCGTCATGCACCTATTATTTTAACTCACACGTCACACACTTATACTATTACTCTTGTGGAGAACGTTCTTTGGGAATAGTATATTGTACTCTCACGAAGAGAAGCGATGCATGCACGCACTAGTTCTCTCACACCCACTCACGGGTACATGTAGGAGCACATTTTTTTGAAGCTGGTACAACAAAATCACTCCACTATATATATAAGCAGGAGCCTTAGCACTTGCTTTACTAGGGTTCCTCTCTTTCACTGTCTCATGCTCTGCAGATCTAAGCAAGACATAGGTGGCCACACTTTCTCTCTGCTCACGGCTGGTCACAAATCTGGCCGGACCACCTCGACCGGGGCAGGGGTGTAGGTGCATCGTTCATGCTGTCGTCGGTGGTGAGGGAGGAGACCAACGGCTGCCCGCGCATCCCGATCGGTGGCTGTGTCGTTCTCTCCAAGAGAGCGCTGGCTCGAGAGGGCCCCCAACCCCTTCTTCGTCCCTGTGGTATTATGGCCAAGATGTGGCCTCCCGACACCGTCTTTGCCACATGCCAACGACCCTCAGGTATATATTCCTTTGAAACCTGCCTTGCTCTGCTGGCCCAGCTCGCCACGTGGTTGCATGTGGATCTTTTTCTACTTCCGCCGGCTATTCCAAAGCCATCTAGCCTTTTACTATTATTAGAGGTACAACTAGTTCATACAGTCGAATCTAAGAGTTGGTTCAAACAGGGAAGGAAGTGGGAAAGCTGTACCATGAATCTAGGACTTGGTTCTAAGAGGAAACGGGGGAAAGTAGTAGATACTGGCTACCCAACCGGTCTCTTTGTTGAAAAGGCGAAGAAAGCATGGTGGATGGCGAAGGGTGGGGGAAGTGGACCTGTCTCTTTGTCGAAAAGGGAAAGAAAGTGAGGGGTGTTGGGGGACAACGCAGATGAGAATGAGCAGGTCTAGATTCCCTATGCTCACATAGGAAAATGTCACCGAGGAGATAAAAAAATGGGACAAATGCAGACATGCTGCTTGAGTGTTTGCCGCTCTCCGCAACCACATCTGCCTCATGACTTTATGCCCCTACTGTCCCTATACATATCGCTACCGTTAAATGTAAAACCACATGAAGCATTAAGAAATGCCACCTAATGTCACTATAATTAATGGTCTAGTGTCGTTGATAAATTGAAGCAATGCCACCTCCATTTTATGAAGTGCTTCCGTCTTGCTTTATTTCCCATGGATTGTGTTTTTGCAGTTACACTTAAATCTCACACCGCTAACATTGCTTCATCCCAGTGGAACCGCACAAATTTGATTGCACATTTACTGACCATGTGATACTCTCATGACAGTAATACTAATGCTATTGTTCTGCATGTTAATCTAGTGGCGGTGTTGATGTGATGTGATACTACTTCTTACTTAATGGCACTCTTTATACTGTTAATATAGTGGCAGTTATAACACAATAGATGCTGTTGTTAATCACATGCCACTAGAAATAACCGTCACTGCTTAAATAACCATATTTCATATTTACGCAACTAGGGATGTCTGTGTTCATATATTTTCTATTTGTGCAATCAGAAGTACACACCTCAATTTTAGCAAAACTGCACAAAATCAGATGGCTATTCCTAGCTGTCGTCCTCTAACCACCAGTGTTCCAGGTATTCCTACATTGGTAGTAACTAGGAGAATGACCAATGCAATCCAAAAGAGTTGATTCCTACATTTTACTTCCTGATTGCAGTGCATGGATGAGCGAAAACAACTGCATCCTAGTTCGGAATGCACTTTCTACCAGTTCATCCATGGACCGAGAACTAGCTGGCATGGCTGCACGGAGGTTTTTGGGACAAGTGTGCGGACAAGAGGCATTGTGGTCTGCTTATTTCTGCAGATAGCGGTGCTTAAATTTAGTGGAATGCACAAGAATTTCAGATGGTCAGTACACTACATGGTTCAGTTCAGCATTCCAGCTGAGAACACAATTATAATTGTTATTCTGGATGAGAGAACCTAACCCTAAATGGTGGCAAAAAGAAAAACCAGAGTGAACTCCAGGAAATTAAAGCCTGACTAGGGAGGCCCTTTGCTCAGAGAAGCCTTGCTTGATTTTTCCTGATTTGTAAACCTTCTCACAACTTTATCTTTTGCTGTGAACTAGTATATGTTTGTTATGTTCTATGAATCATTGAGATGTATAAAATTTCTTAACTTATGCTTTTCAAATTTTTTATGAAGCCGAGTTTAATGTGAGTGTTCCACATAAACACTGGACTAGCGTGTGAACATTTGGAATTTACATTGTGGCCTCAGTTAACTGCATGAACCACTGTAACATGATACATAGTTGCTTATATGTCATACAACAGATTATTGATTGTTAGCTGGTCGATAGCCTAGTGTTGAAGTGAGCTTAGCCAATGTGCCGTGTTTTGCACAACTGCTTACAAGTGGGGTAGCACCAACAATGTTTACAAGTACTTATGTACATTTCAGTGCATAGTTCTCGAACGAGTACTCTATTTCATCAAACACGCACTGCTCGTATGATAAACCGTGAAAACTTATGTCTTACCATGCCATATTCATGAAAAAACTAGTGAGGACGCATATATTTTGGCAACAATTACAATTGTTCTCACATGATTCACAGGCACACAAAAGTAGCAGCAGTTCCCATAGATGGATTCAAACTGAGTACTAGCCCCAGAGGGCTCGATAATAGGCAAGGTTTGGATAATTAGACACAATCCAAACTACTATTAAACACTAGCTGGGGCAACTATTTCATGCCTCGATGTAATTTGGGTTGGACACAAGACGGACCTTGCCATGAACATCATCAAGGACGTCCGGCAGCAGCTCAATCCTGTGAACCTTCCTGAAGATAACCTTGTGGCCTTGCCACTCATAAACTTGTTTATGGAGGCATGCCACGCCATTCTCCTGCGTAAGCTTGACAAGAATAGTATGCCTCACAAAAGAAGGAGTATCTTTGAACTTCTTGTGCTTAAGTACACCCTGGACAACACGCCTAACAACAGTAAGGCTGTAATACAACTTGACATCGGTATAAGAGTAAATGGCTTCCAGGATCCAACAGCCTAAGAACTCTGTTTTCCCAGTGCGTATATTCAGGCCATCTGCCTCATAGAGAGTGACATGTACGACCACACAATCCTTGTCTGCATCAGGGCTCTAATTGAAACAGAAACAAATTCTGAATTACTTTCCAGTATAAGAAACACAAGTTATTTAAACCACTATGTATAGCATGGCATCGAAGCTAATAAAATTTTGCATTATTCATCACCACATACTTAGATGAAAAACCACAATTGAGATCGGAAAAGAAGAAAATCACCTTGGGCAGCTCGGTGAGGGGGGGGGGGACACATCCTCAAAGGGGAAAACTGCTCCTCTGAGGCCACGGGGTTGTAACCTCAAATGGGGCGTTGACCATCTCAGTAGTGGCCATGAGAGTATCTGGGGTCGGCTCGGTGGCTGCCTCCAACTTCTTGGAGCTCTCTCTCTCTCTCTCTCTCTCTCTCTCTCTCTCATGGGGATCAGCCTTTTGCGTTTGTTGCAATATCGACAGATCTTTGCCTGGTTCTCCTTGGTCCATCATGAAACTGGCAAATACTAGGAGGCCACTGAAAGGAAAACACAATCGCAATGACAATGAAACAAAAAAGAGACTAAGGATCGGTTACTGCTTTGCAAAAGTTCTTTTTTTCTCTGAACGAAAATATACCAACATCACAGATCCGCTTACCTTCCCTTCATTGGGAGAGAAGAACAGTGGTAGATGCGAGTGTTGGCATTCTTGAAGACGGTGAGGGAGAAGGGGAATCAGCGAAGAGTGAAATGATGGTTGCTTCATCCGTCAAACTTAGACTGCGGGGAGGTGGGGTTTTGTGATACGACAGCTCGTTACTGCCACGCTACGATCAAGAGTGACTCTCCGCCTGCATACTGCCTTCTAATTTGGTGGATGGCATTTGGGCCCGCGCGTTGCATGGCCCGCATGTCGGTGAAAAAAAGTAAAACGACATTCAGTAGAGGGAGACGTTTCGATGACCTCTGTGGAGCCAGAAGCGGTAGTGTATCCACTGTACTAGTAGTAATTGTTTTCCTGGGTAGCTGTAGAGTGTCTCCAGTGTACTAGTAGTAATTGTTTCTCTGGGCCCATGACAAAACTGCCCATCCACCCTAGTAAATTATAAATCAATTCAAAAGCCCATATATTTACTTAATGAGAGGCGCTACCCACACCCAGAACACCGCCCCCAAAAAACCTGGGTTCTCTTCTTCCTCCTCACACCCACCCACAACACGTCAGCTCGCTCCACTCGTACCCCAAATTCCTGACCTCACTCCTACAGAAAACCCCAGTGTCTGTGTACAAAAGTAGGGGCTCTCCTTTTTACCCCTCTACTTGTGACAAGCAGTCAGTGCCGCACCTACGGCCACACCTAGCAGGGCAAGGGGAAGGAGCAGAAGCACAAGAACACCAGAAAGCGCTCCGGCCAAAAGCACAAGACGGGCAAAGCAACGCCAAGAACAAGAAACACAAAGAGCACGAGGGCGAGGTGGACTCCCCCAGCAAGACCCTTGCCGGGGCGGCCTCCGCAGCCCCGGCAAGAGCCTTGCCTAGGCAACTTGCCCGACGCCAGCAGAGCGCGCACCCTTGAGGCCAAAGGTTCCAGACGCCAACAACCACATTGGAACCAAGGCTCGGGAGGCACCTCCGTGGTGGCATGCAGATCTTCATCAAGATCATAAACACACAGGATCAGATGAGGACCAGAACACGACGATCCTCGGCCGGATCCTAGCCGAGGAAATCCATGAGACCCCCGGCAAGATCCTTCCTAGGGACGACCGTGATGCCACGGCAAGACCCTTGCCGGGACCTTGGCAAGGCCCTTGCCGAAGACACCTACAGGGCCGCAGCCAGGCCCGCGTCTGCCAAGACTCCACCACCATTCCCATGCAGCTGCCAGCCCAACCAGCTGGGCAGGCACCTGCGTGGCGACATGCCGCTTCCAGGCCAACTCAGCAAACACCTGTGTGGCGGCATGTAGATCTTCATGAAGACCCTACCACCACGCTATCTCAGCAGCCTGCCAGCATACGTGGCGCTGCATGCCTCGTTGTCCTGGATGCGTGTCGGAGCAAGATGAAGCGGCGACGGACGGGACGGTCCTCGTTGCCGTCCCCAATAAAGCAACGGGACACCTAAGGAGCGCATTTAATGCGCCTTGTCCCATAATGACAGGCGATAAACTTGTGTACTTTAGACCTTGCCACCTCCTATGAGCCACTGTGGCGACCCCTTTTGTCTATAAAAGGAGGCCCGAGGCGTCCAAGAGAAGGATCTGGATCTTTTGGGCTACACACGCACCGTAGCTAGCTCAAGAACTCAAGAACACTCAAATACATACACCAAAGCAGGACTAGGGTATTGCGCATCCTCGCGGCTTGAACCTAGGTAAACGATCTTTGTGCTGGCTCCTAGACCTGCTCTTTGCGCAACCCCGTGCCCGCCAACCATAGAAGGGATCCCAGTGATCCCATAGGTGTCGTTCCCACAGACATCTTTGGCGCGCTAGGTAGGGGGCGCAGTTGTGAAAATCTGGTCTAGCAACTAGTTTAGCAGTTCTTCATCGCCATGGTTCCCAATAAGAAGACGATCACGGCGATCGGTTCGTTGGGAGCCGAACGGCCCGTACCAGTGCGGGCGAGTGGCGGGGCGGTCGCGGACGGGAGCCGAGGCGCGGCCCGCGAACACCCGCATCGCTCCGGCAGTCAAAGCCAGGCGAGCGACATCGTTCGTGCGCGAGACGACGAGCCGCACGCTGCCAAATCCAAAGACGGAGCCGGGTCCCCTGCAGGCGGCGCGGGCCCTCCAGGGGCGGCGTGGCGACTCCCAAGACGCCTACGCCAGCGCCCATGACGCACTCCTCCCAGGTTGTGTGCGATGAGCAGTGTCACCACACTGGTGACCCTGGGCGCCGCCATGGGAAGATTCATGCGCTTCATTCGTGGGGCGTAGAAGGCCAGCATGCACGCCGAGACGCTGGCGAAAATGGCGCACAGCCGTCAGGCCATGATAGAGCTCCTTATAACGTGGTTAGAAGTCGGAGCGTGTCACGGTCCACGTAGCTTTCGCCGCCACCCACGCCAGCAGAAGCTTTGGCGCGCGCACAGTTGCTCCTCGACTTTCCTCCTGCTGCGGAAAAGCTCGACGAATGGAGAGCCACCATCCGGAGCCTCGTCGGCATCGCCAACAAAGATGAGCCACGACCAGCAGGGCCATCAGGCCAGCGCTCTGTCGAGCCACCGCATGCCAGTGGTGGAAGGACCGGGGGTGCTGCGGCCACGGTGCACTCTCCTCCTCCACGCCATCCACCGCGGGTGTCGATCCGTCGTGATGACGCTTGTGGTAACATTTCCATAGCGTTGTCCGACCCACGGACCCACCGCGATCAATGCCAAGTTCTTCGGGAGCGAGCCCATGAAGACGCTCGAACCACTATCGAGCGCCGGCGTGATGCACGCCACCAGTCAGATAGGCGGGCGGGGCCCACTATGGACCACCCAGCATCGGGAGGCCCTGCCGGCCTACCTTACGAGGTGGGTTGCCTAGCCTTTACCCGTGAGCTGCGGCAGTTCCAGTGCCCCTCCCACCGGACGTTCAAGCCCGACATCAGCGAGAAGTACAACGACAACACCCATCCGTCAGAGTTCCTCAGCGTCTACACCATCGCCATTCAAGCTGCTGGGGCTCGCGACGACAAGGTGCTTGCCAATTACTTCCCGTTGGCACTTAAACCCAATGTCATGTCAGGCTTGATGCACTTGCCAGTGGATTCTATTTCTTCTTGGTCAGATTTGTGCCATGAGTTTGTTGGCGCCTTTACGGGGGGCCGCCAAGCTCATGGCCAGGCAAGCGATTTGCATATCATTCCCCAGAAAAGAAGGTGAAACCTTGCGCAAGTACATACAGAGATTCAGGCGAGTGCAGCACAACATCCCAGACATTCATCCCGCAGCCGTGATCAGCGCATTCCATCAGAATGTTCACAACCGCAAGATGTGTGAAGAGCTGGCGATGAACAAGGTCAAAGATATGGCTGAACTTTATGTTCTGGCCGATAGGTGCGCTCGAGCTTAAGAGGGGAGGAAGTACCCCGGCGAGGACGCCGGTGCGGAAACCGACTCCACAGACGAAGGTGATACATCTCCAACGTATCTATAATATTTGATTGCTCCATGCAATATTATCTACTGTTTTGGACAATATTGGGCTTTATTTTCCACTTTTATATTATTTTTGGGACTAACCTATTAACCGGAGGCCCAGCCCAGAATTACTGTTTTTTGCCTATTTCAGAGTTTCGAAGAAACGGAGTATCAAACGGAGTCCAAACGGAATGAAACGTTCGGGAACGTGATTTTCTCACCGAATATGACCCAGGAGACTTGGACCCTACGTCAAGAAAGAAAGGAGGTGGGCACAAGGTAGGGGGCGCGCCATCCACCCTCGTGGGCCCCACCTTGCTCCACCGACGTACTTTTTCCTCCTATATATACCTACGTACCCCCAAACAATCAGATACGGAGCCAAAAACCTAATTCCACCGCTGCAACCTTCTGTACCCACGAGATCCCATCTTTGGGCCTGTTCCGGAGCTCCGTCCGAGGGGGTATCCACCACTGAGGGCTTCTACATCATCACCATAGCCTTTTCGATGAAGTGTGAGTAGTTTACCTCAGACCTTCGGGTCCATAGTTAGTAGCTACATGGCTTCTTCTCTCTTTCGGGATCTCAATACAATGTTCTCCCCCTCTCTCGTGGAGATCTATTCGATGTAATCTTCCTTTTGCGGTGTGTTTGTTGTGACCGATGAATTGTGGGTTTATGATCAAGATTATCTATGAACAATATTTGAATCTTGTCTGATTTCTTTTATGTATGATTGGTTATCTTTGCAAGTCTCTTCGAATTATCAGTTTGGTTTGGCCTACTAGATTGGTTTTTCTTGCAATGGGAGAAGTTCTTAGCTTTGGGTTCAATCTTGCGATGTCTTCCCAGTGATAGTAGGGGCAGCAAGGCACGTATTGTATTGTTGCCATCGAGGATAACAAGATGGGGTTTTTATCATATTGCATGAATTTATCCCTCTACATCATGTCATCTTGCTTAAGGCGTTACTCTGTTTTCATGAACTTAATACTCTAGATGCATGCTGGATAGCGGTCGATGAGTGGAGTAAAAGTAGTAGATGCAGGCAGGAGTCGGTCTACTTGTCTCGGACGTGATGCATATATACATGATCATACCTAGATATTCTCATAACTATGCTCAATTCTGTCAATTGCTCAACAGTAATTCGTTCACCCACCGTAGAATACTTATGCTCTTGAGAGAAGGCACTAGTGAAATGTATGGCCCCCGGGTCTATCTTCATCATATTAATCTTCCTACACTTTATTATTTCCTTTGCTTTTTTACTTTGCTTTTATTTTACCTTGCATCTTTATCACAAAAATACCAAAAATATTATCTATCATCTCTATCACATCTCACTCTCGTAAGTGACCGTGAAGGGATTGACAACCCCTAATCGTGTTGGTTGCGAGGAGTTATTTGCTTTGTGTAGGTACGAGGGACTTGCGTGTAGCCTCCTACTGGATTGATACCTTGGTTCTCAAAAACTGAGGGAAATACTTACGCTACTTTGCTGCATCATCCTTTCCTCTTCAAGGAAATCCAACGTAGTGCTCAAGAGGTAGCAAGAAGAATTTCTGGCGCCGTTGCCGGGGAGTCTACGCAAAAGTAAACATATCAAGTACCCATCACAATCCCTTATCTCCCGCATTACATTATTTTCCATTTGCCTCTCGTTTTCCTCTCCCCCACTTCACCCTTGCCGTTTTATTCGCCCTCTCCATTCCGTCTGCCTTTTTCTCTCTTCCTTTTTGTTTGCTCGTGTGTTGGATTGCTTGCTTGTCACGATGGCTCAAGATAATACCAAATTATGTGACTTTACCAATACCAACAGTAATGATTTCCTTAGCACTCCGATTGCTCCTCTTACCAATATTGAATCTTGTGAAATCAATGCTGCTTTGTAGAATCTTGTCATGAAAGATCAATTCGCCGGCCTTCCTAGTGAAGACGCCGCTTCTCATCTAAATAGCTTCGTTGATTTATGTAATATGCAAAAGAAGAAAGATATTGATAATGATATTGTTAAATTGAAGCTGTTTCCTTTTTCGCTCAGAGATCGTGCTAAAGCTTGGTTTTCGTTGCCTAAAAATAGTATTGATTCTTGGAACAAGTGCAAAGATGTTTTTATCTCTAAGTATTTTCCTCCCGCTAAGATCATCTCTCTTTGAAACGATATTATGAATTTTAAGCAACTTGATCATGAACACGTTGCACAAGCTTAGGAGAGAATGAAATTAAGATACATAATTGCCCTACTCATGGTTTGAATTTGTGGATGATTATAAAATATTTTTATGCTGGATTGAATTTTGCTTCTAGAAATCTTTTAGATTCGGCCGCGGGAGGCACTTTTATGGAAATCACTTTAGGATAAGCTACTAAACTCCTATATAATATTATGGTTAATTATTCTCAATGGCACACTGAAAGATCTACTAATAAAAAAGTGCATGCGATAGAAGAAATTAATGTTTTTAGTAGAAAGATGGATGAACTTATGAAATTATTTGCTACTAAGAGTGTTTCTTCTGATCCTAATGATATGCCTTTATCTATTTTGATTGAGAATAGTAATGAATCTATGGATGTGAATTTTGTTGGTAGGAATAATTTTGGTAACAACGTGAATAATAATGAATTTCCATTGATGAGTGCAAGGAAAGAACCGCTAGGATGCGTGCCACGAAAGATGCCTTTTTTAAAGCGTGTTCTTCAAATTTCCATGAAAATAAAGATGAAGATCTAAAAGTTATTGATGTGTCCCCTATTAAATCTTTGTTTTGCAATATGAATCTTGATAATGATGGGACTGAATATGATCCACCTTTACCTAGAAGGCGCTCCAAAAATTCGGAGTTTTTAGATCTTGATGCTAAATTTGATAAAAGTGGGATTGAAGAAATCAAAACCCTAGATGTTGCTAAACCCACTATTTTGGATTTCAAGGAATTTAATTATGAAAGTTGCTCTTTAATGGATTGTATTTCCTTGTTGCAATGCGTGCTAAATTTTCCTCATGCTTATAGTGAAAATAAAGCGTTTACTAAACATATCGTTGATGCCTTGATGCAATCTTATGAAGAAAAACTTGAGTTGGAAGTTTCTATCCCTAGAAAACTTTATGATGAGTGGTAACCAACTATTAAAATTAATATTAAGGATCATTAATTTTATGCTTTATGTGATTTGGGTGCTAGTGTTTCCACTATTCCCAAAGTTTGTGTGATTTGCTAGATTTTCGTGATTTTGATGATTGCTCTCTAAACTTGCACCTTGCGGATTCCACTATTAAGAAACCTTTGGGAAGAGTTAATGATGTTCTTATTGTTGCAAATAGGAATTATGTGCCCGTAGATTTTATCGTTCTTGATATAGATTGCAATCATTCATGTCCTATTATTCTTGGTAGACCTTTACTTAGAACGATTGGTGCAATTAGTGATATGAAGGAAGGGAATATTAGATTCCAATTTTCATTAAAGAAAGGCATGGAACACTTCCCTACGAAGAAAATAAAATTACCATATGAATCTATCATGAGAGCCAATTATGGATTGCCTAACAAAGATGGCAATACCTAGATCTATCCTTGCTTTTATGCCTAGCTAGGGGCGTTAAACGATAGCGCTTGTTGGGAGGCAACCCGATTTTAATTTTTAGTTTTTTTTGCTTTTGCTTCTATTTAGGAGTAAATATTTTATCTAGCCTCTGGTTAGATGTGTTTTTATGTTTTAATTAGTGTTTGTGCCAAGTTAAACCTATAGGATCTTCTTGGATGATAGTTATTTGATCTTGCTGTAATTTCCAGAAACTTTCTGTTCATGAAAACAATTGTTAAAAATCACCAGAACGTGATAAAATAGTGATTCCAATTGATGCTGGTCAATAACAAAAATGCCTAGGTCTTCCTATTTAGGCCGATTTTTTGGAGTTCCATAAGTTTGCGTTAGTTACAGATTACTACAGACTGTTCTGTTTTTGACAGATTCTGTTTTTCGTGTGTTGTTTGCTTATTTTGATGAATCTATGGCTAGTAAAATAGTTTATAAACCATAGAGAAGTTGGAATACAGAAGGTTTAACACCAATATAAATAAAGAATGAGTTCATTACAGTACCTTGAAGTGGTATTTTGTTTTCTTTCGCTAACGGAGCTCACGAGATTTCTGTTGAGTTTTGTGTTGTGAAGTTTTCAAGTTTTGGGTGAAATCTTTTGATGGATTATGGAACAAGGAGTGGCAAGAGCCTAAGCTTTGGTATGCCCATGGCACCCCCAACATAATCTAAGGACACCAAAAATTCAAAGCTTGGGGATGGCCCAGAAGGCATCCCCTCTTTCGTCTACTTCCATCGGTAACTTTACTTGGAGCTATATTTTTATTCACCACATAATATGTGTTTTGCTTGGAGCGTCTTGTACGATTTGAGTCTTTGATTTTTAGTTTACCACAATCATCTTTTCTGTACACACCTTTTGAGAGAGCCATACATGATTTGGAATTTGTTAGAATACTCTTTGTGCTTCACTTATATCTTTTGAGTTATATAGTTTTGCTCTAGTGCTTCATTTATATCTTTTAGAGCACGGTGGTGGATTTGTTTTATAGAAACTATTGATCTCTCATGATTCACTTATATTATTTTGAGAGTCTTAAATATCATGTTAATTTGCTTAAAAATCTTAATATGCTTGGTATTCAAGATTTGTTAAACTTTCTTTTGAGTGCGTTGAATACTAAGAAAAGTTAGAGGCTAGATAATTGATTTGAGATATGGAGATGGTGATATTAGAGTCATGCTAGTTGAGTAGTTGTGAATTTGAGAAATACTTGTGTTAAAGTTTGTGATTCCCGTAGCATGCATGTATGGTGAACCGTTATGTGATGAAGTCGGAGCATGATTTATTTATTGATTGTCTTCCTTATGAGTGGCGGTCGGGGACGAGCGATGGTCTTTTCCTACCAATCTATCCCCCTAGGAGCATGCGCGTAATACTTTGCTTTGATAACTTGTAGATTTTTGCAATAAGTATATGAGTTCTTTATGACTAATGTTGAGTCCATGGATTATACGCACTTTTCTCATCCCTCCACCATTGCTAGACTCTCTAATACCGCGCACTTTTCACCGGTATCATACACCCACCATATACCTTCCTCAAAACAGCCACCATACCTACCTATCATGGCATTTCCATAGCCATTCTGAGATATATTGCCATGCAAATTTCCACTGTTCCGTTTATTATGACACGCTCCATCATTGTCATATTGCTAGCATGATAATGTAGTTGACATCGTATTTGTGGCAAAGCCACCATTCATAATTCTTTCATACATGTCACTCTTGATTCATTGCATATCCTGGTACACCGCCAGAGGCATTCATATAGAGTCATATCTTGTTCTAAGTATCGAGTTGTAATTGTTGAGTTGTAAGAAAATAAAAGTGTGATGATGATCATTTTTAGAGCATTGTCCCAAGTGAGGAAAATGATGATGGAGACTATGATTCCCCCACAAGTCGGGATGAGACTCCGGACGAAAAAAATAGGCTATAAAAAAGAGAAAAGGCCCAAATAAAAAAATGAGAGAAAAAGAGAGAAGGGACAATGTTACTATCCTTTTACCACACTTGTGCTTCAAAGTAGCACCATGATCTTCATGATAGAGAGTCTCTCATTTTGTCACTTTCATATACTAGTGGGAATTTTTCATTATAGAACTTGGCTTGTATATTCCAATGATGGGCTTCCTCAAAATGCCCTAGGTCTTCGTGAGCAAGCGAGTTGGATGCACACCCACTTAGTTTCTTTTGTTGAGCTTTCATATACTTATAGCTCTAGTGCATCCGTTGCATGGCAATCCCTACTCACTCACATTGATATCTATTGATGGGCATCTACATAGCCCGTTGATACGCCTAGTTGATTTGAGACTATCTTCCCTTCTTTTTGTCTTCTCCACAACCACCATTCTATTCCACATGTAGTGCTATGTCCATGGCTCACGCTCATGTATTGCGTGAAGATTGAAAAAGTTTGAGAACGCCAAAAGTATGAAACAATTGCTTGGCTTGTCACCGGGGTTGTGCATGATTTAAATATTCTGTGTGGTGAAGATAGAGCATAGCCAGACTATATGATTTTGTAGGGATAACTTTCTTTGGCCATGTTATTTTGAGAAGACATGATTGCTTTCTTAGTATGCTTGAAGTATTATTATTATTTTTATGTCAATATGAACTTTTGTCTTGAATCTTTCGGATCTCAATAATCATACCACAACTAAGAAGAATTACATTGAAATTATGCCAAGTAGCACTCCGCATCAAAAATTTTGTGTTTATCATTTACCTACTCGAGGACGAGCAGGAATTAAGCTTGGGGATGCCTGATATGTCTCCAACGTATCTATAATTTTTGATTGCTCCATGCTATATTATCTACTGTTTTGTACAATATTGGGCTTTATTTTCCACTTTTATATTATTTTTTGGACTAACCTATTAACCGGAGGCCCAGCCCAGAATTGCAGTTTTTTTGCCTATTTCAGAGTTTTGAAGAAACGGAATATCAAACGGAGTCCAAATGGAATGAAACCTTCGGGAACGTGATTTTCTCACCTAATATGATCCAGGAGACTTGGACCCTACGTCAAGAAAGATAGGAGGTGGGCACGAGGTAGGGGGCGCGCCCACCCCCAGGGCGCGCCCTCCACCCTCGTGGGCCCCACCTTGCTCCACCGACGTACTTCTTCCTCCTATATATACCTACGTACCCCCAAATGATCAGATACGGAGCCAGAAACCTAATTCCACCACCGCAACCTTCTGTACCCACAAGATCCCATCTCGGGGCCTGTTCCGGAGCTCCGCCGGAGGGGGCATCCACCACGGAGGGCTTCTACATCATCACCATAGCCTTTCCGATGAAGTGTGAGTAGTTTACCTCAGACCTTCGGGTCCATAGTTAGTAGCTAGATGCCTACTTCTCTCTTTTTGGATCTCAATACAATGTTCTCCCCCTCTCTCGTGGAGATCTATTCGATGTAATCTTCTTTTTGTGGTGTGTTTGCGGAGACTGATGAATTGTGGGTTTATGATCAAGATTATCTATGACCAATATTTGAATCTTCTCTGAATTTTTTTATGTATGATTGGTTATCTTTGCAAGTCTCTTCGAATTATCAGTTTGGTTTGGCCTACTAGATTGGTTTTTCTTGCAATGGGAGAAGTGCTTAGCTTTGGGTTCAATCTTGCGTGTCCTTTCCCAAAGTGATGAGGGGCAGCAAGGCACGTATTGTATTGTTGCCATCGAGGATAACAAGATGGTTTTTTTTATCATATTGCATGAATTTATCCCTCTACATCATGTCATCTTGCTTAAGGTGTTACTCTGTTTTCATGAACTTAATACTCTAGATGCATGCTGGATAGCGGTCGATGAGTGGAGTAATAGTAGTAGATGCAGGCAGGAGTTGGTCTACTTGTCTCGGACGTGATGCCTATATACATGATCATACCTAGATATTCTCATAACTATGCTCAATTATGTCAATTGGTTAACAGTAATTCGTTCACCCACCGTAGAATACTTATGCTCTTGAGAGAAGCCACTAGTGAAATCTATGGCCCTCGGGTCTATATTCATCATATTAGTCTTCCTACACTTTATTATTGCCTTTCCTTTTTACTTTGCTTTTATTTTACCCTGCATCTTTTTCACAAAAATACCAAAAATATTATCTATCATCTCTATCAGATCTCACTCTCATATGTGATCGTTGAGGGAGTCCTGGACTAGGGGGTGTCCGGATAGCCGAACTATCATCACGACCGGACTCCAAGACTATGAAGATACAAGATTGAAGACTTCGTCCCGTGTCCGGATGGGACTTTCCTTGGCGTGGAAGGCAAGCTTGGCGATACGGATATGTGGATCTCCTACCATTGTAACCGACTCTGTGTAACCCTAACCTATCCGGTGTCTATATAAACCGGAGGTTTTTAGTCCGTAGGACGAACAACAATCATACCATAGGCTAGCTTCTAGGGTTTAGCCTCTCTGATCCCGTGGTAGATCTACTCTTGTACTACCCATATCATCAATATTAATCAAGCAGGAGTAGGGTATTACCTCCATCGAGAGGGCCCGAACCTGGGTAAAAACATCGTGTCCCTTGTCTCCTGTTACCAGCCGCCTAGACGCACAGTTCTGGACCCCCTACCCGAGATCCGCCGGTTTTGACACCGACAACCGTGAAGGGATTGACAACCCCTAATCGCATTGGTTGCGAGGAGTTATTTGCTTTGTGTAGGTACGAGGGACTTGCGTGTAGCCTCCTACTGGATTGATACCTTGGTTCTCAAAAACTGAGGGAAATACTTACGCTACTTTGCTGCATCATCCTTTCCTCTTCAAGGAAATCCAACACAGTGCTCAAGAGGTAGCAGAAGGCAAAGCCACCCCGACGAAGAAAGGCCGGCGCTGAAACAGGAAACGCAAGGGCAAGACTGTGCTTGCCGTCGAGGGATCCGAGGACACCGGTGCTGCCAAGAAGGCCAAGGAAGACGACCCCGGCAAGGAAATTTCTGGGTGCACCGCTTGCCAGGCCTTGGCGGCTGCCGACAAGCCAGGAGGCTCCGACAAGCGGTACTGTAAGATCCACCGCACCAAGGGCCAGGACCTCCAGAACTGCCGACATGTTGAGCTACTTGCTGAGAAGCAAAAAGCTGAGTATGAGAGGCGGGCAAGGAGAAGGGTCAGGATGGTGTCAAAGGGTCTAGCAAGAAGCGTGGCGGCCAAGGGGGTCGCGACGGCAAGGATAGACAGCAAGAGAGGCCCTCTCGGGGCCGCGGCAAGAAGCAGGAACACGACGGTCATGACGAGGACGACGAGTCCGGCGAGCAAGAGTTTTAGAAAGCTACGGAGGCCATGTGCGTCGACGGTGGCACCTCGCCGCACACTTCTCACCTCCAGGTCAAGCAGTGGTCGCGCGAGATCACAGTAGCGGAACCATCACTCGATGCTCAAAAGCCACTGAAGTGGTCTAGCACGCCTATCATTTTTTATGCCGAGGACCACCCAGATCGCACTACTGCGGTCGGGTGCTTTCCGTTGTTGGTTCCGCCAACGATACGCAACCTCAAGGTGACAAAGATGCTAGTTGACGGCGGGGCCGGTCTAAACTTGATCTCGCCTGTTGTGATCAAAAGGCTGCAGATTCCTGATGGAGACCTCAAGAGACAGGCACGTTTCAATGGGTCAGCCCGGGAAGGAGCCAGCCGAAGGGTAAGGTCACGCTTCCCCTGACGTTTGGAGGAGAGTTGAACTACAGGACGGAGAGGATTGTTTTCGATGTAGCCGATATCCCCTTGCCCTACAACGGGATCCTCGGCCGCCCGTCACTAGGTAAGTTCATGGCAGCGTCACATTACGCCTACAACACGCTGAAGATGCCTGGGCCGATGACCATCATCACCGTCCCCTCCGACAAGAAGGATGCATTGAACTGCGCTGACCAACTTTACCGGGAGGTAGTTGCAGCGACTGCCGCCCAGGCACTTGCTCCTGCCGCCGAAGCCACGGGAGGAAAGAAGACCGGCAAGACCTCTCGTACCCACTCTGGCAAGCGAACCTCTTCGGAGTGTTGTGCTCCCGTCGAGGACGTGCCAGAGAGCTCCACCGGCAAGAGCAAGAAATCCAGAGCTGCGCCACCAGAGACCAAGAAGGTGTCCGTCAAGGAGGATGGCACGGGAGGGGCTTTCACCATAAGCTCCTCCCTTGACAGCAAATAGAAAAGCGCGCTTGTCACCTTCCTGCGGGCAAATGTCGATGTGTTTGCATGGAAAGCATCCGACATCCCCGGCGTTCCCAGGGAGGTGATTGAGCACCATCTTGCTGTTTGTCCTCATGCGCGACCCGTCAAGCAGAAGGTCAGGAAGCAAGCTTTGGAGCGGCAGGAGATCATCACGGAGGAGATCAGGAAGTTAGAAGCGGCAGGCTTGGTGAGGGGAGTACTCCATCCGACATGGTTGGGCAATCCAGCAGTCCAAATTGGTTTTGAGCCCCAGCTCATAGAAATATGGAAGCTTATATGGATGACATAGTGGTCAAAACCAAGGACAAGGCGACACTCGTGCAAGATTTAGAAGAGACGTTTGCAAATTTGCGTAAGATCAACCTCAAGCTGAACCCTGAGAAGTGTGTCTTCGGTGTTCCGTCCACCAAACTTCTCGGGTTCTTTGTGTCACAGCGCGGGATCGAGTCGAATCCAGATAAGATCAAGGCCATTGAGCAAATTGAGGCACCTAAGCGGATCAAGGATGTGTGCCGGCTCACTAGCTGCGTTGCTGCCATGAGCAGGTTCATTTCCAAGTCTGCCGAACGTGCCCTCCCCTTTTTTAAAATCTTGAAGAAGGCGGGCCCAATGGAGTGGACCTCGGAGGCCGAAGCAGCACTGCAGGATTTGAAGAAGTACCTCTCCTCTACACCAATACTAGTGGCGCCTAAACCACAAGAGCCGTTGCTGCTGTATCTTGCGGCAACGAACCAAGTGGTTAGTGCCGCGCTAGTGGAACAGAGGGAGCTCGACGAAGAGGTAGCTGCAACAGAAGGACAGGCGGATGAAGAGCCAGAGCTTCCCCCGGCAGGACGTGGTGCCGGCGAGGCGAGGCCCCCGGCAGAGTCTGACACCAGCGGGACAGCGCCTGTGCAACCGAATGGAATGGTGCAGAAGATGATGATGATGCAACACCCGGTTTACTTTGTCAGCTCCCTATTGCAGGGGGCTAGATCAAGGTACTCCGGCGTGCAGAAATTGCTCTTCGGCCTCTTTATGGCCTCGAGGAAGCTGCGTCATTACTTCCAAGCCCACAAAATCACCGTCGTCACCCACCTCCCGTTGCAACGGATATTGCATAACCCAGACGCAACTGGGAGGATTGTTGAATGGGATTTGGAACTGTCAAGCTTTGGTTTGAAGTTTTAAAGTACTTCGACAATCCAGAATATAGTCCTCGCAGAGTTCATTGCCGAATGGGCTTCAACGCCCGACGAAGAGATCTAGGATACCACTCTTCCCGGCAAGAAAACAAGTCGCAACTGGGTTATGTACTTTGACGGGGCTTTCACGCTGGAAGGCGCCGGTGCCGGTGTGCTACTCATTGCACCCACCAGAGAGCACCTCAAGTATGTAATCCACATGCACTTTCCAAGGGAGATGTCAACAAACAACACTGCTGAGTACGAGGGGTTGCTTGTCGGTCTCAGGATCGCGGCAGACCATGAGATCAAGAAGCTTATCATCAGGGGTGATTCACAGCTTGTCGTCAAGCAAGTTAACAAAGATTATCAAAGCCCATTGATGGAGGCCTACGTGAATGAGGTGAGGAAGTTGGAGGAGCGTTTTGACGGTATACAAGCGAAGCATGTTCCCCGAGTGGAGAACGACACTGCCGATTACCTGTCAAAGCGCACTGCACTCAAACTACCTGTAGAACCAGGTACTTTTGTGCTTCAGTCAACTCAACCATCTGTTGAACCATCGACAGAGCAGAACAAGCGCAGGAAATCAGGCCCCGGCAAGTACTTCCCCGCTGAGCTCCCAGGAGCCGCCGACAAGGATATTGCCGTGGACACTGAGCCTGCCATGGGGCCACAGACTCCGGCAGGGCGTTAAGCCCTGACCATAGAGATAGCCGCTCCCATGGCAGAGGAAATGCCTTTGGTCCTTGCCGTCGAGCCCCAGGCTCCGGCATGGGCACAGCATACTGTCTGATTCCTCCAAACAGGGGAACTCCCTGAGGAGCAGGAAGAAGCGGAGAAAGTAGCTCGTCGGTCTGCCATGTATCAGTTCGTCGATGATGTTCTGTATAGAAAAAGACCAAATGGTGTGAAATTGAAGTGCATTCCCCGGGAGGAAGGACTAGAGCTGTTGGCAGAGATACACGGAGGCATATGTGGTTCCCACATAGGGTCGAGGGCCCTTGCCGGCAAGGCATTCCGGCAACGTTTCTTTTGGCCCACAACCCTCCGGGATGCAATGGCCCTAGTAACCAAGTGTGAAGCGTGCCAGTTTCATTCAAAAAAGCTTCATCAACTAGCTCAAGCTCTCCAGACAATCCCTCTTTCCTGGTCATTCTCAGTCTGGGGGCTCGACATACTGGGCCCTTTCCCCCATGCTGTCGGGGGCTTTGAGTACTTGTACGTCGCGATCGACAAGTTCACAAAGTGGCCGGAGGTGGAGGCAGTGAGAAAAGTGACAGCAGAGTCAGCCGCCAAATTCTTCAAGGGGCTAGTCTGCCGTTTTGGTGTGCCAAACAGAGTCATCACCGACAACATCACACAGTTCACGAGCCACGCCTTCATGCAGTACCTCCAAGACCTCGGCAGCAAGATCTGTTTTGCTTCCGTTGCACATCCACAGAGCAACGGCCAGGCTGAGAGGGCAAATGCCGAGGTGTTGCGAGGCCTCCGGACAAGGACTTTTGACAGGCTACGCAGGTGCGGACGACGCTGGATTGATGAATTGCAGGCGGTTCTTTGGTCAATCAGAATGACACCAAATCGAGCCACCGGCCAGACACCCTTCTCCCTCGTTTACGGGGCAGAAGCAATTCTCCCCATGGAACTCACGTACGGGTCACCTTGAGTGCTCGCTTATGATGAGCTTAATCAAGAGCAGTTGTGTCAAGATGGCACAACGCTCCTTGAGGAAGATCATCTTCGGGCGGCTGTGCGAGTAGCACGCTACTAGCAAGCCTTGTGCCACTACCATAGCCGCAAGGTTCATGCCCGAAGCTTTGAGGAAGGTGACCTTGTTCTTCGGCATGTTCCGTCGTCCAAGAATTCCAACAAGTTGACGCCAAAGTGGGAAGGCCCTTATCGGGTAATACAAGTCACCAGGCCCGGCGCAGTCTGCCTGGAGACCGAAGATGGTGTTCTGGTGAGCAACTCCTACAACATCAAACATCTTCGCAAGTTTTACCCATAATGCGTGGTTGTCGGGCTTCCCAGCAAACCACCTTTTGTACAATCCTTGCCGGCAAGGCATGTAACCCTTTGTACAAAGCCAGGCGCAGACCCTGAGCATAAATAAATGAAGCGTTGGCGCCCTAAGTTTTAGCATGCATGCTAGGTTGAGTCTCTCTCTGTGTTAGAGTTGATAGTGCTTGGCGGCGACTAACCCTTAGCATAGAGGTCGAGTATGTATTTATCTGTTCCTTTCCGCCCCTTTTTGGTTTGCAGGATGCGTTAACATTTCTACTGAGCTATTCTGGAAGAAAAGAGAACAGGCCGACGCACGGATCCTGGGAAGCCAAGGTTGTCAGGGGCTACGGGTCTGAGAGTACAGACACGGCAAGCCAAGGTTGCCGGGGGCTGCGACATCAGATAAGTTTTTCTCCCCCACTCTGTGTCTCTGTATGAAACTTTAACATACGAGACTTCACTCGTTCTCATACCATCTTGCTCCCTTTGTCCCGTGTCCAAAAACCTTACTTTGGGCTGGAACTTGGTTGTAGTGCGATCGGAAGGGGACGAGCGAAGGGCCCAATCCTACTTGGCCCCTACCTCCGCCAAGTGCGTGAGTGTAGTCGAGCTATAGGGCAGGACGGCAAGGCCTGTTGCCAGGGTACAATGTTTATCTTAAGATAACGAGGACTTGCTCCTTGGTGTGGCCCTCGCCCACGCACAAACAAAACCCGGCAAACATCCTTCTCTTCATTAATACGTTGCTAACAAGTACAATTCGTACGGAATGCATACATGAGCAAGGGGGTTACAAGGTCTAAATTATACTAAGTCCCGTAGGCTTACAAACTGAAAAAAGATAAGTGCCCCGTGATCCCCGTTCTTGCCCTTTTCCTCCCAGGTGCGGCAGGTGAAGGCAAAAAAGGGGCGATGGGGAACACACTGATGGAGAGCTTGACGAGGAAGGCACTCGGCAGGGCGTGTGGCCAAGGGAGGAGCGACGCGCTCAGTCGGAGTCAGAGTCGGCGTCCCTCCGCTCGACGCCCTCATCGTCGCTGTCGCTATCTTCCTCGTCACTCCCTCTTGAGGAAGAGTTTTCGTCATCGGAGGAGCTCTCCACGCAGCACTTTAGGCGAGTTCCAAGATCTCCAAAGACCTTGACGGAGAGCAGGCCGTTCTCCATTAATGTGAAATAGAGAATGAGCCCCGCCGTCAGGCTGTGGATACGAGCGAAGGTCTTCCATCCACGACGAAGGTACATGACATGAGGGGCGGGAAAGTCGACATCAACCGGCATGCCACCATTCCCGCAGCCCCTCATGTGCAACCTCAGAGACTATGGCAGGTCGAGCTCCATCTCCCAAGAGAATGGAGTAGGGAGATGAAGACGATGGTGCGCTGGCCAGTGCAGCCTGATGAAGAACTCATGGGGCTGGTCCCCGACGTGGCCCTCCATTGTGGGAGGGACCGCCGGCGGAGGCGAGGCCGATGCGCCGCCCCGTCCTCCTCTTCCCCGAGCGCCACGGCGACCATGGCCTCGCCCCCTCCCGCTTCCCCTCTAGTCGGCTCTGCCTCCACGAGCTCTTGGGAAGGAGGGGCGCGCTGTCGAGCGGAGACCCTCGACGCCATCGTCGAAGCACCGACGCGCCCTCTCACCATGACAGAAGAGAGAAAGAAGCCAAGGTGGAAAGAGACGGATGGTGAAAGATTGAGGGGTGCCATTACCCCCCTCCCCTTCTTATAAAGGGGCGGGGTCGGAGCTCAGCCGCCCTGCTCAACCAATCCAGCCATCAAGGGCACAGGGAATCGAGACCGACCCGCTGCTCCAATCAGCGGCGGCTCGGTTTTCCGCCTCATCATTCAAGTCTCGCGTCCGCCGCCTTCCATCTTCAAGGCATGGAAGACACGTGGCGAGCAAACAGAAATCGAGGGGACAAGTGAGGCAACCGTTTCCCACCCCGTGATCGCAGGGCACGGGCGCCCCGAAGGCCACGAACCGAGTCCACTCAGTAAATGAGTTGCGCCCATGCGTCTCTCTCTTTTTATGGGGAAGGTGCGAGCCGCCTCTTTACCACGATGTGACGCATGAGGGAAGCGGCCGCCTCACGCATGCCCCCCACGTCACACACGACCCTCCATGACACGCATTCAACGCGGGTCATGGGGAAGCGCAACGAGCAAAGGAATTACTGCGATAAGATTCCGCCCCGCCTGCCCGTGCACCGTTCTGGGCCCGGCCCAACAATGTGTTGTGCTTATGTGTGGACCAGGCCCGGGGGCTCCTGTCGGTGTACAAAAGTAGGGGCTCTCCTTTTTACCCCTCTACTTGTGCACGGGCAGTCAGAGCCGCACCTGCGGACACACCTAGCAGGGCAAGGGGAAGGAGCAGAAGCGCAAGAACAACAGAAAGTGCTCCGGCCAAAAGCACAAGACATGCAAAGCAATGCCAAGACCAAGAAACACAAAGAGCAAGAGGGCGAGGTGGACTCCCCCGGCAATACCCTTGCCGGGACAGCCCAGGCAAGAGCCTTGCCGGGGCAACTTGCCCGACGCCAGCAGAGCGCACCACCCTTGAGCCCAAGGGTTCCAGATGCCAACAACCACATTGGAACCAAGGCTCGGGAGGCACCTCCATGGTGGCATGCAGATCTTCGTCAAGGTCATAAACACACAGGATCAGATGAGGACCAGAAGACGACGGTCCTCGACGGGATCCTAGCCGAGGAAATCATCTTGTCGGGGACGTCCGTGATGCCACGGCAAGACCCTTACCGGGGCCCCGACAAGGCCCTTGTCGAAGACACCTACAGGGCCACAGCCAGGCCCATGTCTGGCAAGACTCCACCGCCGTTCCCATGCAGCTGCCAGCCCAACCAGCTGGGCAGGCACCTGCATGGCGACATGCGGCTTCCAGGCCAACTCAGCAAACACCTGCGTGGCGGCATGCAAATCTTCGTGAAGACCCTACCACCATGCCATCTCAGCAGCCTGCCAGCCTACGTGGCGCTGCATGCCTCGTTGGCCTGAACGTGTGTCGGAGCAAGACGAAGTGGCGACGGACGGGACAAGCCTCGTTACCATCCCCAATAAAGCAACGGGACACCTAAGGAGCGCATTTAATGCGCCTTGTGCCATAATGATAGGCGATAAGCTTGTGTACTGTAGACCTTGCCACCTCCTGTGTGCCACTGTGGCGATCCCTTTTGTCTATAAAAGGAGGCCCGAGGCGTCCAGGAGAAGGATTCAGATCTTTTGGGCTACACACGCACCGTAGCTAGCTCAAGAACTCAAGAACACTCAAATACATACACCAAAGCAGGACTAGGGTATTACGCATCCTCGCGGCCTGAACCTGGGTAAACGATATTTATGCTGGCTCCTAGACCTGCTCTTTGCATAACCCCGCGGCCGCCAACCGTAGAAGGGATCCCAGTGATCCCAAAGCTGTCGTTCCCACCGACACCCAGCTCCCCTTCTTCCTCACTACTACAGAAAAACCCCAGCTCCCCTTCTTCTTCACTCGCACTACAACTAGGCTCGTCATTCGTTACTCTGCTCAAATCCGTGAGCTTGACGCGACGCCCTCAGGGAAAATGGAGTCGGCTGACCCCAGCGACAAGAAGATGAGGCTCCCGCCAGCAGCGACGCCTGTTGTAGATCCTGCACCCGGTAGCCCAGGGAGAAGCGGTGAGCCCGACCCCACCGGATCCAAGGAACCCGTAGAATCTCGGGTGGACCGCATCAGCGATCTCTCGGACGCCATCCTTGGGGAGATCATCTCGCTTCTCCCCACCAAGGATTGCTGCCGCACCCAAGTCTTCTCAATTCGGTGGCGCCGTCTATGGCGCGCTTTTCCCTTTAATATCGACTGTCGTCAGCTATCTCTCTTCAATGTTTTTGAACTCCCTAGAGCCATCATCTCCTCCCACCAGGGCTCCCTTCAAAGCATGTGCATCCCGTCATGCTACCTGGGCAAGAAAACCATGCCCTGCACGGTGGACGCCTGGCTAAAATCCCCTTAATTCACAGAACTACAGCTGCTTGAGTTCTACTATTCCCCAGGAAATCACCTACCAGATACCGAACACCATGTACCTGTGCCGTTAGCACCAATGTCCATCTCGCGGTTTTTCTCCTCTCTCCACACCGCCACCTTTGTGATGTGCTACCTACCAGACAATCTGGTACTAAACCATTGACTCCCATTTCTCAAGAAACCGCCACTTGTGCGGGTTCGTATATCGGAGGCCTCATTGCACATCATCATCCACTCGATTTGCCCTGCGCTAGAGTGCTTGGTGCTCGTTTTCATAGTTAGAATAGGTTGTCTCAAAATAAAGTCGCCTAACCTTGTAAGAATTGGAATTTATTTTGACGTAAGGCAGCTCATCATCCAAGATGCCCCTTCACTTAAAAGGTTGATCCTTGATTCTAGTTATTCGCCATCACAAATGCCCGTCCTCTTTGCGCCTAAACTGGAGACCTTGGGTGTAATACATGATCTCTGTGCTCATTTCAAGATGGTGTTTGGCTCCACAATTCTTCAGGTACTTTATATATCATCTACACTTGTAACCATAAGCTGCATTTTAAATTTCTGCGCATAAGTTATATATCATCTTGGAGTACACATTTTTGTACTAATATTATGTTCTATGCTCAATGAAGAGTTTCTCCATGGATATCCTATCAATGGTGCTGGATTCTGTTAAGATCTTATGTATCCAAATGAATAGTTTTGATCTGAACAAGATTATTGGCTTGCTGCAATGCTTTCTATGTCTGGAGAAGTTGTATATAAAGGTGATAATTTCACGCACATTGGAAGCCCGCATATAATGTACTTGAATAAACCGTTCATCTGTTGCTCTTTTGACACTCTTTTTTTAGACCTTAACTGTTTTCAATATCCATGTCTACTTAGGCGACATGACGGGGTAAGAAAGTTATAACCAATCGGTGAATTCGTAAGCACCGGGATTTTCTCACTTCTCATGGCATTCGATTGAAGACAATAACGCTAGAACAATATGTAGCCAACCATGCCAACACTAGATTTGTCACATTCTTCCTGCTGAATGCGAGGTTACTAGTGTCCATCAGGCTTATGTTTATCAGCAGCATGGTTTTGACGGATGGGTCTGTCGAAGAGCAAAAAAAGGAGTTTCAGGTGGACAAAAGAGCTTCTAAACGTGTCGGGCTTCTATTTACAACATATTGTGGTCATAATCCAGTAAATTTTACGACCCAGGATGTTCATTCTATGGACCTGACCGATCCATTTGATGTGACTACCGAAAACAGTGCTGGAGTTAGATGTTGTTGCCCTTTTCAACCTAGGTTTTGTCTGAACCTGACGAACAATTAACCCTCGTGCTTTTGTACAGTTTGTAAGCTGGAGTTAGATGTTCCTGCCCTTTTCAACTCGGCTGTGACTATCATATTTTCTTTGAAACAAGGCAAATGGCTTGCCATTCGTTTAATTTGGAGTGAAATATTGTAACAAATCCCAACCAAGGGAAATAACATCACTCTCGCCGGCTGCTTGAGCTTACTATGCATTACAGAAGCCAAGTGATTAGCCCCCACCAGCACCCACAAACTTATTTTGAACTACCACACCAAATGGGCTGTAAATTTTCATAAGAAAGGCTGCATGACCGTGATAGATTTGGATTATGACATTTGGGACCCACGAGGAAATAACCTATCCAAGGTGGTGTCGACTTAGTAGCTAGTCAACAAACGATTCTCCCTACCAGTCGTTGGATTGACATCCAATATCTGTTGTGTATCTTCTATCTCTTGTCTTCTTCCTCTAGCCGCCCAAACCAAACCACCCCGTCGGCTCCGCCTGCTCCCGCCTCCCATGGCTGGCTGCGCCTCCGCCACCCTACCGTCCTCCAACGTTGGCCAGTCCCTCCCTCTATTCCCCAACAGGTCCTGTTATTCTCAGGCGATGTCAGCCCCAACATGCACCCGCACCTAAACCAGTCAACCCTCGTACTCCCCACCGCCTGCGACTGGACTGACACATCTTCCACGGCTCCTGTTCATTCCGTCCGAGGCCTCACCATTGTCCTCCGCCTTGGTTCGCTCGCCGTGCTCGGTGCGCCGCCCTCTTGCGTTGTCAACATCGTCAACAACCGAGAGGAACAAGGAGATGACTGTACATCGAGAGGATGACTGTAGGGACCCAGCAGCGTCATTGCAGTATGCAAGCAAGTTCCTCGTTATTACAAGCCCAAATAAATGGTTCCTCCTAATGGTTGGACATCTGGGGCTCACGCCATTGTCATCGTAGTCAATAAACGAGAGAATTACAGACCGAGCGGCTGACACCAGGGACCCAACAGGTCGCGCAGTTGTTATTTACTTGTTTTTGAGGAACAACCAGTTGTTATTTATACTAGTTTAACGACGGATCAGGGTAACAACGGGGTTGTGGCCCTTCTAGCCAGGTTTTATTTATGTTTACCACATCATGAGACCAATTGTGTATTTTTCTTGCTGAAAATGGCTAGCCCAGTTCTACTTTTTTTTAAAGAAATACCCAAATGAGGCCTACTTGCTTTGTCAGCCCTGCTGGGCTGCAAATCTTTCAAGACCAGGAGAGTTTCATTCGGTTTGGGAAGAAAATGGGCTATCAGTAATGAGAAATGGGCTGTACATCTTTAAAACACATCAAACCAGGAATTACTTTCAATTTTATTTTCATTACAAGATTTTAAATTCCATTGATTTTTATGCGTGGACAATTATTTGGATTTTATATTTTTATAAACTATTTTTCAAAATATTTTGAATGTGACTCAATTTTTCGGGATTAAAAACATTTGACTGCACCGAAATATGCATAATTTCATAGAATTTTTAACCGTGGCCACAATATGGGCTGTAATGCTAACAGAAAGAAGATGGGCTCAAAAAACCTTAAGAATTAGCAAATGGACTGTAAATTATTAGAAATAATGGCAGATTGGCTGTATGTTGTTTTCCAAAGATTTGAGGCTGACTTGTGCGCCTACTACAGGTTGACGCGTACGCTTTCCTAAAAAAAGGTTGACGCACATGCAACACCGTGTCAACTTAGTCAACACACAAGAGCAGTGACTGCTGGATGTCCATCCCACGGCCGTCGTGCTTCTTCAATCTCTGCTTTTCCTGCTCCAGCTACTCAAACAAGCGCCGGTGGACTGCCTGCTCCCTCCTCCCGTGGCCCGCTGTGCTTCCGGGTAGGCCTCACCACCCCATGCTACCTCTTGAGCACTGCGTTGGTTTTCCCTTGAAGAGCAAAGGGTGATGCAGCAAAGTAGCGTAAGTATTTCCCTCGGTTTTTGAGAACCAAGGTATCAATCCAGTAGGAGGCCACACGCAAGTCCCTCGTACCTACACAAACAAATAAGAACCTTGCAACCAACGCGATAAAGGGGTTGTCAATCCCTTCACGATCACTTGCAAAAGTGAGATCTGATAGAGATAATAAGATAAATGTTTTTGGTATTTTTATGGTATCCCCTTCAAGAAAACCCTCTTCAAAAATATAATCTAAAATTTGCTTGAACGAAGCGGGCAACCCAACATAAAAGCTTTTTAGGTATATCTCAATTTGATATTGGGGCACATAGCTAGCTCGGATCCTTAAAAGCCTATCCCAAGCATCTTTCAAAGACTCATCAAGTAAATAACGAAAAATTCCAGGATCATCTTCATCGAAATTATTCAAACCCTCACTGATAATCCCGGTAGGTCTTTCCATAGCATCATTATTTATAAGCTTAGAGAGGACAGAGGGACTATCCAAAGTATTAAAACCATGGAGAAAGCCCTTGGCCCTTTTTGATTCGTCCATGGCACAAGAAAAGTAAATAGGAAGAGGCGAACGGAAAGAGAGGGCGAATAAAACGGCAAGGGTGAAGTGGGGGAGAGGAAAACGAGAGGCAAATGGAAAATAATGTAATGCGAGGAATAAGAGTTTGTGATTGGTACTTGGTATGTCTTGACTTGTGCGTAGACTCCCCGGCAACGGCGCCAGAAATCCTTCTTGCTACCTCTTGAGCACTGTGTTGGTTTTCCCTTGAAGAGGAAAGGGTGATGCAGCAAAGTAGCGTAAGTATTTCCATCAGTATTTGAGAACCAAGGTATCAATCCGGTAGGAGGCCACACGCAAGTCCCTCGTACCTACACAAATAAATAAGAACCTTGCAACCAACGCGATAAAGGGGTTGTCAAGCCCTTCACGGCCACTTGCAAAACTGAGATCTGATAGAGATGATAAGATAATATTTTTGGTATTTTTATGATAAAGACTAAAATTAAAGAAAGAAAAATAAATGGCGATAGAAATAGCTTGTTGACGGGAGATTAATATGATGGAGAATAGACCCGGGGGCCATAGGTTTCACTAGTGGCTTCTCTCAAGATAGCATAAGTATTACGGTGGGTGAACAAATTACTGTCAAGCAATTGATAGAGAAGTGCATAATTATGAGAATATCTAGGCATGATCATGTATATAGGCATCACGTCCGCGACAAGTAGACCGACTCTTGCCTGCATTTAGTACTATTACTCCACACCTCGACCGCTATCTAGCATGCATCTAGAGTATTAAGTTCATAAGAACAGAGTAACACATTAGGTAAGATGACATGATGTAGAGGGATAAACTCATGCAATATGATATAAACCCCATCTTTTTATCCTCGATGGCAACAATAAAATACGTGTCGTTTCCCCTACTGTCACTGGGATCGAGGACCGCATGATTGAACCCAAAGCTAAGCACTTCTGCCATTGCAAGAAAGATCAATCTAGTAGACCAAACTAAACCGATAATTTGAAGAGACTTGTAAAGATATCAAATCATGCATACAAGAATTCAGAGAAGAACCAAATAATATTCATAGATAATCAAGTTCATAAACCCACAATTCATCGGATCTCGGCAAACACACCGCAAAAGAGTATTACATCGAATAGATGTCCAAGAAGATCGAGGAGAACTTTGTATTGAGATCCAAAGAGAGAGAAGAAGCCATCTAGCTAATAACTATGGACCCGAAGGTCTGTGGTAAACTACTCACACATCATCGGAGAGGCTATGGTGTTGATGTAGAAGCCCTCCATGATCGATGGCCCCTCCGGTGGAGCGCCGGAAAAGGCCCCAAGATGGGATCTCACGGGTACAGAAGGTTGCAGCGATGGAATTAGGTTTTCGTGGTGCTCCTCGATGGTTTCGGGGTACGTAGGTATATATAGGAAGAAGAAGTAGGTCGGTGGAGCCACGAGGGGCCCATGAGGGTGGAGGGCGTGCCCAGGGGGTAGGCGCGCCCCCTGCCTCGTGGCCTCCTCGTTGATTTCTTGACGTCCACTCCAAGTCCTCTGGATCACGTTTGATCCAAAAATAACTCTCCTGAAGGTTTCATTCCGTTTGGACTCCGTTTGATATTCCTTTTCTGCGAAACACTGAAATAGGCAAAAAAACAGCAATTTGCACTGGGCCTTGGGTTAATAGGTTAGTCCCAAAAATAATATAAAACTGTATAAATAAGCTCATTAAACATCCAAAACAGAATATAGAATAGCATGGAGCAATCAAAAATTATAGATACGTTGGAGACGTATCAAGCATCCCCAAGCTTAATTCCTGCTCGTCCTCGAGTAGGTAAATGATAAAAACAGAATTTTTGATGTGGAATGCTACTTAGCATATTCTTCAATGTATTTCTCTTTATTGTGGCATGATGTTCAGATCTGAAAGATTCAAGATAAAAGTTTAATATTAGCATGAAAATAATAATACTTCAAGCATACTAACAAAGCAATCATGTCTTCTCAAAATAACATGGCCAAAGAAAGTTATCCCTACAAAATCATATAGTCTGGCTATGCTCTATCTTCACCACACAAAGTATTTAAATCATGCACAACCCCGATGACAAGCCAAGAAATTGTTTCATACTTTTGATGTTCTCAAACTTTTTCAATCTTCACGCAATATATGAGCGTGAGCCATGGACATAGCACTATAGGTGGAATAGAATGGTGGTTGTGGAGAAAAAAAATTGGAGAAGATAGTCTCACATCGACTAGGCGTATCAACAGGCTATGGAGATGCCCATCAATAGATATCAATGTGAGTGAGTAGGGATTGCCGTGCAACGGATGCACTAGAGCTATAAGTGTATGAAAGCTCAACAAAAGAAACTAAGTGGGTGTGCATCCAACTTTCTTGCTCACGAAGACCTATGGCATTTTGAGGAAGCCCATCATTGGAATATAGAAGCCAAGTTCTATAATGTAAAATTCCCATTAGTATATGAAAGTGACAACATAGGAGACTCTCTATCATGAAGATCGTGGTGCTATTTTTAAGCACAAGTGTGGAAAAAGGATAGTAACATTGTCCCTTCTCTCTTTTTCTCTCATTTTTTTATTTTTTTATTTGGGCCTTCTTTCTTTTTTCCTTTTTCTTTTGGCCTCTTTTCTTTCCCTTTTTTTCGTCCGGAGTCTCATCCCGACTTATGGGGGAATCATAGTCTCCATCATCCTTTCCTCACATGGGACTATGCTCTAATAATGATCATCACACTTTTATTTACTTACAACTCGATACTTAGAACAAAATATGACTCTATGTGAATGCCTCCAGCAGTGTATTGGGATATGCAATGAATCAAGAGTGACATGGATGAACGAATTATGAAGGTTGCTTTGCCACAAATACGATGTCAACTACATGATCATGCAAAGCAATAAGACAATGATGAAGCGTGTCATAATAAATGGAACGATGGTAAGTTGCATGGCAATATATCTCGGAATGGCTATGGAAATGCCATAATAGGTAGGTATGGTGGATGTTTTGAGGAAGGTATATGGTGGGTATATGATACCGGCGAAAGGTGCACGGTATTAGAGAGGCTAGCAATGGTGGAAGGATGAGAGTGCGTATAATCCGTGGACACAACATTAGTCATAAAGAACTCACATACTTATTGCAAAAATCTATTAGTTATCGAAACGAAGTACTACGTGCATGCTCCTAGGGGGATAGATTGGTAGGAAAAGACCATCGCTGGTCCCTGACCGCCACTCATAAGGAAGACAAACAATAAATAAATAATGCTCCAACTTCATCACATAACGGTTCACCATACGTGCATGCTACGGGAATCACAAACTTTAGAACAAGTATTTCTCAAATTCACAAGTACTCAACTAGCATGACTCTAATATCACCATCTTCATATTTCAAAACAATTATCAAGTATCAAACTTCTCTTAGTATTCAATGCACTTTACAGTTTTTATCTTGGATGCCTATCATATTAGGACTAGTTTTATAACCAAAGCAAATTACCATGCTGTTCTAAAGGACTCTCAAAATGATATAAGTGAAGCATGAGAGATCAATAATTTATATAAAATATAACCACCACCGTGCTCTAAAAGATATAAGTGAAGCACTAGAGCAAAATTGTTTAGCTCAAAAGATATAAGTGAAGCACATAGAATTTTCTAATAAATTCTGAATAATGTGTGTCTCTCTCAAAAGATGTGTACAGAAAGGATGATTGTGGTGAACTAAAAAGCAAATACTCAAATCATACAAGACGCTCCAAGCAAAACACATATCATGTGCTGAATAAAAATATAGCTCCAAGTAAAGTTACCGATGGACGTAGACAAAAGAGGGGATGCCTTCCGGGGCATCCCCAAGCTTAGGCTTTTTTGTTGTCCTTAGATTTTACCTTGGGGTGCCTTGAGCATCCCCAAGTTTAGGCTCTTGCCACTCCTTGATCCATAATCCATCAAATCCTTACCCAAAACTTGAAAACTTCACAACACAAAACTTAACAGGAAATCTCGTGAGCTCTGTTAGCGAAAGAATTCAAGGTAATGTAATGAAATAATTCTTTATTTATATTGGTGTTAAACCTATTATTCCAACTTTTTTATGGTTCATAAGCTCCATTACTAGCCATAGATTCATCAAAATAAGCAAACAACACACGAAAAACAGAATCTGTCAAAAACAGAATAGTCTGTAGTAATCTGTAACTAACGCAAACTTCTGGAACTCCAAAAATTATAAAATAACTTTCTGGACGTCCGGAATTTATCTATTAATCATCTTCAAAAAGAATCAACTAAATATCACTCTCCAGTAAAAAGTTGTAGCTAATTTCATGAGCGCTAAAGTTTCTGTTTTTTACAGCAAGATCGCAGAGACTTTCCCCAAGTCTTCCCAAAGGTTTTACTTGGCACAAACACTAATTAAAACACAAAACCACATCTAAACAGAATCTAGATGGATTTTTTATTCCTAACCAGAACCAAAAAGCAAAAAACTAAAATAAAAATTGGGTTTCCTCCCAACAAACGCTATCGTTTAACGCCCCTAGATAGGCATAAAGGCAAGGATAGATCTAGGTGTTGCCGTCTTTGGTGTTGGGAAAGAAAAGAGAAAATTTATTATCTATGGAGTTTATATTTCTATTTTGATAAAGCACGTGGCCATTAATGGTGGAAGAAAGATTAAGCACGCTCCAAAAATTCACATCTAAACTAGCTTTCATCTCTTTGATAATTTAGTTTTGGTAAAAGCACAAAAGAGAGGTGGATTCAACTTTCTCACTCATAGGGTGCCCGAATATAGTTTTCATATTTTCATAGGTATCTATGGGATCCCCTTCAAGAAAAAACTATTCAAAAATAGAATCTAAAACTTGCTTGAACGAAGCGGGCAACCCAACATAAAAGCTTTTTAGTTATATCTCAATTTGATATTGGGGCACATAGCTAGCTCGGATCCTTAAAAGCCTATCCCAAGCATCTTTCAAAGACTCATCAATTAAATAACGAAAAGTTCCAGGATCATGTTCATCGAAAATATTCAAACCCTCACTGACAACCCCGGTAGGTCTTTCCATAGCATCATTATTTATAAGCTTAGAGAGGACAGAGGGACTATCCAAAGTATTAAAACCATGGCGAAAGCCCTTGGCCCTTTTTGATTCGGCCATGGCACAAGAAAAGAAAATAGGAAGAGGCGAACGGAAAGAGAGGCTGAATAAAACGGCAAGGGTGAAGTGGGGGAGAGGAAAACGAGAGGCAAATGGAAAATAATGTAATGCGAGGGATAAGAGTTTGTGATGGGTACTTGGTATGTCTTGACTTGTCGCGAGACTCCCGGCAATGCGCCGTAAATCCTTCTTCCTACCTCTTGAGCACTGCGTTGGCTTTCCCTTGAAGAGGAAAGGGTGATGCAGCAAAGTAGCATAAGTATTTCCCTCAGTTTTTGAGAACCAAGGTATCAATTCAGTAGGAGGCCACACGCAAGTCCCTCGTACCTACAGAAACAAATAAGAACCTTGCAACCAACGCGATAATGGGGTTGTCAATCCCTTCACGGCCACTTGGAAAAGTGAGATCTGATAGAGATGATAAGATAATATTTTTGGTATTTTTATGATAAAGACTAAAAGTAAAGAAAGCAAAATAAACGGCAATAGAAATAGCTTGTTGACGGGAGATTAATATGATGGAGAATAGTCCCGGGGGCCATAGGTTTCACTAGTGGCTTCTCTCAAGATAGCATAAGTATTACGGTGGGTGAACAAATTACTGTCGAGTAATTGATAGAGAAGTGCATAATTATGAGAATATCTAGGCATGATCATTTATATAGGCATCACGTCCGCGACAAGTAGACCGACTCCTGCCGGCATCTACTACTATTACTCCACACATCGACCGCTATCCCGCATGCATCTAGAGTATTAAGTTCATAAGAACAGAGTAACGCATTAGGTAAGATGACATGATGTAGAGGGATAAACTCATGCAGTATGATATGAACCCCATCTTTTTATCCTCGATGGCAACAATACAATACATGTCGCTTTCCCCATCGTCATTGGGATCGAGCACCGCATGATTGAACCCAAAGCTAAGCACTTCTCCCATTGCAAGAAAGATCAATCTCGTAGGCCAAACAAAACTGATAATTCGAAGAGACTTGCAAAGATAACCAATCATACATAAAAGAATTCAGAGAAGATTCAAATGTTGTTCATAGATAATCTTGATCATAAACCCACAATTCATCGGATCTCGACAAACACACCACAAAAAGAGTTACATCAAATAGATCTCCAAGAAGATCGAGGAGAAATTTGTATTGAGATCCAAAGAGAGAGAAGAAGCCATCTAGCTAATAACTATGGGCCCGAAGGTATGTGGTAAACTACTCACACATCATCAGAGAGGCTATGGTGTTGATGTAGAAGCCCTCCGTGATCGATGCCCCCTCCGGCGGAGTGCCGGAAAAGGCCCCAAGCTGGGATCTCACGGGTACAGATGGTTGCAGCGGTGGAATTATGTTTTTGTGGTGCTCCTTGATGGTTTCGGGGTACGTAGGTATATATAGGAGGAAGAAGTAGGTCGGTGGAGCCACGAGGGGCCCACGAGGGTGGAGGGCGTGCCCAGGGGGATAGGCGCGCCCCCTGCCTCGTGGCCTCCTCGTTGATAGCTTGACGTCCACTCCAAGTCCTCTAGATCACGTTTGTTCCAAAAATAACTCTCCCGTAGTTTTCATTCCGTTTGGACTCTGTTTGATATTCCTTTTCTGCAAAACACTGAAATAGGCAAACAAACAACAATTTGCACTGGGCCTTGGGTTAATAGGTTAGTCCCAAAAATAATATATAAGTGTATAAATAAGCCCATTAAACATCCAAAACAGAATATATAATAGCATGGAGCAATCAAAAATTATAGATACATTGGAGACGTATCACCCCACCGCACTTCCGTCGCTGGCTTAGCCATCCTTCTACTCACCCACACCTGCTATTATTCTCCGGCTACGGCAGACGAACCAGTAGACCCTCGTACTCCCCTCCGCATGGGAAACAACTGCCGAGTCTTCCCTGGCTCCGTGTCGTTCCCTTCCTAGGCCTCGCCGCCGTCCACCGCCCTGGTGCTCGCGTCGTGGCGTGGTCAATATGGTCAACGAATGAGCTCCATTGGAAGTGGACTATACGTGGAGAGGCTGACAGCTGGGTCCACGGCTGCACACAAGGAAATGCCTCCTTATTATGCGCAAAATAATGATTCCTCCACCTGACAGCTGGGACCCATCGGAAGGGCCTCTGTATTTCTCGAAAAAAAGTTCCATTTGCTGACAGCTTGGAACACCAGCTATATCTTCGCACGCAAGGATGTGCCTCCTTATTGAGCAAAAAAATGAATACTGCCCCTACTAGGTGGGACCCACCATAGTGGGAGGCTCACTTGTGGGCCTACTAAGTTGAAGGGGATGGAGGGCTTTGTCAACTTAGTCAATATGAACGATTGTAGCTCTAGTGACCGTACGATGTCCATCCAACGGCCGTAGTGCTTCTTCAACCTCAGGTCTTCTTTCTCCAGCTGCCTAAACCAGCGCCAGTCGTGCCGCGTGCTCCTGCCTCCCGTGGCAGGCTGTGCTGCCGCGGACGCCTCACCGCCCCCTACTACTCCAACCGCTGGCCAGGCCATCCCTCTACTCACCCACAACCCCTGTTATGCTGCGGGGACGGCAGCCTCACACCACAGTCGAACTAGTCAACCCTCGTACTCCTCTCCGTGTGGGCATCCACTGCCGCGTCTTCCCCGGCTCCACGTCGTCCCCTTCCTAGGCATCGCCATCGTCCATCGCCCTGGTGCTCTCGGCGCGGCGTGGTCAACATGGTCAAGGAACGACTTCTGTCGGAAGATTACTGTACGTGGAGAGGCTGACAGCTGGGTCCATGGCAGCAGCAAGGAAGTGCCTCCTTATTACGTGAAAAATAATGATTCCTCCACCTGACAGCAGGGCCCCACAGGACGGGTCACCGTATTTCATGAAAAAAAAACATTTCCCCCTAACCGCTGGGACCCACCAGCTACATCTTCGCACGCAAGTAAGTACCTGACAGTCGGGACCCACCTGGTTGAAGCGTACGTAGCGTTGTCATTCTGGTCACGACGTGTATGTACATACGATCGGTCTGTCTGCAGGCTGCAGTGATGAACTGTGGCCGTGTGAGGAAGGGCACGTGTCGTAGTATAGGCGCGCAAGTATTGTAGTAGAGGCGCGCATGTAGCATGTCACTTAGTCCCGTTAATATCGTGTACACGTATGTACAACCAGGGTGTAAGAAAGTAAATACGGCCATGTACGTACATAGGTGGGGTCTCGAACGTCTACTTGTGCATACGCACGACCAGGTCTCGTGTACATGGCTGGGTCGGAAAGGAGAAACTGTGTCGTGTTCATCGGGAGCCAACCGGCTTGGACGGAAGAGCAGATCAAAACAAGGCCTGGCGTACTGCAGAATGGAGGAAACGGCCTTGTGTTCGACCGGCCACGGTCGAAACGGGATCTTGTTCATCAGGAGGGGTCTGGCGTACCACAAAACAGAGGAAACAGACTGCTCTTGGACCTCCTACGATCGAAACGGGGTCCTGTTGATTGGGTGGGTGTGGCGCACCGCAAAACGAAGGAAACGGACTTGTGTTGGAGCGCTACGGTCGAAATGGGGGTCCTGTTCATCGGGAGGGGTGTGGCGTACCGCAAAACGGGACTCCACGGGCTACTGTTCATCTCCACCGTTCACTGCCTCCACGGGCTACTGTTAATCGACCATCGACCTCCTCTAGCCTCCACCTGTGACTGTTCATCCTCGGCGTCTCCCCTCCTACCTCCACCAGCCACTGTTTATCCACAGGCTTCTGTTCATCCAGCCTCCACTTCTCCTCCACTAGCTACTGTTCAACCCGACCACTCCACGGGGTCCTGTTCAACCACCCCTCCATGGGCTACTGTTGATCTAGCCCTCCACCGGCTACTGTTCAACCAGCCCTCCACGGGGTCGTCCTATTCATCCAGCCCTCCAGGGGTCCTGTTCATCCAGCGGCAACGACCTCTACTACCACGGGGTCCTGTTCATCCAACCCTCCACCGGGAAATGTTCATCCAACCCCCCCCCCCAACAATGCTCATTGTTCATCAAGGGAAGGAGGAATCAGGTTCGATCGGCTTCAGTAAGCAACAATAGCGAAGGAATCACTCGGGTTTAGTTAACAACAAGGGATCGATTGGGGTCCGGTAACGTAGCTAGTGTAATCGCTCAGGTTCAGTTAGAGCCCAAAGCTTCGCTTGGGTTCAGTTAGAGCGCAAAGCCTCTGTCAGGACCCCGATTCTAAGTCACACCGAGCTAGCCTGTAACACATCATATCACTTTGCGGCCTCACTGACAGTATTCCCACGGGTGTCGCCTTACCATGGCCCGGGACCGTTTGCGCCTTTTGGCTCACGTATATGATAGTGTTGCTAGCATCCATATGACAGAGAACCCGGGCTGACATGGCTAGTCATGAACCCAAAGCGGCGCTAACTTACGGGGACAGGCATACATGAATCAACATCGAGCATGTCGGTCAGCAGTGTGTGAATCCGGGCTGTAGCACTGGGCTAACAGGACTCCGGGAACCCGGGCTGTAGCAGGATAGGCAGGACTCCGAATGTCATTGCGTGACATTTCCCCAAAGGGACAGACACAGGAACGAAGTGAAACACATGCCGGCCAGTCTAGGTGTTTCGGAGCAGTAGTGCTGGGCTAGCAGGACTCCGGTAAACCGGGCTGTAGCGGACTACCAAGGCTCAGTGGAGACACTAGACTACATTTCCCATAAGAGAGGCTGCCAAGGATAAACAACTAGATTGTCGGATCCCACACATACCAAGCATTTCAATCATACACACAATATGCTCGATATGTGCAAATACAACATGGCATCACAATAAGACTCTACGACTCAGAGTATTTATTCATTAGGCTCCGAGGAGCCAAGTATTACAAACATGGGTCTCATGACCCAACATACAGAGCATACAAGCGATGTTTGCAGGGTTCCCGAGTCACCAAACAGGCGCCCGATACACCGGGCCATGGTGTATCTACTACATCATAGCCCACCCCTAGGGTCAGCGCTACGCACGGCCTCCAACACATATCCTACAAACACCAGAAACTAGTTGCAACTCCTGGACAAAGATCAAGGCGATTAATAAGTCGAGAGAGTCAATTAAGGATCCCAATGTGTGGTAGTAGCTGTTCATGGATCACAAACACAGAACTCAGTTACTGAGGATGGCTTCTATGAGACAACCCACCATGTACTCCTACATGGCCTCTCACCGCTACCTTTTCCAAATCGTGTTCACACATTTAGCTCACGCACAGTAGGACATGTTCATCACGATTCCAATTCATCCCCGATGAATCAGACCCGACTCAACTCTAAGAAGTAGCATGCATGACAAACAAGCATGAATGAGTAGGCACATCAGGGCTCAAACAACTCCTACTCATGCTAGTGGGTTTCATCTATTTACTGTGGCAATGACAGGTCATGCAGAGGAAAAGGGGTTCAACTACCACAACATGTAACAGTTGAATTGTTGTTGTCCTAATGCAGTAAAAGAGAGCAGGAGCGAGAGTGTGGGATTGTATCAAAATGAACAAGGGGCTTTTGCTTGCCTGGCACTTCTGAAGATATTATAGCTCTTCATCGATGTCATCGAACTCATTGTCGGAAGCACGTCTATCGAGAGGGGACAAATATCGGCAACAGAGAAGAAACACAATCAATGCAATGCACAATATGATGCATGATGATGACATGGTAAAATGAGTGTGTTGGGATAATGCAACTACAACTAGATGGGTTTGAGCTATTTTGAACCAAAGATTCAAAGTTCAAACACATTTGTGATCTTAAATAGTGATTTATCATGTTTTGCACTAAACAGCAAGTTAACTTGTTTAAGCTTGCATGAAACCAGTACAAATGGATAGATTGGATTTTTCTGATAATTTTTCATATATAACTTGTTTCATTCTGAGTTATAGATTATTTCCCATGATTTTTAAAAGTTTGCACTAATTTATGAAATTTTCTAAATAAGAATAAATCCAGAAATGAGTTACTGCATCAGCATTGCGTGAGCATGGCGTCAGCTGGTCAACTGGGGTGGTCCAGGTCAAACCTGACATGTGGGACCCATTGGTCAGTGTCACATTGCTGGCTTGGTCACTAGCGAGTGGGGTCGTTCAACGGCCACGTCAGCGAGGTCAACGCTGACGTGTGGGGCCACTGGACTTAGATTAATTCTAACTTATTTCGTTAGCTGGTTAATTAAAACTGTGGGGCCCGTTTGTCATTGACTGTGGGGTTTAATTAGCGGGGTTGTTAGCCGCTAATGACGTTGCCACGTCAGCACGCCGAAGTTGAACGCCGGCGAGCACACAAACGCGACGGCGTCGCTCGGGAATGCGCTACGGGCGGTGGTTTAGCGCTCTGAGGGCACCAGGGCATAGCCCTTGTGTGCCCGCATCGAGCAGCGGTGGAGTTGGTCGTGGGGGTCACCGGAATCAGCGCCAACGACGAGATTTGTGGTGGCAGCAGGTCGGGCTTGCGCGGGCGCGGCGCTGCAGTGCATTAGCGAGCAGGGTTAGATGCTTGGAGGACGCCACTTGCCTCCTGGAGCACGCAGGGCTCGTTGGTTCGAGCAGTGGAGCTCGGCAGCTAGGTTCCCGGCGGCCATGGCGGACGGCGGCGCAGAAGTTCAAGGGGATGGTGCTACAGCTCAAAATCGAGCGAGAGAACAGAGGGGAAAGAGGGGCGAGCTCACTAGGAGTCGAACAGAGGCGAAGGAGAGGTCGGGTCATGCTGTATCCCGCGAATCAACACCGGTGGCCGATGGCGCCGAAGGTTGAAGACGAGCGCGGTGAGGACGAAGCAGGGCCTTCCGGCGTCCTGTAGCTCGGTGTAGAGGACGAGGAAGACGCGTCGGTGCTTCTGGGATCAGCGGCAGGGCGAGGGCAGTGCGGTAGCCGTGGTGGCAGCAAATGGCGGCGACGGTGGCGCTCGGCTGCGGGAGAGAGAGCAAGACAGAGAAAGGGAGAAGCTAGGGGAGAGTGAGAGAGCGGTTGAGGAGGTTGTGTGGTATGTGCGGAGGCATCCAGGGCGTCGGGGACACAGGCAGCCAGGCAGGAGGTGGCGGGCGCACGGGGGCCACGCGCCTCGTGTCCTTCTGGCGCGAGGAGGAAGGCGACATGAGCTGGCGGTGGTGGGCTGGGCTGCACCGCTGGGCTGCCAAGTGGGCTGTAGGTAAGCGCTAGGTAATGTTTTCTCCTCTCTCTTTACCATTTCTTTTTTCTATACTCTTTTGTCTGTTTTGATTTAGTAAAAGTAATAAACCATTTTTATAAAATCGTAGAAATAATTATGGGTACTTTCTGGATTGTTCCAGTGACCCTTAACAATTTCTAGCATTTTTGGAGCATTTAAAAAAAAATATATAGCTTTTAAATTGCTCCAGTTCAAATATGTTTGATTTAATTCAATGTCCATTTATGTCCTGGAAAAATGACCACCATTTATGGTTAGGTTTTTCACCCTTTTCCCTAAATCATGAACATTTGTGAAGAACATTTTGGAATCATTGAGAAATATTTTATGTGAAGCTAGTTTAATAAAAGGTGCTAGGGTTTGATCAAGTCCCCATTTCAAATTTCCATGAAAGTTAAACATGATGCAAGGAAGATGCAAACACTAGGCAGTACCACAATCTATGGATGTGACAACTAACCCCCACTAAACAAGAACCTCATCCCGAGATTCAAGTGTAGGGTAAGATGGAGGGGGGGGGATACGCAAACTAACACAATCTTCATGATCCAGGTGGCACTTGATGAGAACGTTGATTCGATCACCATCATTGTCTCGATGTCTTGCCCCGAGAACTACAACTAACATGACAATGAGAGGAAAGGGAAAACTCTAGCAGGATCGATCTTATCGAAGATCGAACAACTCAGGATCAACTCATGAAGCGAGAGGCTGAAACAACTCTCGAGCGGAGACACGAAGCATACGTCCAGAGGGAGGAGTGAAACACATGACAAAGGTTCACTAGGTAGGCAAAAATTCCACACCTAACAGGGTGGTGAACAGTTGCCAACGTAGCGAGGAGTTGAGTTGCCATGACACCAAAACGAGACATCTTGGAGGAGGGTGACTCGTAGAATCATCCCTTAAGTGGAAAAAAGAATTACTTTTGATTTAGAGAACATTGAAATTCTCTATACCAACTTGAGGCAATTCACCAACAATCGTTTGGTGGGGTATGAAAGGATGGCATACCCGGACTAGAATGGATGATGTGGACTACCTTGTTGAAGACAACGCAAGGAATGATTTTTGCTTATCATCGGAAATGGGTGGGACCCATGGTAGACTGGCACAACGACGGGTGCATGCTGGGAACAAAATGCAAATGTCGGGAATGATTCTAGTAACTAGGGAAAGACCCAACAGTCGAGAGTGATTCCATTGTTTGAATGGTTATAGTATAATCGAGGGAACTGAGAGCACAAGAATTCCTAGGGAGCAACTTCTACAATAAGTCACACGAAGTCCTCATAGAGAAGATGGAAAAAATGGCTCAATCAAGACACTACAATGATAGATCTTCTGGCTAGGTGTGTCGGCCAGAACATCAACCTAGTCGGGACCTACATCATAGATCTTGGAATAGCTCCAACCATCATATCTGCCTGAGATTCAGATCTGGTTGGTAACGGAACATTTCAGAAAGCATGTCTGGAAAAGAAATTTTGCAGCAAATACCGACGAGATGACATTGCGAGAACTTGCTGTCCCAGACAAGCATGACCACATAGTAGTCTTATAATAGAACACTACCAAGTTCAGGTGGGGAACCATCATTGTGGATAACGAAGTCCTTGCATAAGTCATGATTAGCTATTAAGAAGGAACTTCTTCTCCTTGAACAAATCAATCAGTGGCTTGGTGTGCTAGGTAATACGTATGGAGTGGAGGTAATTAATCTACCAAACCATGGAATACTTCGCACGTATGCATGACTGATTTGGGATGATTCCAGAGGAAACAAAACAAACCTTTCTCAAATTCAGGGCGACAACTTACACCTAATGCACGTGAACTTGGAGAAAGTCACTTCTTTCACCAAAACATATACCTCATGAGGGGAACACGGAGGCAGTGCTTACAAAGTTTCCAACACTAGCTCAACGTTCAACACAAATAATGGAGGAGACAAAATGCTGTTGATGGGCTCAACAACAACTCATCAGAATTTCCATATCACTGGACTCCCACCATTATGTGAACACGGTGATAGCATTGGTCAGACCAAAACATGTAATGGTGTATGCTTGAGGGATCAACCACGAGTAAGAAAACATTACGAACATCGTTGGTTTTGATTTGACTTGACGATAGCCCATACTCAAGTCAAAGTTTTGACAAGACAATAGATCCAACAACTGATCAAGAGGAACAATTGGTGAAGATATCATCTTTCTTCAACACACACACAAACACAAAGATATCCCTTCAGAAAGAACCAAATTCGGCAAAGCTTTTTATCTTCCAACTCTCCAAGTTGTTGTTTAGCTTAACCAACTAGCTCAGGGGTATCTGTCGGTGTCAAAACCGGCGGATCTCAGGTAGGGGGTCCCGAACTGTGCGTCTAGGCGGATGGTAACAGGAGGCAAGGGGCACGATGTTTTTACCCAGGTTCGGGCCCTCTCGATGGAGGTAAAACCCTACTCCTGCTTGATTAATATTGATGATATGGGTAGTACAAGAGTAGATCTACCACGAGACCAAAGAGGCTAAACCCTAGAAGCTAGCCTATGGTATGATTGTTGTTTGTCCTACGGACTAAAACCCTCCGGTTTATATAGACACCGGAGAGGGTTAGGGTTACATAGAGTCGGTTACAATCGGAGGAGATCTACATATCCGTATTGCCAAGCTTGCCTTCCACGCCAAGGAAAGTCCCATCCGGACACGGGACGAAGTCTTCAATCTTGTATCTTCATAGTCCAGGAGTCCGGCCAAAGGTCATAGTCCGGCCATCCGGACACCCCCTAATCCAGGACTTCCTCAGTAGCCCCTGAACTAGGCTTCAATGACGACGAGTCCGGCGCGCATATTTTCTTCGGCATTGCAAGGCGGGTTCCTCCTCCGAATACTTCATAGAAGATTTTGAACACAAGGATAGTGTCCGGCTCTATAAAATAATTTCTGCATACCACCGTAGAGAGAATAATATTTACACAAATCCAATCTGATGACGTATTCGGCAGCGTGTCATCACACCACGGCCAAGCATTTATTCGAATCGTTTTTACTGTCCCACCTCAGCGCACTTAGCGAGGCGGTTTCCTTGGCACGTCTTGTTGAAGCAGAGATCGTGTCCCCTTATTCCGGGATTCTCATCAATACGGACGTGGGTAACCCAACCGTGCCATTAATTTACGGCGCTTGGGAGATAAGCGAGTTTTACTAGGCTGGTGGGGGCGCAGCATAGTTTCGTCCGCCCATATAAGGGGATAAGGATCCACCTTTTCCATCTACGCCTTCTTCCTCCTTTGCTTATCCATTTCCGTGCACTCGAGCTCTAGCGCCCAAGTCTGCACATCCCACCTCAACCTTCTCCAGCCATGTCCGGAGCGGGAGGCAAGTGGATGGTCTCCTCCGTCACGGAGGGACACATCAAAAAGCTGAGGAAGGCCGGATACTTGTCTAATGACATCGCGCACCGGCTTCCCGACAAGGGGCAGCTCATCCCCACCCCCAGGCCCCATGAGAGGGTGGTGTTTCTCACCCACTTCCTCCGCGGACTAGGTTTCCCACTTCACCCATTTGTCCGGGGACTCATGTTCTACTACGGCCTGGATTTCCATGATCTGGCCCCGAACTTCATCCTCAATATCTTGACGTTTATCGTCGTGTGCGAGGCCTTCCTCTGCATCCAGACCCACTTAGGTTTATGGTTGAAGACCTTTAGTGTCAAGCCGAAGGTAGTGGGCGGCCAACAAGCGGAGTGCGGAGGCGCCATGGTGGGCAAGATGCCCAACGTTACATGGCTCGAGGGCTCCTTCGTGGAGACCATAAAAGGGTGGCAATCGGGGTGGTTCTACATCACCGAGCCGCGGGACCCTGAATGGGCAGCGGCCCCCGAATTCCGATCTGGCTTCCCTACACGGCTCACCTCCTGGAAAGAGACGGGCTTGTCGTGGGGTAATTCGGAGGAGTTCTCCGGACTCCAAACCTGCGTCTAAAACCTGGTGAGCAAGAAGCTCAAACTCGTCAATGTAGTCCAGGTCATGCTCATCTACCGGATCCTCCCATGCCAACAACGAGCTTTCAGCTTGTGGGAGTTTGATCCGGCACAACACCAAATCCTGAGCAGGCTCTTCGACACTACGTACGAAGATGCCTGGAAGGTGCTGTTCAAGGGCGCCGAGGCTCCCATCCGCTACCGAGGATCGCGGATTCAGCGCGCAGCAACAAGCCAACACGGTAAGCTATTTTGCCCTTTATGGGACACTTGTTCCCATAGTTTGACTCTATGCGGGATCTAAGCTCCCGTTCCTTTGACAGGAATGGCAGAAGAAGACTGGACAGATCGACTATCTGGCTCCTTTGCCCGAAGACCCAGCAAACGCCCGCTTGACGGGGCTGCTGGTCCCGACACCTTACGTGGTGCCGGAGAAGAAGGCCAAGAAGGAGGCCACGGGGACTCGAAAGAGTTCCCGGCGCCTGGTGGTGCCGGATTCATCATCCGATGACTCCGAGGCGCACTCCTCCTCTGAAGACAAGGAGGAGGAAGAAGAAGCCTCTCCCCCTCCAGCGGGGGGAGGAATAAAAAGGAAGGCTGCCCCAACTGGGGGGGGGGGAGGGTCCAAGAGGGGAAGGACCCTTCCTCCGGACTACTCCACCAACACCGACGACGGCGAAGAGGAGTGGCCATCCAGGGCCAAGCCCCTGGCAAGATCGTAAGTATCCGGATACTAGAATAAATCATGGCATTCCTTTATTGCGCAGTACCTTCTGACGTCGGATATAACACCCAAGGCCGGGCTCGACGCTTCGTCGAGCCGTTCCCTGGGTTCGTCGGACGTGAACAACACTTCACTTCTGACCGCCTCCTATCCTCGTGCCGCGGATGACGCCGAGGTGGCGTCCCAAAAGGGTCCGAGCCAGGAGGAGGTGGTCCTGGAGGCGCCGCAAGGCGACCTCCCGGACTCCAGGCGAAAAGGGGATAAAACCCCAAAGGGCTCTAAGACACCGCACCGGAACCTTCAACGGTTCCGGCAACCGGCAGACGGCCCCCTACTAAGAAGGGCAAGCCTACGACGCCGGTGACCTCCGTCCAACCGGAGGCACCGGATAATCTGCTGGAGGTGTTTAACGGTGCCTCCATCGACGAGGAGCACCGCACTATTATGAGTGCGGTGATCCAGAAGGTTCAGTCCGCCAAGAGCGGGCTGACTGAAGCCTATGCCAGCCTTCTAACAGGCTTTGACGTATGTATTTAAGATATGTAAAAATATTACCGCATAGACAGTAGCCCCTGATGCTCAGTTTGGTGTTCCGAAAGAAAAGCCGAACTGAGGATCAAAAAGATATATGCAGGAGTCTAACATAAGTATGTCAATATGGGAATGCAGGCTCTGCTGCTGACCTCTTCCGCACTGACTGCGGAGGTTAACGCATTGAAGCAGAGCCTCGAGCGGTCCGAGGACGAGCTCGGCCTTGCGAAGAAGCAGCTCGAGGACAAGGAAGGTAAGTAATACCTTATGTAAGTTAAAAAAGATGTGGTTGCAAAAAATGACAGGATCAACGTTGGTATGCAGGTGCCACGAACGAGGTGGCGACCCTGAAGGAAGCGCTGTCCCAGGCCGAAAACAATGCGGTCGTGGAGCGTACCGAGCGAGAGAAGCAGGAGGCGCGGGTGGCGGCGGTGCAGCAAGAGTTCCAGGCTCTCGTGGAAAAACACGAGAGTTTGGAGCGTGACCCGAAGACTCGAGAGTCCGAGCTCGCCTTGGCGCTTGAGGGCGCCAAATCTGCCAAAGCCGAAGCCCAAAAAGCCCTCCAGGAAATTGAGGCGATGAAGAAGATAGCGGCGGGTAAGGCATTCTTTATGCAAAGCAAGCACGCGAAAGTGAATTACTTGTTACTTACCCGAGTCCGGAGCTCTCCAGGAGCATTCACAGATCTTCCCCGGAGTGTGTTCGACGCTGCCGCATTCTACCGAGCCGAAGAGGGAAGCTCGACGGAGAAGGTGTTCTGGTCTCAGTATGCTGAGGCCGGACACCCGGTGCCCTTGAGCGACCAGCTGAAGCAGCTGGTCGAGCTCCATAAGGTGGCCGAACAGGCCATGAAGGGTCTCGTAGTCCGGCTGTGGCTCGGGAAGCCATGCCTGGAGCTACTTCAGCCGGTAAGGCGGCTGGTGGATGCCTGTCCAAGGCTTGAAGTCATCAAGCGCTCTGTATGCATCGAAGGTGCCCGTAGGGCCCTTGCCCGTGCTAAAGTGCATTGGGGCAAGATGGACGCTGAGAAGCTTGTGACGGACGGACCACCGCCGGGCAAGGAGCATCGCAAGCCCGAGATGTATTATGAGGGCGTCCTGAAGGGTGCCCGCCGTATAGCGGATGAGTGCTCCCAATATGTAATTTTTGAGTAAACTCGCATTTGTGATCCTATACGCTGAAAACTTGTTCATATGTGCAAGCAACGCTTTTGAATTTAAAATGTTACCTTCTGTGCGGCCGTTTATCAAAATTGAGAGATGGCGAGTCGTCGGCTTCTGCCCCCATGCCGCGAGTGCTGGGGTGTTCGGGATAAACTTGAGCGCTCTTTTTCCCATTATTGGGTCCTTCGAGGGAGGCACTCAACACAACGAACAAGGCAATCGAACTATAATGCTTGAACACTCTCACTTAGCCATAGAATTCTATAATTTTAAATTTCGGCGAAGCCCCTAGTATTCGGAAGACCGAGTTCGGGGCGCTATCCTCGCCTAGGCCGGACAAAGCCGACTCCTCGCTCTAAGCGGCATAAGTCTTTAGGGACTCGAAAATCTCTCGAACAGCGACCAACTCTCGCCCTATCATGACGGTCAGTTTTAGCTTTCTCCACTGAGGTGCTCAGCCCGGCTCAACCGGGGCACAATCGTAGTGGTTCTCCCAGTGCTACCTTAGCCTATATAACGGAACGGAAGGTACCAAAACATGGGAGCCGGGCAAACCCAACTATTGACCCAAGACATGATTCGGAGCCGATGCATATAATGCTATAAGTTCGGGGTGCCGCACTCATGAGAGTGTTCGGACTTCTCACACCATATTCTGGGGTACGTAAGCCCCTGGTGTATTGGCCGTACCAAAGTGTATGGTTGCATAATGTCATAACTGAACATATTTTTATATAAAAAAAGGTAATGCAATAATAGACAAAAGCTATGCATTGTTTATTCGAAAAGTCTGCGGTAAAAGCAGAATGATACAAATAGTGCGATAAGCAAGAGATGGGACTATTTAACATGTCCCCCCTCCAGGGGCGAGCTACGGGATGATATGTGAAACAAGTATACTGCTCGTTATGGAGACCACCTGGACACTCGACGTAGCTTTCTGCCTCCCTGGCTGTTGCATCGTGTGTTCGGTGATTATGCTGCCGGACAGGCCTTCCGGAAAGTGGAGTCCTAATAGTAAGAAAGAAAAAAAGAATGACAAAATCGGGAGCCCCTTGTGCGGTTGAGCCGCATTCTGGGCGTGTTGTGGTGTTGCCCCTCCGCCTATGCCCATGGTATTTCCAGAGCGTAGTTATGTACACGCAGTACTGGTTTCGCAATTTCGCAAGGGTTGGGGTTGGGGCCGCATTGCTATGCGTGCTCGGAACGTGCCAGGCAGTCTTGTTGTAGGTTACTCCGGGCGTGCTTGACGGTGTCCGAACGTTTAATGGACGGACTGGAGAATTGCCTTGACAGGCTGCTTTGTACTTCCGCCGCGAGGGCCGCCATATGCTCCTCCGTCCGGAGAGAGCGTTCGGTGTTTCCATTGACCGTAATGACTCCTCGAGGGCCTGGCATCTTGATCTTGAGGTATGCGTAGTGCGGCACCGCATTGAACTTTGCAAATGCGGTTCGTCCGAGCAGTGCGTGATAGCCACTGTGGAACGGGACTATGTCGAAGATTAACTTCTCGCTTCGGAAATTATCCGGGGATCCGAAGACCACCTCAAGTGTAACTGAGCCTGTACAGTTAGCTTTTATACATGGTATGACACCTTTAAAGGTCGTCTTTGTGGGTTTAATCCTTGAGGGATCTATGCCCATTTTTCGTGACCGTGTATCCCGATAAAGCAGGTTCAGGCTCTGCCGCCATCCATAAGGACTCTAGTGAGGTGAAATCCGTCAATGATTGGGTCTAAAACCACGCGGCGAATCCGCCATGGCGGATGCTAGTGGGGTGGTCCTTCGGTCAAAAGTGATCGGGCAGGAGGACCATGGGTTGAACTTTGGGGCGATCGCTCCAACGCATATACGCCCCTCGAGTGCACGCTTCCGCTCCCTTTTGGGTATGTGGGTGGCGTATATCATGTTCACCGTCCGCACTTGTGGGGGGAAACCCTTCTATCCCCTATTGCTCGGCGGCCGGGCTCTTCCTCGTCATCGCTATGCAGCCCCTTGTCATTGTTCTCGGCGCTTAACTTGATCGTGCTTGAACACCCAACAATCCCTGTTGGTGTGGTTATTGGTTTTTCGGGGTGCCGTGTATCCGCACGAGCGATCAAGTATTCGGTCCAAATTGACGGGCCCGAGTATTTCTTTTGAATGGCTTTTCCCGCTGACCGGTTTAGAGCCTCGAATCGGCATTAATCGTCATATCCTCAAAGATTGTCGCCGCAATGCTGCACTTTTGCTTGTTGCGACGCGACCTGCCAATGTTGTCCTTGGTATCCGAATTACTGGGCTCTTGGTCATGTTATTACTACGAGCTAGCTGGGCTTGTCTTCTCCGCGCAAAAGCCGGTCATGAGTGTTGTGAGGGCTGCCATGGATTTCGGCTTTTCCTGCCCTAGGTGTCGGGCAAGCCACTCGTCACAGATGTTATGTTTGAAGGATGCAAGGGCCTCTGCATCCGGACAGTCGACTATTTGATTTTTCTTCGTTAGGAACCGTGTCCAGAATTGTCTGGCAAATTCCTCTCGCTACTGAATTATGTGGCTTAGGTCATCGGCGTCTGGTGGTCGCACATAAGTGCCCTGGAAATTGTCGAGGAATGCGGCTTCCAGGTCCTCCGAACAGCCAATTGACTCTGCTGGCAAGTTGTTAAGCCAATGCCGAGCTGGTCCTTTAAGATTTAGTGGGAGGTATTTGATGGCGTGTAGATCATCACCGCAGGCCATGTGGATATGAAGGAGATAGTCCTCGATCCATACCGCGGGGTCTGTTGTGCCATCATATGATTCGATGTTTACGGGTTTGAAACCCTCAGGGATTTGATGATCCATAACTTCATCTGTGAAGCATAGTGGGTGTGTGGCGCCTCTGTATTGGGCTATATCACGACGTAGCTCAAATGAGCTTTGTCTGCTGTGTTCGGCCCGACCGGATTTACCATATCCGGCATGACGGTTATCGTCACGTGTTGTGGGGCGCCCACGCGATCCATAGATCGATCTTGTTTGCCTTGCCCTGTCCTCCAATATGTCTCGCAGGTCTGGCGCATTTCCCCGTGCCTTGGTATTCTTTGAGCGACGCCGGGGTGCGGCTTGAGTGGAGGGCCAAGAGGCCTCTCTGTCGCGGCCACGAGGTGGCCGGTCGGTCGCATCATGCGCTGGTGACATAGGTCTAGGTGCTTCCTCCTCTAATCGGGGTAGCAGCCTGCGTTTTGGGTAGCTCTTGGAGGGTCATTCGAGTTCGATTTTCGCCGCAGGACATCACCCATCTGTCGGCTAGCAGGTCTTGGTCAGCTCTAAGTTGTTGCTGGTTTTTCTTGAGGCTGCTCGCCGTGGCCATAAGCCTGCGTTTGAAACGCTCTTGTTCGACGGGATCCTCAGGCACGACAAATTCGTCGTAGTCGAGGCTTGCCTCGTCTTCAGAGGGAGGCATGTAATTATCATCCTCTACCTCTCTATCTGCCGCTCTCTCGTGAGGGCTGGCTTCTCCCTCCTCCTGTGTTGAATCCTGCTAGAGGGGGTTGTCTTCGGCACTGTCCGGGGTGTTATTGTCTCCGGTGCCGGAATCGCCGTTTTTGCTGTGGCGGGATTTAGAGCGGTGCCGCTGACGCTGGCGCTTAGGCTGTTTCTTGGAGGGGTCATCCTTCGTTGTTCCATCGCCATTCCCTTCTTTTGGGATGTCCACCATGTATATGTCGTATGACGAGGTGGCCTTCTAGTGCCCTGTAGGCGGTGGTTCTTGGTCGTCTCCTGCATCATCATCCATACCGTCGATGTCTTCGCAGTCGAAGTCGAGCATGTCGGTTAAGTCATCGACAGTGGCTACGAAGTGGGTGGTGGGTGGGCTTTGAATTTCTTCGTCGTCCGCATCCCAACCTTGTTGACCATAGTCCGGCCAGGGTTCTCCTGATAAGGAGAGAGACTGTAGTGAATTCAGAATGTCGCCGAAAGGCGAGCACTGAAAGATGTCCGCGACGGTGAACTCCATGATCGGGGCCCAATCGGATTCGATTTGCAGGGGCGCGGAAGGTTCGGAGTCCGGGGAGGAGTCCGGCACCTTGGAGTCACGAGCTTCGCAAAGGACGGGTATGGTGTTCGGCTCCATCACCGTAGAGATTGTAGCCCCCGAGGCGGTGTCTAGACACCGTCCTCGATAGGCGCAGTCGGCTCCGAACTAAGGGTCGGAGCGGACACTAGTGCAGCCTCCAGGACACTGTTCGGCGGTAGAGCTAGATCATGCCCATCGTGACAGTGCGGCATGCTTGGCTGTGGCTCGAACCCGTCGAAGATCAAGTCTCCGCGGACGTCGGCCGTGTAGTTCAAACTTCCAAATCTGACCTGATGGCCAGGGCGTAGCTTCGATCTACTCTAGATGGCTGCGAATTGCCCGCAGATGCAAAGCCGCCCGAATCGAAGATCTGTCCGGGAGAAAAGTCTCACCGGACTGCATCATTGTTGATGATCGGAGGAGCCATCGGGCCTAAAGGTGACGACACGCAGGAACTCTCAATGAAAGCACCAATGTCGGTGTCAAAACCGGCGGATCTCGGGTAGGGGGTCCCGAACTGTGCGTCTAGGCGGATGGTAACAGGAAACAAGGGGCACGATGTTTTTACCCAGGTTCAAGCCCTCTCGATGGAGGTAAAACCCTACTCCTGCTTGATTAATATTGATGATATGGGTAGTACAAGAGTAGATCTACCACGAGATCAAAGAGGCTAAACCCTAGAAGCTAGCCTATGGTATGATTGTTGTTTGTCCTACGGACTAAAACCCTCTGATTTATATAGACACCGGAGAGGGTTAGGGTTACATAGAGTCGGTTACAATGGGAGGAGATCTACATATCCGTATTGCCAAGCTTGCCTTCCACGCCAAGGAAAGTCCCATCCGGACACGGGATGAAGTCTTCAATCTTGTATCTTCATAGTCCAGGAGTCCGGCCAAAGGTCATAGTCCGGCCATCCGGACACCCCCTAATCCAGTACTCCCTCAGTATCCAACACAGATTCTTGGAGAAGGGGTGGTTTATAAGAAACCAACTTGATCACGAACTCAACATAGCGGTCAGGTGACAACCTGGTTATACTTCCGATAAGATATACGTAAAATCATGAACCACCGATATGTCACTAAGCTCGAGAACAATCTTGCTTTTCAGGGCAAGACGATATGATCAAATAAGCAAGTATTGACAAAATCCTAACTCATCAATCAAAGAGTGCACCAAAAAAATGGACTAGGTAGCACGATCAGTCCTAGGATGGTGATTCAATAACCAACACACTAAGGATGAGAATATTATCCTTTGACTACCAAGCAACGCAGTTGCTAGGAGTATTGATTTCACACATCACGATTCACTTGTCGGTATTCCGGTTGCAACAACACGAGACCGAGGAATTAAAAATGATGGCAAGGAGTATCACTGTATCAAGAGTTCATAGGATGGTGTGCAATTCCCATGATATTCCTGACATAAATAAGGTAATACTCCAGGGTAGAACAGAACAAAAGCTAGATTGGCATTTTGATCTGTGGAATACAATTGCTTTGACGCAATCCAAGAAATGGATAAGGTACTGGAGTTTGTTTCTCCTAGTCATTCCAAACTAGAATGGCATGACGGACCACAAGAATATTAGACTTCGATGAACGAATGCAATGATATACCCTCAACTATCAATTGATAGACGAAGGTCAGAAACAACTAAGGAGAGACAACTCAAGGAACATACGATTTTTGAGTTGTGGGTGCATAGATTAGCATGTATAACGAGTTCAACATATTTCTTCCGGATAACCCATGCAGAAAGGTAGAACTGGCAGAGTCACAATATGAATGGAGTACTCCTCAAGAGCGCCCTGGTTGTGATCTTTTGGTTCAAATGAATTTCTGCCAAGGATGGTTCATGGTATTTGGAAGAATGATATAACATGGACCTCGAAGACTATCACAAGATTACTAATTTCCTAAAGGAACTAGCAAACACTATCAACATGGGGTAAGTAGAGTGAATCTTGGGTTCAAGAACCCAGGAAAAGAATACCTACTAACTAATAACATCACGAGATGCTTTCAAGAATGGCGCCTAGAATCATCACACTGGGACACAAAACATGGCTAGATTACTAGGTAATCTTCTAAGACACCTAGGGTCATAATAATAACTCCAACATATATGTCGAGGCAATAGAATACCTCAACTCAGCAATTAGTGTGATTAACCTGGCCTAAAAGAACAACAAAACCAGAGGGAAAGGATTTTGCAAATGCATCAGATGGTTTAGAAACCTAGGATGACTCGGACAGCATAACGGCTGTAAATGCTCAAAGGATTTGAGACATCATGCAAAAATGGTGGCATAACCACTCAGAAGCACAATATTAAGGTTCCGGGATCAACTGTCAACACATGGAAGTAATAGAAACTGAACTGAGGCTTGAGACCAACAATCCTACAAGTCTACGGATTAGTAACACATGATCCTGATGGAAAGATGAGAAGCCTAGTTCTTAATCCCCGTAGAAGAGAAGAGGGTGACTCAGATAAGAGGACATAAGGTAAAGGAGTAAAAAGAGCCTTACGTTCCATCCCACAATCAATTCCCCTACATATAACTAAAGCATTTCTAGACTCAACTTCAACCAGTTTGGCTTGGTAATCCTACAGTCAGTCAGGCTCTGATACTAAAGCTGTCAGGACCCCGATTCTAAGTCACACCGATCTATCCTATAACACCTCATATCACTTTGCGGCCTCACGCACGGTATTCCCACGGGTGTCTCCTTGCCATGGCCTGGGACCGTTTGCGCCTTTTGGCTCACGTATATGATAGTGTCGTTAGCATCCATATGACAGAGAACCCGGGCCGACATGGCTAGTCGTGAACCCAAAGCGGCGCTAACTTACGGGGACCATACATGAATCAACATCGAGCATGTCGGTCAGCAGCGTGTGAATCCGGACTATAGCACTGGGCTAACAGGACTCCGGGAACCCGGGCTGTAGCAGGCTAGGCAGGACTCCCAATGTCACCGCGTGACATTTCCCCGAAGGGACGTACACAGAACGGTGAAACACATGCCGCCATCTAGGTGTTCCGACCAAGAGTGCTTTGGGCTAGCAGGACTCCGGTAAACCGGGCTGTAGCGGACTACCAAGGCTCAGTGGAGACACCAGACTACATTTCCAAATAAGAGAGGCTGCCAAGGATAAACAACTAGATTGTCGGATCCCACACATACCAAGCATTTCGATCATACACACAATATGCTCGATATGTGCAAATACAACATGGCATCACAACAAGACTCTACGCGTCGGAGTATTTATTCATTAGGCTCCGAGGAGCCAAGTATTACAAACATGGTCCTCATGACCCAACATACAGAGCATACAAGCAACAAGCACATGCGGAAGCTTAACTTGTCTGAGTACAGACAACTACAAATGAAAAAGGCTGAGAAGCCTAACAAACTACAAGACCCTCCCAAGGTACAAGCTCGTAGCTGAGGTTACAAGCTAAACGTCGAAGTCCACGCGGAACTACTAGTGAGACTGAAGTCTCTCTGCAAAAACATAAATTAAGAAAACGTGAGTACAAATGTACTCAGCAAGACTTACATCAGAACTAACTACATATGCATCGGTATCAATAAAGGGGGTGGTGGAGTTTAACTTCACCAAAGCCAGCTTTGACTCAGTGGCTATCCTATACTACGACCGCAAGTAACTCTTTGAGGTGGTGCACATGAGACCACATATTCACGATATCAATACACCACTATGGATCCGCTCCCGTCTCCCTACGAGAACGCCATTCATAGCACTCACGCTTATCTTGCGCATTTTAGAGTATCCACTTTCACTTGTCTATGAACTGTATAGGCAACCCAGAAGTCCTTTACCGCGGACACGGCTATTCGAATAGATCATTTATAACTCTGCAGGGGTGTACTTCTTCACACATGCTCTTGGCACTTACCACCATGTACACGTCGTGTATCTCGGCAACTTTCAAGCGGAAGCCTAGCGAGGGAGTCGGCCATGACTTGACTAACCACACAGGTCTCTAGTCCAGGTTTATTGCCTATTCTGGTTCCATCCGGAGGAGATCCGGCCGGGGTTACGCTCACAGCCCCAAACAATGTGTGCAGGGTTCCCGAGACACCTAACGGGCGCCTGGTACACCGGGCCACGATATATGTACCGCATTATAGCCCACCCCTAGGGTCAGCGCTACGCACAACCTCCAACACATATCCTACAAACACCAGAAACTAGTTGCAACTCCTGGATAGAGATCAAGGCGATTAATAAGTCGAGAGAGTCAATTAAGGATCCCAATGTGTGGTAGTAGTTGTTCATGGATCACAAACACAGAACTCTGTTCCTGAGGACGGCTTCAATGAGACAACCCACCATGTACTCCTACATGGCCTCTCACCGCTACCTTTACCAAATCATGTTCACACACTTAGCTCACGCACAATAGGACATGTTCATCACCATTCCAATTCATCCCTGATGAATCAGACCTGACTCAACTCTAAGCAGTAGCATGCATGACAAACAAGCATGAATGAGTAGGCACATCAGGGGGCTCAAACAACTCCTACTCATGCTAGTGGGTTTCATCTATTTACTATGGCAATGACAAGTCATGCTGAGGAAAAGGGGTTCAACTACCGCATCATGTAACCGTTGAATCGTTGTTGTCCTAATGCAGTAAAAGAGAGCAGGAGCGAGAGAGTGGGATTGTATCGGAATGAACAAGGGGGTTTTGCTTGCCTGGCACTTCTGAAGATACTGTAGCTCTTCATTGGTGTCATCGAACTCATCGTCGGAAGCACGTCTATCAAGAGGGGACAAATACCGGCAACAGAGAAAGAGACACAATCAATGCAATGCACAATATGATGCATGATCATGACGTGGTAAAATGAGTGTGTTGCGATAATGCAACTACAACCAGATGGGTTTGAGCTATTTTGAACCAAAGATTCAAAGTTCAAACTCATTTGTGATCTTAAATAGTGATTTATCATGTTTTGCACTAAGCAGAAAGTTAACTTGTTTAGACATGCATGGAACCAGTACAGATGGATAGATTGGATTTTTCTTATAATTTTTCATATATAACTTATTTCATTATGAGTTATAGATTATTTCCTATGATTTTTAGAAGTTTGCACTAATTTCTGAAATTTCCTGAATAAGAATAAAACCAGAAATGAGTTACTGCGTCAGCTGGTCAACTGGGGCGGTCCAGGTCAAACCTGACATGTGGGACCCATTGGTCAGTGTCACATTGCTGGCTTGGTCACTGACGAATGGGGTCGGTCAACGGCCACGTCAGCGAGGTCAACGCTGATGTGTGGGGCCACTGGACTTAGATTAATTCTAACTTATTTTGTTAGCTGGTTAATTAAAATGGTGGGGCCCGTTTGTCATTGACTATGGGGTTTAATTAGCGGGGCTGTTAGCCGCTAATGACGTTGCCACATCAGCACGCCGGAGTTGAACGCCGGTGAGCAAACAAACGTGACGGCGTCGCTCGGGAACGTGCTACGGGCGGTGGTTTAGCGCTTTGAGGGCACCAGGGCATAACCCTTGCTCGCCCGCTTCGAGCAGCGATGGAGTTGGTCGCGGGGGTCACCGGAATCGGTGCCGACGACTAGGTTTGCAGCGGAAGCAGGTCGGGCTTGCGCGGGCGCGGCGCTGCAGTGCGTTAGCGAGCAGGGTTAGTTGCTTGGAGGACGCCACTTGCCTCCAGGAGCACGCAGGGCTCGTTGGTTCAAGCAGCGGAGCTCGGCACCTAGGTTCCCGGTGGCCATGGCGGACGGCGGTGCAAAAGTTCAAGGGGATGGTGCTACAGCTCGAAATCAAGCGAGATAATAGAGGGGAAAGAGGGGCGAGCTCACTAGGAGTCGAACGGAGGCGAAGGAGAGGTCGGGTCATGCTGTATCCCGCGAATCAACGCCGGCGGCCTTTGGCGCGGAAGGTTGAAGACGAGCGCGGTGACGATGAAGCAGGGCCTTCCGGCGTCCCGTAGCTCGGTGTAGAGGACGAGGAAGACGCGTCGGTGCTTCTGGGATCAGCGGCAGGGCGAGGGCACTGCGGTAGCCGTGGCGGCAGCGAATGGCGGCGACGGTGGCGCTCGGCTACGGGAGAGAGAGCAAGAAAGACAAAGGGAGAAGCTAGGGGAGAGTGAGAGAGCGGTCGGGGAGGTTGCGTGGCATGCGCGGAGGCATCTAGGGCGTCGGGGACGCAGGCAGCCTGGCAGGAGGTGGCGGGCTCACGGTAGCCACGCGCCTCGTGTCCTTCTGGCGCGAGGAGGAAGGCGACAAGAGCTGCGGTGGTGGGCTGGGCTGCACAACTGGGCCACCAGGTGGGCTGTAGGTAGGCACCAGGTAATGTTTTCTCCTCTCTCTTTACCATTTCTGTTTTCTATACTCTTTTGTCTGTTTTGATTTAGTAAAAGTACTAAACCATTTTTATAAAATCCTAGAAATAATTATGGGTACTTTCTGGATTGTTCCAGTGACCCTTAACAATTTCCATCATTTTTGGAGCATTTAAAATATATATTGCTTTCAAACTGCTCCAGTTCAAATATGTTTGATTTAATTCAATGTCCATTTCTGTCCTGGAAAAATGACCACCATTTATGGTTAGGTTTTTCACCCTTTTCCCTAAATCATGAACATTTGTGAAGGACATTTTGGAATCATTGAGAAATATTTTATGTGAAGCTAGTTTAATAAAAGGTCTTAGGGTTTGATCAAATCCCCATTTCAAATTTCCATGAAAGTTAAACATGATGCAAGGAAGATGCAAACACTAGGCAGTACCACAATCTAGGGATGTGACAGCCTCGCACACACGCGCGTACGTGTACGAGAGAAACGCGCAAACCTCCATGCATCGCCGCCCCACCACCGGCCAGAATCGAGAACTCCTGAAATTTTGCTCTCCTCGCTTCTACTAATTTTTTACGCCATGGACAGCCCAAAGAATGTCATGCAGCCATGCCTCCGCCTGCCCAGACAAAAGCCCATTTTCTGTCATAGAAGTAGGATCCCACCACATCTATGATGATACCGGGTTTTGTCACAATTATCGTCATAGAAGTGTCATAAGGAGGACAGAAAAAAATTTCGTTCGGCCCAAAATGTCACGGATGTATCTTTTATTTGTAGTGCAAGTTCATCATGGTGCTGCAGCATAGGCCAGGAAGCTGGCTGCGGCTTCCAAACCCCATTGCAAGGGCAATGGAGGGCATCTGACCCTGAGGTCTTTGGCAACAGGCAGACGGCTGCTGCAATGGCCCCGCATGGGTGACGACAGAAATCTCCCCCAATGGCTTCATGTATCTGACACAAGGGTGGAAGTCCTTTGCCATCTACCGCGACCCAGAGCGGGGACATGTCCTCCAGTTCAGGTGTGATGGATCCGCCACACTCTTTGTGAAGTTCTTCGGAGCCTCCACTGGCCGCCTAAAGTGCTGCGCGGAGAGCGAAAGCAACAACGATATCGACCCCTCCAGCGAGAGTGAAGATGACGAGAGCTCCCCAAGCGTCAAGAGCGAGGAGGAAAATTCTGATTAGGTGCAAGCGGCACCTTCATCAGATATTGAAGATGAGTCGCGCTCCACTTAAGTTCTTGTTCTTTTGTTCCTGTATCACACCCAGTGTAACCCTGTGGGGATGTATGAAAAATGTTGTCGGGCACTTTTGGATAAGAATCCACTGTTTGTCGTGTTTAATGAATGTATGTCATTTCCCTCTATTCAATTTTATTTTTTCATGTCTTATACCCTACACTGTTTTGGAAACTTGTTGGTGTGCACACTTGCCGCGAGTGCTTGAGGAACGAATACTTAGCAGCCTGCTAGAATTGTCGTTGCTGGCAAGGTCACTTGACAATCTCAGTGCAGCTATTTAAGTCGCTTAGAGGACTCGAAACAACTTAAAAACGCAAATGATCACGACAAGGTTCCTTCGCATGTAGGTTTTCCGTAAAATAGCCAAAAATGTTCAAGGGAAAGTAGCTCTACAACAAAGAGTTTGATTCAAAGTTTTTCAACTTAGCTTTTCTTTGCTGTACTTCTTGTCGTGGAACATTAACTTGAACGTCGCTTGTCGGTATCCATACCATCATTCCCCCCGGCAAAGATGCACGCCAAGCAATCCTTTGAGAAAAACAAATAAGAGAAAATAGATGAGATGTATGGAACCTTGATGGTTCGTTAATATCTATATAAGGCAAGCATAACACAACATCGCAAAGAAACATAATTAAACATGTGGATCGATAAGAGTAGTGAAACACTTAGCTTTTATTTCACCATGCACAAGGTCTGTGTCTGGCTTTGTACAAAGGATTACCTGCCTTGCTGGAAAACTTGTACAAAAGGTGGTTGCCGGGAAGCCCAACCGCGCCTTATAGATAGAACTTGCGAAGATGCTCAATATTCCATGAGTTATGCACTAGAGTGCCATCTTCGGTCTCTAGGCAGACTGCACCAAGCCTAGTGACTCGCACTACCCGATAAGGGCCTTCCCACTTTGGCGTCAACTTGTTTGAATTCTTGGCGGACTGAACTCGCAGAAGAACAAGGCCGCCTTACTCAAGACTCCGAGCGTTAACTTTGCGGCTATTATAGCGACACAAAGCTTGCTGGTAACATGCAACACGTAGAGTTGCCCAGAGACGATATTCCTCAACGAGCGTGGCATCATGTTGACGCAGCTGCTCTTGCTCAAGCTCATCACAAGCGAGCACTCGAGGTGACCCGTATATGAGTTCCGTGGGGAGAACTGCTTCTACACCATAGACTAGGGCGAAGGGTGTCTGGCCAGTAGCTCAATTTGGTGTTGTCCTGAGTGACCTCAGAACCACCGGCAACTCATCTATCCAGCATATTCCACACTTGTGCAGGTTCTTGAAAGTTCTTGTCTTGAGACCACGCAACACTTCAACATTTTTCCTTCCCGTCTAGCCGTTGCTCCTCGGGTGAGCAATTGATGCAAAACAAATCTTGCTGCCAAGGTCTTCAAGGTACCGCATGAAGGTGCGGCTCGTGAACTATGTGTTGTTGTTAGTGATGACCCTGTTGAGCACTCCAAAACGGCTGACAAGTCCTTTTAAAAACTTGACAGTTGACTGTGCTGTCACCTTCCTCACTAGCTCCACTTCTAGCCACTTTGTGAACTTGTCAACTGCAACGTACAAGTACTCAAAGACCTCGACAGCGTGAGGGAAGGGCCCCAGTATGCCGAGCCCCCAGATCGAGAAGTGCCAGGAGAGAGGGACCGTTTGAAGAGCTTGAGCTAGCTGATGTGATTGTTTTGAACAAAACTGGCATGCTTCACACTTGGTTACTAGATCAGTTGCATCCTGGAAGGCAGTGGGCCAAAAAAAACTTGCCGGAATTTCTGTCCATCTTCCCGATAAATACACTTCAGTTTCACCCCATTTGGTCTTTTTCTGTACAGGTCATTGCTGACAAACTGATACATGCTGACGCGCCTCCCCTCCTTCCCCGGGCCGCGATAGAGCCGAACGACGCCATGTAGCGCGGGCTCCAGAGCCTCCATGCCGCTTGTCCGCACTGGACAGCGTCGACAACCACTACCGGATCGTCCATCGCGCACCCCCGGACATGCGCACGATCCTCGAGAAGCAGCACGACGAACAGGACCGTGTCCCTTGTGATGTTGCCGCAGCTGGGCTCGAGGGCCGCGCGGCCTTGGCTGGTGGCGTTTTCACCAGTGGGGTCTACCAGGAGCCGTGTGGGGTGGCATGCATCCTTGGAGGGGTACAGGCCCCTCCATCCAACCACCACTTCAATCGGTTCTCGTGCGAGGTGAACATGTCCCTCCCAGCGTCAGAGCCCACTAGCTGCCTCAAATGGTCCGAGTCCCCATCGCCTTCGATGCCGCGACCACCCCAAGTCCATGAGAGTTGTGGGTGTAGTCCCTCTGTTGTGTACGCCCACCATCAGCAACATGGTCATCACCAAGACGCTCATCGACAGCGGCGCATGCCTCAACGTGCTCTCTGTGGAGACCTTCGAGATGCTCCAAGTGCCCTACGAGCACATGATACCGACCAGGCCCTTGTCGGGCATTACCAACGGCTCCACTCTACCTGTACAGCAGTTGCGCCTCCCATCACCTTTAGAACTTGTAAGAGCTACCACACGGAGTCCATCGACTTTGACGTGGCTCACATCAGCCTTCCCTACAACGCCATCTTGGGCTACCTTGCACTCTCCAAGTTCATGGTCATGACCCACCATGCATACGGCCTCGTCTAGATGCCTGGCTGCAGCGGCACCCTCACCATCCGCTATGACGAGAAGGATGCGACATGCACCCTCGTGCACACCTGCAAGACAGCCGCCACCGCGTCCCCGGTCCTGGAGGACCCGCCTGGCCTTGCCGAGCCAGCGCCTACAAAGAAGCGCATGTTCTCCTAGGAGTGGCCTGAGACCAAGACGGTGCCATTGGATGGGAGAAGCGCAGGCCCCTCCCTGACCATCGACAGCGGCCTTTCTCCCGAACCGGAGAGCACACTTGTCAACTTCCTTCGGGCGGATGCTGACATGTTCGCTTTGACCGCATTGGACATGCCCGGTGTACCAAGGGAGATGATCAAGCACCACCTAGTTGCGTGCCCCAACGTGCGCCCCGTCAAGCAGAAGGTACGATGCTAGGCACCCAAAAAGCAGAAGTTCGTTATCCAAGAAGTCAAAAAGCTTCAAGATGCCGGAATCATCTGCGAAGTTCTCCACCCTGAGTGGATCACAAACCCCGTTGTCGTTGCCAAGCCGCACGGCGGCAAGCATATGTGCGTCGATTTCACCAACCTCAACAAGGCTTGCCCCAAGGACCACTTCCCGCTGCCAAGGATTGACCAGATAGTATACTCCACCACGGGGTGCGATCTGCTATGCTTTCTGGACGCCTTATCAGGCTATCATCAGATCAAGATGGCGCGGGAAGATGAGGAGAAAACTGCCTTCATCACCCCCTGTGGAGTGTTCAGCTACATGTGCATGCCTTTTGGCCTGAAGAGCGAGGGAGCCACCTTCTAGAGGTTGATGCACATGTGCCTAAGATGCTAGATGGGGAGGAATGTAGAGGCATATGTCAACAACATCATCATCAAAACGCGCGAGGTGCGCACCCTCATTGAGGACCTTGAAGAAACTTTCGCCAACCTATGCAAGATCAACCTTAAGCTCAACCCCGCCAAGTGCGTCTTCGGTGTCTCTTCTGGCAAGATCCTTGGCTACCTGGTCTCTCATCATGGCATCAAGGCCAACCCTGAGAAGATCGATGTCATCGAGGAGATGCGACCGCCACGCAACCTCAAGGATATGCAATGCCTCGCTCGTCCGCTTCATATCGATGTTTGGCGAGCGGGCTGTGTCGTTCTTCAAGCTCATGAAGAAGTCCCTCTCCTTCAAATGGACCCCTAAGGCCGACACTGCCTTCGAGGACCTCAAGAAGTACCTCACGAGTCCGCCCATCATGGTCGCCCCGCGTCCTCACGAGCGCCTACTGTTGTATCTGGTGGCCACTCCCCAGACGGTCAGCATGGCCCTTGTGGGGGAGCGAGAGGAGCAAGTCTATGCAAAGAAAAAGTCTGTCATACCTGCGTTTGCCACCGCCTCCACTGCGAGGCATCATTTGAGCATGCCAGGGCCCTGCCGGTTCCTGCCTAGGGCCCTCCTCAGGAGGCTATTGCTCCTCCTCAGGAGGCCTCTTCCACCCCCCCCTAAGGAGGCCTCAGGTGCCCCACTTCTGGAGGCCCCCTGTGTCAGCCTCCCCGAGCTTTCCAAAGAAGGGTGATATGGACACCACAAATACGCTTTGTCGAGCACTGCTGCTATCACTGTCGGTATTAAAGTAGGGGTACCTTAGTACTCCAACCTGCACGGGCAGTCGCAGCAGGCCTGCAGGCAAGCCTTTGCCGGGTGTCCGCTTAAAGATTCTCTCCGGGCTCTTTGGAGCCATTCAAGAACAAAGAAGTCAAGACCGGCAAGAGGAGCTTGCTGGAAGGCCGCTATGCCAAGGAATAAGGCCCCGCAAGAGGAGCTTGCCGGAAGGCTTTGTGGGCGCCAAGCCCTGCCGACAAGGGGCGGTTCTGCCGCTGCAAGGCGCTTGTCGGGCGGGCAACCTCTTCATCATCGCCGCCCAGCTCACCCGCCAACGTGTCACCGCTGGGCTCTCCCAAGCATCGCTGTCGACTCGGCTGTGTAGCCAGCGGGAGCAGCGATAAGCGGCACCGACAAGCTACCATCGTGGCAAACGGAGGCGCACTTGACGGTCCCTCGTTACATCGTTTCGGGCGATCGAGACGGGCATTGATGACTCTTGTCCCTTGCCGTCAGAAAGTTAGGTATAGATTACTGTACACTACAAAGCGTGTACCAACCCACGCTTTTACTATCTTACCCTTGTCTACTTGCCACATGTGGTGACCCTTGTGCCTATAAAAGGAGGCCCAGCAACGAGAAAGGGTTCGGTTCAGCTCCGCTTAGTTCATCCTACTCATACGAAACCACACTCAGTTAGGTTTTGTAGCTCCCTGCTGTTCTCTAGCAAGAACACAAGATAATCCACTAAAGCAAGCAGAGGAGTATTATCTCCGGAGAGCTCGGTTGGGTAAACCTGCTCGCAAAGGCCGCCGATCCACTCTTTGTGCAATCTCCGCCCCCGAACCACAAGGGACCCAGTCCCGTGAGGTGTTCGTGGGACACGATCGCCTCTCCCGACATCTTTGGCGCTGTAGGGCGCCGAGGCTGTGTGAACCCGATCCGCGGTCACACGAGCAACTTCGCCGACATCTTCGCCAACATGGCGCCAAGAAGAAGCCTTCGCAGCAGAGAACCATCCGCTGCCGAACCCACCACCACCGGAGCCGCCAGTGGTGGGGAACGCCGCGGAGGAACGGGCGCCGACGAGAGCCCACAACGCCGCCAGTCCAAAGACAAGGCAGCGCAGCCGCGCCGGCCCATCTTCACCGCCTGGCCCTTCTCGTGAGGCGCTGGGACAGAAAGGCCGTGATGCTCAAGGCACCATACGCCGTTGATCAAGGCAAGCCGGGGATCCGGGGCCTCGAGACCCGCAGATGCACCCCAAAGATGTTGGTACGAGCGGAGTACGGCGCTATGGATGTTGCCCGCCTAACTTGGTTAGGAGTCCGAGCACATCCTGCTTCTTCGCCTCCGCACGCCGCTGCCGCCAACCACACCAGCGAAAAGCCTTAGCAAGAGCTCGCTTGCTTTAGATTACCTTCCAACGGGCCGACAAGGTCGACGAATGGAGGGCCGCAATTGTAGTCTCATCGCTTCGCTAACGGCGACGCCAGTGGCAACCGAAAGTGCCTCGCAGCCGCGATAAGGCGATAAGGCGCGAGCTGATGGCGACATTGAGACTTGCGGGTGCAGCCATCCGGCACTCCCTTCCCGAAGATTAAGATCGCCACTCGCCGGATCCACCTCGACAGCGACTCCACGGCGTGCCGGATCCGCGAGCTCGCCGCGACCAGCACCAAGTTCTCCGAGAACGGAATAAGAAGACGCCGAACCCGTGACGAGCACCAAGAGAAGCGCCGTCAATAATCTGACTCAACGCTACGGCCCGCTGTTGATATGCATGCGCAGGGAACCAGAGACTTACCAGACGCTGTAGGTTGCCCCATTCACCGTGAGCTGCGGCAAGTCCGGCGTGGCCCGGCAAGAAAAACTTCAAACCAGATGTGCCGAAAAGTACGATGGCAGGACACACCCATCGGAGTTCCTCAAAGATCTACACCATCGCTGTGCAGGCCACGGGGACGAGACGACAAGATCCTTGCCAACTACTTTCCCCGTGCTCAAGCCAAACGCCGATCTTGGCTCATGCACTTGCCGGATGGCTCTATTTCTTCCCGGCAGATTTGTGCCACCAGCTTGTTGGCGCTTCACAGCGCCACAAGCCTCATGGCCAAGAGAGTGACCTCCACCAGCTTGCCTGAAGGAGGGAGAATCCTCGCGAAGTTCATCCAGAGATTCAATGCCGAGTGCACTACAACATCCCGTGACGCCCACCCCTGCCGCTGGTGATTAGTGCATTTCATCGTAATGTACGAAACCGCAGGATGAGGGAGGAGATGGCGGCGTGCAAAGTGAAAGACGCCACGAGCTCTACGCCCGGCCGACAAAGTGTGCACGCTACCGAAGAAGGAAGAAGACCTCAGTGAGAGAATGTGGGAGCAGAGTCTGACAAGGAGGAGATCGCCTGCAAGAAAGAGCCGGGCGACAAACAACAGGAGGAAGAAAAACCAAGAAGTACTAGTTGTCGAGCAGTCCGCAAGGATGGGGCCGCCAACAAAGCCAAGGCTGGTGGCTCCGCAAGGAGGTTGCTATTGACGCCGACCGCCAAACTGTGGCGGCCGGACAAGCCCGACGGCTCCAACAAGCAAGATCAGAAATCCACCGCACTAAGGGCCACGATTTCTAGAGCTGCAAGAAAGTCGAGCAGCTTGTTGAGTTACAGAGAGCTGAGTACGAGCGGTGAGACAAGGAGAAGGCCCAGGAAGGTGCAGGTGCAGCAAGTAAAAAGAGACCCGGCCGGGAGGACGCCGCGGCAAGGCCAAGCAGCACAAGGTGACAGACCTCCGCGCCGGCCGCGACAAGGAAGAAGACGAAGATGAAGATGACGAGACATGGAAGACGATGAAGTAGACGAGCAAGAATTTCAAAAGGCAACAGAGGTCCTTTGTGTTGACGGTGGTGCTTCAAGCATACCTCGACGCCAACTCAAGCAATGGATGCGTGAGGTGAATGCAGCAGAACCTCCATAGAGTCGCCGCAAACCTCTCAAGTGGTCCAGATGCCCATCATCTTTGACATTGAGGATCACCCGATCGCATCACCGCGGCGGGTGCTTGCCAATGTTGGTCTCGCCAACCATCCGCAACCTCAAGGTCACAAAGATGTTGGTTGACGGCGGGCCGCCTGAATTTAATTTCCTCTCGCGTGCTTCGAGACTTCAAATCCCGACAAATGAGCTCAAGAAACCGGTACTTTCCAAGGAATCAATCCAGAAGGAGCAAGCCCAAAGGGAAGATCACGCTGCCGTGACATTCGCAGCGAGCTCAACTTCAGTAACCGAGAGGATCACGCTTGACGCTGCCGATTTCCCATTGCCCTACAATGGCATACTTGGTCATTCCCAAGACTCGCCAAGTTCATGGCTGCCTCATTATGCTTACAACCTACTGAAGATTCCCGCCCGATAAGCGCTATTTCTGTCCATGGCGACAAGAAGGACGCGCTTATCTCGGCCGACAAGATTTACCGGATGCAGCAGCCGCAATGTAAAGCAAACCACTTGTCGCCGAAGCTCCCCGAGGGAAGAAGACCACCAGGTCCGCAAGAGCTCTGTTCGCCCGCAAGCGCATCTCTTCGGCGTGCTGCGCACCGCCGAGGACGCACCATCGAGCTCCACCGCAAGTGCAACAAGACGATGGCAGCTTCACCAAGACCAAGAAGGTGCCCGCCAAGGAGGACGACACCGGTGGTACCTTCACCATCGCTGCCACGCTTGATCCTAAATAGGAAGGCGAGCTCGCTGTTTTCACGGGCGAATGTCGATGTGTTTGCATGGCAACCATCCGACATCCCCGTGTTCCTGTGAAAGTAATTGAGCACCACCTAGCTGTCCGTCCTCACGCTGCGTCCGCTAAGCAAAAGTTAGGAAACAGCAAAGGAGCGCCAAGAGTTCATAGCGTAAGAAATCAAGAAGTTAGAAGCAGCAGGCTTGTCGAGGAGTCCTCCACCCCACGTGGTTGGCCAATCCGTAGTTGTATCGTTAGGCTAATGGGAAATGGAGACTTTGTATTGACTTCACCGATGTTAATAAAGCTTGTCCCAAAGACCCATTTCCTGCCGCAGACGACCAGATTGTTGACTCCACGGCCGGATGTGATCCGCTTTCATTTCTTGATGCATATTCAGGATACCATCGATCTTCATGGCGAAGAAGATGAAGAGAAACCGCATTCATTACACCATGTGGCACGATCGCTTATACGGATGCCTTTCGTTTGAAGAATGCTAGTTCAACCTTTGCAAGGGTAGTCCATGATGCCTTTGAACCACGTGACACACGTAAATGTAGAAGCCTACATGGATGACATAGTGGTCAAGAGCAAGGACAGAGCGACTTCGTTCAGGATTTGATGAAACATTTGCAAATCATGCAAGATCAACCTCAAGCTTAACCCCGAGAAGTGCGTGTTTGGAGTCCTTCCGCAAGCTTCTCGGTTCTTTGTGTCTCGCCGGGAATTGAAGCCAATCCCGACAAGATCAAGGCCATTGAGCAGATCAAGCACCAAAGCGCCAAGGATGTCGGAAGGCTTGCCGGCTATGCGGCTGCTCAAGAGGTTCATCTCTGTCTGTTGAACGCGCCGCCGCTTTTCAAGATTTTGAAAAAGGCAGGTCCAATGAAATGGACTCCTCAAGCGGAGGCTGCGCCACAGACTTGAAGAGATACCTATCCTCCGCTTCCAATACTTGTCGCACCTAGGCCACAAGAGAAGTTGTTGTGAGATATAGCAGCCACCAATCAAGTGGTTAGTGCTGCGTTAGTAGCGAGAGGGAGGCGGATGATGAGCCGCAACCGAGGCAGCTTGCATCCAGCGACGAGTTGGGGCTTCACCGCGCAAGCTCGTCCCGACAAGAACAGATCAGCGAGGGTTGCATAAGATACGTAAAAAGATGGTGCAACGCCAGCTTTACTTTGTCGGCCCTTCTTCGCAGGGGCTAGATCAAGATACTCTCGTGTGCAAAGCTGCTTTTCGCCTCCTCATGGCTCTCGAAAGCTGCGCCATTACTTCCAAGCACACGAGATAACAGTTGTCACTCGCTTCCGCTGAAGAGGATATTGCAAAATCCGTAAGCAACAGCAGTGATTGTCGAGTGGGCACTGAACTGCTAAGCTTTGGTCTCAAGTTCGAAAGCACTTCATCTATCCAGAGCAGGGCATTGGCAGAATTTATAGCAGAGTGGACGCCAACGCAAGATGAAGAGATTCCTGAGACGAGCATCCCCGCCAAGGAGGCAAATAAAGAGTGGTTGATGTACTTTGACGGTGCCTTCGCTGCATAGCGCCAGTCCAAGTGTCGCTTATCGCACTCCACCGGAGAGCACCTCAAGTACATAGTCCAGATGCACTTTCCCAAGGAACAAGCAACAAATAATACTGCAGTAGTATGAAGGCTTGCTTGCCGTCTCGTGGATTGTGGTGGACCTTGGGATCAAGAAGCTCATTGTCGAGGGGACTCGCAACTTGTCGTCCGCCAAGTAAATAAAGATTATCAGAGTCCGTTGATGGAAGCCTACGTCGATGAAGTGAGGAAACTGGAGGAGCACTTTGAAGGCCTGCAAATGGAACACGCTCCAAGAGCTCAGAATGATATAGCCGATGGCCTCTCCAAATGTGCCGACTTAAGTTACCTGTGGAACCAGGAATTTTTGTGCTCAAGCTGACTCACCAACCGTAGCACCATCAACAGACAGAGCAAGAAGAGAAAATTGGTTTCGCGACTACTTTCCGCAGAGCTCCCAAGCCGCCGCCAAGAAGGTCCCTAAATCAACACAAATATCACCGAGGAGCAGTTCGTTCGACAAACCATGCGGTTTGTATCGCTGAAGCAAACGCCCCGACAAGTTTCGCCCCGAAAGCTTGTCGGGATCATCAAGTCCCGCGGACCTGTAGGTCCTGCCCTAGAAGTTGATGTTCCCAAGCAGGATAGAAGAGCCTTTAGTCCTGTTGTCGAGCCCCAAGCTCCAAAGATGGGCACAACAAATCGCCCATTTCCTTCGATAGAGAACTTCCCAAGAGCAAGAAGAAGCGGAAAAGTAGCCCGGCAATAAGTATGTACCAGTTTGTTGACAACATCCTGTATAGAAGAAGACTCAACGGCGTGAAATTGAAGTGTATTTGCCGGAAGATGGATGAAGTGTTGGGCAGAGATACATGGAGGCATATGTGGTCACCACATTACGCAAGAGCACTTGGTCGGCAAAGCTTCCAAGGTTTCTTCCGCCGAAGCCCTCCAGATGCAACCGCATTAGTAACCAAGTGTGAAGCGCGCCGCCCATTCAAAACAGATTCATCAACCAGCTCAAGCTCTCCGACGATCCTTTATCCTCGCCCTTCTCGGTCTAGGGGCTCGACATCCTCGCCCTTTCCCCGAAAGCAATCGGAGGCTTTGAGTACTTGTACGCCGTAATCGACAAGTTCACAAAGTGGCCGTAAGGGAACCAGTGAGGAAGGTAAGAAGACAACAACAACAAGTTCTTCAGTCAATTGTTTGTCGCTTTGGGATTCCTAACAGAATCATCACCGGCTAACGGCACACAGCTCACGCAGCCGCACCTTCATGCAAGACACCCAAGATCTTGGCGCCATGATCTGCTTTTGCTTCGCTGCTCATCCGAGAAGCAACGGTCAAGGCAGAGAGCTAACGCCAAGTGCCGCTGGGACTCAAGACCGAACTTTCGATTAAGCCGCGCAAGTGTGGAAGAAATCGATCGAGGAGCCGCCGGGTTCTTTGGTCGATCAGACGACGCCAAATCGAGCCACCGCCGACACCTTTCGCCTAGTCTCACGGAGCAAGAGGCAGTTCTCCCCACGGAACTCGTGGTACGGTCACCTCGAGTGCTCGCCATGATGAGTTTGAGCAAGAGCAGCATGCGACAAGATGACGCGCCGCTTCTCGAGGAAGATCGCCTTCGTGCCGTCAGACGAGCTGCTCGCTACCAAAGCAAGCCTTGCTTCGCTACCATAGCCGCAGTTAATGCCGAAGTTTCGAGGAAGGCGACTTTGTTCTTCGCGATTCAATCCGCCAAGAATTCCAACAAGTTGACGCCAAGTGGAAGGCCTTATCGGGTGAAACGAGTCACTAGGCCCGGCGCTGTCCGCCTTTGAGACCAAGATGGCGCTCTAGTGAGCAATTCTCGAATATAGAGCATCTTCGCAAGTTCTACCTATAAGGCGCTGTTGCCGGAACTGCTCGCAACCACCCTTTTGTACAAGTCTTGCCATTGCATGTAATCCTTTGTACAAAGCCGCAGAACCTGCATCAAGAAGTTTATGTGTTTGCGATAACTTGTCAATACATGCCCACATAATCATATATGCATGTGTTTACTCACATTTTGTGCAACATCCGCACCTAAGCGATGACGAGCCACTAGGCTCCATAACTTTATTTTCTTCTTTCTTCTCAAACAAGAAGAAGGTTCATCCACCCACAAGTTAACCGGGGAAGGAGAAGATAATGGTGTGGCCGCCGCCGAGAAACCTGTCGCTTTGTCGGAAAGTGGACAAATGTAAAAGCTTGTTGCTAAGTTTAAACGACTAGTTTTAAATTTTTGCTATCTTCTCGAACGACAAGACTTTGTATGGAAAACCCAGCGCTAAGGAACCAAGTCGGACTGGTCGTGTCTTTACTTTTTGTTTCGAGTCCGCCAACAACTTAAGTGAGCTGCAGCTAGTCCGCGATAAGGTTGCTTGTCGGTAGCGATCCTCGCCAAAGAGTGCTCAAGTTCCGCACTCAAGGCCATGGGTAAGGGTGCCTGCACGCGCAAGTTTCCGAAAAGCGAGGGCAAGAAACATACAAAGCCAAGAGTCGAGTAAAGGAAGTAACATAGCAAATATTGCCCACAATAAAGTTATATTACAAAATAGCTTATTGCGCATCGGCAAATTGTTCTCGTAACTGAAATAACAGCGAAGAGGAGAAGAAGGGCGTTGGCTGCCCAAACCCCTGCAAGCCGTAGTTGCCGGGCTGCGTAAGCCGTTGTTGCCGGGCTGCAGTATCGATAAGCTTTCGTCCTTTTCAAACATCCCTTTTTCATTAAAAACATCCTACTCGGATACATTCGTGGAGAATGAAAACATGAAAGAGAGGATTACAAGTTTTAAATGCGGTAAGGCCCAAAGGCTACAAATTAAAAAGATAAGATGCCCGTAATCCTTTTCCCGTCCCTCTCTTCAGTGAGGTAGGTCAAGGAAGCGAGAAGGGAAAACGGAGCGCTTAGGCGAGCTAAAGGTGCCGAAGGCACCAAGGGAACATCTCGCTCTCCGAGGGCTTAACGGAGACGACGGCCGCCGAAGCGGGCTCAAGACGGGCGCAGGACGCCAAGACGCTGCCGAGGGCACTACGCCTCTCATTCACTTGACGGCCTTTGTCGCCATCCTCTTCCCTTCCGCAGCCTTCCCACGCCACGCCAAGGAGACGCACCTGGAGTTCAAGGAGCCGGGCGACGCGATGATGGAGTCGCCGACGACGAAGCGGCCACCGACAACCAATCGGGCCCACCATTCGCCGTCGCTGCCGCTTTCTCCTCCTCGCTACTCGCCGAGGAGGAATCTTCGCTGCCGGAGGAGCTATCCACGCAGCACTTCGCCCGAAAGTGCCGAGATCCTCAAGACCTTGACGGAGAGGAGATCACCTCCATTAACTTAAAATGGAGGGTAAACCCCGCCATCAGCCGTGGATGCGGGCTAACGCCTTCCACCCACGATCAAGATACATCACATTAGGGGCTGGGAATACAACGCGACTCAAGGTCACCGATCCCACAGCCCTCATGCGCCTCAAGCAGTATCGGGCGGATCCGACTTATCGCGCTGCTGAACGAATCGAAGCCGGAGGCGACGACGAGGCGCCTGGGCGCAGCCTCGACGAAGAACTCGCAGGGTCGCCCCGTGGGACTGGCCGCGGGGCGGAGACGGCGTACGCCTCCCGCTTTCTTTCCCGAAGCGCCGACGCCATCCACGACTCGCCTCCCTCTTCCCTGTTGCTGCACCGCACCCCGGCGTGGGGTTGGGGGGTAAGGTGTTCAGCGCGACCTCGCCGCCACCGATGAAGAACCAAGGTTCCTTTTTCTCCATGATGAATGAGAGAAAGGGAGCAGTTGAGGAAAGGAAGAGATGGGAGAGTGCGGGCTTCTGCCCCTTCCGCCCTTCTTAAAGAAGCAAGGTGGGGCTCGGCCGCCCGGCCAAATAATCAAGGCATAGGAAGAGCAGGGAATCGGGCAGACTGCCGCCTCGCCGCAACGGCCCGCTTCCATTTCCACCGCCTGTGACCCCAAGAGCATGGGAACCACGGGCGGAGATGCGCAACCGAGGCGACAGATGAGGCGATTTCAGACACCGCCCACTTCCCCACGCCACCGCACTGACGCGGCTGCATAGGGAAAGCGCGATACGGAGGATTTGTTTGACCTGTGCCACGCTGCGTTCGCGTCTCAGATGGGCCTGGCCCAACAGCTGCACCGACTGTATGGCCCAGACCCGGGCCCTGCCGGTGTATAAAGTAGGGGTACCTTAGTACCCGAACCTGCAGCATGGGCAATGCGCAGCTCGCGGGCAAGCCTTGCCGTGTCCGCTAAAGACTCTCCATGCTCCTTTGGAGCCATTCAAGAACAAAGTAGTCAAGACCTGTGCAAGAGGAGCTTGCTGAAGGCCGCCAGGCTCAAGGAAATAAGGCGCCGCAAGAGGAGCTTGCCGAAGGCTTGCGGGCGCAAGCCCCAAGCCGACAAGGTTCCTCGCCGCTGCAAGGCGCTGTCGGGCGGGCAACCTCTCTTCATCTCCGCCTTCCACCACCCGCTAACGTGTCACCGCTGGCTCCTCCACGCATCGCGTGTCGACGGGCTGTGCAGCCAGCGGGGGAGCAGCGATAAGCGGGCGCCGACAAGCTACCATCGTGGCAAACGGAGGCGCACTTGACGGTCCCTCGCTATACTCGTTCGGGCGATCGAGACGGGCATTGATGACTTTGTCCCTTGCCGCCGAGTTAGGTATAGATTATCAGACACTACAAAGCGTGTACCAACCCACGCTTACTATCTTACCCTTGTCTACTTGCCACATGTGGTGACCCCTTGTGCCTATAAAAGGAGGCCCAGTGCAACGAGAAAGGGTCTGGTTCAGCTCCGCTTAGTTCATCCTACTCATACGAAAACCACACACTGTGCAAGGTTTTGTAGCTCCCTGCTGTTCTCAGCAAGAACACAAGATAATCCACTAAAGCAGCAGAGGAGTATTATCTCTCCGAGAGCTCCGGTTGGGTAAACCTGCTCGTAAAGGCCGCCGATCCGCCTTTGTGCAATCTCCGCCCCCCTCCGAACCACAAGGGACCCAGGTCCCGTAGGTGTTCGTGGGACACGATCAGTTCTCCCCGACATACTGCATCAGCACGGTGCTGTGAAATGCACGTGACCGATACCCCATGCAACAGAAGCTCCTCATGTCGCTCCTCATGGCCTCCAGGAAGCTGCACCACTACTTTCAGGGCCACCCCATCATGGTGGTCACCTCCTATCCACTGGAGCAGGTTCTGTGTAGCCCAAATTCCACCGACCGCTTTACCGAATAGAATATCGAGTTACAGCCCTTCGAGCTAGAGTTCCTCACCACCAGGACTATCAAAGGACAAGCCCTGGTGGACTTCACTACGGAGTGGACATACCCTCATCAAGAAGAGCCTCACAAGGAGTCGCTCTTTCCCGAGGAGGCCACCTCCAGAGGCTGGAGCATTCAATTCGATGAGCCTTCGTGCGCTAGGGCGCGGGGGCTGGTGTGCTGCTTACCACACCCACTGGTGACAAGCTTTACCACAGACTGTAGCTCTGCTTCTGGCACACCAACAAGGTCTCCAACAACATCACCGAATACGAGGGCCTTATCGCTGGGCTCAAGGTCGCCATCGCGCTCGGCATCAAGCGCATCATCATCAAGGGAGACTCGCAGCTCCTCATCAACTTCTCCAACAAAAGGTATAAGTCGAAGGATGAGCACATGGCAGCTTATCTAGAGGAGGTATGCAAGATCGAGAAGCACTTCATAGGCATGGAGCTCCAACACATTCCTTGCGGTGACAACAGTGAGGCGGACGAAATTGCCAAGCGTGCATCTCGCCGCGAGCCCCAGAACCCTGGCATCTTCGAGGAGTGGCTCCTAAAGCCTTTAGCGGTGCCGTCGATCATCGGCCCCAAGGCGCCTCATGAGGAGCTCCCTCCGATGACACCCATGGTCGCACCAGACTGCGAACCATGCTCGAGCGCTCGCCTGCTGTTGGCACTGGAGCTGCAGCCCGAGACCTGGATCACGGAGATAAAGCCTATTTCGAGGGTGTCGTCCTCCTGGTGATCGACGCAGAGGTAGAGCATGTGGCCCGCTAAGACGCGCTCTACCACGTGAAGGAGGTTGACATGTACCACCACCGCCCAAATGGAGTTGCGCTATGGTGCATCTCCAAGGAGCAAGGGCGTGCACTGCTTGCTGACACCCATGGCGGTGACTGCGGCACCACTCATTCTCGTGCACTCTCGCAGGAAATGCATTGCACAACGCTTTTACTGGCCCACAACACTTGAGGATGCCATGGAGCTAGTCCAGGCATGCGCGGCATGCCAGTTCGACGCCAAGCAAATCCATCAGCCAACACAAGGGCTCCAGGCCATTCCCCTCTCGTGGCCCTTCACGGTCTGGGGGCTGGATATCCTCGGGCACTTTCCTCACACGGTCGATGGCTATCGCTACCTCTACATCGTCATCGACAAGTTCACCAAATTGGTGGAGGTGGAGCCTGTCTGGACCAGATCAGCCGTCAAGTTCATCAAGGGCCTGGTGTGCCGCTTCGGCGCCCCAATCGAATCATCATGAACAACGACACGTAGTTCACCAGCGGCCTCTTCAAGTCGTACTGCAGCAACATCAGCACACATATCTGCTTCACCTCCGTGGCACACCCGCGTAGCAACGGCCATGCCGAGCATGCCAACGCTGAGGTCCTCAAGGGCCTCAAGGCCAGGAGCTTCAAGAAGCAGCTCACGGCCTGTGGCAAGGGCTGGCTGGACGACCTCCGATCAGTGTTGTGGTCCATCTGCACCACGGCGACCAAGCCCACCGGTGAAACACCCTTCTTCCTCGTCTACGGGTCAGAAGCGGTTCTCCCAGCCGAGGTCAAGCATGGGTCCCCGCGTTTCTTGGCTTTCGATGAAACTCGCTAGGGGCCTGCAGGAGGATGGCCTACTCTTCCTCGAAGGGGCACACGGAGAGGCCGCCCTCCGCGTGGCAAGGTACCAGCAGGCATTGTGTTGCTCTCACAGCCGCAACATACGTCCCGGCACCCTCGAGGCTGGTGACCTTGTCCTGCGCTGGATCCTCTCCAGAGAGGGACTCCACAAGCTCTCACCCATGTGGGAAGGCCCTTTCAGTGTCACATATCTCCCAGCCGGGCACGACACGACTTGAGACGAAGGAGGGTGTTTTGGTAGAAAACACATGGAACATCCAACATCTACGTAAGTTCTACCTGTGACCCCACGGATAGGAGCGACATGGAGCTGTACACGTTCCAGAGCTCTCTCTACTCGCGCTGCCACTGACACGCGAGAGCTCCCTCCCACTCTTGTGGAAGCCCCATGCTCAGTGCTCGCGGATGCCCCATGCTCAGCGCTAGCAGCCTACTTACCAGAGGGCCCCCCCGGCTATCACATCCTCAAGCTGACCCGTGTCAAACACTGCAGCTTGTAACTTTCTGTTATGTAATGAATCTACTTCGTGCATTAGTAAAGTTTATTTCCAAAAGGCATCTTTTGCCCTTGCAGCTGAGTGTGCCTTAGGAGGAGCATGCTCACAATCTCCCCCATGGCTGTCACGCGAGCGGGGGCTGGGCACGGTGCTCGCGCTCGGGTCAGTCCCATCAGCAATGCAAAACCCAAGCGACTGAGCTCTGGCTCGTGGGCCTGCTTCCGTGCATGTCACCTCACCCTACTGTAGGACAGTCCAAACGCGACACTACAATCAGAGACCCTTCAACGAAACTTTGTGTGATGCATTAAGTGCAAACGTTGATGTAAAAGAATCATAAAAAAGATACAAAATGTTTGCGATGGCGGAGACATGAAACATGATTCAGATTATAGTTGTGTGTGCAATGCGTGGCATACGGTTAACCCAGAAGAATTGTTTGCGATGAGCCATAACAACAGAAATGGGCAGCCATATCAAGGTGTGTGTGATATAATGCATATAGTTCACTCGGATGAACTATTTGCGATTAGGGAACGCAACAGAAACAGTCAGCGAGATCAAGGTGTGTGCGACATACGACATACAGTTCACTCGGATGAACTATTTTTGATTAGGCAATACAATAGAAATGGTTCAACTTAACAAGATGTGTGTGATATGCGGCGCACAGTTCACACAGATGAACTTTTTGTGATGAGCCAAAAGAACAAAAACGATTCATGTAAACAAGATGTGTGTGATACGCAACAAACATCCCACTCGGATGAACTATTTGAGATGAGAAAATATAACACAGACGGTGATGTAGGGTAGAACCCTAGGGGCCCGATCTTTCATGAAATGGAGGGATCCTACGAAGAACACGAGGGGAACACGAGGGAAATCACTCAACCAACAAGAAAAATCACACATATGCTAGATCCTAGGAACACAAAGAGATACACGATCCACGATCGATCAACAAGGGACGATACATAGGGTAACCGGTTCTTCTCCAAAGGAGGTCTTGATGAACTTCCCAAAAAGGGGTCTTGAATCCAAGGAGGATCTTCTTCGAAGAGGTGTCGGTCCCTCGCAGTGGAGTATATCCGGATGGATGAGCGAAGCTCTATCTCACATATGAGCTAACATAACGCTGACCCTAGTACGGAGCTAAGGGACGAGTATATGTAGTCCAAGGGGTAAGTTGGGGATACATGGGGTGAAACCCATTTCACTGCGCATAGGCAGGGCGGTAGTACCGGTCATGGGGCGGTTGTACCACTGGGCGCTCATGTACTGGTTCCTGGAGGTGCTTCCGGATGTGCTCAGCGGTTGTACCGGTGCTTGGGGCAGTTGTACCGGTCTGGTGGCTGTTACTGTCGGATTGTGGGTTCCAGCAAAACCCTTGAGGTTCGAACTCTGTGGTGCGCACGAAGAACACTCTCTTCCTAGCTTGCCCTCTCAACGATCTCACGGCCTAGCTCGACGAACCCAGGGAACAAGAGACACAAAGGTTTATACTGGTCCGGGCCACCTTGCGGTGTAATACCCTACTCCAGTGTGGTGGTGGATTGCCTCGAGGGGCCGAGGATGAACTAGTACAGAGGGTGAATGACCTCAGGAGGTGAGGTGTTCTTGGGCTCGATGAGCTGGTGGGTGTGAGGGCGATCTGAATGATCCGTCTCCTTGCTACGGTGGTGGCTAGGTCCTATTTATAGAGGCCGTGGTCCACTTCCCAAATGTTAGGCGGGATGGGATCCCACAATGGCCAAGTTTGAAGGGGGACAACTAGTACAAGCTATCCTCACAAAAGGTGGTCTTCGCCTGCCAAAGGCTCTGGTGGTGACGCTGCCGTGGGCTCCGGGGTGACCTCCGCCCTGCTGGCCTTGGTCTTGTTGCACCGATATGGAAACCTTTGCCTGACGCCTCAGGACTCCTCGCCTGCGCTTGCCTCTTTATAACCAAAGAGGAAACTGGTACACTGCGCCCTCTGGTGCCCGCCTGGCCTTGGTCGACATGGCTGACGTCACATGAACCTCACGAGGTACCCCTTGCATAGTGATATCCGCTCCTCGGGAGCCAGCCTAGTGAGGCTGCCCCTAAGGAGGCCTTGGTGTCGTTCGCCTCGCAAGGATTGGTCCCTCGCGAGGGTCTTGAGTGGTTGCTGCTGAAGATGGGCCGTACCAGGCCGTTGGTGGAGCCATGCACAAGCTCGCAGGCAGGCAAGTCTAGGCACCCCCGGTCCCAGAATGCCGAGAGTAGCCCCCGGGCCCAAGGCACGCTCGAACTTGGCTTCGAGGCGAAGCCAAAGGGCAAGTGCTGAGTGCTGTGGGCCCCAACCGCATGCGGCCTTGATTGACGCGTGGCGATTGACGAGACGTGGGCGTCTCTGCTTCCCCATGCTGCCTCGACAACCGTTCTCACCTGACAAAAGGCTAGCGCACGCTGCAGAGCCTTCATGACCTTCCTTCGTCTTGCTCCAGATCCCCTTTCTTGTTCTTTGGCCCCAGATACTACAGGTCCGCACGAACTCCTTTCTGAGCCTGCAGCCGTTGGTGTCCGACAAGGCGAAGGCCATCTAATCGTCCTCCTGGTACGAGCCCGCCCTGGGCGCGCCCAATGTCTCAGAGAAGAACCTCGCCACCGTGCTCCTAACGGCGGTGGACGACAGTAATGAAGGGGGATAGACCGTGCTTCGGGTCGGCTCTGCCGAGCCAGAGGCCTCCGGTAGTACCTTCTACCCCTTCTTCATGCTCAGTATCTCTGCGGGGCTGGTCCCCCCTTTCTCTGAGTTTTTCTACGCCATCCTCCGCCATTACAAGCTTCACACCCTCCATCTTCATCCCAACTCTGTCCTTCTCCTGTCGATCTTCTCCTTTTACTATGAAGCATTCGCGGGGGTTGTGGGACCGGTTTACCATGCATTGGCAGCCCAGAGACCATGTCTTCTGGCAACACACAACATCTTGGTACAGAAAACGACCGCTTTATTGATGCTAGCGGACCAGAGTTTATATTACAACAGTTGTCGAGGCCAAGCGGCATGACCAGTGCGGCTGAACAATATGTACATTATTTAGTGAACATAAAGGGGCCTCGATCATAACAACTACGCGGCAGCGGAACGTCGTAGCGGAAACTCTATATCACAGGGACACCGATGTGGACACGATCTAGACTCGAGCAGTACTCCTTTCCAACGAGACTTTCCTGAAATCCGGCATGACACGCCAGGTCAGTACATTGAATGTACTTGCAAGCTCACAACGGGCATAATCATAATGGCAAACAATATCATGATAATTAACCAATTAATAGTAATGCTACACTATATGTCCAACATGTTGTGATCATGCTCGAACGTCCCTCGGGACGGACTTACCAACTGTGATCATTCTCGGATCACAAACAAACCACCATCGTGGTCTTGACAAGACTAACTCGTGATCCTTACGGCGATCACAACCACGACCAATATTTGGTCCCGAACATCTCGATGGACTTTCAGCCATCATCAACAGTGCAAAGTTCATAGCTTAGAGTGCAAATTTTATTAAACGTTGACTCATGGTGGGACCTACTATGAGGTGTCTGTGACCGTGGACTCGGCTATCAATAGATTATACACTCTGCAGATGTAGCACATTGTACCCACACCACGGAACCCATGGCCTCGCGCTCCCATTCGGGTGGACCAACGGCATTCCGACAAAACCCTTCCATTGCCATGACACTCTCCCGGCCACTCCGACCAAATCCCCAACGTGCTAGTCCTGGGTGGCCTCGTGTCTAGCAAATACACAACGACCACCATCGTGGCCAAAACGATCCCACTTGGGGACCCGGTACCATAATCTCAACAACGGGCACACAAGGGTATGCATGCTTACCCTGGTTGGCATGCCATAACCTTCCCTAGTTGGAGGCACCAACCAAAGGCAATGTCAATGGACCGAATCAAGGCCTTCCCACAAAGGCAAATGTGGTTGCACTGGGAAAAACTCGATTCAGCGGCACCATGACCCAGTCAACGATATATTCAAGTTGAGTTATATTCAGGTTCAACTTAAAAATGAAAATGGCCGGTGTCATAGCATGCCATGAAATGCAAAACTACACATGCATCACTTATTAACGAAACTGACTGATGCCAACGATATTCACACTAAGCATAAACAACTTATATAACTTTGTTGGTCAAAGTAAGTCACATTTTAACCAAAATATTTTGCAGCAAGTTTTATTATTTTCTCATGCAAGAAAGTAACTCCAATTAATTTCTCACATGCATAGCAAACATTATACCACAAACAAATCCTAATTTCTTTACCAACCTAGTTAGGTCAAACATTCTGTAAGTCAAGTAACATGGCTAAACAAGTACTTAACAGAATATTTTTTTAGCAAATTTTTCTATTTTATTTATGCAAGAACATAACTTTAAGTAATTACTAACATGCATAACAAAATTATTTTTTTATCATCACCACAAATAGATCTTAGCTTTGCTTTACCAACTAAGCTAGTTTCAACATTTTGTAAATCAAGCATAATGACTAACAAACACTTAACAGAATATAAATAACATAATAGTTATTTAAATGCAAGGATTAATCATTTCATTCAAGTAAGAAAATCATAAATATTGAAATGACAACATGAAAATGTTGTTGTGGCTTGCCTTAGTGCAGATGAGGTTCACAAGCCTTCTGGTGATCTTGACAAGCCCCACCCTCTGAAAGTAATTTTAGGCACAAAAAGAAAATATCAAGAACACTTCTAAAAATCACCAAAAATTTTAAACAGCTTAGAAAAATCTCATCTTTGGTGATCTGCTAGATTTCTTTGCAAAGAACAAAATGCAAAAAGAATCAATTCATTTGGACTTATGGTTGAAGTGTTATGGATGTCTGAAGTATTCTGTAAATTCAAATGAATTTGAATAAAAATAAACAAACTGGGGGGTGATGTCTAAGGCGTAAAACCCTGGGGCGCCACCACTCGTACCGCTTCGCGCGCGTACAGAGTGGCTGGCTAGCGGGCCCCGCTAGTTAGGTGAGGAGGAGGGGGAGAAGGAAACAGAGGGAGTCGCGGCTTCGCCGGAGCTCTCGCCGGCGACGAGGGCTCCTTGGCGACGAGGGAGGGATGGAGAGAGGGGACGGAGGCGCACCTGCCCGTACCCGTAGCATAGCTAGGGGTGGTCAGTCGGTGTCAGAATCGACCTCGCAAGCGAAGGCAGAACGCGGTGGTCGCCGGAGAAGAGGAAGACGGCGAGCTGAGGCAACTCCAGGGGCTCCAGGGGAACGGGATGGCCTCACCGGAGAGAGGCGGAGGCCCTGGAAGGGTCGCCCTGGCCTGGGAGGGACTGGAGCTCCCACGGCGACCAGAGGCGATCGCCGGCGAGCTCGAGCTCGAGGACGGCCGCCCGCGGCCTACCCGGCTGGGCTATGGTTTCCTACGCGCTTGTGGGGTGTGTGGGAGTGGTGGATGGTGCTCGAGGAGGCTGGGGGCGGCTCCATTTATAGGCGAGCGAAGAGGGGGGTTCGGGCTCTGCCGGTGGACATCTGTCCACGGCGCCCGGTGACGAGCAGCGTCAGTGGGAGGGGGAGAAGGCGACGCAGCTCACGCGGCAACTGTTGGCAAACGGGGATGAGCACAGGAACGAGGAGAAGGCGACGAGCACAGTGCGCACCGCACTGTTGGGTTGGCCGGACCGTGCCCGTGCTCGCTGCGGCGAGCTCCGGCGTCGGCGAGCGCCAGAGGGAAGTTAATGGCATTGAGACGAGGATGGTGGCGAGGTTTGGCACGCTCGGGCTGACGGGGGAAGCGAGCACGCAGCGAGCAGGCGCGCCAGCGGCACTCGTGAGCGCGTCGACACGCAGGCATGACATGGTGGACACGCGTGGTCACCGCGCGCACTCTTCCCTCAGGCCAGCCTACGTCCAAAAATCATGTCTAGCATGTTGTTCGTGGTGGTTTTGAAGTTTACCACACTTTGGTTTGGATCCAGGCGCAATAGAGGAGTTTTTACATGCCAAGTAAGTTTCTAGTCAGTAACTTTGAGCAGTTACTGAGGTCCAATTGCTGGGAGTTGGGGGCTGTGCTTTGGAGGTTAGCCATGATCTACTAAGATGAAAATGCACAAGAAAACCAAGGCACAATGGAGCAAGTAAAATGGTAGTTGCTGTAGAAACCACCATTTGTGTCCATAACAGAAAATATTTTATGTAGCAAAAACATTCCAAAAAGTTATGAAATATTTTTTTTGAGGAAGGTGCCCTAGGTTTCAAATAATATTTTTGAATTATCTCAGATTTTTCTAGGCCATAAAAATTGGGGTTGCTTTGGAGCATATTAATCTAGCTTGGGTTTTTGGGAGAAAAATGAATATTTTTCATTTAAGAAAAATATTCCAAAGATTATTTAGGGGTGGATCAGAAGGGGAATGATTATTAGGGAGGGAAATGAAGCACTTGGGTGAAAGCCAAGGATACCCAAGTGTTTAAGTCCATATGAAAAGATTCAAAAACTCCAAATTTCAAATTGATTCCAAATAAAATCAAGAAAATGAGAGAGGGCAAAAACCAGGCTGTCACAAACCTCCCCCACTTAGAATGAATCTCGTCCTCGAGATTCGGTTGCTTGGGAAAACCACTCTGGATAATGTGACTGTAGAAATTCTTCCCGCTCCCAAGTTGATTCTGACTCTATGTGATGCTCCCACTGAACTTTGTAAAATTTCCTTACTTTACTGCGAGTGACCCTTTCCATCTGATCCAAAATTCTAAACGGTCTCTCTTCATAAGTTAAATCATTTGCCAGCTCTACCTCAGCCATAGCAGTCCTTTTCTCAGGCGGGGATATGCATCGTCTCAATTGTGAAACATGAAACACGTTGTGCACGTCTGCCAATTCAGCAGGTAGTTCCAATTGATATGCAACAGTACCCACTCGAGACATAACCTGGAATGGACCAATAAATCTGGGTGCCAACTTTCCACGAGTCTGAAATATCTTGACTCCTTTCATAGGAGTGACTCGGAGGTATACATGTTCTCCGGGTTGAAAATTGATCTGTCGGTGCTTTGCATCATAATAACTTTTCTGTCGAGATTTGGCCAATTGCAATCTGTCTCTGATTTCCTTAACTTGTTTCTCAGCTTCCATCATGAGATCTGTTCCGAAGATACGGCTATCTCCAGTTTGAGACCAATTTAAAGGAGTGCGACACTTATGGCCATACAGAGCTTCATACGGTGACATTTTTAGACTGGTCTGGAAGCTGTTGTTATAGGAAAACTTGGCATATGGCAAGCAGTCTTCCCATTTAGGTCCTTGGGCTAAAGCACAGGCTCGCAACATATCTTCGAGTATTTGATTTACCTGCTCATCATCCATCCGTCTGAGGATGATAAGCAGTACTATATTTTAGTGTTGTCCCCAAGGCTTGATGGAGGCGTGACAAAAAAACGGAGGTACACTAGGAACCTCGGTCGGAAGTGATAGTTCGGGGTACTCCATGCAGACTGACTATTCTGGATACATACAGCTGTGCAAGTTGATCTGCTCTGTATCTGGTGCTGATCGGAATGAAGTGAGCAACCTTGGTTAGGGTGTCCACTATGACCCAGATTGCATCATTGCCTCGCTGAGTCTCAGGCAATCCCGTAATGAAATCCATACAAACGTCATCCCATTTCCATTGAGAAACTAGCACAGTTGGAGTCCGACTGGCTTCTGATGCTCTGCCTTCACCTTGTTACATATGTCGCAACATGCCACAAAATAGGCAATTTCTTTGTTCATTCCATCCCACTAGAATATTTGTCTAAGGCCCGGGTGAATGGAATATGAGGATTCGTGTGCTTCTGACAGGATTTTCTTCCTTTAAGTCTGGTTGATTGGGTACACAAATCCGTCCACGGAATCGGAGGGTATCGAATTTGTCCTTGGAGAAATCTAGGGTCTGCTCTGCCATCTGGCCCTTGGCATATCTTTGTAGCTTGGTGTCAGCTGGCTGGGCCTTGCAGATCTCTTCCTCAAGTGTGGAGGTAACTTCCAAAATATTAGCGAGGCCAGCATCCACTATGAACAGGTTGAGCTGAGCGATATCCTCTTGGAGTTCGGGAGGCAAGGATTTCAATATGACATTCAAGCTGACGGGCTTTTGACTGAGTGCATCGGCAACCACGTTGGCCTTACTCGGGTGGTAATTTATTCCAAGATCATAATCCTTGACCAACTCTAGCCATCTTCGTTGACGGAGGTTTATATCTGGCTGAGTAAAGATGTATTTGAGACTTTTGTGGTCGGTAAAAATTTGGCACCTTTTTCCAATGAGGTAGTGTCTCCAAATTTTTAGCGCATGAACCACCGCATCCAATTCCAAATCATGAGTAGGATAATTTCCCTCGTGGGGTCGTAGCTGTCGTGATGCATATGCTACTACCTTGTTGTCTTGCATAAGTACGCAACCAATGCCTTGCCTGGAGGCGTCACAATACACATCAAAACTGCGATAAATGTCTGGAAGAGTCAATACAGGTGTGGTTGTCAGCCGTATCTTTAGCTCATTAAAACTTTTCTCACAGTCCTCCGTCCATTCAAACTTCTTATCCTTTTTGAGTAGCTCCGTCATGGGTTTAGCAATCTTGGAAAACCCTTCAATGAAACGACGGTAATATCCAGCTAATCCGAGAAAACTCCGGATCTGCGTCCGCGGTCGTATGGCACCCAATCGAGCACATCCTTTACTTTGCTCGGGTCCACGCCTATACCTTCGGCGGATAGTACATGTCCGAGAAACCCAACTTGCTTGAGCCAAAATTCGCATTTACTGAATTTGGCGTATAGCTGATGGTCGCAGAGTCGTTGTAGCACTGCTCGGAGGTGATCCTTGTGCTCTTCTTCACCCTTGGAGTAAATGAGGATGTCATTGATGAAGACTACCACGAATTTGTCGAGGAAGTCCATGAATACTGTGTTCATCATATGCATGAAGAAATCAGGGGCATTGGTGAGACCAAAGGACATCACAGTATATTCATAAAGACCGTACCGAGTAGTGAATGCGGTCTTAGGAATATCCTCCTTTTTAATCTTGAGGTGATGATATGCGGTCCGTAAATCGATCTTAGAGAATACTTTAGCCCCACTGAGCTGATCAAACAGATCATCAAACCTTGGAAGCGGATATTAATTTTTGATGGTGACCTCATTCAGCTGGCGGTAATCAAAGCACATGCGGAGACTGCCATCCTTTTTGTCCACGAAAATAGCAGGTGATCCCCATCGTGAAGAGCTGGGATGAATATATCCTTTCTGGAGCAGTTCATCAAGCTGTTTCTTTAGCTCCACAAATTCTGATGAGGGCATTCGATTGTATTTCTTGTATAACGGTGCAGTTCCGGGCACATGATCTATTGCAAATTCCAGCCGATCTGGTGGCATGCCTGGCAGTTCTTCTTGAAATACATCATGGTACTCGCTGACCACAGGAATTAATTCCAACTCAGCCACAGCGGTGAAAATCAATTCTTGCTTCGGTATATTCTCGCGAGCATAGAATTTGGTAGTCTGCCCATTCAGACTGGTCAAAGTGACTTCTCATGTTGCGCAGTTTATGCAAACTTGATATTTGGTCAACCAATTCATACCCAATATAAGATCCAACTTTTCAGACTCAATGATTATCAGAGAGGTTGGAAAGTAGACTCCACTGATATTGATTTCCAGATCACGGCAGATCAGATTGCTCTTGATTAAAGATCCCAGGGTTTGTGCCATCATATTTTTGCCCAAAAGTGTACAAGGAAATTGGTTTTGGGCAACAAAACTCTGAGAAATAAAAGAATGGGAAGCCCCAGAGTCAAATAAAATTACGGCGGGTATGTCATTAACAGAAAACATAGCGATGACGACTTCTGGGTTCTCTTGGGCTTCATCGACTGAGATATGATACACGTGCCCAGTGAAGTTTTGCTGGGTCGGGCATGACTCCATAAAGTTGACTTTTGGCCTGATTAGGGCATTCGCCTTGTTGTTCTCGGGGCACTGTCTGGCATAATGTCCGTTCTACTCACAACTGAAGCAAGAATTATTGCGCTGACGCTCCTCATGCATTGGGTTGGTCACGACATTCTTGACTTGAGTGGTGGTCTTGTTAACATTATGTTGCCAATTTGGTTTGTATTCCACCTGAGTCTGCTGCTACGTACGAGCCTTTTGCACTGGTTGCCCATCCTTCTTTGGCTCAAACTTATGCTTGTTGTCGTTGTTAACAGGCCTATTATCTGATATAAGCTTGTGCTCCCGTTTAGCAATGAAAGCCCTGTTCACGAGAGTTTGGAAATCTGGGAAATCAAGCATACTGAGAGTACACCGGAGTTGCGGATTTAAGCCTCCAAGAAATCTGTCAATCTTCCTTTCTTCGGTGGCCACGTCATAAAGAGAGTAACGGGCCGATGATTGAATTTTGCAAATATTCACCCACAGACTAATTTCCTTGGACGAGTGCGAGAAATTCACGCTGCTTAGTCTTCATAACTCCAGTAGGGATATGATATTTCTGGAACTAATCCTTAAACTTTTCTCAGGTGATTTCTTCATCAACAGGCCACATGGCTTTTGCATTTTCCCACCATATGTAAGCTGCGCCTTCAAGGTAATGAGATGCAAATATAAATTTATCATTTTCTTTAGTACGAGCAATCTCAAGCTTTTTCTCAATGGTCCGCAACCATTCGTCTGCATCCAATGGGTCAACAATCTGACTGAAACTGGGTGGCTTGGTCCTTTGAAAATCTGACAGCTTTGAGTGATGACCGTTCCGATTTCCATTATGTCCAACCATAGCCTGCACACTTCTTAATATTTCGATCAGATCATTGTTCCTTCTTTCCTCAAACATGCGCAGAATTTGCTCGGTGGAGGGCAGATTTGGCGGTGTAGGCGGTGGCGGAACGTACGGCTCGGGAGAATGTCCTGCCTGCCGTACGGAACGACGAACAGGAGTTCCCTCATGAACGTTGCTACTACTGCCTCCCCGCGTCATCCTATTGTGGATTTTTTCCCAAGACAACGCAATCGAGATGAGAAACATCCAAGAATAAATTTGGGGAAATTTGCTCAACAAATCCCGGAAGTAAACAAAAGACCGAAGAAAATACGGTGAATAAAGTCCCAACATAATTATACATAGACTCATACATGAAAGATAAACAACACGACAGGTTCAACTACTCTCATACATGCAACGAAGCATCATGACTCATACGACTACATCCGTACATCATCCGGACGACTACGAATACTCAAATATACTACTGCTCTGCTGGTGCTGCGGTGTCCTCCCTTGAAGCGGTCTCGGATCCTGAACTGACGAGGTTAACGGAAACCTCCGGGTTAAAGGTAAGACGACGGCGCTGCCTCGAGGGCTCTCCCTCAGGGGCAGGGGTAGGATGAAGCATCGGGGCTATAGGAGTAGCGAGTAGTGAAACCCACTCGGCAGGAGTATTGAGAGGATTCACGGCCGAGACGCCCGTGCTACTCGGAGGAGTAACCGGTGAAATAGGGGAACTAGAACTAGCTGGAATATAAGGGGTAAATCCCAGAGAAGATGGAGTAGTGGCAGATCTAGTAGTGACTAAAGCAGCGGCTAAAGCAGTACGGGAATGAGTTAGCTCTCGAGCCAGCTCGTGGATCATAAGATAGCTAGAAGTGACATAACGAGCAAGGTGGCTAGCAACACTATCAGACTCCGGATCAATGATAGGGAAACGGACACGACCATTGTCGTGCAGAGAAGGGTAGTAATAGAAACCTGGGTGGTTCTGCATTCGGACCTCGTTGTAGCGAAGCTCGAAAGGACCTTGAATGCAGCAAACTGGATAGCCTGAGAAGCGGTGGAGGCGTAACCGCTTCGGGAAGTACGAGTGTAAGAGGTGGAATCGGAACTAGTGCGCAGAGTGACCACTGCGTGATACTCATACACTAAATCAGCTAGACGCTCCCGGTACACACGATAGACTGGGTCATCTCTGAGAGGGTACAGCCGACGCCACACGTTGCGAAGGAGGTGCAGTGACATGTACGACATCAACTGCAACTGGCACGGATACTGCACCAGAGTGTAACATCCCAAATTTTCAATTTGGAATGTTATACATAGAGCATCATTGCATATCATATTTTTTTCATTGCATTTTTGCTCGATCCTAGGAATTCTACACAACTCAAGGACCCACAGAGAGAGTTGGGGATTTTCGTTATTTTCATATTTGAGTTTTCTCAAATTTTGAAAATAGGATCATTGATTTTAATTATTTTATCTTCAATTATTTCTACTATCAAAATATGAGAGAGGAATAAAATGACTTTCCCAAAATAAAGAAATAATGAAGATTTAATAATAAAATCAAATAAGATTTTTATTTTGGAGTTTTTCACCTTTTTATTTTAATTTCGGAAAAATGCGCGTTTTTCAAAATTGCATTTAGGCCCCAAATAAATGTTCATTAAATCCTGATTGATTTTAGAAGCCGGGGAAAATTTATTTCGGGAATTTTGGAGTCTGTTTAGTATTTCTTTTTTTTTCTGCGCGTTATTTAAAAAACCCAAAATAAAAAAACCGAAAATAAAAAAACCGAAAAAAACCGAAAAAACCCGAAGAAAAACCGCTCGGTTTGTATAAAAAAAACCGGCAAAGAAAACGTGGCGGCGGCGAACCTCGGGCGGGTCACAGTGTCGTGGCTGACTCGGCAAGGCTGGCGGCTCGGCTCGCGGCGGCGGCACTAGGCTAGGGTTAGGGTTAGGGTTTGGTGAGGTGTGGGCGTGGCGGGCGATCGGGCTCGGGCGCTGGGTGGGTGGCGGTAGGCGGGTTGGGCTGGTTCAGTGCTGGGCGGCGCTATATATAGTGCCCCGAGCGAGTCCCGCTGGCACACTCAAGGTCGGTCTGTGAGCTTTTTTTTAATTAAGGCGCAGAAAAAAAAAGAAATACTAAACGGACTTCAAAATTCCCGAAATAAATTTTCCCCGTCTTCTAAAATCAAGCCGGATTTAATGAACATTTATTTGGGGCCTAAATGCAATTTTAAAAAACGTGCATTTTTCCTAAATTCAAATAAAAAGGCGAAAAACTCCAAAATAAAAATCTTATTTGATTTTATTATTAAATCTTCATTATTTCTTTATTTTGGGAAAGTCATTTTATTCCCTCTCTCATATTTTGATAGTAGAAATAATTGAAGATAAAATAATTAAAATCAAATTATCCTATTTTCAAAATTTGAGAAAACTCAAATATGAAAATAACGAAAATCCCCAACTCTCTCCGTGGGTCCTTGAGTTGTGTAGAATTCCTAGGATCGAGCAAAAATGCAATGAAAAAATTTGATATGCAATGATGCTCTATGTATAACATTCCAAATTGAAAATTTGGGATGTTACAAACCTACCCCCTTAAGATGAATCTCGCCCTCGTGATTCGGGTTGGCTAGAAAATAGGTGAGGGTGGTCCTTAAGCAAATCTTCCTCTCGCTCCCAGGTGGCTCCATCCTCAGTGTGGTGGCTCCACTGAACTTTGCAAAACTTAATGACCTTGCTGCGGGTGACTCGGCTGGCATACTCCAGAATCTTAACCGGTTTCTCCTCGTAGGTCAAATCATCATTCAACTGGATCACTTCTAGTGGCACGGTATCTCTCAGTGGTATATCAGCCATCTTTGCATGACACTTCTTCAACTGAGAAACATGAAACACATCATGAACTCCTGACAATCCTTCGGGTAGTTCCAACTTGTACGCAACTTCTCCCATACGTTCCAAAACTCGATACGGTCCTACAAATCGGGGCGCTAACTTTCCTTTAACTCCAAAACACTTAACTCCTCGAAGCAGCGATACTCGAAGATAAACTCTGTCTCCGACTTCGTATTCTGTCTCCTTGCGTTTTGAATCTGCATAACTTTTCTGTCTCGACTGGGCTACCTTGAGCCTATCGCGAATCAACTTTACTTTCTGTTCAGACTCCTTAATCAAATCCGGTCCAAACAATTGGCGGTCTCCAACTTCATCCCACAACAACGGGGTCCTGCACCTCCTTCCGTACAAGGCTTCAAAAGGTGCCATCTTCAGACTGGTTTGGTAACTATTGTTATAAGAAAACACCGCATATGGCAAGTTTTCATCCCAACTTGATCCATAATCCAAAGCACAAGCTCTAAGCATATCCTCCAAAATCTGGTTGACTCTCTCGGTTTGTCCATCTGTCTATGGATGAAAAGCTGTGCTAAACTCCTGCCTGGTTCCCAAAGTTTCGTGTAACTGCTTCTAGAACTTTGAGGTGAATTGGGTTCCTCTATCTTATACGATACTCCTCGGAACTCCATGCAAGCATACAATCCTGGTCATGTATATCTTAGCCAATTTGGCACTTCTGTAGGTAGTCTTCTTTGGAATGAAATGAGCTACCTTCGTCAAGCGGTCGACTACAACCCAAATCGAGTCATAGCTCTAGCGAGTCTGGGTAATCCCGTGAAGAAATCCATACCTAGTTTATCCCACTTCCATTCGGGTATAGGCAATGGTTGTAACAATCCTGCTGGCTTCTGATGTTCTGCCTTCACCCTCTAACATACATCACAAACTGCTACATACTCTGCAATATCCTTCTTCATTCCGGTCCACCAGAAAGTATTCTTCAAATCCAAATACATCTTGGTATTTCCTGGGTGAATCGAATATGGTGAATCATGTGCCTCTCGTAGAATCAACTTCCTGATCTCCGGGTCATTGGGCACGTAAATACGGTCTTCAAACCATAGGGTATCGTGCTCATCCTCACGAAATCCCTTAGCCTTTCCTTCGCTCATTTTCTCCTTTATAGAGGCAATCTCTTTGTCGGTCTTACGAGCTTCCTTATTTTATCCATCAAAGTTGATCAATCTCCAATGCTGCTACATAGCCTCTGGAACTATTTCCAAACATAGCTCTCAAGATCCTCGACTAATTCCTTTGGTATTTCTCCGTCATTAGTGTGTTGGCGTGACTCTTACGGCTCAACGCGTCGCTACAACGTTAGCCTTTCCGGGGTGATAATGCAATCTCATATCATAATCTTTGATGAGCTCCAACCATCTCCTTTGCCTGAGATTTAGCTCCTTCTGCGTGAAAATGTACTTCAAACTCTTGTGATCCGTATACACCTCACAATGATTTCCAATAAGGAAATGTCTCCATGTTTTCAACGCATGCACTACGGCTGCTAACTCCAAATCATGCGTAGCATAATTTAGCTCATGAGGCTTAAGCTGTCGTGAAGCATACGAAACAACTCTCCCCTCCAGCATAAGCACTGCTCCAAGTCCTCGACGTGAAGCATCGCAATATACCTCATAATCCTTGGTCTGATCTGGCAGAATTAACACTGGTGAGGTAACCAAACGTTTCTTCAACTCTTGGAAACTAGCTTCACACTCCTCGGTCCAAATGAACTTGGTATCCTTCTTCAATAATTCTGTCATAGGCTTCGCAATCCTTGAGAAATTCTCAATGAATCTAAGGTAGTATCCTGCTAGTCCAAGGAAACTCCGGATCTCTCCAACCGTTGTTGGCGCTTTCCAGTTTGTTATAGTGACAACTTTAGTGGGGTCTACTGCTATACCTTCTCCGGATATAACATGTCCAAGAAATCCAACTTCCTTCAACCAAAACTCACACTTGCTGAACTTGGCATACAACTGGTGTTCTCTGAGCTTTTCGAGTACCAAACGCAAATGCTCCTTATGTTCCTCTTCATTCTTTGAGTAAACCAAAATATCATCGATGAACACGACGACGAACTTATCCAAAACCTCCATAAACACTTTGTTCATCATGTTCATAAAATAGGCAGGTGCGTTAGTCAGACCAAATGACATAACGGTGTACTCATACAGCCCGTGCACAGTGGTAAAAGCCGTCTTAGGTATATCCTGCTCTCGAATCTTCAATCGATGGTACCACGATCGCAAATCGATCTTGGAAAACACCTTAGCTCCTTGCAAGCTGGTCAAACAAGTCATTGATCATCGGCAGCGGGTATTTGTTCTTAATGGTCACTTCATTCAATCCAAGATAATCAACAACCATTCTTAATGATCCATCCTTGTTCTCCACTAAATCTTGGTGATCCCCAAAGGCGAAGAACTTGGGCGAATATAACCTTTATCCAAGAACCCTTAATCGCTTCTTAATTTCCTCCAAATCCTGGGCTGGCATCCTATATGGTCTCTTAGATATCGGCCCGATGCTGGCGATAGTTCAATCGAAACTCAATGTCTCTATCCGGTGGCATGCACAGCAACTCTTAGGAAACACGTCCGGGTAATCCTTACCACCGGTACTTCCTCCTGCACAACTCCTGATAAGGAATTTACATGTGCTCTCCTCGGCTCATGTCGTGATACATACTTGATTCTCCTTCCTTCTGGGGTGGTAAGCAAAATTGTCTTACTGGCGCAATCGATGTTTCCTCCATACATCAACAACCAATCCATACCAAGAATTACATCCAAACCTTGGGATTCCAATATAATTAAATACGTTGGGAAAACATGCCTCCCTATACTTAATGGCACTTGAAAACATCCTTGACTGGCCATATACTCCGTTCCCGGTGAGCTTACTAGCATGGGTGTCTTAAGAGTTCTAGTGGGTAGGCTAAACTTATCCGCAAATCCCCTTGATATGAATGAATGCGATGCACCAATCATCAAAAAGAACAACTGCGATAATGACTTAACCAAAACTTACCTATTACTACATCTGGCTGAGCTTCAACCTCCTCCACGGTGACGTGGTTCACTTGTCCTTTGTTGAAAGGATTCGGCTTCTTTCCTGAGCTTCCATTGCCATTTCCATTCTGGCCTTCTGAACAATCGTTTGCATAATGCCCAGTCTTGCGGCATTTAAAGCAAGTGATGTGGCTCGGGTCTACCTTGGATGGTGTTGACGGGTTGGTGCAGTTCTGTCCATTGCTTCCTCCATTCCCGTTGCCATTCTTGGTGCCATTATGGTTGTGCGAGCTACCTCCTCCATGGGTATGCTGAAATTGTTCTCCTGGCTTCGGGGTAAAGCGAAGTTTCTGCTGAGCTCCAGAGTTATTCTTCCCTGTCCATACTTCCTCTTGCGATTGTTAATCTGCTGCTTCCCTTCAATCATGAGAGCATGATCTACTAACTCCTGGTAGTTATTGAAGGTGGCTACCATCAACTGCATGCTCAGCTCATCATTCAGTCCTTCTAGAAACTTCTCCCTTAGCTGCGTCCGTAGCAACATCATCCGGGGCATAACGTGCTAGCTTCTGAAATCATCTACATCTTGCCAACTGTTCGTCCTCCTTGGCGCAAGTTCTGAAACTCATGCTTCTTCATGGCCATAGCTCCTGCTGAAACATGGGCGAGACGAAAGCTTGTTGAAACTGATCCCATGTGGCGGTGTCTCTGAGGGTAAGTGGCTGTAAATTCTCCCACCATGCTGCTGCGGGTCCTTCAAGCTGATGTGCGGCAAACTTCACCTTTTCTCCATCTGCACAACCTGCGGTGGTCAACTCCTCCCTATCTTACGGAGCCAATCATACGCAACAATCGGCTCGGTGCTCTTTGAAAACACCGCGGATTCAGCCTTAAGAAACAGGTCAAATGGTCAGCGGTGGTGGTGGCGGTGGGTTGTTGTTGTTGTTGTTGTTGTTGTTGTTGGTGTTGCCTTGGTTACGTACCAATGTTTGAATCAAGGCATTCATTGCTGAATCAAGCGAGTGATCTCTGGCGGGAAAAACAAATCCGAGTCGCGTCCGGAGGCACCTGAGGGGTTTAAAGAAAAGACGATAATTTAGAATAGAATGAGGTCTAGAGAGAAACACTACCCATATGCACATGAGAAAAATCACACAATATCACTCCAATCAATTCAAACAAGGGCATACAACGGTCTATCTATCGTTACAAAGTCTGAAACTAAAACAAATATAACATGGGGTAATCTACTCTCGTTATGGTGGTCAACTAGAAAAACTGTTCGATGAAGACTCCATGATATATGCTCCACTTCATCTTCGTAATCATCATCACTAGGATCGGAATCGGTGTAAATGCGATGATGATGTAGTTCTCTCGACAGTGCTATCTTCATCTTCTCCTCCGGGTGCTGAATTCCCCATGAGTTCTTCAATATTCTCCTTAAGATCGCCGTTTTGTCCCACTAGAGCTACAATCTCCTCCATGTAGTCCTTGCGAGTGGCCTTCAGTTCTCCTTCTAGTTTGATAATCTTGGCTTTTGCTGTCTTCAACTCCATCATGTCTGCACACATCTGGTTCTCATGGCGTCGAATGTGCTGATTTACCTCCTGGATGAAAGCTGCAATGGATCGGTCCTTCTTAGTGCCAACTATCTCCCATTGTTCATCTCGGCGTTCGCAAATCTGGTAGATAGTATCCTTGAGGTCTTCTTTATAAACTTCTCCAATGCGTCCCATAGTTATGTGAGCTGCCATGCTCTTTCCCAAACTCCAGGTTGGTGCATTGAAAACGCACTCTTTGGGCTCCGTGATTGGCGCAAACGTCCTTCCGGGAACTTGAGCTTGAATCTTCCAAATACCTCTTCGGGTTAAGTGGAATTGTAAGTCCGGTGAAGCTTGGTAATCCGATGTTAAGGTACTTAGTGACTTCCTTCAGGTGTCGTCCAAAGGGTGTATCCTCATCCGCCGAGTGAACTTGATCCTCGCTTGTTATCCTAAAAGAGTAGAAAAGATGAGGAGTTAGAAATGAGAAGAGAGTAGTGATCTAGGGCTTTAGCTTAATGGTCGTGTCCTCACGATCAGCGTGTGCTCGATACCATCTTTGTAGTGACCAGACCTCAAATATCGATCTCGTGCTCGTGTCATCCACGGATCGATGTCTTGACACCACACAAGACTCGAAGGATTTATAACAGAGTAAAAATCACACACTTATTACAATCGAATGTCTCGGAGAGAACTTAATAAAATAAATATGGCTTAAGGCCATCTAATAACGATAACAGCGGAAGGCTTGGAAGAATAAGCGAGTCCATCAACTCCAACGGCATTCTCGAGTATAGAACCACGACCTATGCACCTTACTCGTAAATGCGAAAAGTCGCAACATGAAACGTTGCAGCCAAACGGGTCAAGACATGGAATATCTTGGCAATGTAACACATAGAGAATAATGGAATGATAATCCTATACTACATGCATATATGGCTGGTGGAAAGCTCTAAGGTTACAGTTTTGCATAAAGCCAATTTTCCCTACTGCAAAGGAATAAATTTATGTAACTATCATGGTGGTTGTGAAACATTGAGAAGCGGTGGAGGCGTAACCGCTCCGGGAAGTACGAGTGTAAGAGGTGGAATCGGAACTAGTGCGCAGAGTGACCACTGTGTGATACTCATACACTAAATCAGCTAGACGCTCCCGGTACACACGATAGACTGGGTCATCTCCGAGAGGGTACAGCCGACGCCACATGTTGCGAAGGAGGTGCAGTGACATGTACGACATCAACTGCAATTGGCACGGATACTGCACCGGAGCCATCTACACTCACAACCATTAGCAGGTTAGCATGAAAATATAAACCAAATGCATGCAATGCAACAACCAGCTACAATTGCTACCGGCACTCAACTTAAATTCGTATCTAACATCCAGTTAACACGTCATAGTCTAGCATGGCCTACAGTCAGTGGAAAAAGCGGCTCTAATACCAAGCGTTGTGGCACGCCGGCTCAGAGCGACCGGTTTACTATGCATTGCCAGCCCAGAGACCATGTCTTATGGCAACACACAACATCTTGGTATAGAAAACAACCGCTTTATTGATGCTAGCGGACCAGATTTTATATTACAATAGTTGTCGAGGCCAAGCAGCACGCCCGGTGTGGCTGAACAATATGTACATTATTTAGTGAACATAAAGGGGCCTCGATCATAACAACTACGCGGCAGTGGAACAACGTCGTAGCGGAAACTCCATATCACAGGGACACCGATGTGGACACGATCTAGACTCGAGCAACACTCCTTTCCAACGAGACTTTCCTAAAATCTGGCGTGACACGCCATGTCAGTACATTGAATGTACTTGCAAGCTCACAATAGGCATAATCATGTTGTCAAACAATATCATGATAATTAACCAATTAATAATAATGCAACACTATATGTCCAACATGCTGTGATCATGCTCGAACGTCCCTTGGGACGGACTTACCAACCGTGATCATTCTCGGATCACAAACAAACCACCATCATGGTCTTGACAAGAGTAACTCGTGATCCTTACGGCGATCACAACCACGACCAATATTTGGTCCCGAACATCTCGATGGCCTTTCAGCCATCATCAACAGTGCAAAGTTCATAGCTTAGTGTGCCAATTTTATTAAACGTTGACTCATGGTGGGACCTACTACGAGGTGTCCGTGACCGTGGACTCGGCTATCGGTAGATTATACACTCTACAGAGGTAGCACACTGTACCCACACACGGAACCCATGGCCTCGCGCTCCCATTCGGGTGGACCAACGGCATTCCGACAAAACCATTCCATTGACATGACAATCTCCCGGCCACTTCGACCCAATACCCAACGGGCTAGTCCTGGGTGGCCCCGTGTCTACCAAAGACACAACAACCACCGTCGTGGCCAAAATGATCCCACTCGGGGACCCGGTACCATAATCTCAACAACGGGCACACAAGGTTATGCCTGCTTACCGGGCCAGTGTAAGCATGCCATAACCTTCCCTAGTTGGAGGCACCGACCAGAGGCAATGTCAATGGACCGAATCAAGGCCTTCCCACAAAGGCAAATGTGGTTGCACTGGGAGAAACTCAATTCAGCGGCACCATGACCCAGTCAACGATATATTCAAGTTGAGTTATATTCAGGTTCAACTTAAAAATGAAAATGACCGGTGTCATAGCATGCCATGAAATGCAAAACTACACATGCATCACTTATTAACGAAAATGACTGATGTCAACCATATTCACACTAAGCATAAACAACTTATATTACTTTGCTAGTCAGAGTAACTCACATTTTAACCAAAATATTTTGCAGCAAGTTTTATTATTTTCTCATGCAAGAAAGTAACTCCGATTAATTTCTCACATGCATAGCAAACATTATACCACAAACAAATCCTAATTTCTTTACCAACCAAGTTAGGTTCAAACATTCTGTAAGTCAAGTAACATGGCTAAACAAGTACTTAACAGAATATTTTTTTAGCAAATTTTTCTATTTTATTTATGCAAGAACATAACTTTAAGTAATTACTAACATGCATAACAAAGTTATTTTTTTATCATCACTACAAATAGATCTTAGCTTTGCTTTACCAACTAAGCTAGTTTCAACATTCTGTAAATCAAGCATAATGACTAACAAACACTTAACAGAATATAAATAACATAATAGTTATTTAAATGCATGGATTAATCATTTCATTCAAGTAAGAAAATCATAAATATTGAAATGAGACCATGAAAATATTGTTGTGGCTTGCCTTAGTGCAGATGAGGTTCACAAGCCTTCTGGTGATCCTCAAGACAAGCCTCACCCTCTGAAAATAATTTTAGGCACAAAAAGAAAATATCAAGAACACTTTTGAAAATCACCAGAAATTCTAAACAGCTCAGAAAAATCTCATCTTTGGTGAGCTGCTAGATTTCTTTGCAAAGAACAAAATGCAAAGTTCATTTGGACTTATGGTTGAAGAGCTATGGCTGTTTGAAGTGTTCTGTAAATTCAAATGAATTTGAATAAAAATAAACTAACTGGGGGGGGGGGGGGTTGACGTCGAAGGTGTAAAGCCCAGGGGCGCCACCACTCGTACCACTTCACGCGCATACAGAGTGGCTGACTAGCAGGGCCCGCTAGTCAGGTGAGGAGGAGGGGGAGAAGGAAACAGAGGGAATCACGGCTTCGTCGGAGCTCTCGCCGGCAACGAGGGCTCCTTGGCCAAAACGAGAGGGAGGGATGGAGGAAGGGGACGGAGGCGCACCTGCCCGTACCCGTAGCGTAGCTAGGGGTGGTCGGACGGCGTCGGAATCGACCTCGCAAGCGGAGGCAGAACGCGGTGATCACCGGAGATGAGGAAGACGGCGAGCAGAGGCAACTCCAGGGGCTCCAGGGTAACGGGATGGCCTCAGCGGAGAGAGGCGGAGGCCCTGGAAGGGTCGCCCTGGCCTGGGAGGGGCTGGAGCTACCGTGGCGACTAGAGGGGATCGCCGGCAAGCTCGAGCTCGAGGATGGCGTCCCGCGGCCTGCTCGGCCGGGCTACGGTTTCCTACGCGCTTGTGGGGTGTGTGGGAGTGGTGGATGGTGCTCGAGGAGGCTGGGGGAGGCTCCATTTATAGGCGAGCGGAGAGGGGGTTCGGGCTCCGCCGGTGGACACCTATCCACAGCGCCCGACGACGAGCGGCGTCAGTGGGAGGGGGAGAAGGCGACGCAGCTCACGCTACAACTGTTGGCGAACGGGGACAAGCACAGGAACAAGGAGAAGGCAACGAGCACAGTGCGCACCACACTGTTGGGTTGGCGGGACCGTGCCTGTGCTCGCTGCGGCGAGCTCCGGGGTCGGCGAGCGCCAGAGGGAAGTTAATGGCGTTGAGACGAGGATCGTGGCGAGGTTTGCACGCCGGGCGGGAGCGGGGAAGCGAGCAGCGAGCAGGCGCCGGCGGCACTCAAAGCGCGTCGACACACAGGCATGGCATGGTGCGTGGTCACTGCGCGAACTCTTCCCTCAGGCCAGCCTATGTCCAAAAATCATGTCTGGCATGTTGTTCGTGGTGGTTTTACATGCCAAGTAAGTTTACAGTCAAGAACTTTGAGCGATTCTTCGAGGTCAAATGGCTGGGAGTTGGGGCTGTGCTTTGGAGGTTAGCCATGATCTACTAAGGTGAAAATGCACAAGAAAACCCAGGCACAATGGAGCAAGTAAAATGGTAGTTGTTGTAGAAACCACCATTTCTGTTCAGAACAGAAAATATTTTCTGTAGAAAAAATATTCCAAAAAGTGATGAAATATTTTAGCTCAGGAAGGTGCCCTAGGTTTCACATAATATTTGTGAATTATCTCAGATTTTTCTGGGTCATATAAAATTAGGTTGCTTTTGAGCATATTGATCTTGCTAGGTTTTTGGGAGAAAAATGAATATTTTTCATTTAAGAAAATTTTTCCAAGGATTATTTTGGGGTGGATCAGAAGGGGAATGATGATTAGGGAGGGAAATGAAGCACTTGGGTGAAAGACAAGGGTACCCAAGTGTTTAAGTCCATATGAAAAGATTCAAAAACTCCATATTTCAAATTGACTCCAAATGAAAATCATGCAAATGAGAGAGGGCAAAAACCAGGCTGTCACAGGGGTGATGTCGTCCGTGGCGCTGCTTCACCACTTCTTCTACCTCCGGAACAAGGACGGCCCTTGCTCAGGGTGCGCCAACTTTCTTTCGGCCGACGGAAGCAACGCACTCTTGACAGCAGGGAAGAAGGCGGATTGCTTCCGGAACAAGTGGGTCCTTATGGACGCCAGGAGCCCCTACCCCCGGCTGGTGCTACCGACGGGGATGCCCAAGCCTCATGATGGGTGGAGGAGCACGAAGCTTACCGATCCGTGGGCGGAGCAGGTGTTGGTGAAGATGGCGGCGGACCTGAAGCCTAACGATCCAAGGGCGGAGAAGCTGACAGGGGCCATGATCTTCAAGGAGTTCCTGTCGCAGCGCCTGGCTCCTCTCCAAGCGCGCTCGCGCCCCTTATGGAAGCTCTCAGATGAGGGAGGCAACCTCCGCCTGCGCCCGGAGGCCCTGACTGACAAGGAGCTGGACAAGGTTCTCCACCTCCTGGTTGCGGAGGATCACAGGTACCCGCCTGATACCCTTCTTCCATTGTACCACCGCTCGGATGGGGAAAAGATCGCCGCCGCCATGCCTGTCTTTAACGAGTGCAGGCTCGTGCCGCTCGCGCCTACCGGGGCCCTGGTGGTGGCGGCCCTGGTGGTGGTGTCCTCCGGCGAGTCCGGTGAGGAGGAGAGGCCTGACTCGGAGGCGACCCGGGAAGGGTCAGGAGAGACTTCCCCTTTTCGTGCGGCGGATCTCCTCCGCACCTTCCCCAACAATGACGAGTCAGGCGAGCATCCGGTGAGGGAGTCGCCGATCCCTGCTGGGGTCACGACATGGTCCGGGGGCACCCCACCGAAAAAGCGGCCGGCCGGGGTTCCGATGAAGAGCATATCTACACTGATCTCCCGAGGCGACGCTTCTGCTCTGCTGCCAGCCGGTGTTGCCGCGGGTCCGGCCACTACGCCCTTGTCCTCCCCTAGGGCTCGCGTGTCGGTGCCCCATCCCGTGAAGCTTCCAGGCTTGGTGCTTCAGAAAAGGCCGAGGGAGTATGCCACCGTAGACTAGTAAGTGCTTCGCCCCAATCCTTCATTTCTGTCCTTGCCATAGTTTCTTGATGTCTCCTGCCGCATTGATAGGCCTCCATCGGTGGTGAAGAAGAAGGAGACGAACACAACCCCTGAGGCCCGGCAGCCAGCTGTTGCCGCGCCTCCTCCAGCGCGGAGGGATGGCGACGACTCCCGAGCCTCTGCGTCCGGGTCATCCTCGCGAGATCCAGAAGCTCGGCCTCGGGAGAAGGCAATCTCCGTAGCCCAGGTGGCTCGTGAGGCATCCGCCCCTAGCTCACCTACTGATGTCGCGAAGGCGCAGGAGCCCCCGGCTCCCCTTCCTGTCGCAAATCTGCAGAACCTAGTTTCGATGCCGTTTCTTCCTGCTTCCATTGCACCGCTGGGCCGCTATCCCCTTGCTACGCCTGGCGCCCTGGAGGACGCCCTTCTCGCGCTGACCCATACCTCCAGGGTGCCGACAGTCGGCTGGAGTTGCTCGCGGGGTGGCTGCGATCCGACGCGTCCGTGAGGGCGCCCTGGGGTCAGGCCGCGGCAGCTTTCGAGGAGGGTAAGTGGGTTGCCGACCTGGCCACGGCTGCCCGCAAGGTGGCGTTGAAGGAAGCCGAGGCCGCCAAGGAGCGTTGCCGGGTGGTGGAGGTCGAGCTGGAGAACCTGCGCAAGGAACGCGCTGCCGCGGCCCGCCAGCACGAGGCACGAGAGGAGAAGCTGAAGGCTCGAGAAGACACGGTCACCGGCCGCGATGCTGAGCTGGAGCAGCTGGCGCAAGCGCATGCCGCAGAATGTGACCGCCTGGAGAAGCTGGAGAAGAAGGTGGAAGCAGAGAAGGCCCAACTGGAAGCCAAGGCAAAGGTTCTAGCTGAGGATCGTGTGGCCTTCAAATCCTCTGAACAGAAGTCCCGCGAGGCGCTGCGAGAGCTCTACGGGAAGGGCTTGAAGGAGCCGTTGGTGACCGATGATGAAGGCCCCACCAAGCTACTCCCTCAGCTCATCACTGCGCTCGAGGGCGTTGTTAATGGGATTGGTCCCATAGTGGAACGGTAAGCCCGCACGCTTTCGTCTTCGGCCCTGACGCGCGTCTTCGGCCACCTCCATCTTCTTGACCCCGACATCGACCCCAGCGCCCTGCTTGAACCTGTGGACGAGAAGCACTGCACAGTTGCTGCTGAGGCCGTGAAAGACCAAGTGGGTGCCTTGCTGAGCAAGTTCCTCGCCATCGACTCCGTGCCCCCGGCCAAAGGTACCGCCGATGCTACGGCCGTGGCTGACGGCACGAGCGACAGCGACGCCCAAGGCTGAGGAGAAGGCTTGCTGGTGGGCTTCACTTTTATTTCCTGCAACATTAACCATGCCTCTTGGAGGCGTTAAACTTTCATTTGGTGTTTGAAGAACAATATGTCTTGTAATAATTAGGATTCCGCAATTTCCTTTCCGTTTGCTTGATGTTCTACGTCGGCAAGGCATGGTCCCGCGCGTACCTCAGCCGCCATTGGGTCGTCTGGATCGCCAGGACGAGACCAAGGGGTGAGGGCCTACGTGACCAGTTAGGCTCCTGAGTCGCGATGCTCAAGAGTCCCCCTTGACGTTCAAACAACCTTCGGGAAGGAAGAGTGGGAGTGGGTCTTGGCGTTCTGCGTCGGCAGGGCCCAGCCCCGCACGTACCTCAGCTGCCATTGGGTCGTCCAGATCGCCAGGAAGAGACCAAGGGGTGTGGGGCTATGTGGCCAGTTAGGCTCCTGAGTTGCGATGCTCAGGAGTCCCCCTTGACGTGCAAATAGACCTCCATACCTTTCCTCGCCGAGGTCCCTCTCGAGAGGGATGCGCGATGACTTGGTCCGAGCGACCTGGCAGGGTGGCGTGCGCTAGGCGTGACCCACGCGCAGCCCCCGTGCCAAGCCCACTCGCGCAACTCTCCCGAGAGGGAGTGTTGCGATGAGGCTGGACACTTAGCCTGGAGGCTCCCTGAGGTTGGTACGGCCATGGGGCCGCCCTCAGTTGTTTATCACCAGCGCGGAGCATAGCGCTTCCGCACTTGCACGGGCATAGCCGCTCCTCGACCGTGTCGACTGCCAGCGCGGAGCATGGTGCTTCCACTGGTGCATGGGTGGGGGCTCCCTCTGAGTGAAGCCCCCGGGGCGTGTACAGCCCCGCCCTGGCATGTGGTTTGCACGGCAGTGCTAGACAAGCTGTGTCTGGGCACTCGCGAGCTAGCGAGGGACTCACGAGGCCCTACCTCAAGGTGGGTTGTGCCTGATCTTTTTTTTTGATAGCTTTGGTGATTCTGCGAGATGGTTAGGTGACCTGCGCCGAATGAATCTCCTGAGGCGATCACATGATAAGGCCAGACACCAACGACCCCAGGAGGTGACGTGAGCGGGGCCAGTCGTTGGGTTTATCGACGCTGCCGGGCCGGACCCGAGCACAGACGTCGTGCCCCGTCTTCTCATTCGAAAAATCCTGAAGAAAGACAACCGTCGCGCGGTGTGACGCCCCCGATTCGACCGTACACTAATCATACATGCAAACATGTACGATCAAGATCAGGGACTCACGGGAAGATATCACAACACAACTCTAGACACAAATCAAAATAATACAAGCTTCATATTACAAGCCAGGGGCCTCGGGGGCTCGAATACAAGCTCGATACACAAGAGTCAGCGGAAGCAACAATATCTGAGTACAGACATAAGTTAAACAAGGATGCCTTAAGAAGGCTAGCACAAAAACAACACGATCTAAGAGGCAAGGCCTCCTGCCTGGGACCTCCTAACTACTCCTGGTCCTCGGTGGCCTCCATGTAGTAGTATCCGTCAGCGGTGGCATCTGGCTCCAGGGATCCACCAACTGGTTGCATCAACCGGAAAGAAGGAAGAAGGGGAAAAAGGGGGAGCAAAGAAACCGTGAGTACTCATCCAAAGTACTCGCAAGCATCAGATCTATACTAAGTATGCATTGGTATCAAATGGAAGGGTTGTATCTATGGACTAAACTGCAGGTGCCAGAATAGGAGGGAAGGCCTAGCCTATCAAAGACTAGCATCTTCAAGCAGCTCCAAGCATCTTGCAGCATGTAGATGAGTAAAGAATAGCAGTTTATAAATAACAAGCATGTTGTAACAATAACGCCCAGAGATCCTTTCTCGACTCCCAGCGAGAAAGCAATCCCGGAGCCATATAACTTAAGTATCCATTTCTAGTTGTATTAGATCAAAATATAAGTCTGAATGTCCGTTACCATGGACACGGTATTCGAATAAAGATCTTCCCTGTAGGGGTGCACCAGTTTTCCAACACGCTCGATCACTCTGGCCGGACACACCTTTCTGGGGTCAATGCCCGGCCTCGGAAGATCAACACGTCGCAGCCCGACCTAGGCTCAGCAGAGAGGTCCCCGCCGGTCTACCTCCTAAGCACTCCGGGATCTGGGCCCATCGCCCGTTGCACTCCGGGTCGTTACGTGCAGGGCGGACCTAGGCACCACCTCTGGGGTGCCGGCCCAGCCGTGCCGCAATGCTGAACTGGACGTCTGAAAAAGCTTCGGCTAATACTGCGACGTCGAGGCCCATAACTATTCTCGCTTGGTGGTTGGTGCGTAAAGGCCATAGGCCAATTCAGAACAAATACCCAAACCATAGCGTATTATTAGCTCACGGAGACGAGCAGAGACTCACGATAATGTGACCCCATCGCCCCGTCTCGAGGAAATACGGCAAGGGCAAGCCCAGCCCACTCGAGGGCTGCCAGACTTCCCGGTCGTGCCTCGTAACCATCTTGCGGGTGCTCTCCGGGCCCGCCCGACTTTCTCAAAGGTCTCAAGTAATGTCAATGTAACAGTATGTCCAAACATCAAGGGGAAAACCCAAGGAATCACCCTCGGAGGATTCCACTCGATGTAATCATCAAGGTGAACGTAAGAGGAACCACCCTCGAGGTTCACACTTGAGGGGTTGCATGACAGAGCCGTATCGGGAATGGTGAAGGAGGAAATCACCCTCGATGACCAGGACCAAATAGCTACACTACAGAATTATCATCAGGAGTGCATTATGAGGGATCACCCTCGGCACTCGATAGTAGCTCTGCAGAGTCGAACAACTAAAGGGGCGTGATGTGATGTGCGGTGTCGGGCTCTGGTCGTCGATCATCTAGCTCGAGTCGTTGACGATGAAGCAGGGGCAACAAGGACAAGTGGGGGTCACTGATGGATCACTATTCAACCTATACTAAGCAGTTTAGGATAAGCAGGTAAGGTACAACAGCAGGTACAAAAGTAGGCTATGCATCAGAATAGGAGTAATCAATAACAGTAGAAAAATCTAATGCAAGCATGAGAAAATGGAACGGGCGATATCGGGATGATCAAAGGGGGGCTTGCCTGGTTGCTCAGACAAGGAGGGTCGTCGTCGACGTAGTCGATCACAGTGGCATCGGCAGCCGTCACGGGGTTTACCGAAGAGAAGAGGGGGGAGAAAACAGTAAATATATAGCAAGCAAGAGCATAACAGGACAACGGGAAGAGCTAGATGTGTTCTAACGTGGTCCTACACATTACCGGCGAAGGGGAATAACATCCGGGAATGCTTTCCCGAAGTTTGGCATTTTCAGACAGACGAACCGGAGGGGAAAAGTTCCACATTCTCTATGCTAGGGGCATGTGACAGATGCACGGAGAGTGTGAGAGCGTATTTGGATTCGTCTCGTCGTTCTGAGTAACTTTCATGTAGAGAACCTTTTCATCCGAGCTACGGTTTATTTTATATTATTTTCCAAATATTTAAACAATTCCTGAATCATTATTAATTCGGAATAAAAGGTGAAATTGCTATGTGCACCCGGCAGAGTGTACACAGTAGGGCCACTAGAGGCTGACAGTGGGTCCAGGGGGTCCCAGTTGACTCACTCAACAGTCAACTGTTTGACTATTGACTGGTCAAAACTGTAGATGGGGCCTAGGTGTCATTCACACATATCTTGCATTTTCTTTTTAAGTGGATATTTAGAGGGGGGGTCCACCTGTCATTTGCAATATACCTAACCACTGATTAGACTAACTAGTAGGAGTACTAATTAGCTAACGGAGAGCCAGCCGGCCACCACACACACAGAATACACACACGCACACACAGTTCTGTTTTCTCCTAACAAAAGATAGCATTTTGTGATTTTCATAGGATTTATTCCATGCATCAAATGGATTTGGTCCAGTGGGATAAAATGGAATTTGTCAAGTAGACTACCTACTCATATTATTTTTACCACTTTTAGCAGTTGTTTAACTGCTGATTAGAGGCTGCCAAGGGAGCTAGTCCGTGTAATATTCGCAAAGCTAGCCATATAGCTACACTAATTAGCAGCATGAGATTGATGAAACAGCGGCATGCACACGAGTTGGCGTTAGGCGCGGCGCTGCACTGGCGTGAGCCTGGGCTGCTTGGCGACACGGGTGAGGGCGATGGAAACAGCGTTGCATGGGGCGGTGGGCCTTGAGGGCGAACACGGCGGCGCTTCGTCTTGTGAGAGGCAACAGCGATGAGTAGTAGCGAGTAGCAGCGCATCGCAGACCAGGTGCAGCAGCTCACGAAGGCGTCCGGGGCGCGACAACGCCGAAGCGGACGCGTCGTCGGCGCAGCCGGCGCAAGCGAGTGCGACGAGAGGCGGCTGCGGCCTGCGCGTGGAAGCGAGGAACGCGGGATGGGCAGGCGAGCTTGCGCTCGGACGCAAAGCGTCGGCCATGGTGGCCAGGCTCACGAGGACGACGATACAACGACGAATCCATCAAGGAAAAGAGGGGGATGGGGAAAGGAGCTCACAACGGGGCGGATGGAGTTCTCGGGGAGGCCGTGGAGGGCGAGACGACGCAAATCGACGGCGAGGACGTGGCGGCCGTAGTTGAGGAAGAAGGTGCAGGCAACGTGGCTGCGACCTCCCAGCCTTGATCCGGAGTTGTAGTCGATGAAGGCAGCTCCCGCGGGGCTTCTGGACATGGAGAGGTGGCTAGGGGCGCACGTTGGCCACGGTGGTTGTCGACGACGGCGACGACGGCGCTGGGGGCGAGCGGATCTGAAGGGGAAGGAGGTGGATCTGGAGGAGATGCGAGAGAGTGCGCGTGGGGAAGCGAGGAGGATATTTTTGGCGAGTGGGGAGGGTCCAGCACGGCTCTTATCCCCTCGTCGGGGCGTCGCCGGTGAGGTGGCTTGGTGGCGACGGGCAAGCGCGGTCCTGCCCGGTCGGAGGAACAAGAGGGCGACCGGGGGAGGTGGGCTGCTGCGTTGGCTCGGGCGGGAGTGGGCCGAGGCCCGGGGGAGTCAGGGGGCTTTCTCTTTTATTTTATTTTTACATTTATAAATACAAACCTAGACTCTAAATTAGTACTATTAAGTATACCACTGCCACATTGGGTTTGAGGTTCAAATAAAATAGTTTAGTATTTGTATAACTTAAAAAGCATTTAATAATTATTTTTAGCCATTGTTATATTCGCAAAAGAGCATTAAAATACTTTTCAAAAGTGTTGGGTCACCACCATAATTAGTTATGAAATATTTGCCACACCTTGAAAATTTTATTTTGCGTGTTTGAGAAATTTGAATTCTGGGCTTTAATTTGAATTTGAGTTTGAACTAAGATTTGGATCAACCGAGGATTAGCAACAGTAATGTGATGACATGGCACCGTTAGTGGGGGATTATTGTCGCTTAATTATCCAGGCGTCACACGCGGCTCCCGTGGTGATGAGGCACTATGTCACGCGCCCTAGCTCACCCGCCCGTGATTAGCTCATGCAAGGCCCAAGCACCAAGGGCCATGGGAGGTGACGTACACGGGAGCTGGCCCGCGAGCCAGAGCTCAGCCTCTTTGTAAGAACCCTGATCCTAAGTCACACCGATCTAGCATGTAACACATCATATCACTTTGCAGCCCCACACACGGTATTCCCACGGGTGCCACCTTACCTGGCCCAGGACCGTTTGCGCCTTTTGGCTCACGTATATTATAGTGTCGCTAGCATCCATATGATAAAGAACCCGGGCCGACATGACTAGTCGTAAACCCAAGGTGGCACTAACTTACAGCGATAGGCATACATCACCCGGCAACGAACATGTCAGTCATCAACGTATGAACCCAAGTCATAGCAAGCTACAAGGACTTAAAGGAAAAACGCGTGACATTTCCCCGAAGGGACTGACACGGGAACGAAGAAGGACACATGCCAGCTAGCCTAAGTGTTCCGGAGCAGTAGCAAGCTACCATGGCTCAGTGGAAGCACTAGGAGACATTTCCCGGTAAGAGAGGCTACCATGAATAAACAACTAGGTTGTCGGATCCCACACATACCAAGCATTTTAATAACATACACACAATATGCCCGACTCTATGACTCAAAGTATTTATTCAATAGGCTCCGAGGAGCCAAGCATTACAAACATGGGTCTCATGACCCAACATTCAGAGCATACACACAACGGAAGCATAACATGTCTGAGTACAAACAACTACAAATGAAAAGGGATGAGAAGCCTGACTATCTACAAGATCCTCCCAAGGGTACAAGATCGTAGCTGAGGTAACAAGCTAAATGTCGAAGTCCACGCGGAACTACTAGTGAGACTGAAGTCTCTTTGCAAAAACATAAATTAAGCAAACGTGAGTACAAATGTACCCAGCAAGACTTACATCAGAACTAGCTACATATGCATCAGTATCAACAAAGGGGTGGTGGAGATTAACTGCAGCAAGTCAGCTTTGACTCGGTGGCTATCCTGAACTACGACGGCAAGTAACTCTTTTGGGGTGGCGCACACGAGTCCACATATTCACCAATCAATACACCACTATGGACCCACTCCCGTCTCCCTCGCGAAGGCCATCCATAGCACTCACGCTTATCTTGCGCATTTTAGAGTATCCACTTTCACTTGTCTATGAACTGTATAGGCAACCCAGAAGTCCTTTACCGCGGACGTGGCTATTAGAATAGATCATGTTAACCCTGCAGGGGTGTACTTCTTCACACACGCTCTCACCACTTCTCGCCGTTTACACGACATGTACTCGGCAACCTTCAAGCGGAAGCCCAGCGAGGGTGTCGGCCACGACCTGACTGACCACACAAGTCTCTAGTCTAGGTTTATCGCCTATTCGGGTTCCATCCGCAAGCAGATCCGGCCGGGGTTTCACTCACGGCCCCAAACGATGAGAGCAGGGTTCCCGAGGCACCAAGCAGGCGTCCACAGCCACTTGTGCCTCGTGTCTCTACCGCATCATGGCCCACCCCTAGGATCAGCACTACATACGGCCCCCAACACATATCCTACAAACACGGAAACTAGTTGCAACTCTGGGCCAGAGATCAAAGGCGATTAATAAGTCAAGAGGGGCACTTAAGCATTCCAATGCGTGGTAGTAGCTGTTCATGGATCACAAACACGGAACTCAGTTCCTGAGGACGGTTTCAGTGAGACAACCCACCATGTACTCCTACATGGCCTCTCACCGCTACCTTTACCAAATCGTGTTCACACACTTAGCTCTCAACAGTAAGACATTCTCACCACATTCCAATTCATCCCCGATGAATCAGACCTGACACAACTCTAAGCATTAGCAGGCATGACAACAAGCATGAATGAGTAGGCACATCAGGGCTCAAACTACTCCTACTCATTTTAGTGGGTTTCATCTATTTATTATGGCAATGATAGGCCATGCAGAGGAAAGGGATTCAACTACCGCAGCATGTAACAGTTGAAGCGTTTTTGTCCTAATGCAGTAAAAGAGAGCAGAAGCGAGAGAGTGGGATTTTATCAGAATGAAGAAGGGGGTTCTGCTTGCCTGTCATCGATCTCATCGTCGGAACCACGTGTACAGAGAGGGGACAATCACCGGCAAACAAGAGGGAACACAATCAATGTAATTGTCACACCTTGCTTTTGTAACATGTCATCTACATTAATAAAGCATGAAAATTTGGACCAACAAAAACTTTTGCATCATTTGGCTTTTTATTTGGAGTTGGTTTTTCTCTCTGTGATTTTCAGGTGCTCCTTAAAGTCAACACAACTCCAACTTATATACTTCATCTCCTTGCCCCAAACTACTGCCCAATGATCATGCCATGTGTATAGTGCAATATAGAATTTTCTTACAAAAATAATTTGGCCAAATAGTATTTTCAAAAATTAGTTTTCCAAAAACCCCTGAATTGAGGTTTTCACTCCAAGTACTTGATTTGGGGTATGAAAAATATTTCAAAGAGTATATTTGAAACCTATTAGATATAGGACTCCCATAAACCACAAAAATATAATTTTAAAAGTAATTTTCCTATTTTATTTAAAGGCTTTTGCTTTAGGCCAGAAATGGTCCTTAATAGGTTAAATTTATTTTATAGCTTCAAAAATATTTGAGGAAAATCAGGGAAACTCAGTGGACATATATTTTCCATATATAAGAGTTTCAACACATGGTCATGTTCAAAATATTGGACAAAACCTCCCAAAACCATTTCTGCCCATTTCAAGGATTTGAAATATTTCTACAGGAAATATTTTCATAACAATCCAAGGAAAATCCAGCAAGTCACAAATGCATATTTTGATCACCTTGCAAAGCCTCAGCTCAATTAAGGTCATTTTGGTCCACCCAAATGCCCCAAAACCCTCTCTGACCAGAATCAAATTTGAACAACTTTGTACTACCAACTTTCTCTCCTCGACCCCAAATTTTGTGAGAATGATCACATGACCAAATGAGGCCACCACACCAAGTGGTGCATCAAGGAGAAGTGATTTACTCAACTGGATCTGCACAAGTTCATTTCTGCTAATTTCTAGGGTTTACAAAAGTTGCATTGGCAACTTTGCCCAAATAAGCTCCAAATTGGTGGAAGGCCCTAATTATATGTGTCATTTCACCCTGTGGAGTCTCATGGAAAATGGAAATTATCTACTTGCCCAAACCATTATCAAACACCTTCTGACACCTTTCCAGAATGCCATTTTTGACCTCTTCCACTAATCTCCGTGAGGCTCAACTTTCTGCCACGATCCCTCCTAGTCCCCCTCTAGCACCTGTGTGATTAGCTGCCCGAGGAAGCAATGATGAAGGGGGGGAGAACCCCATTTTTCTACTCTGGACAGTGGATTCCTCCCTCCCTCTCAGCCTCCCTCTTTCCTCTCAGCTTTCCAGAGCATCCAAGGCTCTCCCCAGCTTTTGCCCATGCCCCCTTTAGCTGCCAGGGCCTTAAGTGGGCCTTGTGAGACCTGGAAAAGCCGCGGATGCCGGCCAAAGTCGCGCTCTGGAGCGCCTGGCAGGGCACCCGACCGTTGACGCTGCGTCCCCCAACCACCTCGAGTCTCCCCCGCGCGCCAGTCGATGCCCCTCGACGTCCGCTCCACGCCAGCAGGTCTCCCACTTGCTCCCGCGCCCTCCCCTCTCACCTGTAGCTCGCGCCAGAGCACCGCCCCGCTCGGCCAATGCTCGCGCCACCCTTGTGGCCCGCCCGCAGCTCGCCCCGCTCCTCCTCTCTCTCCCTGGCACCCTACACCACTCCCACGAACACCCCAGAGCCCTCCATTCCCTCTCTAACGGCCACCCGAGCCGATCCCGTGGGCACCCGTAGGCCGCGCCTACGGTGGACCTCGGCCAGCCTATAAAGGCGACCCCGAGCCTCCCTCTCGCTCCCTGTCGCTCCCCCACACTCCAAATCAACCTCCCGCACCAACCATTTGTCTCCAGAGCCGCCCGAGCTCGAGCTCCGCCGCCTCGGCTCGTCAGCGTCCATGCGGTACAGGCCTCCTCCGCCCCTGTGTTTCCCTCGATATGGAACCGCACGGCATCGCTGACCCTTTCCCCTCTCTTTCCCACTCTTTTTGCAGCCGAGAACGGCCGGAACCATCAACGCCCGAAGCACCTCCGCCGCGAGAACTCGTCGCCGGCAAACCAGGCTGCTCCGGCGACCATCTCCACCACCAGTCGAACGACGACATTCCCCTAAGTCTAACGATACCACCCACGCATCCTCCCGTGCCCTATATCGCCACGGGCGAGCTCGCCGTCGCCTCTGGACGGAGGTAGATGACGACGGTCGTGGGCCCTGTCCGTCAGCCTCACGCCCTGACGGGTGGGATCCACCGTCGAGTTTAAAACGCGCTGCGTGTGCGCCGGTTCACCGTCGGTGAAGCGTGCCGCCTTCGCGCTTCGGCGTGGCGGCCTCGCGGGCTGATTTCCTCTGCTTGCTACTGCTGGGCCTTTTCGGCCCAAAGGCACAGTCTCACTTTTCTTTTCTTTTTCTTTTTACATCATTTTATAAAATTCCACAGGATAAAATACTTATCCAAATGAAATAATTCCAACTCCTAAAATCTCAGAATAATCCCACCTATTTATTGATGTAACTTTCGTACACATCCATTGCACTTTTCAGCACTGTTCAAACTTAATTCAAATTTGAACAATAAAATCTCTGTTTGAAAATCCACTACTCTGTCCCCCTAACTCCAAATCCAAAACCAAGAATTTTCCCCTTCCTAGTTTTCCTCCTAGTATTTTACAAAAATAAGTTGACATTTTTTTTGAGCACTTTGAATTTTCTGTTTTCATTATTGTCTTATTTTTCCATTATTTTCGTGCGACGATTAGATCCCGTATTTGACGAAGTTGCTGAAGAAGAAGTGGGAGAAGGATTTGAAGACCTCGAAGAACAAGCCAATCAAGGCAAGCAGCCCTTTGACCATGACACCCCTCTTGTTAATCGGTACCCTTTTTCCGATTGCATGATGATGAACTATGACGGTGGTAAACTTGTTATGAACCACCACATGATGCATACCCCTACTTATGACTTTACCTTGTTCATGATTGCATTGTCAAGAGACTAGTTGATGCATATTGATGCATGCGTACCATGAACTCTTCGTGGTTACACTCTTTCGAAAACCCCATTGGGTGCCCCTACTGCCCTTGGGAGATGTTCAACTAAGGTCACCACTTGAGGAAGAAGTGGTGTACCGAAGAGAGCTTTTGGTGTGTGTGTGTGTAAAATGATGGATTAGATTTATGTGTGATTACCGTCCCAACCAAACATGTGCAAACACTCTACCCATTTATGGAACAGGGCATTATTGATTACTTAGGCTGATACTAGCATGGTGCCCACATTGCTAGTGACGGGGGTGACTTGAGGTCACTCTCGGTACGGGGTCGTGCTTGGATAGGTGGCCATGACTGTTTTCACAGGGCACCGGACACACTGTTGGTTCCTTCGTGTATGCGTGATAATGTGAGAAAGGGCAGAGTCCCACAATCTTTTGCTTATACATGAGGGTCGTGTATCAATGAGTGGACTCTATGTTAGTGTCGTCTAGGGAAAGGTAATGATCGGGTGCTTCCACCGAGTACTTGAGGTACTGCGGGATCGTCGATGACACAAAAACTTCCCAGATCTTGTGGGTAAAGTGCACAACCTCTGCAGAGTGTTAAACTATTCGAATAGCCGTGTCCATGGTCATGGACAGTTGGGAGGTGCTACTTAAACTATGTCCAGAAATTTTACAATCCCGATGCATGTGTGTGTGGAAAGGAACTATTTGTGTCAAGGTGGTGACTTGACACGTTGAATGGCATGGCATTGATTCAAACTCTATTTATGTTGATATCTGTAACCTGTTCTTAAGGTTACCCAAGTTCATTGAAGCATATCTCACAAGTTGTTAGGACATCCCAACTAGCTCGAAGCTAGGTTGCTTACTTGTTGTACAATTGCATTGTTACTTTGAACCAAATCGTGGGTTGCTTGCGAGTACATTCAAAGTACTCATTGGCTTGCCATTGATTATTTAATTGGCCAGGAATGGAAGAACATGAGTTCAAAGAAGAGTTCTTGGAGACGAACATGCGAACTAGGACGTTTCCCAGTCAGAATGCATGTAGGGTTAAGGCAGATGGCATGGGTTCTACTTATCGACGAAGATTTCCGCTGCTTTAGTTTATTTGGTATTCAGCCCTTGTGGCTTTATCTATGTAAGACTTGACCATAATGGTCATAATTCGTGTAAGACGATATGTATGGATGTAAGACTCTTGTTATTCAGCTTCTGTGTGTTCAGTGAGCATTGATCTCTGGGATCACTGTACACGTGCATTCGGTGATCATGACTTATGAGTCGGGGTCCCCACAGTAATGCAACAATACGATGCATGAATGTGACATGGCAATATGTTGTGATTTGAGCTAATGCAGCTAGCAACAAGTTAAATGAAGTTGGTTTGAACCCAAGGTTCAAATTCAAACTCCATATGTAAAATTCAAATGCCATTTATTCGATTTGTCCAATTCAGCAACTATAAGTTGTTCCAACATGCATATAAAAGGTACAAATGGATAGATTGATTTTTCTGATCATTTTTCATATATAAATTATTTCATTATGAGCTATAGATTATTTTCTATGATTTTTGAAGTTCAAATCATTTTCGGATTTTTCGGTTATTTAGAATTAAAAAATCCGATAAATGATTCTTCGTCGACATGAAATCCTTGTTGACGTCAGCGGTCAACGGAGCGAACCAGGTCAACCTGACCAGTGGGTCCCATGTGTCAGTGTCACTGTGACTAATCCAGTTTAGATTTATCCAATTAAATAGGGGCCTGGCCCCACTTGTCATTGACCCAGGGGAGGTCAAACCCCTGGTCAAAAAAATAGTCAAACTCGCCGGCGTTTAGCCATCGGCAAGGCCAAACGCGGTGGTGAGGTGCGGGTTTTGTGCTCCGGTGGTCAAATGGATGGCGGAGAGGCTCGGCTTGGAGCAGGCGCTCGTGCGCACCCATTGCAGCAAGAGGCAACAGCTGGGGTGGCCGGAGCTCGCCGGAAACGAGCTTGCGGCAGTTGGCGGCGTTCGGGTGTGCACGGAGGTGCGGCTGTGGAAGCCGTGGCTGTTGAGTATATATTTTGTATTGCACATGTATTGGAGTTGTGGCCCACCTCGTAGTCTTGTATAGTTGAGGTAGAGGCCTTCCCTTGTATTATATATGTGTGCACCAGCACCCCAATCAATACATCGTATTGCGAATCATCTGTCTACATGGTATCATCTTTTTTGGTCTAACCCTAGGGTAGCCGCGCCGCACCCCACCACCGCACAACGCCGCCGTGCCCCTCTTCCCACCCTCCCGCGCCGCCGCTGCTTGTGCCCGCTTCTGCCCCCGCGTCCCGCAAAAGCTGCAGCCCGCTCCTCCCGCAACGCAGCAAACTGCTCCGCGCCAAGTCCCGCTGCAAGCTGCCCTGCATCTCGTGCTGCTGCATAGTCCCGCAAGCTGCCAGCCGCGCCGCGTCCCATGCTGCTGCCACCCCGTGTCATGTGCTGTAGCCGCCTGCTTGCCTTCCACCCGCGCGCCGATCTCTTCTGCCGCCGTGCCCGCTTCTTGCTGCAGCCGCCCCGCTGCTGCCGCCACCTCCTCCGCAAAACCCAACTCTAGCCGCTACCCCAGACCCGCATGCCGCCGCCATGTCGTGGCCATCCTCCCCCGGCTCCTCCACCACCCACTCGTCCAACCCGTTCGCTGGTCCCGAGCCCTACGCCGCCACCACCCATGACCTCAATATTGAGGCCCGGGCTATCTATACTATTTGGTGACCTACTTCAACCCTGTCTCCTGCGAGTACTATCTCAACGAGCATACGACGGTTCCGTGGACAGTGCGTACATGTGCGGCGACTCGGAGTGGTCCGACATCGAGGCCACGATCATCCCTTGGTTCTACCAGACGGTCTCAAAGGACATCTTCCACACGGTCATTGCCGAGGACGACGACGCCTGCATCGTGTGGGCCAAGATCAACGCGCTCTTCACCGACAACAAACTGCAGCGCCTTGTGTTTCCTGCAGCAGGAGTTATTCGGCTGTCACCAGGATAACTCCACAATCGACGAGTACTTCATGAGGCTCAAGATGCTCCCCAACGAGCTTCGCGACATCGGGGCTAAGGTCTCTGACGACCTCATGCTGAGCACCCTCACCACCAGGCTCGATGAGGACTTCGGCAACGCGGTGTCCAACCTCACCCTGCTGCCGCAACCCACTTTCCAGCGCGTCGTCGCGTACCTCAAACTTGAGGCGCGGATGCGAAGCTGAAGCAGCCGGTCCAGCACCCGCTCTCGCCGCCCGGTACCACCAGCGGCGGCCCTGCTCCTCGGCCGCTCCTCGCAAGTCGCGCCGCCCACACCGTCGGCTACTACCTGCTACCGCCCGCGCCGCGGCGCCTCCCGGCAACCGCAAGGTGGCGGGGCAGCGCAACCGGCCGAGGTGGCGAAACCGCCGCCGCCAGCAGCGGCGCGAAGCGCGGGGGCGTCCCACTTCCAGCAGCCGCCTCCACCATGGGCCGCTGGGAAGAACCCGTGGACGGGCATCGTCCACGCCTATCACATGGCCGTCCCGCGGGCTCTTGCATTGGGTCTCCTTGGCCCCCGTCCAGCGGGCCACCAGGCGTTCGTGGTCACCCCCTACCAGCCCTATGGTGCCCCGCTCGCGCCGCCACACCTCGGTGGCTACGGCGCGCCCGCCCAGGCGCCGCCCTATGGAGGCCAGCTGCCACCGCCGGCACCTGCACCGTGGGAACCTGCCCTCCTGGCCGCCCTACACTCGGCGCCATCGCCGAGCAACTATGGTGGCGAAGGCGACTGGTACATGGACTCGGGTGCTACTACGCACATGACATCTCATCCCGGTAACCTTTCCTCTTCCACTCAAGTTCACAACCCTACTCGTATCAACCTTGGTAATGGTTCCTCTTTACTCATCACCCATGTCGGTAGCACTAGTTTTCCTTCTAATTCCACACCTATCACTATGTGTAATGTTCTCGTTTCACCTGATTTAGTCACTAACTTAGTCTCAGTTCGTTGTCTTACTCGTGAGAATCCTCTTACTTTGGAATTTGACGGTGTTGGTTTTTCTGTGAAGGACGCCCGTACCCGGATGGTGCTTCACCGATGTGATAGCCCTGACACCCCATGCACGCCGGCGCCTCCACTTCCACACCCGTCGCCCTCTCCGCCGGCGTCAATCTTTGGCATGCTCGCTTGGGCCACCCCAACCCCGCCCTTTTGCGTCAGATTCTTAGGATTTTTTCTTTCTCATGTAATAAGCTCGACGAGCATACTTGTGAGGCTTGTCGTTTGGGCAAGCACATTCGTCTTCCCTTTAGTGTGTCTACTTTAGTTTCCACTTTTCCATTTCAGTTGATTCATAGTGATGTTTCGACATCTCCTGTTGCGAGTAACACGGGCTATCTATACTATTTGGTGATTTTAGATGATTATCCTCATTATGTGTGGACTTTTCCTCTTCGTTGTAAATCTGATGCTTTAGCCTCACTCACCGCCTTTTATTTCTATGTCACCACTCAGTTCGGTCAGACCATACTTGCACTTCAAACTGATAATGGAAAAGAGTTTGACGATGTCACTCTTCGCTCACTTCTTGCCTCTCAGACACCACCTTCCGTCTGATTTGCCCCTACACTTCAGCAGAACGGCCGCGCCGAGCGCATTCTCCGCACTCTTAATGACTGTGTTCGCACGTTGATCTTTCATGCCAACGTGCCCGTTCAGTTCTGGCCTGATGCCCTCGCCACCGCCTCTCTCTTAGTCAACATTCGTCCGTGTTGTCCTCGATCGATTACGCACCTCACCACCTTCTTTTCGGTACACCACCGTCCAATGATGGTCTTCACATCTTTGGGTGTCTTTGTTATCCTAGCACCGCATCCACCACGCCACACAAACTTGCACCCCGTGCTGTCCCATGCATCTTCCTTGCCTACCCTCCCAACACCAAAGGTTACCGGTGCTATGATCCTATCACTCATCAAGTGTACACCTCCAGGCACGTGTACTTCGTCGAGATGGTGTTCCCTTTTTTTCAGGTTCCTCCGGCCGCAGGTCCTTCGGCTCCAGCCCCCGCGCCCCCTACCTAGCGAGATGCGTGGCGGCACCTCCCGGCGCCTTCTGCCGCCCCCTCCCGGGTTCACGACTCCCTCACCCAAGGTTGAGTCTGACCGGGCCCTCGGGTCCCCGGCTCCCTCCCACGAGGTCGAGCCAATGGGCACCCCGCCCGTCACCCCGGCCAGTGCCTCCACTCCCGTGACGGGCTCGACCTCGACCTCGCCCGTCGCCTCCTCCGCTGCTGGCTCGGCTGGCGCCATCGCGGCTCCTGACGCCGCGGGCTCCGCCCTTGATGCCGCGGCCCCCCGCTCCTGAGACCACGGCCCCCGCCACCGTTGTGGCCCCGCTGCCGCCGCCCTCGCTGGCCCGGCCACACGTGCCCGTGCAGGAGTGCATCGGTCGAGCATGGGCTACTCCTCTGATGAGTATGCGTGCACTACCTCGACTTCGACACCATCACCCATCCCCACCTCCGGTCGTGCCGCCCTTTGGGATCCCCATTGGCTGGCTACGATGCAGGAGGAGTTCGACACCCTACAGTGCAACCGCACATGGTAGCATGTCCCGCGACCCCTCCGTGCCAACATCATCTCTGGCAAGTGGGTGTTTCGCCACAAGATTCGCCCGGACGATTCTCTGGAGCGTTACAAGGCTCGATGGGTGGTTCGTGGTTTTCGGCAGCGCGCGGGCGTGGACTTCACTGACACCTTCGCCCCGGTTGTGAAACCAGGCACGATCCGCGCCATCCTTCAACTGGCTGTCTCGTGCGCCTGGCCTGTGCATCAGTTGGACGTTTCAACGCCTTCTTGCATGGTCATCTTGCCGAGCAGGTGCTCTGTGAGCAGCCTAGTGGTTTCATTGATGCCAAGCACCCCGACATCGTGTGCTTGCTCTCCCGCTCTCTTTATGGGTTGAAGCAGGCGCCTCGGGTTTGGTACCAGCATATCGCAGCCTTCCTGTAGTCTCTGGGCTTTCGGTCCACTCACTCCGATGCCTCACTCTTTGTGTATCATCAGGGAGCTGACACTGCATTTCTGCTGCTCTACGTCGACGACATTATCCTCACGGTGTCCGGCCCCGATCTCCTTCAGCGGCTGACTGCTCGTCTTCGTGATGAGTTTGCCCTGAAGGAGTTGGGGCCCCTGCACTACTTTCTCGGCATCGAGGTGATCCACCGGGATGATGGTTTCTTTCTTGAGCGTGCCGGTATGCTTAACTGCAAGCCGGCACCCACCCCCGTCGATACGAAGGCAAAGGTCTCTGCTCTGGAGGGGTCTCTGACGTCCGATGGAGCGTTTTATCGCTCTATCATCGGTGCTTTACAGTACTTGACGCTGACTCACCCCGACCTGCAGTACGCTGTTCAGCAGGTGTGCCTCCATATGCACACCCCACATGACTCCCACAGGGCTCTAGTGAAGCGTATTCTCCGTTACATACGCGACACCCTGTCCTTGGGACTCACCCTGATGGCCTCCGCCTCCCTCGACCTGGTGGCCTACTCGGATGCTGACTGGGCTGGCTGCCCCGACACGCGATGCTCTACGTCAGGCTACTGCATCTACCTTGGGCCCTCGTTGATCTCTTGGTCATCGAAGCGATAGCCCATGGTCTCCCGCTCCAGCGCCGAGGCAGAGTATCTCACCGTGGCTAATGTCGTGGTCGAGTGCTCTTGGATACATCAGCTGCTACATGAGTTGCTTTGTGATGTTCACAAGGCCACTCTTGTCTACTGCGATAACGTCAGCACGGTCTACCTCTCCGCCAACTCGCTACACCATCGACGGATGAAGCATATTGAGCTCGATATTCACTTCGTGCGTGAGCAGGTTGCCCTTGGCCGTGTTCGGGTTCTCCATGTGCCGATGACGCAACAGTTTGCTGATGTGATGGCTAAGGGATTGCCTACTCCTGTCTTCGAGGAGTTTCGGTCCAGTCTCTGTGTCTCTAGTGACGCTTATTGCGAAGTGTTGAGTATATATTTTGTATTGCACGTGTATTGGAGTTGTGGCCCACCTCCTAGTCTTGTATAGTTGAGGTAGAGGCCTAGGCTTGTATTATATATGCGTGCACCAGCACCCCAATCAATACATTGTATTGCAAATCATCTGTCTACAGTGGCGACGCGTGCTCGGCTCATACATCATATACGTGATGCCGTGAGCACGATGGTCATACACCCGGGACCAGATGGTCACCAAAGCATCGCTGGCGACACGCACGGGCGGTTGCGGGCTTCGGTCGTCAACAAAAGGACGGCTAGATCTAGAAAACATCACGGAGAAAAGGGGGGATGGTGTAGAAGCTCACGGGGATCGCGTAGGGCGGCTCGGCGAGGTCGGGGAGGTGCCGGAGCAAGCGGGGCGGCGGTGGTGATCTCCGACGTTGGGAGGTTGAAGAAGACGGCATGGTGGCGCTCGAGGGCATCCGGCGTTGCACAACTCGGCGAGGGGGAAGTGGGGAACGGGGCAGAGCTCTTGGGCAGCTCGGGGTATCGTCGGGACGACGGTGGCCGCGGTGGTGGTGACCGGCAGTGGAGGTGGGGGCAGGGGAGGGGGAGGAGCAGAGGGAGAGTTCGAGGGGGTTGCGTCGCGTCTCTAGGGCCACGTCTGGGAGGCGGCAACAAGCAGGAGGTGGCGCGCGCGTGGTCGCGCGCATCAGGCACGCGCCTCCCATCCTTCTGGCGAGAGGAGGGAGATGACTGGCACGGGCCAGCACAGTGTTGGGCCGACCAGGTGGGCTGCACAGGTAAGCTCCAGGTAAAAACTCTCTCTCTCTCTCTCAGTTTTAAATTTGTTTATGTTTTCTATTTTCTTTCTGTTTTCTTTCATTTAGTAAAAAAACTAAACCATTTACAAAACTCCTGAAAATATTTGTGGGCACCTTTAGAATTATTTCCAACAGCCCTCAAATGCTTTCTAGATTATTTGGACATTTAAAATATTTTATAGAATTTAAATTTCCAAATTCAAATACTTATGATTTAATTCAAAAATCCAGATTGTCCTAGAGAAGTGTGCACCGTTTTTGGCAGAGGTTCTAGACCAATTCAAAAATGATGAACATTTATGAATGGCATTTTGGGTTCATTGAAAAGGTTTAATTTTAACCCTAGTTGAATTTCATTTGCTGCTAGGGTTTATCAGTCCCCATTTCAAGTTTCAGAAAGTTTAACATGATGCATGGATGCTTGTACAACTATTTGCAATCAAGTTCTAAGGCTGTGACAACTAACCCCCACTAAACAAGAATCTCGTCCCGAGATTCAAGACGTGAGGTAAGAAGACAGAGGGGACACAAAGCTAACACAATCTTCATGATCCAGGTTGCATTTCATGAGAACATTGATTCGATCATCATCCTTGTCTAGACGTCTTGCTTTGAGAACTCCATCCAACATGACAAGAAGAAGAAAGGGAAAACTCTAAAAGAATCGATCTTCGCGAAGATCGAGCAACTGATGATCAACTCACGGAATGATACGTAGGAACACCTCTTGAGTTGAGAGTCAAAACACACATCGAGAGAGATGGAAAGTAACAGATGGCAAAAGTTTAATTCGATAAGCAACAATCCCACGCTTAAAAGGATGGTGGATGCATTTCAAAGTAGCGAGGAGCTAAATTGCCATGATTCCATAATGGGGAACCTTAGAGTAGGTGGCTCGTTGAATTATTCCCTTAAGTGGCAAAAAGAATTACTTTTGATCCATAGATCATTGAAACTCTTCATACCAGCATGAGGCAATTCACAACTGATCGTTTGAAAGAGTTCAAAAGAATGGCGTACACAGTTTGGAAAGGAAACTACGGTTATAGAGCAACTCGGCAAATGGAAGGCACATTCCAGTTGATGCCAAGGATATAACCTTAGTGATTGAGTGTTCTTTCAAGAACTTGAGAATTTCGATATTCATCAAGATTTTACCAACATCTATGCCAAGATCCTGGTGACACCTCGTACTACCATGATGAATAACGATGGAGGATGCATGTGCAAAGGAGGACAACACTTCTTCAGATTTTACCTTGACGACGCCAAGGAAACAAAATCTGGATGATTGACCGAGAGACATTTAGCACTCTGCTTCTAATTTTCTCTTTGGTGTAATAGCATAACCCAATTATAGGTAGTTTGATATCTATTACATCAAGTAAAAGGTCGGACTTCTGGAATGCAAAGAATCCACAAGGAATCAACTTCTAGAATAAGTCATATGAAACCCTCATGGAGAAGATGGTCAAAATGCTCATTCAAGATACTATAATAATAGATCTTCCAACTAGGTTTATCGGACAAAACATCAACCTTGCCAGAACCTACATCATAGATCTTGGAAAAGTTCCAACCATCATATCTGCCTGAGATTCAGATCTGGTTGGTAACATGATATTTCAGACAGCATGTCTGTAAAAGAAAGTTTGCAACACAAACCGACGAGATGACGTTGCGAGAGTCTCGGGAAATGAACTACGGTAGCAAGCTCCAAAACATGAGCTAGGTTGCAAGATACATGTGAACACACTGTACAAGACAAGCGTGAGCACAAAGAATCCTTACCACAAAACACTACCGAGTTCTGGTTGGGAACCATCATCGAGGATATCTGATACGTCTCCAACATATCTATAATTTTTGATTGTTCCATGCTATTATATTATCTGTTTTAGATGTTTAATGGGCTTTATGAAGCACTTATATATTATTTTTGGGACTAACCTATTAACCGAAGGCCCAGTTCCAATTGTTGTTTTTTGCCTATTTAAGTGTTTTGCAGAAAAGGAATATCAAACGGAGTCCAAACGGAATGTAACCTTCGGGAGAGTTATTTTTGGAACAAACATGATCCAGAGGACTTGGAGTGGACGTCAAGAAAGAAGTGAGGAGGCCACGAGGCAGGGAGGCGCGCCCCCACCCTCGTGGGCCCCTCGCAGCTCCACCGACCTACTTCTTCCTCCTATATATACCCATATACCCCGAAAACATCCGGGAGCACCACGAAACCCTATTTCCACCACCGCAACCTTCTGTACGCGTGAGATCCCATCTTGGGGCCTTTTCCGGCGCTCCACCGGAGGGGGAATCGATCATGGAGGGCTTCTACAACACCATAGCCTCTCCGATGATGTGTGAGTAGTTTACCACAGACCTTCGGGTCCATAGTTATTAGCTAGATGGCTTCTTCTCTCTCTTTGGATCTCAATACAAAGTTCTCCTCGATCTTCTTGGAGATCCATTCGATGTAATTCCTTTTGCGGTGTGTTTGTCGAGATCCAATGGATTGTGGGTTTATGATCAAGATTATCTATGAACAATATTTGAATCTCCTCTTAATTCTTTTATGTAAGATTTGTTATCTTTGCAAGTCTCTTCGAATTATCAGTTTGGTGTGGCCTACTAGATTGATCTTTCTTGCAATGGGAGAAGTGCTTAGCTTTGGGTTCAATCTTGCAGTGTCATTTCCAAGTGACAGTAGGGGCAACAAGGCACATATTGTATTGTTGCCATCGAGGATAAAAAGATGGGGTTTATATCATATTTCTTGAGTTTATCCCTCTACATCATGTCATATTGCCTAATGCGTTACTCTGTTCTTATGAACTTAATACTCTAGACGCATGCTAGATAGCGGTCGATGTGTGGAGTAATAGTAGTAGATGCAGAATCGTTTCGGTCTACTTGTCGCGGACGTGATGCCTATATACATGATCATGCCTAGATATTCTCATAATTATGCACTTTTCTATCAATTGCTCGACAGTAATTTGTTCACCCACCGTAATACTTATGCTATCTTGAGAGAAGCCACTAGTGAAACCTATGGCCCCCGGGTCTATTTTCCATCATATAAGTTTCCAATCTATTTTTACTTTGCAATCTTTACTTTCAATCTATATCATAAAAATACCAAAAATATTTATCTTATTATCTCTACCAGATCTCACTTTTGGTGGCCAGGAAGGGATTGACAACCCCTTTATCGCGTTGGTTGCAAGGTTCTTATTTGTTTGTGTAGGTACGAGGCGACTTGCATGTAGTCTCCTACTGGATTGATACCTTGGTTCTCAAAAACTGAGGGAAATACTTAGGCTACTTTGCTGCATCACCCTTTCCTCTTCAAGGGAAAAACCAATGCAAGATCAAGAGGTAGCAATATCAAAGTCCTTGCATAAGGCATGCTCTGAAGAAGGAACTTCTTCTCCTTGAACAACTCAATAAGTGGCTTGGTGTGCTAGGGAATACATATGGAGTGGAGGGAATTAATGTACCAAACCATAGAATACATTCACGCATGCATAACTAACTTGGGATGATTCCAGAGGAAACAAAACAAACCTTTCTCAAATTCATGGTGGCAACTTGCACCTAATGCACGTGAACTTGGAGAAAGTCATTTCTTACACCAACATATACTTCATGAATGGGACATGAAGATAATGCTTACAAAAGTTTCCAACACTAGCCTGATGTTCAACATGAATCATGGAGATGATGAAAATGTTGTCAATGGGCTCAACAACAATCTATCAAGATTTCCATATGGATGGAGTTCCATAACTACGTGAACAAAGTAATAGCATTGGTTAGACCAAAAGAATATAATGTTGTGTGCTCGAGGAATAACCACGAGTAACACAACATTATGGAATTCGTTGGTACGGATTTGATTTGATGATAGCCCATGCTCAAATCAAAGATTGGATAAGACAATAGCGCCGGCAACTGATCACGAGGATCAATTAATGAGGATATCATCTTTCTTCAACACGCACACACACACAAAGATATCCCTTAGTGATGAACTAAGTCGGACAAGCTTCCATCTTTCAACTCCCCAAGTTGTTGTTTAGCTCAACCAACTAGTTCAGGGTATCCAACACAGAATCTTGGAGAAAGGGTGGTTTAGAGGGATAAACCAACTTGATCACGACCTCAACATAATGGTCAGGGGTCAACCTGGTGATAATTCCGAGGAGATATTCAGAAAATCATGAACCACCGATATGTCATTAAGCTCGGGAGCAATCTTGCTTCCGAGGAAAGATGAGATGTGATCAAATAAGCAAGGGATTGACACAATCCTAACTCTTTGATCGAAGAATGCACCAGGAAATATGGACTAGGTAACACGATCAATCTTAGGATGATGATTCAGTAACCAGCACGCTAGGAATGAGAGTATTGTCCATTAACTACCAAGCAACGGAGTTGCCAGGAGTATTGATTTCACACATCACAATTCACTTGTCGGTATTCCGGTTACAACAACACGGAGACCGAGGAATGAACGATGATGTCGAGAGGTATCATTGTATCAAGAGTTCATAGGAGGTGGTGCAATTCCAATGACATTCTTTACATAAAGATGGTAATACCCCAACGTAGAGAAGAACAAAAGCTGGATTGGCATTTGGATCCATGGAATAAAACTACTTTGACCCAATCCTCGAAATGGACAAAGTACTGGAGTTTGTTTCTCCTAGTCATTCCAGAATAGAGTGGCTTGACAGACCACAAGAATATGAGGTAACTGTCACACCCTGATTTTCATGCCACAACACTTAAGCTAATAAATCATGGTAAAATGTGGTTTGACCAAAAGACCTTTTGAGTGCTTTGGACTTTGCTTGATTTGATTTTTGTGTGTTGGTTGCAAGTGCTCTAAAAATCAAATAAATCCTGCAACTCTTATACCCCTTCTCCTTGATCCAAAACCTTGCCCAATGATCATGCCATGTGTATAGGACATAAAAATAATTTCTTACAAAAATAATTTGGCCAAATAGTATTTTTCAGAAATTAGTTTTCCAAAAACCCCTGAATTGAGATTTGCACTGCAAGTACATCATTAAGGCACTAAAAATCTTTCCGAAGATATATTTGACTCCTATTAGATATTGGACACCCAGAAACCACAAAAATATAATTTTAAAAGTTATTTTGCTATTTTATTTAAAGGCTTTTTCTTAAGTCCAGAAATTATTTTAATGCTTTAAAAATATTTGGGAAAAACCTAGGGAAACTCAGTGGACATATATTGTCCATATAAGAGTTTAAACACATGGTCATGTTCAAAATATTGGTCAAATCCCTCAAAAACCCTTTCTGGATATTTCAAGCTTTTGAAATATTTACAAAGGAAATATTCCCCAAAAATTCCAAGAAAATTCTAGCATGTCACATATGACATTTTTGATGATCTTGCCAAGTCTCATGTTATGGAGAATAGTATAACCCCATGAAACCCTCTCAAAACCACTTCTGTCCTTTTTCAAGTTTGAACAACTTTGCACTGTCAAACATGTCCAAATGCTCTCAAACTTGGTGCACATACTCAAATGGTGTAATAATGCATCCAGACCAAATGGCACAAGTAGGAGAGGAGGATATAATGATCAAAGTGTTCTAAAACCCTTTCCGTCCAGAACCAAATTTGAACAACTCTACATTGCCAAGTGTGTCCTTTTAATCTGAATTTTTGTGGACATGTTCAGAACCTCAAATGATGACACTGCATCAAGGAGAATAGATTTGCATAACTAAATCTTGGAAAGTCCATTTCTGTTGATTTCTAGGGTTTACAAAAGTTACATTGGCAACTTTTCCCAAATGAACTCAATCTTGGTGGAACCTCTTATTTTCTCAGGCCATTTGACCCTCTCAGGCCTCATGACAAGGGAAGTCCATTTGCTTGCCCAAACCTACATCAAACACCTTCTGGCAGAAACTTAAAATGCATGTTTTGGCCATTTCCACTAATCTCCATGAGCTGAACTTCTTCCCACGGCCTCACCTGCTCCTCCTCTACCTCCTGCATCTTTCCCTGCCCGAGGATCCATGATTAAGGGGGTTAGAACCCCATTTTTCTTCTTTGGGAACTAGCATTCTCCCTCTCTCTTAGCCTATCTCTCCCTCCTTGGCATTCCAGAGCATCCCAGGCTCTCCTCAGCTTTTGCCCATACCCCCTGCAGCTGCCAGACGCAAGTGGACACGCAGGTGCGCGCAAAAAGCCGCGGATGCCGGCCATTTGCATGCTCTGGAGCGCGTGGCAGAGCACCCGAAAGTTGACACCGTGTCCCTCGACCGCCTCGAGCCTTCCCCTCGCGCTAGTCGAGGTGCCTCAACGTCCGCAACACGCCACTGTGCAGAACCCCTCCTCTCCCCTCCTCTATCTCACCCGGTCGCGCGTGCCCGACGCCGCCTGACTCGGCCAATGCATGGCCTCGCACGTGCGAGCACCAGAGCCTCCCCAGAGACCTACTCCACCCCCACGAACACTGTAGACAACCCCACTCCTTCCCTCCTGGCCGCCCGAGCCGTTGCCGCGGCCACCCGTGCGCCACGTCCACGGTGAGCCACGGGCCGGCTACTCAAGGCCGTCCCAGGCCCTCCTCTCTGCTCCGTTTACTCTCCCTCTCTCCTGAACACCACCCAGGCCAACCCATTCTTCCTCACGTGCCCTTCGTCCACCACCATGGTCGGGGCCTTGCCGTCGGCCTCCGCCTAAATTCGCGCCCACCGCTCCTCCTCCTCCCCTCCAGACTGCACCGAAGCACCTTCACCATCACCGCGAGCCCCTCCCATGCTTCTTCATCTCCACCCCGTGGTCGTGCCATCGAGCTCCATCATCACCGAGGCCTCTCCCGCCACGGCCGATGGAACGCTCGCGTCCGACCACAGTTGCGGTTGTGGCGCACCTCGGCGAGTGCGGCACGCTCTCCCGAGCATGCTGGTGTGCTGGGTGCCGACGGAGGTGGCCGGTACCGCCGGGGAGAGCGCCGGCACCGCTCGGCCTCGCCTCCTCTGTTTCCCGTTGCAACGCGTGGGAGGTTGAAGGCGACCTGCTGCTGGAGCCCGCGCGTCAGCGATCCAGTGGGGGGGGGGGGGCCTTCCCGTTTAAGTGGAGACGGCTTCCGCCTTAACTACCTCCCCCGCGCGAAGACGTACTTTCATGAAGCCGCCTCCGACGTCGCCACCCCTCAGCGCGCGCGGCTGAGCTGCTGGGCCGGCCCAGTGGCGCCCTGCCATTAAGCCTCGACCAGTGCATGCTGTTGCCGCCTAGGTCCAGCCCGTTTGGGTAAAAACCTTTTCCTTTTTCTTTTCAGTACAATTTGTAAAATCCATAAATAATTCAAAATAACTCCAAATTTGATGATTCAAATTTTTAGTAGCTCATAAACCCATGATCTATCTCATGGTACAACTTGCACATTTTTCTAGGAACTTTATCTTCACACATATTTATCAAAACTCCATTTTCCATTTCTGATGAAATTTAGAAAATCACAAAGAGCTCAAATTCGATCCAAATGCCATGATTCAAATTTTTAGGTACATCTAATTTCATAACTTAGGTTATGAACATTTTTCTTAATACTTTCTGTACCCCACAAAATAATGAGCCATTTCTTCATGTTTGTCAACTTTGCGAATCCATAGAATATTCATTTGAACTCCAAACCCAGTGAAACCAAATCCTAGATGCTTCTAAAATCATCCTTTGTTAAATGGGTTCCTTTGCTCATTTTTCAAACATATGTTTCTGTACACTTCTTGCAAATCCATAAACCCCTTGATTCCATCATATAAAAATGTTTAGAAATACCCACTGACCCAATTCCAATGAAACCAGTCTGGTTAATTTTCATATAACCAGAGATGTCCTAGAAAAGTCAAATCTATATTTTTAGAGCACTTTTATTTTCTGCCTTGTTGTGTTGCTTATTATGGTTGCTTTCAACGATAGTTGACGAAGTAGACGAAATGCTTGTAGTTGGACCAGAGATATTTGAAGACCTCGAAGACTTTGTTAAAACAGGCAAGCAGACCTTTGACCATGATGAACCATTTTACATCATAATAGCATTTTCGTTGCTTCACTGAGTGCATGATATACCTTGAATGGCAACCCTTCTAGGCTTGCCTTCGTTGCATACTCCATTGATACTTGCAATGGTCATGACTCTACCCTTGCTTAGAGTTGTGTTGGTGGGTTGTAGAAATATGCTATAGTAAATGGCTACGCAAAGTGGGTCAGGGTTATGCATGGAAAGAAACAAGTCTGGTTTGACATACTTGCAAAAAGCCCCAGTGGGTGCCACTGATGCCCTGGGAGTTGATGATGAACTAGGTCACTACTTGGTGGAGAAGTAGTGTACCGAGGCTTGATAAAAGTGTTGTTTACAGAGACAGATTAGATTTAAGATTTGTCGACTGTCCCAACCTTACATGCGCAACCACTCTACCCTTATATGGAAAAGGGCATTATTGATTACCTATGCTGATACTAGCTTGGAACCCGCATTACTAGTGACGGGAGAGTCGTTGTTGCGCTCTCTCGGGACGGGGTCGTGCCAGGTAGGGCGGCCATGACTGTTTTTACAGGGCACCGGACACACCGTTGGTACCCCGTGCTTGTGGTATCTGATGAATATGGGAGCGAGGCTCCAAAATTTTAAGATGTCAAATGTTGGGCACGGGGGTTACTACCAATCGAGTGGACTCTATGTTAGTGTCGTCTAGGGAAAGATAGTGATCGGGTGCTTGCCCCGGGTACTTGAGGTACCACGGGTCGTGGATGACACGGAAGTTCCCCGGATCTTGTGGGTAAAGTGTGCAACCTCTGCAGAGTGTAAAACTATTCGAATAGCCATGTCCACGTTCAAGGACAGTTGGGTGGTGCTGCTTAGACTATGTCCATATGTTTCTGACAAACAACAGGGTTTGGTAAATCTATTGACGTGATTCGTGAGGAAGTCACGATGAGCTTGAGCATGAGTTGTTCATAACTCTCTCTCGATGTTGATGTCTGTAACCTCCTGATACTTGTTGCAGACGCATTCATATCCTTGATAAATGTTGATCATACTTGCATGAGAAAAACTAGCTTTCCGCAAAAATGCCAATTTAGCAGTAGTGACTTGCATAATTATTCTGTTATCACCCTTGGGTTGCTTGCGAGTACATTCAAAGTACTCATTGGCTTGCCACTGGTTATTTTATTGGCCAGGCATGAAAGAACAGGATATGATGAAGAATACTTCATGACGAACATGTGAGCTAGGACGCTTCCCAGTCAGAATGCCTATAGGGTTAAGGCAGATGTCATGGGTCCAAGTTATCGACGAAGATTTCCGCTGCGATGTTATACTCAAGACTTGACCATAATGGTCCTACTTGTGTAATACAGTATGTATGGATGTAAGACTCTTGTTATTAAGATTCTGTGTGTTGAGTGAGCATTGATCTCTGGGATCACTATACACGTGCATTCGGTGATCACGACTTATGAGTCGGGGTCCCCACAGTAACGATGAGCATGAATGCATGACATGCTCTTGACTATCAAATGATAGATGGAGGTCAGAATACAACTAAAGAGAACAACTCAAAGGGACATATAATTTTCTGAGTTGTGGACACATGTCGAACAAGTTCAACATATTTCTTCCGGATAACCCATGCAGAAGAGGAAGGACTGGCAGATTCACAATTTTTGAATGGAGAACTCATCAAGAGCATTCTTGTTGTGATCATTGGTTCAAAGATCTTCTGCCATAAGGGTTCATGATATTGTAAGAATGATATACCAGGGACCTCAAAGACTATCACAAAGGTTATTAATATCCTAAAGGAATGAACAAACACTACCAACACGAGGTAAGTAGAGTGAATCTTGGGCTCAAGAACACAGAAATAGAACGCCTACTAACTAATTGGCATCACGGGATGCTTTCGAGAATAATGGCCAGAATCATCACACTGGGGATACAAAGCATTGCTAGTTTACTGAGTGGTTCTCTAAGATGTGTAGGGTCATAATAATGGCTCCAACATATATGTTGAGGCAACAAAGTACCTCAACTCACCGATTAGCGTGGTTAAACTTGCCCAAAGAAAACATCAGGAATGGAAAGAAGGGAGTTGCAAATGCATCAGACTATTTAGAAACCTGGGATGACTCCGACAGCATAATAGCTGTAAATGCTCAAAAAGATTTGAGACATCCTGCAAAATAGTGGCATGACCACTCAACATCACAATATCAAGGTTCTGAGGCCAGCTATGAACACACGAAAGTAGTAGGAACTAAACCGAGGCTTGAAACCATCAATCCTATAAGGCTCTATCATAGTAACTCATCATCCTGGTAGATAGATGAGAAGGCCAAGTTCTTAAACCCGTAGGAAAGATAGGATGACTCAAATCAGAAGGACATAAGGTATAAGGAGTAAAAAGAGCCTTACGTTCCCTTCCACAATCAATTCCCTTATATAACTAAAGCATTTCTAGACACGACTTTGACCCGTTTGGCTTGGTAATCCTACAGGCAGTCAGGCTCTGATACCAAAGCTGTCAGGACCCTGATCCTAAGTTACACCAATCTAGCATGTAACACACCATATCACTTTGTGGCCTCACGCACGGTATTCCCACGGGTGCCACCTTACCTGGCCCAGGACCGTTTGCGCCTTTTGGCTCACTTATTTGATAGTGTCGCTAGCATCCATATGACAGAGAACCTGGGCCGACATGACTAGTCGTAAACCCAAGGTTTCACTAACTTAGAGGGAGAGACACACATGATCCAGCAAAGAAGATGTCGGTCATCAACGTATGAACCCAAGTCATAGCAAGCTACAAGGACATAAAGGAACAATGCGTGACATTTTCCCGAACGGACAGACACAGGAACGAAGAAGGACACATGCCGGCCAGCCTAAGTGTTCCGGAGCAGTAGCAAGCTACCATGGCTAAGTGGAAACACTAGGAGACATTTCCTGGTAAGAGAGGCTACCAAGAATAAACAACTAGGTTGTCGGATCCCACACACACCAAGCATTTCAATAACATACACACAATATGCCCGATATGTGCAAATACAACATGGCATTACAAACATGGGTCTCATGACCCAACATTCAGAGCATACACACAACGGAAGCATAACATGTCTGAGTACAGACAACTAGAAATGAAAAGGGCTGAGAAGTATGGCTATCTACAAGATCCTCCCAAGGGTACAAGATCGTAGCTCAGGTAACATGCTAAACGTCGAAGTCCACGCGAAACTACTAGTGAGATTGAAGTCTCTCTTCAAAGCCATAAATTAAGCAAACGTGAGTACAAATGTACTCAACAAGACTTACATCAGAACTAGCTACATATGCATCAGCATCAACAAAGGGGTGGTGGAGTTTAACTGCAGCAAGCCAGCTTTGACTCGGTGGCTATCCTGAACTACGACTGCAAGTAACTCTTTTGGGGTCACTACAAGAAATATGTCAACTAGTGACCTTCTGTCAGTGACCCTAAAAGAATTGGTCATAGATCTATGACCATTTCAGAACAATTGGTCAAAAGCTGTTCGGGGGGCTCCAAACCCTAAACTATTCTGACCATTTTGGTCAGAAAGGTCGTAATTTCCTTACACGAAATGGTCATAAAGTAGATAGCACCGGTCTGTTGCCTTATTTCTAGCTGATCACGACCAATATAGATGGTCATAACCTTGTAAATTGTGGTGGGTTGCTATGACTAGGCGCCACCTCATCAGTTTTGCCTATGTGTCATGTCCATGTGGCAATTTTTGCCACAGGTTGTGAAGCAACCTACATTTCTGTCATTCCCAAAATTTTCCCAAAAAAATATCATAAATTCTTTGGGTCATATCTTCGTCAAATATGTAAAAAACCTTCCTTTCCTAGTTCAAAAATAATTCAACAATATTCATTTTCCTATTCTGTTTAGAACAACACTTTGTGAAGGAAGTACCACTTTGGCATGTCCAAATAGTATCCATTTTCTACGATGCCCAAATAACCATCCTCCACCAAATGCCAGCTCAGTCCATTCATTATTTTGAGCCCAGCTTCAACATTCGTATTTTTGTCCAGTGTGGTGCTTTGCAAAGCAAGTACCATCTAGGCTCCTCCTTTTGAGCTGAAAATTTGTGAAGATGGTCTTCTTAGTAACTGATCATCCTCAGCCAAAACTCATGCACATTAGCCATGTACATTTCCCGTACCACTAATCAAACACTTGGCTGCTAATTCATGTTTGAGCATCGATCGGTCTCCTCGTGAGAATCTTATGTTGTAGTTTTCTTCCTAGCACCTACCTGGGGAGTGCCCAACCCACTAGACATGCCTAGGCCGCCCAGAACACATGGCAACGCCACGGTCACGCGATGACCACCGCGGGCATGCGAGTTTACGCGCTCTAGAGTTGGGGCCCTCGGCCACCGCCCAAACCTCGATATATCGCCACCAAATCATGTATTTATGATTAAATAGGTACTTATGTAACTAGAAATGATTTTTGGAAAAAATAAATAGCAAACTATGAGGCAGCTGCAGTTCAAATTTGACCCGCTTCAAGATGAATCGACGGAAATTTGTCTTTTTCACGAGAGGTGGATCAAAACTTTTTACACCCAACCATTTTTTCAATTGTGCATTAAATATGTCCTAGTATTTTAGAAAATTGATTTGGTCCAATTTTGCAACAATTATTTGGGAGGTCCTTCACAAAAAAACCTCCTTTTGGGCACTCGAAAAATGGAAAATGGTTTTTTCGTCCAAAGAAAATGGAAACTTCTTTAGGCAACATTGTTTGCCATTCCAATATGCACCCTTGTGCACAATATGAGATCATTTGAACAAACCATGGCATGAATGTGGCCATAAGATTGATCATTTGGCTTGCAAGCCATTGATCTCTACACGTGATAGCTCGTTTCTGAGAATACTTTTTTAAAATAATTGCCGTATTACAAGTTTTTTATTTTTCCTGGGAACTTGGCCACATATAATGACACAATGTGAAGGTTTCCCATTTTTTGATTTTTTTTGAATTTTTTATGCTTGTTTGAAAATGCGGTCAAAACGGCGGGAATGATCGTTCCTAGCTAGTAGTTGAATCTTGGAATTTCTTTTGGTGTTTCTCTGATTAAATAGATACTTATGTACCTATAAATGATTTTTGGAAAAAATATAGAGCAGACTATGAGGTAGGTGCAGTTCAAATTTGACCCGTTTCTAACTTAATCGGCGGGAATTTGTCTTTTTCACGGGAGGTGGATCAAAACTTTTGACACCCAACCATTTGGTCAATTGTGCATTAAACATGGCCTAGTATTTTATAAAATTTATTTGGTGCAATTTTGCAACGAATATATGGTAGGTCCTTCACAAAAAAACTCATTTCAGGCACTCGAAAAATGCAAAATGAATTTTCCGCGCAAAGAAAATGAAAACTCCCTTAGGCAAAATTGTTTGGAATTCCAAGAGGCACCCTTGTGCACAGTATGAGATCATTTGAACAAACTATGCCATGAATGTGGCCATAAGATTGATCATTTGGCTTGCAAGCCATTGATCTCCACACGTGATAGCTCGTTTCTCAGAACACTTTTTTAAAATAATTGTCGTATTACAAGTTTGTTATTTTTCCTCAGAACTTGGCCACATATAATGACACAATGCGAAGGTTTCCCAATTTTTTGATTTTTTTGTGTTTTTATGCTCGTTTCAAAATGCGGTCAAAACGGCGGGAATGATCATTCCTAGCTAGTGGTTGAATCTTGGAATTTTTTTGGTGTTTCTCTGATTAAATAGATACTTATGTACCTAGAAATGATTTTTGGAAAAAAATATAGAGCAAACTATGAGGCAGCTGCAGTTCAAATTTGACCCGTTTCCAGCTGAATCGGCGGGAATTTGTCTTTTTCACGAGGTGGATCAAAACTTTTGACACCCAACCATTTGGTAAATTGTGCATTAAACATGGCCTAGTATTTTATAAAATTGATTTGGTGCAATTTTGCAACAAATATATGGTAGGTCCTTCACCAAAAAAACTCATTTCGGGCACTCGAAAAATGGAAAATGAATTTTCTGCGCAAAGAAAATGAAAACTCCCTTAGGCAACATTGTTTAGAATTCCAAGAGGATCCCTTGTGCACAGTATGAGATCATTTGAACAAACTATGCCATGAATGTGGCCATAAGATTGATCATTTGGCTTGAAAGACATGAATCTTCACGCATGATAGCTCATTTATGAGAACAATTTTTAAATTAATTATCATATTACAAGTTTATTATTTTTCCTGGCAACTTGGTCACATATAATGACACTATGCGAAGGTTTAAATTTTTTTGATTTCTTTTTGAATTTTTTATGCCCGTTTCAAAACGCGGTCAAAACGGCGGGCATGACCGTTCGTAGCTAGTGGTTGAATCTTGGAATTTTTTTGGTGTTTCTATGATTAAATATATACTTTTGTACCTAAAAATGATTTTTGGAAAAAATAAAGAGCAAACTATGAGGCAGCTGCAGTTCAATTTTGATCCACTTCCAGCTGAATCATCAAAATTTTGTCTTTTTCGTGACAGGTGGATCAGAACTTCTGACACCCAACCATTTGGTCAATTGTGCATAAAATGTGGCCTAATATTTTAGTAAAATGATTTGGTCCAATTTTGGAACAAATATATGGTAGGTCCTTCACAAAAAAACTCATTTTGGGCACTCGAAAAATGGAAAATTGATTTTTGTGTGCAATGCTAATGAAGACCAAAAAATCATCATTGTTTGAAATCCTAAGATACACATATGTGCACAATATTGGGTCATTTAAACATACAACATGAAGCTAATATGTTGAGTGTTTACCCAAAATAAGAGGGTAAAAAATATAAAAGAAACAAAAGAGAAAAAGCACAATTACATATGCTAGATTCTGATTGGTGGAACCATCTGTCACATGGATTGATGACATGGCAGACATCCATCCATTGCTCGCAATCCAACCATCTATCCATTTAAAGAAACCCACGCACCAAACCCTACCTCACTCACCTCCCCTCCCTTCCTCCCGCCCGCCGCCCCCCCTCTCTCTCTCCCCGATCCAGATCGACGCCGCCTCCCTCTCTCTCTCTCCCCGATCCAGATCAACGCCGCCTCCCTCTCTCTCTCGCTTCCCGTCGGCGGCGGCGGCGCCCTCCTTCCATCGCCCTCTCCTCCTCCCCTCCTCACGGTGCCTCCACCACGCCATGAATCCCGGTGACCCACCCCATCTCCATGCCCGCCTCGGCAACCACCTCCGTCGCGCGTCCGAGTCCCATCCATGTCCACGCCGGCTCCGTCTCTGTCTCCTTTCATGGGAGGTGACCCGCACCCGGCCCCGCGGCGGGGGAGGGGCGGCGGCGGCCTCGTGTAGATCCCATCAGGATCCTGTTCGGATCACGGCTCGGACGCATGCCCTAGACGCCATGACCCGTCTCCCTCCCCTTCTCTAATCAGGAAGGAGAGGCCAGGCGCCGGACATGAACTCGCTCTGCCCGGGACACCGCTTGCCATCACGGTCACCCCCACCCCCTCTTCGATCTGCTCTTCCTCCATTCCCTTCCCTTCCCTAACGCGCGCCATTTTCTTCCTCACGCAGGCAGAAGGCCGACAACACGGTGGTGATGACGCCAGCATTCAGCATGGACAATCCCTGCTCGATTCGGCCAGGCTCTAGATACACCCATCCCTCGGCTCTGCTGCTTCTCCCCAACTTAGGTAAGGCACTCAAAGCCGTCTTCCACTCTCTCTGCTCGAGCTCGCCAGGCACGCCGTCCCTGAGGGCACACCCTCCTGTCTTAGATTTCGTCTGGTTAACCGTCGGTGTTAATTACTGCTGCTCGTGAGCCTTGCCGTATCGTTAGTGATTCTGGGAATTTATGTACTGATATGCTGCTACTTTTGGAATTATTGCCTGTTGTATGTCTGAATAGTACTAACGCGTTTGCAGCGCATGAGTGATTTTCTTTTTCTTTTTTGACAACTTGTTTGTGGTGCCTGAATCTATACTGCTCTACTTGCTTATCGTATAGTCTAGTAGTATATATCCATTTGCTGTTACTGGATTCCATGTCTAGCGTCTTTTACTCTTCAGATGCTTTCATCCATTCCGGCTGTACTTTATGTGCATACTTGTTCTACTAGCAAATTCTCTGTAGGAAGTAGTTCAGGCTGCTGTGATGCGAAAATGAGACATATGTGGCATTGACATTTTTTAAGCTTGCATGCCGTAGCTAATTTACCCGTTGATCAAATATACACCTCCATATCCCTACAAGTAATATTTACATCCCCGCATATATCTGCATATCATCCATTGTGATCGTACTTTATGTGCATAGTTGTTCTACTAGCAAATGCTCTATAGAAAGTAGTTCAAGCTGTTATGATGTTAAAATGAGATATATGTGGCATTGACACTTTTTAAGCATGTATGCAAAGCTAATTTACCTTTTGGTCAAAGATAGTATTTTACTGAACCCTCAACATATCCCTGCACATATCTGCATGTTCTAATCTTCTGCACATGGGTTGGTATTGCAGAATGAGGCTGCTTTGGAGGAAGTAGAGGACTCTGTGGAGAAGGCTTCCATCAAGGAAGCAGACAAGTACTGCAAGGCCATCATCGGGAGGCTGTCGTGCGGCGCCACCTGCCTGAAGGGAAGCCTGCTGGTCATCGCCCTTGCAGCCGGGGCTGGCTTCATGCTCTCCCCCAAACCTGGACCTCACTGCCAACCTAGAGAAGCTCCAGGCGATGGCGTTATTCTTGTTTGAAGCTAAGCTAGGATACTGTAGTTCCAGCAAAAAGCAGGGGATTCGCTCTTTTCTTTCTTCACTAATAAATTCTTGTTTGAATGCATATCGTGGGGGTGGTGAAGCTGGGTAATTAGCTGCTAGGAGTGTTTATATACTTGATCACCACACCTCTATTGTTCTGGTTACTTTTGCTTTCTTCTATGTAGTTGTCCAGGGCATAACAGGACCAGTTAGCTAGTTGTCCAAAAAAAGATTTTACTTACTTCTACTACTCGTACTTAGTTCAAGACTTGAAGAGTTCAGTAAATAATTTTCCTAGCTTATTTAATTCTACTTATGTTCCTATGATTGATCTCGTGGTCCCTTTGTCTGGCGTATGCATGTTGAACGCCCCCATTTAGGTTGCTTGGCCGTGTTAGGCCAAGGTGTTGTTTGTCAGCATTCTGTCATTCAGTGTGCTTGTGCTTGTGCTGCGCCAATTATCAGGTACACCTCACCTCACCTTGTGTGGGTCACTTGTTAGTAGTGGATAGGATCATGCTAGGAATTGAGCTGTCATGTTCAACTTCCTGTAGCTTATTGTCATCTGAGCTCACCAACCCATCTTGCATCTGCAGTAATTGTCAAGACCTCGTGTTGCATTTCTAGCTTCTGAACCTCATGTTGTGCTATTGGTTGGTTGCTTGCAGGGGCGCCAGGGATACGACGCCGTGCAGCCTGATCTACAGCTCGGAGACGATGAGCACCCCTGGCTCGGTGACCAGAGCCAGGAACCATTCCCGACGCAGCTCTCTCGAGATGGACGAGTTCTTCGCTGCCGCCGCCGAGCAGCAGCAACACCAGAGCTTCAGGGAGAAGTAAGAAGAACTCTGCTTCCTTCTCTTCTTCACCTGAACTATACATACTGTAAAAAGAAACTTGCTAACACTAGAATGTTCTGTTATAACAATCAGGTATAACTTCTGCTCCCGGGATGGTACGAGTGGACGGTGCTAGACTGCTAGGGCTCTCTTGAGATAGATCTCTGTAACTGTTCTGTTGTAATGCTAGACTGTTCTGTTGTGCTAGACTGTTCTGTTGTAATGACCAGCCAGCCCCAAATGACCAGCCACCATCAGCAGCAACATATCATGCTGTGGGCGCCATGCAAATGCAGTCAGTCAGTAGTAGCTCAGCCAGCCAGCCTCTCGAGTCAGTATTGCTGGAATGAATGGTTGTAATATAATAACATTACACTTTGCTTTGAAAATGTATATGGCATAATAATTTTTCTGGATTGGATCAATTTTTTCGGAACTGGGCTAGGCCCAAGTTATATTGTAATATTATTTTTGAGGGAAAAACATGAGAGGCCCAGCAAAGAAATGGCCCAGAAAAATACATGATCAAAAAGAAAACCTGCTGTTAAAAGGACCACGCAAAGAAATCAATAAGGCTGAATTGTTTGGCCAGACCCATGTAGCTAATAAAAGCACAGGAAAAAATACATTAAAAAGGCTGAATTGTTGGGCTAGGCCCATGTAGAAAACCGAATTGGACCGGGCTTATTCTTGTGCCACATCAGCTTGCCACGCTTGATGCCTACGTGGTCTGGGGAGGCTGCTAGTGACCAAAATTTTGTTCGAAGAACCAATGACCTTTTACAGAAGGTCGTTAATTTTAGTTTACGACCGCCAGCTTCTGACATTCTGTTTTTGGTCAAAAAAGGTCGCAAATGAAAAACAATGACCTTTCAGCGGCCAATAGTGAGGGTCACAAGTTGACATATTTCTTGTAGTGGGTGGCGCACACGAGTCCACATATTCACTAATCAATACACCACTATGGACCCGCTCCCGTCACCCTCGAGAAGGCCATCCATAGCACTCACGCTTATCTTGCGCATTTTAGAGTATCCACTTTCACTTGTCTATGAACTGTATAGGCAACCCAGAAGTCCTTTACCGCGGACGCGGCTATTCGAATAGATCATGTTAACCCTGCAGCGGTGTACTTATTCACACACGTTCTCACCACTAATCGCCGTTTACACGACATGTACTCGGCAACCTTCAAGCGGAAGCCCAGCGAGGGTGTCGGCCACGACCTGACTAACCACACAAGTCTCTAGTCCAGGTTTATGGCCTATTCGGGTTCTATCTGCAAGGAGATCCGGCCAGGGTTTCACTCACGGCCTGAAACGATGAGAGCAGGGTTCCCGAGGCACCAAACGGACGTCCCGGTACACCGTGTCTCGTGTCTCTACCGCATCATAGCCCATCCCCAGGGTCAGCGCTACGCACGACCCCCAACACATATCCTACAAACACCAGAAACTAGTTGCAACTCCTGGACAGAGATCAAGGCGATTAATAAGTCGAGAGGGGCACTTAAGCATTCCAATGCGTGGTAGTAGCTGTTCATGGATCACAAACACAGAACTCAGTTCCTGAGGACGGTTTAAATGAGACAACCCACCAATGTACTCCTACATGGCCTCTCACCGCTACCTTTACCAAATCGTGTTCACGTAGTTAGATCTCAACAATAAGACATGTTCACCACATTCCAATTCATCCCCGATGAACGAGACGTGACCCAACTTTAATCAGTAGCAGGCATGACAACAAGCATGAATGAGTAGGCACATTAGGGCTCAAACAACTCCTATTCATGCTAGTGGGTTTCATCTATTTACTTTGGCAGTGACAAGTCATGCAGAGGAAAGGGGTTCAACTACCGCAGCATGTAACAGTTGAAGCGTTGTTGTCCTAATGCAGTAAAAGAGAGCAAAAGCGAGAGAGTGGGATTTTATTGGAATGAACAAGGGGTTTTGCTTGCCTGGTGTCGGTGTCAAAACCGGCGGATCTCGAGTAGGGGGTCCCGAACTGTGTGTCTAAGGTCGATGGTAACAGGAGACAGGGGAAACAATGTTTACCTAGGTTCGGGCCCTCTCTACGGAGGTAATACCCTACTTACTGCTTGATTGATCTTGATGAATATGAGTATTACAAGAGTTGATCAACCACGAGATCGTAATGGCTAAGACCCTAGAAGTCTAGCATGTATGACTGTCTCTGTTTTCGGACTAAGCCCTCCGGTTTATATAGACACCGGAGGGGACTAGGGTTGTACAAAGTCAGTTACAAAGAAAGGAATCTTCATATTTGGTCGCCAAGCTTGCCTTCCATGCCAAGGAGAGTCGCATCCGGACATGGAAGAGAGTCTTCGGTCTTGTATCTTCACAGCCGATTAGTCCGGCCCATGTCCAACAGGCCGGACGCCTAAGGACCCCTTAGTCCAGGACTCCCATAGTAGCCCCTGAACCAGGCTTCAATGACGAGGTGTTCGGCGCGCAGATTGTCTTCGGCATTGCAAGGCGAGTTCCCCTTTCCGAATACTCCAAGATAGCCTTCGGATGCAACGAACGTGTCCGAATCTACAATACAAGTACCACACACACAACCGTAGAGAGTATAATATATTATGAGTCCCATCAGCTGACAACTTTTCGCAAGATGACCTCACGTCTACCCGGTATTTATTTCGAACCGTTTTCATCTGCCGTTCCGTGTTTTGAGATGTGGTTTCCATTGGCACGTCTTGTCAAAGCAGAGATCGTGTCCCCTTATTGCGGGATTCTCATCAATACGGGTGTGGGTAATCCAACTGTGCGATTTGCACATCCCTTGCGAATAGGCGAGTTTTAAGGCGAGTGGGGAGGCGTTCGATATTCACTGCCTTTATAAGGGGATAAGGATTCCCTTTCTTCACCCACGCCTTTTTTGTTCCTCTACCCTTCCATTCTCGAGCTCCAGCGCCCCAGTTCTCGTCTCTTCCACCTTGAGCAAGCAATCAACCATGTCCGGCTCTGGAGGGCAAGGCAATTAGATGGCCTCCTCCATCAAGGAGAAGGACATTGCCGAGCTTCGGGAGGCAGGGTATCTGGCGAAGGAGATCGCCCACCGGCTTCCGGCCAAGGGGCAATTCATCCCTACACCAAAGCCCAACGAGAGGGTGGTGTTCCTCCCTCATTTCGTCCGCGGATTAGGGTTTTCACTCCACCCCTTCGTCCGTGGACTTATGTTCTATTGTGGGCTAGATTTCCATGATCTAGCCCCGAACTCTTTCCTCAACATCTCGGCATTCATTTTCGTGTGCAAGGCTTTCCTCCACATCCAGCCTCACTTCTGTGTGTGGCTCAAGATCTTGAACGTGAAGCCGAAGGTGGTGGATGGCCAACACGCGGAGTGCGGAGGAGCCATGGTGAGCAAGATGCCCAATGTCACATGGCCCAAAGGCACATTTGTAGAGATTGTCAAGGAGTGGCAGAAGCTGTGGTTCTATATTACAGAGCCCCGCGACGCCACCTGGGCCGCGGCTTCCGAATTCAAGTCCGGAGCTCCAATGTGGCTGACCTCCGGGATGGGGAAGGGCCCAAATTGGTCTTCATTGGATGAGCTGATGGCGCTGCAAACGCGCATCCAAAGCATGGTGGATAGAAACATCAAGCTCATCGACGTGATCCGGGTTATGCTAGTTTGCCAGATCCTCCCCTGCCAAAGCCGAACCTCCCCTTTATGGGAATTTGATCCAGAGAAGCACCAGACCTTGGTGAGGCTCTTTGGAAGCACTCACGAAGATGCCTGGAAGCTGCTCTTCAAGGGAGACGAGAAGTCGCCGGCCATAGACTCGGACCGTGGGCACGATCTTGCCCACCCCGCCAATGCAGTAAGTCCTTCACATCTCAAGGTGTACCCTCTACTTGCTTGTCCAAGGAGGGTAACTAAACTTTGCTAATTTATCCTTTCTGGTATGGACAGAGAAAGCGGAGCGGATTCAATGTTCAGCTCCGCTGCCCGAAGAACCAGTCATCCTGCTCCTCGTGAAGATGCTGGTCCCGGTGCCCTATCAACCGTCGGAGAAGAAGGCAAAGAAGAAGGCCAAGGGGGTCCGAGGTGGCCCCCGCCATAAGGGCACTTCGGACGTGATGTCCGAAGACAAGACTCACTCCTCTGCCACCGAAGATGATGACGAGGAGGAGGAAAGCAACTCTCCCCCTGACGGGGGGAGGAAGAAGAGGGCAGCCTCCACAAATCTCGAGGTGGAGGCGCCCAAGAGGGGGAAGGGCCCCTCGCGGTTAACTCCGCGTGGAACGTCGACAGCAGCCCAGCGCGCCCCGAGGAAAGCCCCTGGCCGCATCGTAAGTACCAAAAAAACCCAGATGCATCCCTGCATCCGGCTTCCCCTCTTTATGGTATCAATATGGTTAATTATGTTATTGCAGTCCGACCCACGACAGCTCCCAGCGATCCTCCTCAAGAGGCTCATTGCATTCAAAGGCGATGGCCAGCGAGTCATCCCCGGCCGCTTACTCAACCACGGCCAAGGGCAACGCCGAGGTGCTGTCGTGAAGGATCTTCCTAGGCCAGAGCGAGTCTCAGGAGGCCGTCAAGGTGGCGCCAGGGGGCGAAACCTCGACCGCCAGACACATGGGGGAGCAGATCCCCATGGAGACTGGCGATGGGGGCCATGTTTAGTTCGACCCCCATCCCGATACGGTTCCGGAGACCTACACAGCTCCGGAGTCTGCCGTGCAGCCTCCTTTGAAAGAAGGAGGTGTGCCTATCCCACCGGTGACCTCTGTCCAACCAGGGGCACCGGGCAATCTTCTGGAAGCGCTATGAGGCGCTTACATTGTGGAGGAACATTGTATCCTTATTGGTACGGTGATTGAGAGGGTTCAGTCCGTCAAGAGCGGACTGACCGAAGCCTGCAGTGGCCTGCTAACAGGTTTTGAGGTGAGCAACACAAAAGAGAAAATCCCAATATAGACAGTAGCCCCTGAGACACTGTCCGGTGTTGGGAAAGCAAGGCCAGAAAGAGGATCAATTCATTTTTGCAGGAAACTAACTAAATGTGTCTTATATGAATGAGCAGGCATCGTTGCTGGCCGCGACCTCACACTCTGCCGAAGTCTCCGGACTGAAGCAGAGACTGGAGCGGACCGATGAGGAGCTCGGCCAAGCGAGGAAGCAGCTAGAAGACCAGCAAGGTATGTAATGACTCGCTGTATATTCGGAAAGAATAAATGATGTGTATTGACGGTAGTGTTATGATATGTGTAGGAGCAATGACCGAGGTTGAGGCCCTTATAAAGGCCCTTGCCGAAGCCGAGGAGAAAGCTGCCAAGGAGCAAGCCGCCCGTAAGAAGCTCAAGGCCAGGCTTAACGAGGTCCAGCAAGAGCTCCAGGACGCTGTGAAGAAATGTGAGGCCTTGGAGTGCGATATTTTGGCTCGAGAGGCCGAAGTCGCCAAGGCTCGCCAAAGCGCGGAAGAAGCCCGGATTGAGGCCCAGTGCGCCCTCTAGGAGATCCAGGAGGCCGAGAAGATTGCGGCGGGTAAGGTGCTTAGTATGCAAAGCAAGTATGTGAAGAAGAAGTATGTCTTACTAACCCGGATTCAGAGTTCTCCAGGGGCATTTGCGGATCTGCCGCGCAGTGTGTTAGACGCTACGGAGTTCTTCCGAGCCGAAGAAGGGAGTTCAATGGAGAAGCTGTTCTGGTCGCAATACCTTGCGCCAGAACATCCAGTGCCCTTCACCGATCAGCTCAAACAGCTGGTTGAGCTGCATAGGGTGGTCGAACTGGCCATGAAGGATTTAATAATCCGACTGTGGCCTGCCGAAGCTATACCCAGCAGCTACTTCAACGTCGTGAAGCGGCTGGTGAATGCATGTCCTCGGCTGGACATCATCAAGCGGTCGGTCTGCATCGAGGGCGCGTGCATGGCCTTCGCCCGCGTCAAGGTCTGGTGGGCGAAGATGGACGTCATCAAGCTTGTGACCGAAGGGCCGCCTGAGGGCAAGGAGCACCGCACGCTCGAGCGATATTTTGAAGACGTCCCGGAGGGGTCTCACATTGTGGCAATGCAATGTGCGAAAGACATCATCTTTGAATGAATACATTCATGTTGCCTCTACCTTGTATGATGAAGCAAAGTTGTTATGTAATATAGTTTTTGTTATGTTTAAAAGTTTTACCTCCTGTGCGGCCGTGTTGTATGAAATCTGAGAGTTGGCAAGTCGTCGGCTTCTGCCCCCACATAGGTAGTACGGGGGTGTTCGGGATGGAATCTAAACACTCTTGACCCAATTGCTTGGTTCTTGAAGGAGGTGTTTAGCGCAACGAACCAGGCAATCAGACTATGCAGCTTTAGCACCCTCACTTAGCCATAGGAGTTTGACAATAAAAATGTGAGCGCAGCCCCTAGTATCCGAACTAGAATGCTATAAGCACCTGATCGGGTAAGTACCGATCCCTCGCGTAATGCAGAAAAAATCTCTAACGATTTGAAACCTCCGAAGAGCTGACCGGCTCTCGCTGCATCATGACAGTCAGTTTTCGGCTTTCTCTATTGAGGTGATCCTTCGGGTAAACCAGGGCACAATTGCAATAGTGCTCTCTTTACTACCTTAGCCGATATAGCGGAACATAAGATAGCACGCACAGGAGCCGTGCAACCCAACTATTGACCAAAGACATGATTTGGAGCCAGTGCATATATTGCTAAATTCGGGGTGCCAAACTATACTGTAAAAAGTATTCAGACTTTGTTGCCATAGTGTGGGGCGCTATGAAGCCCCTGGCAAATTGAAACATACCACAGTGTATGGGTGCTATCTGATAAAGTTATTAATAGAAAAAAGGAAAACGGAAAAGGAGCAAAGGTAATGAGTAGGGGCCCTAAAATTTGGGCCGCAAACTGTTTCCATTATAATTTGATTAATACATCAAAGCGCATTGATACAAATAATGCGATAAGCAACATGCTATTTAACATGCCACAACCAAGGGAGAGATGCGTGTGGGCCCTGAAAACAGGTAGAGTGGTCGTTAAAGAAACCACCTAGAAATTCCCCTCTACGACCAAGCTGACTGCCGGTCTTGGTGTATTTGTCCTCCGAAAGGACCTGCGATCAAGCCATCAAGGAAGGCCTGTGGAAAAGAAGCCTAAAAAGGAAAAAGGAAACCATGAAAGTATATGTGTCCGGGAGCGATGGAGCCGAATTGTGGATCGCAAGCTAGTTATCCCTCCATCTATGCCCATGGTATTTTTAGTGCATAGTTATGTACGCGCGGTGTGAATGCTGCCGCTTGATCGGGACTGGGACGGAGGCCAAATTGCTAGTCGAGCTCTTGACGAGCCGAGCTGTCCTGCTGCAGAACGGTCCGGACCCTCTTGATAGTGTCCGGGGGCTCGGCCGCCGAATTAAGGTTCTGCTTGAAAAGGCCGTTCTATACTTCTGCTGCAAAGACAGCAGTGTGCTCCTCGGTACAAAGGGAGCGTTCCGTGTTTCCATAAACTATTATGATGCCGCGTGGTCCGGGCATCTTGAGCTTGAGGTAAGCATAATGAGGCACCGCATAGAATCGAGCGAATGCAGTTCGTCCGAGCAGTGCGTGATAGCTGCTGCGAAAAGGTACAATATCTAAGATTAACTCCTCACTTCGGAAGTTGTCCAGAGATCCGAAGACAACCTCTAGCGTAATTGAGCCCGTAGAGTGGGCCTCTACAGCTGGTATGACTCCTTTAAAGGTAGTCATTGTGGATTGATCCGTGATGGGTTAATGCCCATTTTGCACACTGTATCCTGATAGAGCAGATTGAGGCTGCTGCCACCGACCATGAGGACTCGCGTCAGGTGGAATCCATCAAAGATTGGGTCGAGGACCAGTGCAGCTGAACTGCCATGACGGATACTGGTCGGGTGATCCCAACGATCAAAGGTGATCAGGCATGACGACCATGGATTGAATTTTGGGGCGACTGGCTCTATCGCATATACGTCCCTGAACGCGCGCTTAAGCTCCCTCTTAGGGATGTGTGTGGCATATATCATGTTCACCGTTTTGACCTGAGGGGAAACTTATTTTGTCCCCTTGTGTTCGGTTGCCGGGGCTCCTCGTCATCGTCCTTGCTTTGCGATCCCTTTTCCTTGTTCTCGGCATTTAACTTGCCAGCCTGTTTAAAAACCCAACAATCTCTGTTGGTATGATTGGCTGGTTTATGCGGGTGCCATGGATCCGCAGACGATCGAGTATCACGGTCCAAGATGGATGGTCCCTGATTGTTTCTTTTATATGGCTTCTTCCGCTGACCGGACTTGGAGCCACTGAATCCGGCGTTGACTGTCATGTCATCGGTGTTGTTACCATTGCTTCGGCGTTTGTGTTTGCTGCGTCGGAGCTTGCCGTTGCTATTTTTGACCTCAGAGGTGTCCATTTCACTTGCTGTGTTTTTGCTACGGGCCAGCCAACTATCCTCACCCGCACAAAAGCGGGTCATTAGTGCCGTGAGGGCTGCCATGGACTTCGGCTTTTCCTGGCCGAGGTGGCGGGCGAGCCATTCGTCACGGACGCTATGTTTAAAGGCCGCTAGGGCTTCGGCATCCGGACAGTCGACCATCTGGTTCTTTTTAGTTAGGAACCTAGTCCAGAATTTCCTGGCTGACTCTCCAGGCTGTTGAACTATGTGACTTAAGTCATCGGCATCTGGTGGCCGGACATATGTACCTTGGAAGTTGTCAAGGAAGGCTTCTTCCAAGTCCTCCCAGCTGCCAATAGAATTTTCAGGCAGACTGTTTAACCAGTGCCGATCTGGCCCTTTGAGTTTTAGTGGGAGGTATTTGATGGCGTGAAGATCATCTCCGCGGGCCATATGGATGTGGAGAATAAAATCCTCGATCCATACCGCGGGATCGGTTGTTCCATCGTATGATTCGATATTTACGGGTTTAAACCCTTCTGGGAATTCATGATCCATTACTTCGTCAGTGAAGCAAAGAGGGTGTGCGGCGCCTCTATATCGGGCTGCATCGCGACATAGCTCCGATGGAGTCCGTCTGCGGTTTTCGGCCCGGGCGTGACTAGGTTTGTCATGTCCGAATAGGTAGCCGTCGTCGTGTGTTGAGGCACGTCCTAGCGATCCATAGATCGATCTTGTATGTCCTGCTCTACTATCCAGGTCCTGCCGAAGGTCATATGTGTAACCCCGAGCTGTTTTATCCCTACCTTTACGGCGAGGTGGGGCGGTCTGGTGTTTGGCCTGAGTTGCCGCTTTATCCCGACCGCGTGGTGGTCGGTCAGCCGCATTGTGCGATGATGGTACGGGCTCCGGTGCCTCGTCATCAAACTGAGGTAGCAATTTGCGCTTTGGGTAACTTTTGGCTGGGCGCTTAAGGCCGTATTCTTCAGCTGCCAGGACATCAGTACATCTATAGTTGAGCAGATCTTGATCAGCTTGAAGCTGTTGTTGCTTCTTTTTCAGGCTCCTTGTAGTGGCTATTAGCTGGCGCTTAAAATGCTCTTGCTCAAGAGGTTCCTCAGGCACGATAACATCCTCGTTGCCAAGGCTCGCCTCATCCTCGGAGGGTGGAAGATAATTGCTGGCCTCCGAGTCGTTGTTTATGGCCTGTTCATTAGGGCTAACTTGCCCATCTTCCCAATCGTCCTGTCCGGCCGTTTGTTCGTTGGGATCTTCTCTGTCTTTGGCACCGTCCGGAGTGTGATCGTCTCCTGTGATGGTGTTGCTGTCCTTGCTGCGGCAGGATTTAGAGCGGCGCCGCTGACACCGGCGCTTTGGTTGTGTCTTAGGAGGCTCATCCTCAACTGGATTTTCTTTGTCCTCCCGTTATTCTCTTTGGGTGTATCCACCATGTATACGTTGTACGAAGAAGTGGCCGTCCAACGTCCGGTAAACGGCGGGTTTTGGCCATGCTCTTCATCTGCATCGTCGTCCATACCGTTGATGTCTTCGGAGCCATAATCGAGCATGTCGGTTAAGTCCTCGACAGTGTCTATGTAGTGGGTGGCGGGTGGGAAGCGAAATTCCCTGTCGTCAGCCTTTAGTTCGAACCAGACATGGTTTAGTTGTGAGTCCCCCGCTAAGGACAGATTTTTTAATGAGTTCAGCACGCCGCCTAAAGGCGAGTGCCGGAAAATGTCCGTGGCGCTGAATTCGGTGATCGATGACCGATCCGGCTCGACATAAGCGGACGCACATGGTTCGGAACTTATCACCGGAAACGAGTCCGAGGTTCCGAAGACACAAATATCACCGAGGTTAGGTCTATGTGCGGCTCCAACTCCGCGGAGTCTGCGGCTTCCGTGGCGAGGTTGACCTTCCCGTCCTCGGATGGCGTGATCTGCTCCGGATCTAAGGCCAGAGCGGTTACAGGTGCAATTTCCTGAGTGTGGTCTGATGACAAATTTAAGTCATGTTCATCATAGGAATTGGGAGCGGCTACCGTGGTCTCGAATCCGTCGAAGATCAAGTCTCCGTGGATGTCCGCGACATAGTTCAAGCTCCCAAATCTGACCTGATGGCCAGGGGCGTAGCTGTCGATCTGCTCCAGATGGCCAAGCAAGTTCGCCCGCAGTGCGAAGCCGCCGAACACGGAGATCTTTCCGGGGATGAAGGTTTCCCCTTGGACAACATCGTTGTTGACGATTAAAGGAGCCATCAAACCTTTTGGGGGACGACACAATGGAACTCTCAATGAAAGCACCAATGTCGGTGTCAAAACCGGCAGATCTCGGGTAGGGGGTCCTGAACTGTGCATCTAAGGTCGATGGTAATAGGAGACAGGGGACACAACGTTTACCCAGGTTCGGGCCTCTCTATGGAGGTAATACCCTACTTCCTACTTGATTGATCTTGATGAATACGAGTATTACAAGAGTTGATCTACCACGAGATCGTAATGGCTAAAACCCAAGAAGTCTAGCCTGTATGACTGTCTCCATTTCCGAACTAAGGCCTCCGGTTTATATAGCCACCGGAGGGGACTACGGTTGTACGAAGTCGGTTACAGAGAAAGGAATCTTCATATTTGGTCGCCAAGCTTGCCTTCCACGCCAAGGAGAGTCCCATCCGGACACGGGAGAGAGTCTTCGGTCTTGTATCTTCCCAGCCCATTAGTCTGGCCCATGTCCAACAGGCTGGACGCTCGAGGACCCCTTAGTCCAGGACTCCCTCACCTGGCACTTCTGAAGATAGTATAGTTCTTCATCGGTGTCATAGATGTCCTCATCGGAACCACGTCTACAGAGAGTGGACAACCACCGGGAAACAAGAGGGAACACAATCAATGTAATGCAACAATATGATGCATGAATGTGACATGGCAATATGCTGTGATTTGAGCTAATGCAGTTAGCAACAAGTTAAATGAAGTTGGTTTGAACCCAAGGTTCAAATTCAAACTCCATATGTGAAATTCAAATGCCATTTATTTGATTTGTCCAATTAAGCAACTATAAGTTGTTCCAATATGCATGGAAAAGGCACAAATGGATAGATTGAATTTTTCTGATCATTTTTCATATATACATTATTTCATTCTGAGCTATATATATTATGTTCTATGATTTTTTAAAGTTAAAATCATTTTCTGGATTTTTCTGGTTATTTAGAATTAAACAAAATCCAGTAAATGATTTACTGCGTCAGCATGACATCACGCCGACGTCAGCGGTCAACAGAGCGGCCCGAGTCAACCTGACCAGTGGGTCCCGCGTGTCAGTGTCACTGTGACTAATCCAGTTTAGATTTAACCTAAGCTAATTAAACAGGGGCCTGGCTCCACTTGTCATTGACCCAGGGGAGGTCAAAGCCCTGGTCCAAAATATAGTCAAAATCGCCGGCACTTAGCCGCCGGCGAGGCCAAACGTGGCGGTGAGGTGCGGGTTTCTTGCCCCCGTGGTCAAATGGATGGCGGAGAGGCTCGGCTTGGAGCGGGCGCTCGTGCACACCAATTGCAGCAAGCGGCAGCAGCTGGGGCGGCCGGAGCTCGCCAGAAACGATCTTGCGGCGGTGGCCGGCGTTCGGGTGTGCACGCAGGTGCGCCTGTGGAAGCCGTGGCCATGCGTGCTCGGCTCATACATCATCTACGTGATGCCGCGAGCACGGTGGTCACACGCCCGGGACCAGATGGTCACCAGAGCGTCGCCGGCGACAGGCACGGGTGGCAGCGGGCTTTGGTTGTCTGCGAAACGACGGCTAGAGCTAGAAAACATCACGGAGAAAAGGGGGGGGCGGTTTAGAAGCTCACGGGGATCGTATAGTGCAGTTCGGCGAGTTCGGGGAGGTGCCGGAGCAAGCCGGGCGGCGATGGCGATCTCCAACGTCGGGAGGTTGAAGAAGACGGCGTGGAGGCGCTCGAGGGCATCCGGCGTTGCACAGCTTGGCGAGGGTGAAGAGGGGAATGGGGCAGAGCTCTTGGGCAGCTCGGGGCATCGTCGGGACAAGGTGGCCGCGGTGGTGGCGAGCGGCGGTGTCCGGCTATGTTGTGAGGAGGGAGTAGGGGAGGGGGAGGAGCAGAGGGAGAATTCGAGGGGGTTCAGGGGGTTTCTGGCGTCTCCAGGGCAACGTCGGGGAGGCGATAGCAAGCAGGAGGTGGCGCGCGCGTGGTCGCGCGCATCAGGCACGCGCCTCCCATCCTTCTGGAGAGAGGAGGGAGATGACTGGCACGGGCCAGCACAGTGTTGGGCCGGCCAGGTGGGCTGCACAGGTAAGCTCCAAGTAGAAAATCTCTCTCTGTTTTAAATTTATTTCCATTTTCTATTTTCTTTTTGTTTTCTTTTATTTAGTAAAAATACTAAAACATTTATAAAACTCCTGAAAATATTTGTGGACACCTTTAGAATTATTTCCAAAAACCCTCAAATGCTTTCAAGATTATTTGGACATTTAAAATATTTTATATAATTTAAATGTCCAAATTCAAATACTTATGATTTAATTCAAAAATCCAAATTGTCCTAGAGAAGTGTGCACCATTTTTGGAGAGGATCTAGACCAATTCAAAAATGATGAACATTTATGAAGGGCATTTTGGGTTCATTGAAAAGGTTTAATTTAAACCCTAGTTGAATTTCATTTGCTGCTAGGGTTTATCAGTCCCTATTTCAAGTTTCAGAAATTTTAACATGATGCATGGATGCTTGTACAACTATTTGCATTCAAATTCTAAGGCTGTGGCACTCTTGGTTTTAGCAACGCTGCACGGACTAACCCGAGCACAAACGTTGTGCCAGTCCTTACTCATGAGGCGGTCGTGAGTGGGTTTGCAAGGGCGCATGGTGTTCATGGCATCGAAGTGTTGGACTGGAAGGTAATAATCATAAGATAATTCATGCAAGGAGGCAAGCTAGTTTGAATAGATGCAAGAACGACACACGCCACAGGGACGGACAGATGCGGCCTTGGGATGATGCAGCCCGAGGGGCGCCCCCAACAGAGTAAGCTAAAGATGTAAAAGGATACACGTCGCAGGGATAGGCCCGTACAACTTGGGGATGATGCAGCCCGAAGGGCGCCCCCAGCTGAATAAACCAGAAAATGTCACCAGATACCATTGTTGGCGAGGTGTTGGAGTAGCTGAAGATGCGTGCTGAAGAGGTCGTTCTTCATGAGTCGTCCGGCGGCCGGTTCCCAGGGGAACCCGGAGGTTCTGGCTCCCCCTCCCCAGGACCTCGTGGCGCCTGGCCTCGTGAGCCACCAGGGCGCCCTACATGAGCCGGTGGAAGGTGACAACTGCGTTTGGCAAGCCGAAAGGCATGCGAACGTAACTATGAGGGGGACCGTCGCACTGACCAATGCTCGATGGCCAGAAGCGCCCCTGAGATGCGGTGTTGTTGAGCCCTGGAATGTCGATGCAGACGTGCAGCTCGTCGTCCCCGCTAGGACATGGAGCTGCACCAGGTGGTGGGCGGCAGTTGCCACGCGTGGCTCTTGCCTCTTGAAGCTCTTTGGTGGTCTTGGTGATGAACTCCTCAGCACCGGGCACCTCATGCCATGTGCCCTAATGAGGGAAGCGTGCAGTGAAGCATGCCTCCACGTGGGGCACGAGCGCCTCCCTCGTGACGTTGGCTAGGTTTGAGGCCCTCGAGAATGGAGCCCCTGAGCCCAGCCTGAGGAGGGCACCGGGCGCGCCTTCCTATGCGAGGAAGGGAGGCGCCCCATCTACGGGCGCAGGTCCTGAGGTGGTGCCACTAGAGACGCCGCTCTCCTAGAGCCCTTGATGGAGCACCTGCTTCTTCTTTTTGAGGATGGCCTCAGGAGGGTAGATGGTGCCTTCGTTATCTAGGTCTTCGGCCGCTACAGCTTGGTAATGACGCTCGAGGGAGCACACGCTTCCTTCTCCTCACAGGCGACCATGATGACGCCGCAGCTCCCGGGCATCTTGAGCACGTTGTAGCCGTGATAGGTCACTGGCATAAACTTGGCCAGGGCTAGGTACCCGATGATGGCGTTGTACGGCAGGAGAATGTGGATGATGTCAAAGTCAATGAGTTCGGTGTGGTAGTTTTCGCACCTGCCGAAGGTGACAGGAAGGCGGACCTGCCCGATCGGGGTGGTGGAGCCATTGGTCACTCCTAAGAAGGGCTTGGTAGGTTGTAGCTGATCGTATGGCACTTGGAGGCGGTCGAACGTCTCGACGAACAGGACATTAAGCCTCGTGCTGCCATCGATGAGGGTCTTGGTGACTTGGACATTGCTGATGATGGGTGAGCAGAGCATCGGGAGGGCACCGGCAGTTGCCGCGCACTTGAGCTGGTCGGAGGAGCTAAAGGTAATGGCGTACTTGGACCACCTGAGAGGGTGCATGGCCTCGAGCCTGGGGGGCCACGTTCACCACCCATGATGCAAGTGATGGCGCAAGGCTCCTAGAAGCCCCCAGCCCCCTCGTCTTGATGATGGTCGTCATTCCTTCTTGGTGGTGGCGGTGGTGGAGGGAGACCAGCGTTGCCCTGGGGGCGGTCCTCATGAAGCCGGTCGCGCCACTGCTGGTGGGGGCCGCGGTCGTCCCAGCGTCCTCCACTGTAGACTCCCCCACGACCGTAGCCTCGGTCGTTGTGCTCAGGGCGTCGACCAAAACGCCCGTCGCGGATGGCACTGAGCTCCTGGCAGTCGCAGAACGGGCGGTTGGCCTTGGATGACTCGGGGTGGTCACAGCCGCGCTTCACCTCCAGCTCCGTCACAAGCACGGCAGCCCCCATCCGCTTCACGTCATTGGTCTTGGCCTTCTTGTCTTCCTGGTCGGCGGCTGGGAGCTCGAGGAGGGAGAGGTGTCCCTCCTCAGCCCTTGCGCACTTGGTCGCCATGTTGAACATCTCCAGAGCTGTGCACAGGTCCTCGTGTATGGCGTGCTCCTCCTTCATCTTGACATCACGGACGCCATCAGAGAATGCTGAGATGATGGCCTCGTCCGTCACCTTGGGAATCTTGAGGCGAACGCTGTTGAAACATTGGATGTACTTCCGCAGGGTCTCCCCTGGCCCCTGCTTGATGTGCTGCAGGTCACCAGCGGTAGGCGGGCGGTCGCGAGTGCCTTGGAAGTTCACGACGAAGCGCTCGCGCATCTCTCCCCAGGAGGAGATCGATCCTGCGGGCAGGTTCGGGAGCAACGAGCGCGCGCCGTCCTTGATAGCCATGGGAAACCAGTTCGCCATTACCTTCTCGTCGCTGCTGGGCACCTCGATGCTCAGCTCGTAGAGCTGCAAGAACTCAGCAGGGTCGGGGTTGCCATCGTAGCGTGGAGGCAGGTCAGGCTTGAACTTGCTGGGCCAGACGATGCTACACAACTCGGGGGTAAAGGAGGGGCAGCCCTCCATGGTCACTGGAGCCCGTCATGGAGGCGGAGCCCAGTCTTGGTATCCATGCGCCGCCGCCACAGGCAGCGCGTGATCCTGACGTGGTGGTGCAGGGAGCGCAGGAGCGTCTTCTTGCGGCCGCAGGATCTCTTGGCAGCTTCCTTCTTCACGCGCGGGCGCCCTACGCGGCGGGTCGCCCCGCGGGGCCGCGCTTCTTGGGGCAAGGGCGGCGTCTTGATGTGGAGGTGGTGGAGGCGCTCCATGGACTACATCGCTCGCAGCTGGAGGTGGGTGAGGCAGCGAGAGAGACGGTGGGGGAGAGCCCCCAGCGGCACTGAAGAGCTCGGCGATGCGGTCCAGCCAGACTTCATAGAGGTCGTCGACCAGGCGGTAATGCAGGAGATCGCATGCCATGAGCAGCGCGTCCATGGGTGTGCGTCGAGCGTGGGACGACGAGACGGACGGAGTCAGCGACGGGGTGGCGGTGCGTCCGTCCCGCCGCACAGAGGGGTGCAGCGACAAGCCTTGCTGCTCGTTTCCCGTCGGGCCGGTAGCGGCGTTGGCAGCGGGTGATGGAGAACGGCGGGGAGGTCCGCCAACGGGTGCCATCTGAGCGACGTGAGTGGCAAGGGCGACCCGGCGCTCACCAAGGGCTTGGCGAGCGTCACCCATGGATGCGGCGGAGTAGTGGTGTGTCGATCGATGGAATAAAGGCTTCAGCACCTCCCTACCTGGCGTGCCAAATGTGGGATTGTGGGTTCCGGCAAAAACCTTGAGGTTCGAACTCTGGGGTGCGCACGAACAACACTCTCTTCCTAGCTCGACCGCTCAACGATCTCACGACCTAGCTCGACGAACCCAGGGAATAAGAGATACAAAGGTTTATACTGGTTTGGGCCACCTTGCGGTGTAATACCCTACTCCAGTGTGGTGGTGGATTTCCTCAAGGGGCTGAGGGTGAACTAGTACAGAGGGTGAACAACCTCAGGAGGTGAGGTGTTCTTGGGCTCGATGAGCTGGTGGGTGTGAGGGCGATCTGAATGATCCGTCCCCTTGCTATGGTGGTGGCTAGGTCCTATTTATAGAGGCCCTGGTCCTCTTCCCAAATGTTAGGTGGGAAGGGATCCCACAACGGCCAAGTTTGAAGGGGGACAACTATGTCACGCCCAATATGCGTCCCTATCCAAAAGGAACTCGACGGTCCCACCAAGGATAGACCCGCATATTGAGACGTTTTTGCAAGGTGGATATCATTACATCAACATTACATAATACATAGGGATACTTACATAAGGCACAAATGCCACAAGAATACATCAACATCATATACAAGATCAACATCCGACTACGGATGAAACATAAACAGAAGCTCAAACGACATCCACCACTGCTAGCCCAAAGCTGCCGACCGAACCTATCCCCGATCAAGAAGAAGCGGAAGAAGAACTCCAATACAAGCAAACATCGCTCTCGCGTCATGATCATCGCAAACCTGTACCTGCAACTGGTGGTGTAGTAATCTGTGAGCCACGAGGACTCAGCAATCCCATTACCATGGGTATCAAGACTAGCAAAGTTTAAGGAAAAGGAAGGGGTAAAGTGGTGAGGTTGCAGCAGCGACTAAGCATATATGGTGGCTAACATACGCAAATGAGAGCGAGAAGAGGAACAAAGGAACGGTCGTCAACTAGCAATGATCAAGAAGTGATCCTGAACTCCTACTTACGTCAGACATAACCCAGAAACCGTGTTCTCCTCTCGATCAACCCCAAAAGAGACACTCACGATTACGCACACGGTTGGTGTATTTTAATTGAGATCAACTTCGGTTTTCTACAACCGATATTAACAAATTCCATCTGCCACATAACATGCTGCACGGCTTTGAAAGTTCAAACCCTGCAGGGTGTCCCAACTTAGCCCATGATAAGCTCTCGCGATCAACGAAGGAATAGTCCTTCTCCCCGGGAAGCCCGATCAGTCTCGGAATCCCGGCTACAAGACATTTCACAGCAATAACACAAGACCAGCAAGACCGCCCGATCGCCGACAATCCCGATAGGAGCTGCACATATCTCGTTCTCGGGCAACACGGATGAGACATCCTACGAGTAAAACCAAACCTCGAGTTGCCACGAGGGGGCCCCGCAGTCTACTCGGTTCGGGCCAGCACTTAGAAAAGCACTGGTCCGGGGGCTAAATAAAGATGACCCTCGAGAGAGCGACTCCCAAGGGAAAAGGTAGGTGGTGGTGAGACAAATGGTAAAACCAATGTTGGGCCTTCTTTGAAAGGTCTTATTCAAAGCGAACTGTCAAGGGGGTCCCATAAATCACCCGACCGCGTTAGGGACGCAAAAATCCGGGAACATAATACCGATATGACGGAAACTAGGGCGGCAAGAGTGGAACAAAACACCAGGCATAAGGCCGAGCCTTCCACCCTTTACCAAGTATATAGATGCATTAATTAAATAAGATATATTGTGATATCCCAACAAGTAAACATGTTCCAACAAGGAACAACATCTCCATGTTCCAACAAGGAACAAACTTCATCTTCACCTGCAACTAACAACGCTATAAGAGGGGCTGAGCAAAGCGGTAACATAGCCAAACAACGGTTTGCTAGGAAGGGTGCAAAAGGTTAGAGGCTGACATGGCAATTAGGTAGGCTTGAGCAACAGGTAATAGGTAGCGCAGCATAGCGATAGAACGAAGCAACTAGCATAGCAATGATAGTAGTGAGATCCAGGGTAGCGGTCATCTTGCCTGAAATCCCGCAAGGAAGAAGAACGAGTCCATGAAGAAGATGAATGGATCCATGAAGAAGATGATCGGATGAAGCCGAACCAAGCGTAGACGAACGAATCCTCACGATCGCAATGAAACGGGAACTAACAAGAAGAAGCACACGACATAGTAAACACACCACACATGAACAAGACATGATGCACAATCAAGCATGATGCATGACAAAGTTACATTAAGCTACTCATGGCAAGGGATGATGCAAACAAGAACAACACATCAAGGCAAGTTTAAATGAGGCCGGAAACAACATAGAACCATTCCGGTAAGTCCTCATATGCAAATTTCGAAATTGGTCCAGATCTGGATAAACCTTATGTTCAAGTTGTTAAACAGCAAGTTAAGATGCACCACGATGATCTACACGAAATTCTAGTCAAGTTACATATAAAGTTCATTAGATTCGGAGCTACGGCCTAGAAGATATGAGCAAAACAAGATAAGCATGGCATTGATGCAAAATGCATACAAACATCAAGCACAACACCTCAAAACAAGGATCCAACATGATACTATGAAACTACATGCAAAATCAAGCAAGTTTCATATAGAGCACACTCAAAACGGAGCAACGGATCAACACATACACCCTATACAAGTAATAGCAACAATCTGTCCAAAACAGCAACTAGGCATATTGCAAGCATCAAAACTACATGCTACAGCACCTCAACAAGAAAACAAAAGGCATGGGAATGATGTACAGGTAAAGCATTACAAAACATGAGAACTGAGCTACCTCCAGAAATGACTAGAACATGCTCAAAATGACATGGCAAGATTGCAACTAATAACAGTTTCAGACTTTGCAGAAATTAACATCAGGTTGCAATGTTTAGAGCTATGAAACAACATGTTACAGGAACTTAACATGGCAAACAAAGGCATGGCATGAATCTACTAATTTCATAGAACAAATGTCCTTTAGTGACCATAAGCCAAAAAGGATCAGAAAATATAGTAACACTCATGTCAATATCGAAAGTTTCGTTAACAGATTCAGCAACATGGCATGTCAAAAACTGATAACAAGTAGGCATGTTTACAAGCTCAATGCACTCACTACAGCGCCTTATATGATAAACTAAGCATACATACATCAAGAAGACATGGCATAGAAGACATACATGGCAAGAACAATAACATAGCATACATGGATCAACCACAACAAGCTTGGCAAAATTGAATAACATGTATACAATCTGCCAGGAAACATTTGATAGCAAAAGTAGAGCTTGATTGACTCAAGCTAGACTACTCCATAAATGCAAACAAAGGCATGGATGGATAGAGAAAGACATGCTTTACAAAACATCCTTACTGAAGTATCTCAAAATATGCATAGATCTCTTGGTAGCATCAAGTTAACATGGCATCAAAATAACAGCAAACAGGGCTGAAATCAGCAACAACAAGACACCTAGTTTGCATGCTTGTGCTAGTCACCACATAGATCACAAAAATACATAGCAAGCACCACTGGAAAGAAGACATGGCATATTACAAAACACATGTAGGGCTCAAGTCCATAGGATGCACACATCAATCATGGCAAAAATGACAAAAGTGCAAGTCCTGATAAAAATCAGAAACTAACATCACATAGCACTCTTCTAACAGCATTTCGGGCACCAAGATGAGCTCAAATGAAAATGATGCAATGAGATGAAATGATCTACTCTTCGAGGCGAACATTTTGACATATTATACGCACGAAACAGAGCTACGATGACAGAGATATGATGCAACGAAAATGGCACAAAATATCAAAATGCTCGGGACTTAGATGAAATTTAGAGAGGGGGGAAAGTCAACCCTGCGTGCACGGTTTACGAGGAGGCCGGATCTTCGCCGGAGTTGGGCGGCGGGGCTGCCGGGGATGGCCGGGAGGCCGGGCGCCGGATCCGCCCGCCCTCGCCGGATCTCGGCCAAGGCGGGCCGGGCGAGGCATGAGGCGGCGGGAGGCGCTTCGGGGAGGATGGAGGAGGAGGCGACCCGGGCGAGGAGGACGACTCCGGCGACGGGCGGGCGCCGCGACGGAGGTGGAAGGAGGCGACGAGACGGGCCGGCCGGGAGGAGCGACGCCGCAGGCGGCGGCGGCGGGTGAGGGCGCGACCGGCGGTGAGGGGCGACCTCGCGCGGGCAGGAGCCGGGCGGCGGCGGCCGGAGGTGAGGCGGCGGAGGCGGCTCGGCCGGGCGGCGCTGGCCGGGCGAGGCGGCGCGGGGCGCGCTGCCCGGCGAGGCGCGGAGCCCGCGGAGGCGGCGGGCGGCGACGGCCGGGCGGCCGGGCCGGTGGTGGGCCCGCATGGGCGCGCGGGCGGCGCGGGGCACGCGACGTGGCAGCTTGCGATAGGGCGAGGGCGGCGGCGCGGACATGTCCGGCGGGGTCCGGACGTGTCCGGCTGCGGGAGGAGGACGAAGGCTAGGTTTAGGGGTGGATTGGACCGCGAATTTCGGAGGGGAAGGTGTTTATATAGGTAGAGGGAGCTAGGAGAGTCCAAATGAGGTGCGGTTTTCGGCCACGCGATCGTGATCGAACGACCGAGAACATGGAGAGGAGTTTGGTGGGTTTTGAGCCACTTAGAAAGGGGAGTTGGGCTGCAACAAAAGAGACTTTTGCGGTTACCCGGTTAACCGTTGGAGTACCAAACGACCTCCAAATGGCACGAAACTTGACAGGCGGTCTACCGGTGCTATACCAAGGCCGCTTGACAAACCTCGGGTCATTCCGAGACCGTTTAACACCCACACACGAAAACAGGTAAAAGGGGGCGCCGAGAGACATAGGAGTGCCAGATTGCAAAACGGACAACGGGAAAAATGCTCGGATGCATGAGACGAACACGTATGCAAAATGAAATGCACATGGTGACATGATATGAAATGCATATGATGACATGGCAAAGAGAGACACGCAAGCACATGACATGGCAAAGACGGCGAATAACTGAAGGACACCTGGCGCATCGAATCCGGGGCGTTACAACACTCCTCCACTAACAAGAGATCTCGTCCCGAGATCTTAGGACCGAGACGGAAGGGAAAAAGGGATTAGGTAAAACAAGAACTCAAGGGAAGAAGCAAAGAATCGAGAGCACTCGAGAATAAGAGAGGAACGACGAGAATGAAGAGAATCGAAAGCTCACGGAAACATGATAGACTCAGAAACAACTCCGGTTCGAACGAGATAAGAAATGAATAAGACTGAAAGGATTTAGGCAGCACTCCGACTGAAACATGGAAGGAGTTGGAACTGAGTTTGACGAAATGGAACGATAGTTGACGAGAGAAACAACACAATGCCTCCGGAAGAATTGAAAGAATTGAATGAAAAGAACTTAGAAGGAAGGATTGAACGGAGTTGTTGAGAAAATCAACAACGAAAGAATAAGATTGTTGTGGACTTATGGAAAAAGATCTCAAAATTATGAGGTGATAACCGGCCACAAACGGAAATAATTGGATAGCTGAGAAGAACAAAGAAATGCAAAACTCCACTTCAAAAGAATACGGAGATTTAATTGCACTTCGAGATGCAAGAAGAAAAGATACTTGAACTCCACGAACAAAATCTTGATGGGCTCTTGAAGAATGACTTAAATCATGAAGAACCACCATGAAGAACTCCGGTAACAAAAGGATGATGAGATAGAAATGAAGGAAGAAAGAATAAGATGAGCCTTGCGATGATTTAGATGGGGTTCCGACGAAATGGCTGAGGAAATTTGAACTCCGGAAAAGAAAAGATTAAAACACTTGGAACTAGAATTTATTCATTACGAACAAACTCCAAAGAAAAAGATTAATCACTTGGATTAAATAAGAATAAGGTTTATTGTATGCTTATCCTTCATCAAATTAAATTGATGACCAACAATGGATTTTTCATACTACTTATTCTTCTTCAAAAGAATTAAGGGGAAAATATGGCGCAAAACTTGAGAAAGTCTTCATGAACCACCGGTAGAATTGAAAAGAACGAATGGATTAGTGTGATAATCAAAGAAAAGAATCTTGAACGAGCCACCGTAAGAATTCGAAAATGACTGATGAAAGAGAATGAATCACCGGACAGGATTAGAAGAACCAATATGCTCGAGGGGATTTAGATGCAAAAGAACAAAGAGATCATGAGCTGATTAAAGAACACTTGAACGAAGCTCCGGGATAAATAGAGAACGATAACTGGAATGATGGCCTCCGGTGAAAACAAATAGAAATCAACTTCTGAAATACTCTGGATGGATGAAAAGAATTGCACAACTGGAAACAACTAGATATGATAACATCGAGCTAGCACCGCGAATCTCCGGGAGAACGGACAAGATTTAAGAGAAAACTCTACTTCGGTCTTCGAATGACGACGAGAAACACCACCAAAAATTACTAAGATACTCCGGGGAAATGAAAAGCGAAGAGGTTGAGGCAACAATGCAAGGAATTTGAAAGCGATCTTGGGGAAGGCATGTGACTGATGGGATCCATTCTTACATCACACTTGAAAAGAATTGAGAATGACTCCGGGAAAATTAAAAGAGTCAGGTAAGATCCTGGGAAAAGACCTGTGGGTTAGGGCCCACTAAAAGAAAACACCGTTGGAAAGGGATGATGAACAGATAGATGAAGCACCGGAACAATTGAGATATTAGAATGAGGTGACAACCTCGAATTAATTTAAACATAGACGAATATCCTGAGATGTCTTGAGCACTCCGGAAGGATAACTGGCAAGAGGAGAACGAGCAGGAAACACACTTGATCCAAGGAAAAGAATGTGATCAACTCAAAAAAACTTGAATTGAGTGCACCGGAAAAGAAAGAGATGAAGAATGACGAACGAGACTAGAATTCACCGGTTGAAATAATTGACGAAAGACTGAAGAGACTCCGCACGAATGAAATTTATGGTTGGAAGAAACTCGAACTCCGGGAATAATAGGGTGGGAGGGCGGGAAAAACAAAGGCAACTTGGAAGGGGAAACCGACGACAATCTTGAAGAGGAAAATCACCGGTTGAAATCATTGAGGAAAGAAAGCAAAGACTTCACACGAGTAGGATCGATACTCAGTAGTGGACTCCGGTTCCGAGAAGAAGAAGGGTGGGCGGGTGGAAAAAACAAGGACAACTTCGGACAAGGAAAAACAACGACGTCGGAGGAAGAACTGAGGATTGAACTTGGCAAAGATGAAGAGGGTCGAATCACTTGACGAGATATGCACCGGATGCAAAGAGCTGAGGAACACCGATCGGAAAAACCAACTGCGTGATCCTAAAGAAAATTTGAAGGGGAAGAGGAGTAATTCAAAAACACCTACGTCAAGATTCCTTACCAGAGCGATGAAGGGGCAGAGGAGTAAAAAGAATTCCTACTCTCCGATATAACTAGACTCCGAAAAAGTTTTCTTCTAGACTCAACTTCGGCCAAACTACACGATCAATCAAGGGGGCTCCTAGGGTCGGTCGAGGCTCTGATACCAACTTGTCACGCCTAATATGCGACCCTATCCAAAAGGAACTCGACGGTCCCACCAAGGATAGACCCGATATTGAGACGTTTTGCAAGGTGGATATCATTACATCAACATTACATAATACATAGGGATACATACATAAGGCACAAATGCCACAAGAATACATCAACATCATATACAAGATCAACATCCGACTACGGATGAAACATAAACAAAGCTCAAACGACATCCACCTCGCTAGCCCAGCTGCCGACCGAACCTATCCCCGATCAAGAAGAAGCGTAAGAAGAACTCCAATACAAGCAAACATCGCTCTCGCGTCATGATCATCGCAAACCTGTACCTGCAACTGGTGGTGTAGTAATCTGTGAGCTACGAGGACTCAGCAATCCCATTACCATGGGTATCAAGACTAGCAAAGCTTAAGGAAAAGGAAGGGGTAAAGTGGTGAGGTTGCAGCAGCGACTAAGCATATATGGTGGCTAACATACGCAAATGAGAGCGAGAAGAGGAACAAAGGAACGGTCGTCAACTAGCAATGATCAAGAAGTGATCCTGAACTCCTACTTACGCCGACATAACCCGAAACCGTGTTCTCCTCTCGATCAACCCCAAAAGAGACACTCACGAGTTACGCACACGGTTGGTGTATTTTAATTGAGATCAACTTCGGTTTTCTACAACCGGATATTAACAAATTCCCATCTGCCACATAACCGCGGCACGGCTTTCAATGTTCAAACCCTTCAGGTGTCCCAACTTAGCCCATGATAAGCTCTCGCGATCAACGAAGGAATAGTCCTTCTCCCCGGGAAGCCCGATCAGTCTCGGAATCCCGGCTACAAGACATTTCACAGCAATAACACAAGACCAGCAAGACCTCCCGATGCGCCGACAATCCCGATAGGAGCTGCACATATCTCGCTCTCGAGGCAACACCGGATGAGACATCCTCTGAGTAAAACCAAACCTCGAGTTGCCACGAGGGGGCCCCGCAGTCTACTCGGTTCGGGCCAGCACTTAGAAAAGCACTGGTCCGGGGGGGGGGGGGGGCTAAATAAAGATGACCCTCGAGAGAGCGACTCCCAAGGGAAAAGGTAGGTGGTGGTGAGACAAATGGTAAAACCAATGTTGGGCCTTGCTGGAAAGGTCTTATTCAAAGCGAACTGTCAAGGGGGTCCCATAAATCACCCGACCGCGTTAGGGACGCAAAAATCCGGGAACATAATACCGATATGACGGAAACTAGGGCGGCAAGAGTGGAACAAAACACCAGGCATAAGGCCGAGCCTTCCACCCTTTACCAAGTATATAGATGCATTAATTAAATAAGATATATTGTGATATCCCAACAAGTAAACATGTTCCAACAAGGAACAACATCTCCATGTTCCAACAAGGAACAAACTTCATCTTCACCTGCAACTAACAACGCTATAAGAGGGGCTGAGCAAAGCGGTAACATAGCCAAACAACGGTTTGCTAGGAAGGGTGCAAAAGGTTAGAGGCTGACATGGCAATTAGGTAGGCTTGAGCAACAGGTAATAGGTAGCGCAGCATAGCGATAGAACGAAGCAACTAGCATAGAAATGATAGTAGTGAGATCCAGGGTAGCGGTCATCTTGCCTGAAATCCCGCAAGGAAGAAGAACGAGTCCATGAAGAAGATGAACGGATCCATGAAGAAGATGAACGGATGAAGCCGAACCAAGCGTAGACGAACGAATCCTCACGATCGCAATGAAACGGGAACTAACAAGAAGAAGCACACGACATAGTAAACACACCACACATGAACAAGACATGATGCACAATCAAGCATGATGCATGACAAAGTTACATTAAGCTACTCATGGCAAGGGATGATGCAAACAAGAACAACACATCAAGGCAAGTTTAAATGAGGCCGGAAACAACATAGAACCATTCCGGTAAGTCCTCATATGCAAATTTCGAAATTGGTCCAGATCTGGATAAACCTTATGTTCAAGTTGTTAAACAGCAAGTTAAGATGCACCACGATGATCTACACGAAATTCTAGTCAAGTTACATATAAAGTTCATTAGATTCGGAGCTACGGCCTAGAAGATATGAGCAAAACAAGATAAGCATGGCATTGATGCAAAATGCATACAAACATCAAGCAAAACACCTCAAAACAAGGATCCAACATGATACTATGAAACTACATGCAAAATCAAGCAAGTTTCATATAGAGCACACTCAAAACGGAGCAACGGATCAACACATACAGGTAAAGCATTACAAAACATGAGAACTGAGCTACCTCCAGAAATGACTAGAACATGCTCAAAATGACATGGCAAGATTGCAACTAATAACAGTTTCAGACTTTGCAGAAATTAACATCAGGTTGCAATGTTTAGAGCTATGAAACAACATGTTACAGGAACTTAACATGGCAAACAAAGGCATGGCATGAATCTACTAATTGCATAGAACAAATGTCCTTTAGTGACCATAAGCCAAAAAGGATCAGAAAATATAGTAACACTCATGTCAATATCGAAAGTTTCGTTAACAGATTCAGCAACATGGCATGTCAAAAACTGATAACAAGTAGGCATGTTTACAAGCTCAATGCACTCACTACAGCGCCTTATATGATAAACTAAGCATACATACATCAAGAAGACATGGCATAGAAGACATACATGGCAAGAACAATAACATAGCATACATGGATCAACCACAACAAGCTTGGCAAAATTGAATAACATGTATACAATCTGCCAGGAAACATTTAATAGCAAAAGTAGAGCTCGATTGACTCAAGCTAGACTACTCCATAAATGCAAACAAAGGCATGGATGGATAGCGAAAGACATGCTTTACAAAACATCCTTACTGAAGTATCTCAAAATATGCATAGATCTCTTGGTAGCATCAAGTTAACATGGCATCAAAATAACAGCAAACAGGGCTGAAATCAGCAACAACAAGACACCTAGTTTGCATGCTTGTGCTAGTCACCACATAGATCACAAAAATACATAGCAAGCACCACTGGAAAGAATACATGGCATATTACAAAACACATGTAGGGCTCAAGTCCATAGGATGCACACATCAATCATGGCAAAAATGACAAAAGTGCAAGTCCTGATAAAAATCAGAAACTAACATCACATAGCACTCTTCTAACAGCATTTCGGGCATCAAGATGAGCTCAAATGAAAATGATGCAATGAGATGAAATGATCTACTCTTCGAGACGAACATTTTGACATATTATACGCATGAAACGGAGCTACGATGACAGAGATATGATGCAACAAAAATGGCACAAAATATCAAAATGCTCGGGACTTAGATGAAATTTAGAGAGGGGGGAAAGTCAACCCTGCGTGCACGGTTTACGAGGAGGCCGGATCTTCGCCGGAGTTGGGCGGCGGGGCTGCCGGGGATGGCCGGGGAGGCCCGGGGCGGCCGGATCCGGCCGCCCTCGCCGATCTGGCCGAAGGCGGGCCGGCCAGCCGAGGCATGAGGCGGCGGGAGGCGCGCTGGGAGGATGGAGGAGGAGGCGACCCGGGCGAGGAGGACGACTCGGCGACAGGCGGGAGCGCCGCGACGGAGGTGGAAGGAGGCGACGAGACGGGCCGGCCGGAGGGAGCGACGCCGCAAAGGCGGCGGCGGCAGAGGGCGCGACCGGCCGTGAGGGGCCGGCCTCGCGGGCGCAGCGGAGCGGCGGCCGCGGCCGGAGGTGAGGCGGCGGAGGCGGCTCGGCCGGGCGGCGCTGGCCGGGCGGAGGCGGCGGCGGGCGCGCGGCTCCGGCGAGGCGCGGAGCTCAGCGGGAGGCGGCGGGCGGGCGACCGGGCCGGGCGGCCGGGCCGTGTGGCCCGCAGGTCAGGGCGGCGGCGGCGAGGCACGCGACGTGGCAGCTTGCGATAGGGCGAGGCGGGCGGCGGACATGTCCGCGGGTCCGGACGTGTCCGCTCGCGGAGGAGGACGAAGGCTAGGTTTAGGGGTGGATTGGACCGCGAATTTCGGAGGGGAAGGTGTTTATATAGGTAGAGGGAGCTAGGAGAGTCCAAATGAGGTGCGGTTTTCGGCCACGCGATCGTGATCGAACGACCGAGAACATGGAGAGGAGTTTGGTGGGTTTTGAGCCACTTAGAAAGGGGAGTTGGGCTGCAACAAAAGAGACTTTTGCGGTTACCCGGTTAACCGTTGGAGTACCAAACGACCTCCAAATGGCACGAAACTTGACAGGCGGTCTACCGGTGCTATACCAAGGCCGCTTGACAAACCTCGGGTCATTCCGAGACCGTTTAACACCCACACACGAAAACAGGTAAAAGGGGGCGCCGAGAGACATAGGAGTGCCAGATTGCAAAACGGACAACGGGAAAAATGCTCGGATGCATGAGACGAACACGTATGCAAAATGAAATGCACATGGTGACATGATATGAAATGCATATGATGACATGGCAAAGAGAGACACGCAAGCACATGACATGGCAAAGACGGCGAATAACTGAAGGACACCTGGCGCATCGAATCCGGGGCGTTACAAACTAGTACAAGCTATCCTGACAAAAGGTGATCTTCGCCTGCCAAAGGCTCTGGTGGTGACGCTGCCGTGGGCTCCATGGTGACCTCCATCCTGCCGTCCTGCTTGCCTAGGTCTTGTTGCACCGATATGGAAACCTTTGACTGACGCCTCGAGACTCCTCGCCTGCGCTTGCCTCTTTAGAACCAAAGAGAAAACTCGTGCACTGCGCCCGCTGGCGCCCGCATGGCCTTGATCGTCATGGCTCACGTCACGTGAACCTCGCGAGGTACCCCTTGCATAGAGATCTCCCCTCCTCGGGAGCCAGCCTAGTGAGGCTGCCCCTAAGGAGGCCTTGGTGTCGTTCGCCTCGTGAGGCTTGGTCCCTCGCGAGGGTCTTGAGAAGTTGCTGCTGAAGATGGGTTGTACCAGGCCGTTGGTGGAGCCACGCAGAAGCCCGCAGGCGGGCAAGACTGGGCACCCCCGGTCCCAGAACGCCGACAGTTACGAGGATAAACCGGCATTGTACCGGCCTTGCACTGCTCGATTACATAAGCTTGACCGGTAGTTGGGCCGTAGTCGAGCAGTTGTACCGGTCGACTGGTAGTTGGGCGGTACATGGGCGGTTGTACCTGTGCTGGGAAGATTTCCTTCATGCGTTGTAACTTCTCCTTGGTTGCTTCCTTGGTACCTAAGCACAGAAAGCATCTCCGTTTGAGGTAGTAGCCAAGTCTCAAGTGGGTCAAAGGGGAGTTCAACACAGAGAGAGTTCACCTCGTTCTCGATAGCCCTTGCACGCGCTCGTGTCATCGGTCCACGTGGCATCTTGGGAGACAAAGGTAGGTCCATGGGGATGACCGTAGGATGCTCCGCATCATCTCCCCCCCCCCCCTTGGGAAAGATCCGACCTCGGATCGAAAACCTCATCACCATGGTAGGGAGAGAGATCTTTGACGTTGAATATGTCGCTCACAGAGTACTTGTCGTGCGGGATGTCGATCTTGTACGCGTTGTTGTTGTAGCGTGCTAGCACCTTGAAGGGTCCGTCAGCTCGAGGTAGAAGCTTAGACTTGCGTTTGTTGGGGAAGAGGTTCTTGCAAAGGTGTAGCCACACAAGATCTCCGGTGTTGAATATCATGGGGTTCTTGTTAGTGTTGATCTTGGTCGCGAGGTGTTGTACTTCGTGCTCGATGGTGTGCCTTGTATCTACATGCCCCTTCCTGAGATAGCTTGCTCGTGCACCCGCGTCCATGTTGATCCGCTCTTGAAGTGGTAGAGGAATAATGTCCAATGGGGACAACGGGTTGAAATCGTAGGCGACCCCGAAGGGGGACTTGACGGTAGTCGAATGTCTTGCGCGGTTGTAGGCGTACTCGGTGATGGGTAGACACTCCTCCCACTTCTTGATCAACATGCGTAGTAGAGTGGAGAGTGTCCGGTTCGTCACTTCCGTTTGGCCGTCGGTTTGTGGATGGTATGCTGTGGAGAAAAGTAGTTTGATTCCTAGCTTGGCGCATAAGGTCTTCCAAAAGTAACTCAAGAACTTGATGTCGCGGTCCGAGACAATCGACTTTGGCACTCCATGTAGACGAAAGATTTACCTACAAAAAAGATTGGCAATATGTGAAGCATCGTCTATCTTGTTTCAAGGAATGAAATGAGCCATTTTAGAGAATCGGTCCACAACAACAAACACATAATCTTTTCCATTTCTAGTCCTAGGAAAACCAAGCACAAAATCCATGCTAATATCTTCCCACGGGTGGTATGGAATTGCAAGGGGTGTATATAGACCATGAGATTGAGCTTTGGAGTTAGCTTTGCGACATGTCAAACATCGGGTGGTGAAGCATGAGAAGTCGCGGAACATCTTGGGCCAAAATAGTTCTTGGAGAGCGTAGAAAATGTCTTGTCACATCTGAAGTGTCCCATTAGTCCTCCTCCATGAGATTCTTGCAGAAGTAACAAACGAAGAGAAGACTCGGGGATGCAAAGTTTGTTAGCCCTCATAACATAATCATCCTTGATGTAATAGCATTCCCAAGATGTATGCCTCAAACATTTGGCATAAGGAATAGCAAAAGTAGGATCATGTGCATACAAGTATTTTATGTGCTCAAAGCCAATGACATTCAATTCAAGTTTAGTAACAAGCATGCATTTGGGAGAAGGTGCATCCGCCACAACATTTTCCTTGACTTTGATATACTTGATCACATAAGGAAATGACTCAATGAATTTACTCCATTTAGCATGACGCTTGCTCAACTTAGTTTGTCTCTTAAGATACTTGAGCATTTCATGATCGTTGTGGATGACAAATTCATGAGGTAGAAGATAATGTTCCCACTCACGCAAAACTCGCACTAAAGCATATAGCTCTTTGTCATAGATGGGGTAATTGAGTTGCGCTCTGGAAAGTTTCTCACTAAAGTAAGCTATGGGGTGCTTCTCTTGCGTTAACACACCTCCTATGCCATTACCGCTTGCATCGCAATGAACTTCAAAAGGTTTGACAAAGTTGGGTAATGCAAGCACGGGAGCATGAGTAAGAAAATTCTTAAGCTCATTAAATGGAGTGTCTTGGGATGGTTCCCAAACAAATGGTGCATTTTTATTACTCAAAGCAAGCAAAGGTGAAGCAATGGTGCTAAAATCCTTCACAAATCCACAATAGAAAACGGCTAGACCAAGAAAACTACGCACTTGTTGCAAGTTGGTTGGTTGGGGAAAAGTTTTAGTAGCATTAATCTTCGATTCATCAACATGAACACCCATAGAAGACACAACAAAACCCAAGAAAACAAGCTTATCAACACGAAAAAGGCATTTGTCCATATTAGCATAAAGGCGCTCTTTCCTAAGGGTTTGCAATACAGTTCTAACATGGGTGACATGGTCTTTGAGAGATTTGCTAAACACAAGAATATCATCGAAATAGACCACAACAAATACACCAATATAGGGTGAAAGAACAAAATGCATGAGTCGCGTGAAAGTACCGGGTGCTTCAGATAAACCCATTGGCATAACAAGCCATTTATCTAAGCCAAATTTGGTCTTAAATGCGGTTTTCCATTCATCACCATCTTGGATGCGTATTTGATAGTAGCCACTTTTAAGATCAATTTTAGAGAAAATGGTGGCTCCGCTAAGATCATCTAGCATATCATCTAGGCATGGAATAGGGTAACGATAACGCATGGTAATATCATTGATAGGACGACAATTGGAACACATGCGATATGTACCATTATTCTTGGGAACAAGGATTACCGGGACGGCACAAGGGCTCAAACTTTCTCATACATGGCCGTTGCCAATGAGTTGTTGTACTTGCTATTGGATCTCCTTAGTTTCCTCGGGGTTGACGCGGTAGGGATCCTTGTTAAGAAGGGGTGCTCCGGGGATGAGGTCGATTCGGTGTTCGATCCCTCGTAGTGGAGGTAGACCCGGAGGTAGCTCGTCGGGGAAAACGTCTCGGAATTCCTGCAAAAGAGAAGATAACACTAAAGGTAGATTGTGAGAAATGTTAGCTTTAGGTGCCTCGTCCTTGCACAAAAGGACATAGTGCATGACACTTGATGGGTTCTCACACACTTCTCTCATCTCATGTTTGGTGGAAAATAGTACTAAGTTCTTCTTGTCGCTCATCGTGGAGGCACTCAATTTGGGCTTGTGGCGCTCACTCTCTTTTTGGTGGCTCGCTCTCTCACTATTCTCTCCATGATGGGTGGCTTGCTTGTCGGTGATCACTTGGCTTGGAGATATAGGACATAGCACATACTCCTTGCCCTTCATCTTGAAGCTATAGTGATTGGTCCATCCGTTGTGGATGACGCCTCGGTCAAATTGCCATGATTGTCCAAGAAGTAGATGGCAAGCGGACATAGGAACAACATCACACTCCAAAGTGTCTTCGTACGCTCAGATTTTGAAGGAGATTTGGACCATGTGCTCGACTTGGATAGAACTTTGTAGGGATGTGGGTGCTTCATCTTGACTAGTTGGAGCTTGGAACATAGTTATTCACTTGCTAAGTTATGACAACTCCCTCCATCGATGATGACCTTGACGGACCTTCCATTGATGTCGGCCTTGGTGTGGAAGATATGGCATCTTTGATCTTCATCTTGTTGATGTTGAAGAATCAAGACCTTGGAGACAACAAGAGCGGGGCTCGGATCTTCGTCACAAAAGATTTGACATCTTCTTCTTCGTTCACTTGCTGGTGCACGGCCACTTGCTCAAGGGCTTCCATTTCTCCTTCACTCATGGAGTCATATGTACCATCGTCGTTGAAGATCATGGTGTGCTTGTTTGTACACTCGAAGGACTTGTGGCCTCGGCCGCCGCATGTGAAGCATTGGAAGGAACATGGGATGGTCTCGTCGGTTGGGGTAGAGGATGATGAAGCTCTTTGCTTGAAGTTGCTTGTAGTAGGAGGACGACTTGATGTAGTCGAAGTTTTCTTGAAACTTGACTTGTCGCCATTACTTTTAGATGGCTTGTTTGAGGTAGAATTTGTTGGAGTCGTTGAAGCTTGGGTGTTGGAGAAGTCGTAGCTCTTGGAAGAGTACTTGGCATATTTAAAGTCATCTTGCACTTGCCGTTCCACCTTGGTAGCTTGATGCACTAGCTTGATGAGGTTGGATTACGGTTGGAAGTCGGCGATCTTCTTAATAGGATGATTGAGTCCATTGAATAAACGTGCCATAGTTTGCTCATCGTCTTCCATGACGTTGGCTCTAATCATGGCAATCTCCATTTCTTTGTCGTATTCTTCAACTCTCTTTGTTCCTTGCTTGAGGAGTTGTAGTTTCTTGAAAAGTTCGCGGTTGTAGTAGGTTGGCACGAAACGTGCTCTCATGACATCCTTCATTTCACCCAAGTAGTGATGGGTGGTTCACCTCTTCCCTCTCGGCGCTCAATTACTTGTTCCCACCATATGAGGACATAGTCTTGGAACTCAAGGGATGCCATCACAATTTTCTTCTCCTCCTCATAGTTGTGCAAGAGGAAAATTTTGTCAACCTTCAATGCCCATGGAAGGTACTCTTCAGGATCATTGCTTCCGGAAAACTTGGGCATGGTGAACTTTAGCTTGCCGTAGCATTGCTCTTCATCGTGTTGGGGTCGGGAATGATGACGCCCTTGACGTGGAGGATTATCTACCTCATGTTGCTCTTGTCTTTGAGGATCTCCATTGTCTTCTTGCTCTTGGTGAGCTTGATGTTCTTGTCGAGCTTGTGGAGGAGCTTGTCGAGCTTGTGGAGGAGCTTGAGGAACTTGACGATGCACGCGAGTTTGATAGTTCATGTCTTGAACTTCTTCACGAAGCACTTCTTGTTGCTCACGAGCTTGACGGTTGCGCGTGGCGACGGCTCGACTTGAATCTCAGAGGGAATGTTGCGCCTCAAGTGCTTGAGCTTCAAGTAGTTGTTGTTCTTGACGTTGTGCCTCGGCGTCTGGTGCATCTTGGTGTTGTCTCGCTCGCTCTTCCTCTTCTTGTTGGCGTTGGCGTTGGCGTTGCCATTCTTGTGCTTGCACGAAAGTAGCTTGGTTTTGATGGTGTCGATGTTCTTGCTCACGAACTTGCTTTTGAGAGTCGTAGTCGCGTAGAGGATTGCGGTTTGCTTGTTGGTCCTGTCGTGCGGCTCGTTGAAGAGTGTACGACGTTGGAGTACTTGAGCCGGAGATGGTGTCGTCGGAGTGTCGACTTGAGCGGCTCCGTCTTTAGTAGGACAAAGTAGTAGAAGAGCGGTTGACCAACAAAGCATGAATCTCATCCATTCTTGTGTCATTCTCTTGTTTGTGTTCGTCGATCTTGTTGTCGAAGTAGTCTCTTGTACGTTGCCCGGAGAGTCACAAGTCGGTGGCGAGGTTGTCGATGCATTCGTTCATTGCTTGTTGCTCTTGGTGCAAAGCTCGTTGTGCACCAAAGAGGTGGCTCTTTGTGACGTAAGAGGACATGTTGTCGTCTTGCTCGATGAAGAGTGGGTTGGTAGAAGTACTTGGCCTATCCATCATTCCAAGCAAATATGTGAGTGGGAGAAAGAGAAGAACTTATACCAAATGTACCTTGACCGATTTTGAAGATGGATCAATGATCACTCAAATGTGTAACAAGGAAGTAGCACAATTGGTACCAATTCTTGTCGGTTTCTCACACCTACACAAGTAAAAGCTTATAGTGGAGCTCGGTAAGGATGGTGGCACAAAATTTGATTCAATTGTTAGTGAGCTTCAATAATGTTAGAAAAGATTCAAAAAAGCACAAATGCAACAAGTAGACCAATAGCAAGAAATGGTACACGGAAACGCACACATGGATAGATAAGTGGCGTCGTGCAACCAAGGAATGAGCCAAAATGTGGATTCCACGATAATGCTCTTGTTGCACAACATTAGAGAGACGCTAGCACGATTGCACAGTAGGCGGATACGAACTTGTGCACAACCTACTAAGGAAAAATGCAATGACTTCTATCCCAAATATGCTCTCTATATGGTATTTCGATGATGTGATCCAATATGATCGAGTATGACAATCTTAATGTAGTATGATGCTATGGTTCTTGCTTAAAAGCTCTTTGCTTATCTTTCCCTTTTGCTTAAAAGCTTGTTTGGCTCTTTCTCTTTTGAGCACTTTCTCATGCAAAACTTCACGAACCAAGATAGCGATTGTGTATATGCTATGACAACCTTGTGACACAGGAGATGATACCAAGATATGTACCAAGATGATATGGTATGTATGCAAAGGGAGCTATGATCACTAATGTGCACAAGTAACGTTGCCGGCAATACTCAAAGGCTAGTCTCGATAGGAAAGGTACGCAAAATGGGCTATGGGGTTATCAATGCAATGGCAAAAAAGTACAATGATGGGATATCACGATACCAAGATGAGGTTACCGTTTTTTCTTATGGTGGTGGTGTCAAAATGGTGAAATGGTCGTTGTTGATGACGAGTTCGTGGCGAAATGAGCGGTGGTGATGTTGATGTCGAACCGCTCCTAGTTAGCCGAAACACCCTAGGAAACGATGAACCACAACTCAAATTCTCAAAACCAAAGTCAAATGGTGTTTGCGGAAAAAGATGGTGGTTTGCAAGTGCTTATGCGGAAGGTGGAAAGGTAATGTGGATGACCTAGGCAAAGATACCAAAATGTGGAAATTTGGTTGGTGAACAATTGTGTTGGAACCTGTCTATGTGGATATGGGATGTCAATAGCTAGCTATCCAACGAGCTAAAGAACGTAAAAATCCAAGTAGGGATGTGGAAGTTATGGTCAAATTGTCAATCAGCCAAGGCTGAAACTGGGAGGGGCGGTTGTACCGCTTGAGCAGGCGGTTGTACCGCTCCTAGAGCGTCCTGGAGTTCCTGTTTTTGGCTGGCAGAAGTATCAGGTGTTGGGGTAGCGGTTGTACCTCCTCGTGGTCCGATAATACCGCTTTTGTCGGGAAATTTTTTCTCAGATTTGGATCGGGGATGCACTTGGGGTGGAAATGGATGATTTTGGGGATAAAATTGCGGCGATTTCGAGGATGAAAGGTGGGGAAACTTGTGGGGAAGCTAGATCTACCTGCTACACAAGAAATCCATGGATCAAATCCAACAAAACTTCATCACACTAATAAATCACAAAAAAATTTGGGGCTATTTTTGGTGGGGATTTTCGAATTTAGGACAAAAATCAAACAAAAGAAGGCTAGAAAACGGAGCAGGAGACTCCAAATTCGTGATCAACGTGGCTCATGATACCAAGATGATGTAGGGTAGAACCCTAGGGGCCCGATCTTTCACGAAATAGAGGGATCCTATGAAGAACACGAGGGGAACACGATGGAAATCACTCAACCAACAAGAACGATCACACATATGCTAGATCCTTGAAACACAAAGAGATACAAAATCCACGATCAACAAGGGACGATACATAGGGTAACCGGTTCTTCTCCAAAGGAGGTCTTGATGATCTTCCCAAAAAGGGGTCTTGAACTCAAGGAGGATCTTCCCCGAAGAGGTGTAGGTCCCTCACGGTGGAGTAGATCCGGATGGATGAGTGAAGATCTATCTCATATATGAGCTAACACAATGCTGACCCTAGTATGGAGCTAAGGGACGAGTATATATAGTCCAAGGGGTAAGCTGGGGATACATGGGGTGAAACCCCTTTCACTGCGCACAGGCAGGGTAGTAGTACCGGTCATGGGGGCGGTTGTACTGCTAGGCGCTCAGGTACTAGTTCCTGGAGGTGCTTCCGGATGTGCTCAGCGGTTGTACCGGTTCCTGGAGGTGCTTCCGGATGTGCTCAGTGGTTGTACCAGTGCTTCGGGCGGTTGTACCGGTCTGGTGGCTATTACGAGGATAAACCGGTGCTATACCGGCCTTGCACCACTCGATTACAGAAGCTTGACCAGTAGTTGGGCGGTAGTCGAGCGGTTGTACCGGTCGACCGGTAGTTGGGCGGTACATGGGCGGTTGTACCGGGATTTCTGCATTGGGAAGAGTTCCTTCATGCTCTTGATGTCCATCTTGCGCTGTAACTTCTCTTTGGTTGCTTCCTTGGTATCTAAGCACACAAAGCATCTCCGTTTGAGGTAGTAGCAATGTCTCAAGTGGGTCAAAGGGGAGGTCAACAAGGAGAGAGTTAACCTCGTTCTCGATGGCCCTTGCACGCGCTCGTGTAATCTGACCACGTGGCGTCTTGGGAGACGAAGGTAGGTCCATGGGGATGACCGTAGGAGGCTCCGCATCAGACGGTTACTATAGTTAATTCGTGTGTCATTTTTTGTGTAGAAAAAACTTTGAAAAATCCAAACTAATTGCTTGCGATGGCTAGGAGTATCGCAGACGATGCATGTGTGAGTACTCGTGTGCGATGATTAGTAAGTTACGCATACGTTTCCTTATGTTAACATGTGTGTGATAACACGTGACACCACATACAGTTGTCAGGTTGTGTGCTCCACTTAGTCTTCCCGCGCTCCAGCGAAGGCTTCCCACACACCAGCGAATGCTTCTCGCGCTCCTCAGGGGTGAATTGTAAAATCCCCAAGCCCCTAGCGAGTTGCTAGCTATAAATAACCACAACAATGGCCACCGGCAACGACTCGCTACTGATCCACTTGCTAGTTAGTTAGCCACACATACCGGCATACCCCCAACGCCCGACGACAGGATAGAATTACACGACGAGAACAGGCACCGGAGATCATAGTTTATGTTAATTAGTTATACCTCTAGAACCGGATGATTCCCCAACATGATCGTGCGCCGGCCCCAACTGCTAGCAGAGTGCGCGCGGAGTGGCGCGACCCAAACGCGCCTTGGCGCCTAAACGGCGAGCAGAGCGCGTGGAGGGACGCGACCCAAGGGTGGCTTGGCGCCTAAACGACAAGTAGAGTGCACTGCAGCCGCCTAAACGACGTGCAAGCACATGCATAATTATTGCATATAGCAGTTGAACATAGCCAGGAATAGCCATCCAACAATATTATTTTTGATGACATGGATTAATATATTCTTAGTTGTCGGTGTACAAAAGTAGTGGTCCCTTTTTGCACCCCTTTACTTGTGCGCGGTCAGTCGCAGCCCCATGCCCCTGGACACGCTTGGCGGGGCAGAGGAAGCAAAGGCACAAGACGACCAGACCAATGCCAAGCCGGGAACACAAAGAGTAGAAGGGCGAGGTGGACTCCCCTGGCAAGGCCCTTGCCAGGGCGGCCTCCATAGCCCCGGCAAGACCCTTGCCGGGGCAACTTGCCCAACGCTAGCAAGTTGCCACCCTTCAGCCGGAGAGTTCCGGCGCCCTCAACCACATTGGAACCAAGGCTCCGGAGGCGCCTCCGTGGTGGCATGCAGATCTTTGTGAAGACCAAGAACGTGCAAGTCAGATGAGAATCAGAAGACGGAGATCCTCGACAAGATCCTTGCCGAGGATACACACGAGGCTCCCCCGGCAAGACCCTTGTCGGGGACGCCCACGACGCCACGGCAAGACCCTTGCCGGGGCCCCGACAAGACCCTTGCCGAAAACATCCGTAGGGCCACAGACAGGCCCACATCTACCAAGACTCCGCCGCCATTCCCATGCAGCTGCCAGCCAACCAACTAGGCGAGCACCTGCAGGGCGACGTGCGGCCTCTAGGCCAACTCAGCAAGCACCTGCGTGGTGGCATGCAGATCTTCGTGAAGGCTCTGCCACCGCACCAACTCAGCAACCAGCCAGCCAGCGTGGCACTACCCGCCTCCTCAGTTCGGACGCGTGTCGAAGCCAGGCGAAGCGGCGACAGCTGGGACGAGCTTCCTTGTCGTCCCTGATAAAGCAGGAAGGGCACGTCGGAAGCGCATTAAATGTATTTGTTCTAGGGTGCCAGAGGATAGACTCGACCACTTTATAGCTTTCCACCTCCTGTGTGCCACTGTGGCAGCCCCTTTATCTACAAAAGGAGGCCCGCGGCGTACCGAGGAAGGATTTGGACTTTTTGGACCCTGCACGCTTTGTAGCTAGTCCAAGAACACCCGATAAATAGAAACCAGCAGGAGTAGGGTATTACGCATCACTTGCGGCCCGAACCTGGATAATCCCCCCTCACGTTGATCTCTCAATCCCGCTCTTTCCACATCCCCGCGCCCGCCAACCGTAGCAAAAGGGATTCCTCGTGATACTGTAGGTGTCATTTCCCCCGACATCTTTGGCGCGCCAGGTAGGGGGCGCAAGCAGTGAAAATCTGGTTTGAAGGTTAGCACACCGCCTTCATCATCACAATGGCCCCCAAGAGAAAGGGGATCACAATGATCGGCTCGTCGGGGCGGCCGTCCGCATAGCATAAGCGGCGGCGAGTGCCGGGATGGGGCGGAGACGCGTGCCCGCGAGCATCAACGACATTCTGGCGATCGGAGACAGGCGAGCAGCGTCGTCCGAATCCGAGACGACGAGCCACGCGCCGCTGGGTCCGGGGGCAGGGTCGTGCTGCCCATGGGCGGTGCAACAGCCTCTACGGCACCCCAGCTGGCACCCGCGCCGCGCCCTTCCCAGGCCGCGCGCGATGAGCAACGCCACGATGCCGAAGCCCCCGAGGACCGCCGCGGAAAGAGCCCTGTCCGCCACTCACAGATTTAACCTGCCAGCGTGCGGCGCTTCGGATCACGAGTGCAGGCGGCGCGACCGCAAGACCACGAGAGAGCCCCTTCTAACCCAGTTAGAAGTCGGAGCGCGTCACGGTCTATGCAAATCTCGCCGCCGCCTACGCCAGCAGAAGCGTTGGCGCGCGTGCAGCTGCTCCTCGACTTCCCCCCTACTGTGGAGAAGCTTGACGAGTGGAGAGCCACCATCCGAAGCCTTGTCAGCTTCGCCAACAAAGACGAGCCGCTCCCGATGGGACCCTCACATCGGCGTCCTGACGAGCCGGTGCATGCCGGCGGTGGGGTGACCAGAGACGCTGCAACCATGGTGCACTCCCCCCCCCCCCCGGCCGCGACAACAGCCACCGGCCCGTCGACCCGACGTCGGTGACAACGTTTCCACGGCGTCGTCCGACCTGCGAACACGCCGCGACCAACATCAAGTCCTTCAGGAACAGGCCCAGGAAGACGCTCGAACTACCATTGAACAATGATGGGAGACGGGCCATCAGTCAGATCGGCTCGCGACTACAAGGTGCTTGCCAATTACTTCCCGTTGGCACTCAAACCGAACGTCTTGTCATGGTTGATGCACTTGCCAGCGGGATTCCATTTCTTCTTGGTCGGATTTGTGTCATGAGTTTGTTGGCGCCTTCACCAGAGGCCACCAAGCTCATGGCCCGGCAAGCAATTTGCATATCATCCCCTAGAAAGAAGGTGAAAACCTGTGCAAGTACATACAGAGGTTCAGCCGGGTGCAGTACAACATCCCAGATGTTCATCCCGCCGCTGTTATTAGCGCATACCATTAGAATGTGCGCAACCGCAAGATGCGTGAAGAGTTGGCAATGAACAAGGTCAAAGATGTGGCCCAACTTTATGTTCTGGCCGATAGATGTGCTCCAGCTGAAGAGGGGAGGAAGTACCCCGGCGAGGACACCGGTGCGGAAACCGACTCCACAGACGAAGACACCTCCGCCCAACAAAGAAGGGTCGGCGCCGCAACAGGAAGCACAAGGGCAAGACTGTGCTTGCCTTTGAGGGATCCGGCGAGCTCGACGCCGCCAAAAAGGCCAAGGCCGACGACCCCAGCAAGGAGGTTGCCGGGTGTGCCGCCTGCTTGGCCCTGGCGGCCGCCGGCAAGCCAGGAGGTTCCGACAAGCAGTATTGCAAGATCCACCGCACCAAGGGCCACGACCTCCAGAACTGCCGACAAGTTGAGCTGCTTGCAGAAAAGCAGATGGATGAATATGAAAGGCGAGACAAGGAGAAGGGTCCGGACGGTGCTGAGGAATCCGGCAAGAAGCGTGGCGGCCAAGGGGGTCACCGCAGCAAAGATAACCAACAAGAGAGGACCGCTCGGGGCCGCGACAAGAAAGAGGAGGATGATGATCACGACGAGGACGGTGAGCACGAGTTCCAGAAGGCTACAGAGGCTATGTGCGTCGTCGGTGCGCCTTGTTGCACAGCTCACACCGCCAGCTGAAGTAGTGGGCGCGTGAGGTCACTGCGGCGAAGCCGTCGTTCGATGCCCAGAAGCCACTGAAGTGGTCCCGCACGCCCATCATTTTTGACACCGAGGATCACCCTGACCGCACAACTGCAGTCGGGTGTTTGCCGTTGTTGGTTTCACCAACAATACGCAACCTCAAGGTGACCAGAGTGCTGGTTGACAGTGGGGCCGGTCTGAATTTGATCTCGCCCGCTGTGATCAAGAAGCTGCAGATTCCTGATGGAGACCTCGAAGAGATGGGCACGTTTCAAGGGGTCAACCCGGGAAGGAGCCAGCCTAAAGGTAAAATCACGCTGCCGGTTACGTTTGGGGGCGAACTAAACTATAGGACGAAGAAGATCGTCTATGATGTCACCAAGATCCCCTTGCCATACAATGGGATCCTTGGCCGCCCAACGCTGGCCAAGTTCATGGCGGCATCCCACTACGCCTACAACACATTGAAGATGCCGGGGCCGCTGACCGTCATCACCTTCCCCTCTGACAAGAAAGACGTGCTCATCTGCGCCGACCAACTCTACCGAGAGGGAGTTGCAACAACTGCCGCCACGACACTTGCGCCTGCCGCTGAAGCTCCAGGGAGGAAGAAGGCCAGCAGGACTCCTTCCGGCAAGACCTCTTGCACCCACTCTGGCAAGCGCACCTCTTCGAAGTGTTGTGGTCCCGTTGAGGACGTGCCAGAGAGCTCCACCGGAAAGAGCAAGAAGTCCAAGGCTGCACCACCAGAAACCAAGAAGGTGTCCGTCAAGGAGGACGACACGAGCGGGGCTTTCACTATAAGCTCCACCCTCGACAACAAATAGGAAAGCGCGCTCGTCACCTTCCTGCGGGCGAATGTTGATGTATTTGCGTGGCAAGCATCTGACATCCCCGGCGTTCCCAGGGAGGTGATTGAGCACCATCTTGCTGTATGTCCTCACGCGTGGCCCGTCAAGCAGAAGGTCAGGAAGCAAGCTTTGGAGCGACAAGAGTTCATCATTGAAGAGATCAGGAAGTTGGAGGCGATAGGCCTGGTAAGAGGAGTACTCCACCCCACGTGGTTGGCCAATCCGGTGGTGGTGCATAAGGAAAATGGGAAGTGGAGGTTGTGTATTGACTACACAGACATCAATAAAGCCTATCCAAAGGATCCTTTCCCTTTGCCACGCATCGACCAGATTGTAGACTCCACTGCTGGGTGTGACCTGCTGTCATTCCTTGATGCCTATTCAGGATACCACCAGATCTTCATGATGAAGGAAGACAAAGAGAAGACCGCGTTCATCACCCCATGTGGTAAGTACTGTTTTGTATGAATGCCTTTTGGGTTGAAGAGCGCTGGTTCGACTTTTGCCCGAGCAGTCCAGATTGGTTTTGAGCCCGAGCTACATAGAAATATGGAAGCTTATATGGATGACATAGTGGTCAAAACTGAGGACAGGGCCACGCTTGTGCAAGATTTAGAAGAAACATTCACAAACCTGCGCAAGATCAACCTCAAGCTCAACCCAGAGAAATGTGTGTTCGGTGTCCCTCCGGCAAACTTCTCGGGTTCTTTGTGTCTCAACGCGGAATCGAAGCAAATCCCGACAAGATCAAAGCGATCGAGCAGATTGAGGCGCCGAAACGAGTCAAAGACGTCCGTTGGCTCGCCGGCTGCGTTGCTGTTCTAAGTAGGTTCATCTCCAAATCTGTTGAGCGCGCCCTCCCCTTTTTCAAAGTTTTGAAAAAAGCGGGTCCAGTAAAATGGACTCCGGAGGCAGAGGAAGCACTTCAAGATTTGAAGGGGTACCTCACCTCCACGCCAATACTAGTCGCGCCTAAACCACGAGTCGTTCTTTGCTGTACTTAGCGACAGCGAATCAAAATGATCGATGATCTTGTTGGTGGCGCAGAGGAACTGAGGAGAAGCAGCAGTTGCAGCAGAGCTGTCGGATGGCGGGCCGGGGGGCTTCCCCAGCAGAGCCTGACACCGGCAAACAAGAACCCCCAGCAAGGCCCGGACCCGGCGAGGCAGAGCCTGAGCGGATGGGCGAAGTGGGACAGAAGAAGAAGATGGTGCAGCATCCAGTGTATTTTGTTAGTTCCGTCTTGCAGGGGGCTAGGTCAAGATATTCTGGAATGCAGAAGCTGCTTTTCGGCCTTCTCATGGCCTCGAGAAAGCTGCACCACTATTTCCAAGTGCACGAGATAACAGTCGTCACCCGCCTCCCTTTGCAACGGATTTTGCACAACCCAGATGCGACTGGGAGGATTTTGTAGTGGGCATTGGAGCTGTCGAGCTTTGGCCTCATGTCTGAAAGTAATTCAACAATCAAGAGCCAAGCTTTGGCAGAGTTCATAGCAGAATGGACCGCAATGCCCGACGAGGAGATTCAAGAGACCACCCTTCCCAGCAAGGAGACGAGCAGTGAGTGGATTATGTACTTTGACGGTGCCTGCTCACTCCAAGGTGCTGGTGCTGGTGTGCTACTCGTTGCACCCACCAGAGAGCACCTCAAGTACATAATCCTGATGCACTTCCCTCGAGAAAAATGAACGAACAATACGGCGGAGTACGAGGGGTTGCTTGCCGGTCTCAGGATCGGGGCAGACCTCGGAATCAAGAAGCTCATCATCAGGGGTGATTCGCAGCTCGTCGTCAAGCGAGTCAACAAGGATTATAAGAGCCCGTTGATGGAGGCCTACGTGAATGAAGTAAGGAAGTTGGAAGAATGTTTCGATGGCCTACAGGCGAACATGTTCCCCGAGCGGAGAACAACATTGCCGACGACCTGTCGAAACGCGCTGCCCTCAAGTTGCCTATGGAACCAGATACCTTTGTACTTCAGTTAATACAACCATCCGTAAAGCTATCAGCAGGGCAGAACAAGTGAAGGAAGACAAGACCCGGCAAGTACCTTCCCGCCGAGCTCCCAGGAGCCGCCGGCAAGGAGGTTGCCGGGTACCCCAAGCTCACCAAGGGGCAACTACCTCCGACGGGGCCCCATGCCCTGACCGTAGAGGCAGCTGCCCCTGTGGCCGAAGATGTGCCTTTGGTCCTTGCCGTCGAGCCCCAGGCTCCAGCATGGGCATAGCCCACGGTCCGTTTCCTCCAAACAGGAGAGCTCCCCGAGGAGAAGGAAGAAGCAGATAAAGTAGCCCGTCGGTCCAACATGTACCATTTTGTGGATGATACCCTGTACAGAAGGAGGCCAAACGAGGTTAGGTTGAAGTGCATTTCTTGAGAGGACGGACTAGAGTTGTTGGCAGAGATACATGGAGATATGTGTGGCTCCCACATAGGGTCAAGGGACCTTGCTGGCAAGGCATTCCGACAAGGTTTCTTCTGGCCCACAGCCCTCCAGGATGCAGCTGCGCTTGTAACCAAGTGTGAAGCGTGTCAATTCCATTCGTAGAAGCTTCATCAACCAGCTCAAGCCCTTCAAACAATCCCTCTCTCCTGGCCATTTTCGGCATGGGGGCTCGACATACTGGGCCCCTTCCCCCGTGCTTGTAGGTCGCAATCGACAAGTTAACAAAGTGACCCGAAGTGGAGGCAGTGAGGAAGGTGATAGCACAGTCAGCCGTCAAGTTCTTCAAGGGGCTAGTTTGCCGTTTTGGTGTGCCGAACAGGGTCATCACCGACAATGGCACTGATATCTACTACGCAACCTTCTCCTTGTAAATGTTGTTGGGCCTCCAAGTGCAGAGGTTTGTAGGACAGTAGCAAATTTCCCTCAAGTGGATGACCTAAGGTTTATCAATCCGTGGGAGGCATAGGATGAAGATGGTCTCTCTCAAACAACCCTGCAACCAAATAACAAAGAGTCTCTTGTGTCCCCAACACACACAATACAATGGTAAATTGTATAGGTGCACTAGTTCAGCGAAGAGATGGTGATACAAGTGCAATATGGATGGTAGATATAGGGTTTTTTAATCTGAAAATAGAAAAACAGCAAGGTAGCAAGCGATAAAAGTGAGCGTAAACGGTATTGCAATGCTAGGAAACAAGGGCTAGGGTTCATACTTTCACTAGTGCAAGTTCTCTCAACAATAATAACATAATTGGATCATATAAATATCCCTCAACATGCAACAAAGAGTCACTCCAAAGTCACTAATAGTGGAGAACAAACGAAGAGATTATGGAAGGGTACGAAACCACCTCAAAGTTATTCTTTCCAATCAATCTGTTTGGCTATTCCTATAAGTGTCACAAACAGCCCTAAAGTTCGTACTAGAATAACACCTTAAGACACAAATCAACCAAAACCATAATGTCACCTAGATACTCCAATTTCACCTCAAGTATCCGTGGGTATGATTATGTCGGATGTGGGGTTCCGGCAAACCCTTAAGGTTCGAACACCGGGGTGCACGCGAAGTCTTTCCCTCCTACCGATCTACGCTCTAGCTCGCTAAGATCTTGCGGACGAACTCGACGAACTCACAACACAGAAAGAGACACGGGGTTTATACTGGTTCGGGCCACCGTTGTGGTGTAATACCCTACTCCAGTGTGGTAGTGGTGGATTGCCTCTTGGGCTGATGATGAACAGTACAAGGGAAGAACAGCCTCCTGAGGTTGAGGTGTTCTTGTGCGAGTGAACTTGTGGTGTGAGGAGTCGATGAACTGCCCTCTCTCCACTACTGTGGTGGCTAGTCCTATTTATAGAGGCCCTGGTCCTCTTCCCAAATGTTGAGCGGGAAGGGAGCCAACAACGGCGGGAAAATTTGAAGTGGGACAGCTAGTACAAGCTATCCTAACAAAAGCGGTCTTCGCCTGCGAAAAGCCCTAGGATGACGCTGTCTTGGGCTCCACGATGACCTCCGCCTTGCCGTCCTCCTGGTCTTGGTCTTGTTGCACCAATATGGCAACCTTTGCCTGATGCCTCGGTAATCTTCGTCTGCGCTTGCCTCCTTAGCACCAAAGAGGAAATGTGGGCCTTCTGCGCCTTGGCGCTACAGCATCCGCTGGCGCCGTTAAATCATAGCTCACGTCACGAGTACCTCGTGAGGTTTGCCCCGCCTTGATATCTCCGCTCCTCGTGAGCCTATCTGGCTAGGCCACTCCAGAGGAATTCTTGAGTCGTCCGCCTCCCGAGGCGTGGACCCTCGCGAAGGTCTTGGATGCCTTGTTGATGAAGATGGGCCGTACGGCCCGCTTCTTAGCCACGCTATGGGGCCTTGAGAGCAAGTCAGGGACCCCGTTCCCGAACGCATGACAATAGCCCGGGCCCAAGGTGCGCTCGGGCTTGGCTTCGCGGTGAAGCCAAGGGTCAAGTTCGGAGCGCCGCGGGCCCCAAAAGCGTGAGGCCTCGGTCGACGCATGGCGGTTGATGGGACGTGGGTGTCTCCGCTTCCCCATGCTGCCTTTGAATCTGCCCGGCTATGCAGCCCCCACGGCCTACACAGTTATTCCTCCGCCTCTTGCATCTTGCTTCCCAAATTCCTCTGCTTCCTTGCGACTTTGTTTCTCTTCCCCAATCTGACTCGCGCTCCGCCTGCTCCATAGCCATGGCGCCCAAGCAAGCTGAGAAGGGGAAGAGCCCTTCTACTCCTTGGCGCCGCTCGCCCTTCGTCTTGGCGCTCGGCGGTCTGCGTGCTCAGCAGCGAGGCCATGGACAAGGTGCGCCCAATGCTTGCCTCCAACTTCAATGAGTGGGGAGGCGGTGGCTTGGCCCCGTCCCTTTTCGCTTCGGTTCAGACGACCCTTGAGATCCCAATCTTCATCGACACCCTCTGGGCAGTCCTGATTCCTCCCTTTTCCGCCTTCTTCAACGCCGTACTTGAGCACTATGAGATCCACATGATGCATCTCGACCCTCAGTCTGTGACACTTCTTGTCGTCTTCGCCTTCGTGTGCGAAGCCATGGTGGGCATTGCTCCTACAGTGGCTCTCTTCCACCACTTCTTGTCATTGCATCTGGCCGACCCTCAGCAGTGCTTAGGGTGCCTGAGCTTCGTGCTGTGGCTCAGGCGGCATCTGAAGGATCGATTCGAGCTCCTTCCATCCACGGCGACTTCGGATCGATGGGTGTCTGTTGATGCGGTGTGCTCGATCCTCTGCTTGAGCTCCGTCCGGTCCGCTGTTCCTAACTTGGCTGGGGCCATCAGCTCTCATGAGCCCGCCCTTGTTCGATGTCTGGCTCAGGTTGAAATTGCTGAAGGATCGCGACGTGACTGCACCGATGGTGGTGAAGAAATTCGTGCGACGCTGGGTCGCTCCGCTCTAGCGCCATTCTCGCCCCATGCGGACCTTGCTCAGAATCCAAGACCACATGAGCTTTGAGTCAGGCTCCTCCACAGGGACGCGAGGGCAATGCTCGAGGTCTGACGGACGTCTCTCTGCTAGCTGATCTGCCCAGGAATAGTTGCCTGTTGTACCGCTGCGAGAATTGGGACGAATTCGTGAAGGCCATGCCTCTCTTCGATGAATGGGGGCCGCGACCGGTCGGCCTGGAGGGGCCTCGGGAGAACCCTGTCGCTGTGGTTCCCTTTCTCGCTCCTGATGCCGGGCTCGCCCCAAGTGATGGTGCTGGTGGGCGAGCCCGAGCAGAGACCGGCGACTCGTGTGCTCATGAGCACGCGCCGGGCGGTGTTCCTGGGGCATCGTCTTCTGGAGCATGCCACACCCCTCCTGAGGCATCGGTTGCTGAGGAGACGCTGCGTGCGACTCCCGAGGACAAGGCTCCAGTAGCCTCGGGAGATCATGGCGAACCGGCGCCCGGCTGTTCGCCGCAACCGAGCGCCCCTGAAGATATTCTCCCGAGCTGTCCTGCAGCCCCGCTGCGCTCCGGCCGTCACGTCCAGTGTTTCGGTCATCTATGCATGGACTTCGAGGAGCTCAGTAAGAGGAATGGATCCCCCATCGGCAACAACGTCTCCGGACCGCTGAAGCGGAGGAAATACTTCGCCATTGATGTGTAAGTATCACGCGGTTGTGGCCTTCCATGTGCTGCTCTCTTCTTCTGACGCCCGTCTTTCAGGGCTCCACCAACTGAGGTTGCTGGATCTCCCGAGAAGCGGCCTCCTCCTTCGTCAAATACCCCGCCAGCCGCGGGTGCCCCGAGTCTTGCCCTTGCGGCAGAATTGGTTGAAGGGGCACCTATGCCTTCCTGGCGTGCTGATCCTGCGGCCCCGTCTCTTCTCCCCACTGGTCTGGCGTGGAGCTTGGCAGGCGTGCCCAAGGCTCCTCCGCTGATCTTTGGTGGTAACTTGTTGGCTTCGATCCTCGGCACCTCCTCAAGCGGCAAGCTCCCGCAAGCTCAGGTTTCTCGCAAAGACGGGCTGGTGTCGGGCGCGGCGCCAGCCCCCAGCCTCCTCCCGAGGGGTGGCGCGCCGCGCCCGCCCGCAGCCCCCGAGGCGGAGGACGAAGAAGACCGGGCGTCCGGGCTTGAGCGCGGGCGGAGCGTGATTCGCCATGAGCTCTTCCAGGAGGCGATGAGCGCGATGAGCCGGCTTGGCGGAGAGCTCGCGAGTGTTGATTCCAGTCTTGAGGCTGAAGGTCTTCGGTTGTTGGAGGAGCGGCGCAAGTTGAAGGTGGCCATTAGCCTCGGCCGCTATCAACGTGACCTTGAGAACGCAAAGGCCGAAACGTTTCTCAAGGCTTCCTACGAGGCTCCCTCACGAGCCTTGGAGGAGGCTCGCGAAGCTGACCGCCACCGCGAGGCGGCGGAGAAGCGCGCGTGGGAGCAACAAGCCTGGAGTGCGTCTCTTGAGCAGCAGGTGGAGGCGCGCAGGGCTGCCCTCGTGTCGCTGAGGGGGACGCCTGCGGAGGAGGTGGAGCTCTAGAAGCGTGAGGAGGCACAGGGCCTGGAGGCCATGGAGCGTAGTCGCAAGCTCGAGCAACTGGAGACGAGAGAGCATCTAGTTGCCCAGGCAAAACACGTCGTCGGGGCCCGCGAGGCCGGACTTGAGGAGGAGGTAAACCGCCAGGTGGCCGAGGTTCGCGCGGACCTGGAGGGCAGGTACGATCTGAGGTTGAAACTCGCGCGCGTGGAGGATGAGGGCAGGGCCGCTGCCCTCAGGCCCAGGTTGAACGAGGCTGAGAGGCCCGCAGAAGCCACGGCCGCAGCCCTGGTCACGGCGCAGCGGACTTGGCCTCCGCCCGCGCCGAGCTGCGCTCCCTCCGGAGACGGGTTGATGACGCAGAGGCCGTCGCAAGGCAGAACATGGAGGAGGTGCTCCGACGCTGAACTCCAGAGCGCGAGCACGCCCCCATGCTTCAGGAGCTTCAGAACAGGGCCAATATCGCCCTAGGCCACATTTGCGATGTGTAGGCACCGACTCCTCACTCGAACGATTACGCCAGCCACCTGACCTTCTTCACCGAGGTGGTGACGCGCCTGGAGGCTCGATCTGCCCAAGCTCTCCAGCTTGTGGAGGAAAGGGGGCGCGGCTTGCTTGAGCGTGCTTTCTCGCGCGTCTTCAGCCACCTCCTGAATGCCGACTCAAATTGGACTTTGACGCCGCCATCGCCCCCCTACCCACGGCTATCCGGGGCGACCTGGCGTGCTGGGTCGAGGACCGTGTGGACGCGTTGGTCAGGGCCTTCGCTTCGGAGGATAATGCGGTGGTGGTCGTCACAGACAAAGGCGGTGTGGTCTATGATGGCGACGGGGGTGTCGCCGATGACGGCGATGAGGCCGATGAAGACGACGACGACGCGAGTGACGCGTCTGCAAGTGATGCAGCGAGCGACATCTCCAGCTGATGCCTCATTCTCCTGTCATTTCTTCCTGCGCACAAACTCGGGCGTGGCCCTTGGAAATTTGTGGGAGCATTTTGAGAGGGGGAGCCCCTCATGTAAACAAATCGCAGTTTTTATTTTTCCATGCGGTGTGAGTTTGTGTCCTCCTGAACTTGTGAATCCTGATGCGAGTTTTCTGCCTTGGTTTACCTTAGTCAGCGTTAGCCTTGAGCTAGGCTGTGACGTGCGAGTTTACGAGAACCTTGCGGGCTCGCGCCCCCTGGGAAGGGGCCCCACGTGGAGTGGGCAACAGTTGCAGCAAGCGCGCTCGAAGCGCAGCGTGCTTATGATCCCGCTCGCAAGGAGCTCGTGAGGGAAAGGCGATGGACATGAGTCCTAAACAAAGCGAGATCCAGAAGGCAAGAAATTGCTCAAACGAGAAAAGGCTCCCCCGCGCGCATCAATAAAAACTCAGCTTCAACTAAAATCCAGATCCATAAAGCAAAGCTACAGAAGGAAAGATCCGAAGCAAAAGGCCGCATCCGGCACCTAGTCTAATCTTCTGGTCTTCAAGTCTTCTCACCAGCGCGGAGCTAAGTGCTGCCACTAGGCGTGGGAGGGAGCCCCAGGGCCTGAGGCCGGCACCCCTGAGACTCCGGGGCGTGTACAGCCCCAACTCATTATTACGTGAGAGTGTCACGGGCGGCGAGCTTCACAGGCACCGGGCCTTCTTCACAGGTACCAGCCTTGCTTAATATCGCCAGACGAGGGCCCTGCCTTGCGCCGCTCTCGACTTCCTCTGAGCCGACCGAAGACCAGGACGAAACAGAAGAAGGAAAGAGGACGCCGGCGGTTCCCTCGGTGACCACAGGTCCTCTGCCGGGGGAAGGGTTGGCGAGGCCTCCCCGGCAGAGGGCCTACCTCCGGGTGTCGTCAGGCGTCGCGCGCCGTGGGGAGGGGCCTTGCTCCTGGCTCCCTCTTGGTGGCCCCCATCGCGTCTCCCTTGCCGGAGCGGGTGTCGCCGCGCCTGGGTCGTCGACCGACGCGGCAACCTGGTTCATCTGTAGCCCATGGTTAGCGTAAACCTGTTCTTGAGTGACTAGTGGTACCCTGTAATTGCCGTTGTTGGCGCGATCGTTGTGGTTCTCTGTTGGCTCTTGGAAAGCTTCCGCTCCTAGCGCCCCTTCTCCCCAATCTTCTCCAACGAACGAGCCGACATCGTCCTCTGGCGCGTACTCTTGGTCCATCATGCGAGGCACGTAGGCTTCCGGGGCCGTCACCCCGAACACCTCGCCGTGGTGCCCCACGCTCCACGTTGCTCCGCCCATGACGTCGTACTGGGGATGACGATACGACACCCGACCGGAACCATGGGGGTGATGCTTGTGCTTGCGCTCGTCGAGGGTGGCATCGGGGGACTGGAGCCCCATGCGCCGCCGGCCGTGCTGATGTTGACGAAGCCCCCGTGCGTAGTTGGTGGCGCGCAGACGTGGTGAGGCTCGCCGCGCGGCCTGCAGTGGCCTTGGGGGGGGAAGTCGGTAGCAGAAGGGTGGTGCTCCCGACGCTGCTGCGTCCAGCAGCTCAGCGACTCGCTCGAGCAGCGTGTCCCGGCCGCACTCCATCAGCCTGCATCGCAGCAGCTCTCGTGCCACCGTAAGTGCAGCCCGCATGTTTGCTTGCTCCCGCCGAGAGTGCGGCGCTGTTGCTGCGGCGTGGCTCGCCGCTCTCGCCGCAGCCCGTACTTGCCGTGGGGTGAGAGTAGATGACACCTGACCGCGCTGCCCGCGCCCAGTAGAGCTTGGTGGCGCCCGCGCCGCTTGAGGTGCGGGGTCGAGATCTCCATGGGCAGGCGGCGTCGTCAGGGCCGGCCAGACTGCCCAGCGGTCGGAGCCGGTCCTTGGGTCGCCAGACATCGCAGTCGGTGAACGTCGAAGAGCTGGTTGGCGGAGAAGAGCTCCGGCGCACCCCTACCTGGCGCGCCAAATGTCGGATGTGGGGTTCCAGCAAACCCTTAAGGTTCGAACATCGGGGTGCGTGTGAAATCTTTCCCTCCTACCGATCTACGCTCTAGCTCGCTAAGATCTTGCGGACGAACTCGACGAACTCACAACACAGAAAGAGACACGGGGTTTATTCTGGTTCGGGCCACCGTTCTGGTGTAATACCCTACTCCAGTGTGGTGGTGGTGGATTGCCTCTTGGGCTGATGATGAACAGTACAAGGGAAGAACAGCCTCCTGAGGTTGAGGTGTTCTTGTGCGAGTGAAATTGTAGTGTGAGGAGTCGATGAACTGCCCTCTCCTCACTACTATGGTGGCTAGTCCTATTTATAGAGGCCCTGGTCCTCTTCCCAAATATTGAGCGGGAAGGGAGCCAACAACGGCGGGCAAATTTGAAGGGGGACAGCTAGTACAAGCTATCCTGACAAAAGCGGTCTTCGTCTGCGAAAAGCCCTGGGATGACGCTGTCTTGGGCTCCACGATGACCTCCGCCTTGCCGTCCTCCTGGTCTTGGTCTTGTTGCACCAATATGGCAACCTTTGCCTAATGCCTCGGTACTCTTTGTCTGCGCTTGCCTCCTTAGCACCAAAGAGGAAATGTGGGCGCTGCATGCACTGGCACCCGCCTGGCGCCGTTCATCATGGCTCACGTCACAAGTACCTCGTGAGGTTTGCCCCGCCTTGATATCTCCGCTCCTCGTGAGCCTGCCTGGCTAGGACACTCCAGAGGAAGTCTTGCGTCGTCTGCCTCGCGAGGCTTGGACCCTCGCGAAGGTCTTGGATGCCTTGTTGATGAAGATGGGCCGTACGGCCTGCTGCTTAGCCACTCTATGGGCCACAGGCAGGCAAGTCTGGGGACCCCCGTTCCCAGAACGCCGACAAATTATACGATATACATCACACAATCTCAGATTCATCTATTCAAACCAACACAAAGTACTTCAAAGAGTGCCCCAAAGTTTCTACCGGAGAATCAAGATGAAAACCTATGCCAACCCCTATGCATAAGTTCATGGGCGGAACCCGCAAGTTGATCACCAAGACATACATCAAGTGAATCACATGATATCCCATTGTCACCACAGATGCTCACGACAAGACATACATCAAGTGTTCTCAAATCATTAAAGACTCAATCCGATAAGACTACTTTAAAGGGAAAACTCAATCCATTACAAGAGAGTAGAGGGGGAGAAGCAACATAAGATCCAACTATAATAGCAAAGCTCGCGATACATCAAGATCGTGCCAAATCAAGAACACTAGAGAGAGAGATAAAACACATAGCTACTGGTACATACCCTCAGCCCCGAGGGTGAACTACTCCCTCCTCGTCATGGAGAGCATCGGGATGATGAAGATGGCCACGGTGAGGTTCCCCCCCCCGTGAGGTGCCTAACAGGTCCCGATTGACTTTTGGTGGCTACAGAGGCTTGCGGCGGCGGAACTCTAGACCTATTCTGTTCTTCGAAGTTTTTAGGGTATATGGATATATATAGGCGGAAGAAGTACGTCAGGGGAGCCACGAGAGGCCCACAAGGGTAGAGGGTGCGCCCTAGGGGGTGGGCGCGCCCCCCTGCCTCGTGGCTCCCTCGTTTCTTTCCTGGCGTGCACTCCAAGTCCATCGGGTAGCTTTCCTTGCAAAAATAACTTCTCTAGAAGGTTTCATTCCGTTTTGACTCCATTTGATATTCCTTTTCTTCGAAATACTGAAACAAGGGAAAGAACAGGAACTGGCACTGGGCTCTGGGTCAATAGGTTAGTCCCAAAAATAATATAGAAGTGTAAAATAAAGCCCATAAACATCCAAGATTGATAATATAATAGCATGGAACAATCAAAAATTATAGATACATTGGAGACGTATCAGCATCCCCAAGCTTAATTCCTGCTCGTCCTCGAGTAGGTAAATGATAAAAACAGAATTTTTGATGTGGAATGCTACTTGGCATAATTCTCAATGTAATTCTTCTTAATTGTGGTATGAATATTCAGATCCGAAAGATTCAAGATAAAAGTTCAATACTGGCATAGAAATAATAATACTTCAAGCATACTAACTAAGCAATTACGTTCTCTCAAAATAACATAGCCAAAGAAAGTTCATTCCTACAAAATCATATAGTTTAGTCATGCTCCATTTTTGTCACAAAGAATGCTCTCATCATGCACAACCCCGATGACAAGCCAAGCAATTGTTTCATACTTTAGTAATCTCAAACTTATAAACCTTCACGCAATACATGAGCGCGAGCCATGGATATAGCACTATGGGTGGCATAGAATATGATGATGGGGGTTATGTGGAGAAGACAAAAAAGGAGAAAGTCTCACATCAACGAGGCTAATAAATGAGCTATGGAGATGCCCATCGATTGATGTTAATGCAAGGAGTAGGGATTGCCATGCAACGGGTGCACTAGAGCTATAAATCTATGAAAGCTCAACAAAAGAAACTAGTGGGTGTGCATCCAACTTGCTTGCTCACGAAGACCTAGGGCACTTGAGGAGGCCCATCGTTGGCATATAGAAGCCAAGTTCTATAATGAAAAGTTCCCACTAGTATATGAAAATGAAAAAACAAGAGACTCTCTATCATGAAGATTATGGTGCTACTTTGAAGCACAAGTGTGGTAAAAAGATAGTAACATTGTCCCTTCTCTCTTTTTCTCTCATTTTTTTGGGGCCTTCTCTTTTTTATGGCCTTTCTCTCTTTTTTTGGGCCTTCTCTTTTTTTATGGCCTTTCTCTCTTTTTTATTTTTTTATTCCTCACTTGGGACAATGCTCTAGAAAATGATGATCATCACACTTCTATTTATTTACAACTCAATGATTACAACTCGATACTAGAACAAATTATAACTCTATATGAATGCCTCCGGCAGTGTACAGAGATATGCAATGAACCAAGAGTGACATGTATGAAAGAATTATGAATGGTGCCTTTGCCACAAATACTATGTCAACTACATGATCATGCGAAGCAATATGACAATGATGAACGTGTCATGATAAACTGGATGGTGGAAAGTTGCATGGCAATATATCTCGGAATGGCTATGGAAATGCCATAATAGGTAGGTATGGTGGCTGTTTTGAGGAAGATATAAGGAGGTTTATGTGTGAAAGAGCGTATCATATCACGGGGTTTGGATGCACCGACGAAGTTTGCACCAACTCTCAATGTGAGAAAGGGCAATGCACGGTACCGAAGAGGCTAGCAATGGTGGAAAGGTGAGAGTGCGTATAATCCATGGACTCAACATTAGTCATAAAGAAATCACATACTTATTGCAAAAATCTCCAACTCATCAAAATCCAAGCACTACGCGCATGCTCCTAGGGGGATAGATTGGTAGGAAAAGACCATCGCTCGTCCCTGACCGCCACTCATAAGGAGGACAATCAAAGAACACCTCATGTTTCAAATTTGTTACACAACGTTTACCATACGTGCATTCTACGGGACTTGCAAACTTCAACACAAGTATTTCTCAAATTCACAACTACTCAACTAGCACAACTTTAATATCACTACTTCCATATCTCAAAACAATCATCAAGCATCAAACTTCTCTTAGTATTCAACACACTCATAAGAAAGTTTTTACTAGTCTTGAATACCTAGCATATTAGGATTAAGCAAATTACCATGTTGTTTAAGACTCCCAAAATAATATAAGTGAAGCATGAGAGTTCATCTATTTCTTCAAAATAAAACTACCATCGTGCTCTAAAAGATATAAGTGAAGCACTAGAGCAAACAACAAACTACTCCAAAAGATATGAATGAAGATCAATGAGTAATTGTATAATTATGTAACTATGTGAAGACTCTCTAACATTTAAGAATTTCAGATCTTGGTACTTTATTCAAACAGCAAGCAAAGCAAAATAAAATGACAAGACGCTCCAAGCAGAACACATATCATGTGGTGAATAAAAATATAGCTCCAAGTAAAGTTACCGATGAACGAAGACGAAAGAGGCCCCAAGCTTAGGATTTTGGTTGTCCTTGAATATTACCTTGGGGTGCCTTGGGCATCCCCAAGATTAGGCTCTTTCCACTCCTTATTCCATAGTCCATCGAATCTTTACCCAAAACTTGAAAACTTCACAACACAAAACTTAACTGAAAACTCGTAAGCTCCGTTAGCGAAAGAAAACAAAACACCACTTCATGGTACTGTAATGAACTCATTCTTTATTTATATTGGTGTTAAACCTACTGTATTCCAACTTATCTATGGTTTATAAACTATTTTACTAACCATAGGTTCATCAAAATAAGCAAGCAACACAATGAAAACAGAATCTGTCAAAAACAGAACAGTCTGTAGTAATCTGTATCAAACGCAAAGTTCTGGAACTCCAAAAATTCTAAAATAAATTGGTGGACCTGAGGAATTTGTCTGGTAATCATATGCACAAAGAATCAAGTAAATATCACTCTCCAGTAAAAAGTTTTAGCTAATCTCCTGAGCGCTAAAGTTTATGTTTTTTACAGCATGATCATGAAGACTTCACCCAAGTCTTCCCAAAGGTTCTACTTGGCACAAACACTAATTAAAACACAAAACCACATCTCAACAGAATCTAGATGGATTATTTATTCCTAAACAGAACCAAAAAGCAAGAAACTAAAATAAAATCGGGTTGCCTCCCAACAAGTGCTATCGTTTAACGCCCCTAGCTAGGCATGATGATTTCAATGATGCTCGTATAAAACGTAAGAATTAAAACATAAAGAGAGCATCATGAAGAATATGACTAGAACATTTAAGTCTAACCCACTTCCTATGCATAGGGATTTTGTGAGCAAACAACTTATGGTTACAATAATCAACTAGCATAGGAAGGCAAAACAAGCATAACTTCAAAACTTTAAGCACATAGAGAGGAAACTTGATATTATTGCAATTCCTACAAGCATATGTTCCTCCCTCATAATAATTTTCAGTAGAATAATGAATTAATTCAACAATATAAACAGCACCTAAAGCATTATTTTCATGATCTACTAGCATAGAAAATTTATTACTCTCCACATAAGCAAAATTCTTCTCATTCGGAATAGTGGGAGTATCATAAGAGACTTGAATACTATAAATTGTTTCCACAATAAAAGAGTAATTTTAGGAAAAAGGGTAATCATAATCATGACAAGTTTTATAAATATAATCATCATTACTTTTTATAGCATAAGTTTCATCACAATAATCATCATAAGTAGTAACTTTGTTCTCATCATAATCGATTGAAACCTCTTCCGAAATAGTGGATACATCACTAAATAAAGTCATGACCTCTACAAATCCACTTTCATAATTATCATAATAAGATTCAACATCCTCCAAAATAGTGGGATCATTACTTGCTAAAGTTGACACTCTTCCAAACCCACTTTCATCAATATAATCATCATAAGTAGGAGGCATGCTATCATCATTATAAATTTGCATATCAAAACTTGGGAGACTAAAAATATCATCTTCATTAAAGGTAGCCTCCCCAAGCTAGGGACAAACATTAATTGCAGCAAATATATTCTCAAAAACATCATCTTCATCAAACATAGCTTCCCCAAGCTTGGGCCTTTTCATATCATAAGCATAATTACTCTCATCATTAATAGTATGGATAGCACCAATAGTATAGCAATTGTCATATTCTTCCAAGCAAGTGCCGAAAAGATTTTCAAGATCATAAGAAGTATCATTATCTTCCCAATCATAATGATCACAACAAGCAATAGGTATAATGAGATCATGATCAAGTGCATCATCTTCCACAATTATTTTTTATTCGTTTTCATGAGGCACAACGATAATAGGAGCAACATTATTTGGGAGGGATACCTTTTTACCTCTCCTCCTTTTTCTTTTCTTCTTCTTCACATCATGTGTGGGTTCAATCCTCTTTTTGGAGCTCCTTATTAATGAGATTGGTTGAATAGAAGGCTCCTCCTCGTTACCTGATTCATCATAAGAAATAATAGGAGGATATTGGGAAGTCTATTCCGTTTCATTAGTATTCTCTTCATATTCTATTTGTTTTCTTTTCTTTATGTAGTTGGCAATATAAGGATTTTCAATGCAATTCACCGCACAATACATATAAATCTTCTCTGGGGGTATAGCAATTGTATTCGTTTCTCATGTATTTTTTAAAGATAAATTCGATTTATTTCTCACATGGAAGACAATACAAAATTGCAGCCTGAAGAATTGAACATCACATTTGCAGAATTGAACCAAACAGTTAACTGAAGACGACAAGTAATTAACAAAACAGTTAATAAGTGAGCACCACACTGCACGACATATAGAACATATACACTACAGCAACAGATTGCATGGTAAAATTAGATAGCTCAATTCACTAGAATTTGTGACGGAAAGGCAGTAGAAGCACATGCAATGGTTAAACCGAGCATGCTTAACCGGCATAGCTAGCAAATGGCAAGGTGCTCCTTCAAGATTTGGGGGTCGGCACAAATGGCAGCCATCACGACCTCATCCACGCGTGCGGCCGCGATTTGCTTCTCCGCTGCCAAATGCTCCTTGAGGTCCTAGCTATACTCCGTGCACCATGGCTTAGGCCGACGCTTATTTGGTGGAGGGGTCGGTGATTTGGGTGGAAGGTGTCGCGCTTGCGCCGGCGGTCGGGGCATGTGGGATGTGGAAGGAGGAGGAGGATGGGGGTCGGGTGTGGATTACCTGCCTGGATAGGCGAGGCCGGGGAGCATGATGGAGGGCCGCCGGCGAGGAGGCGGCGGCGCTGCAAGCAAAGACTGAAGGTTTAAACTTGGAAAGGAAGGCCAAAAGAGGGGAAATGTGGCTTTTGGTTAGGGGGAGGGGCGTGGAGGTAGATATTTCTACATAAGCCAAAAATTTGGAATCGCTTCAGCGAAAAAACTAGTGCGCAAAGTGTCATCAGACACGGTCCCTTATTCAGAACTATGTACGATATGTGAACATCACAAACGATTCAGATAGCTTAACCAGTGTGTGTTGAGTTTGAACGTCAAAAATTTTGGTTCGAATTTCCCTGGTTACACTGGTCATCCACGTCATTGCATAATTTGGGTACACAAAGGAGATTAACTTCTTAATCGAGCAAGTTCAGCAATTAAACAGAGCTAGCTGACCTAAACATTACTCTAACAAATTAAAGACTGGCACTCTTAATTAAACAAAACAAAGAGTACTACTACGGCTGGTGCTCGTCGATCTCCGCCGCGCCTCCATGTCCAGCTCGCGCCCGACGGTCTCCTGGGGAAGGGGCTCCATGGCATCAATTGCACCATACTCGGCAAGCATCTCGCCATCTGCATCTGCCATATCTTTGGAATTGGCCGCCACGAGCTGGGCATGGGCGACTACGATCTGGGCTCTGGCGGGCTCCGTCGTGGCAAGGTATGCCACGCAGGAACAGACGGCTACTCGAACTCTCTCGGCGATTGCCAGCTCTTCAGCCGTGGGTTGCCGACCGTTGTCGGAGAAGCTTCATTCGATTTGTGCAGTGACCTCCATGAGCTCGGTGTGGACGGCCTCGACATGGTAGTGGGCAGCCTCCATCAGGGCTAAGGCCGCCGCTACGGAACGGACAGCTGTTGTGCCTCTCTCGCCAGTTGCTATCCCCAAGGAAGATGCTACTTCCGCCGCCTGAGAAGCAACAGTGGCCATTTGGGCTGCCTTGGCTGCTCGGACGCAGACTGCGGTCGCCCTCACGAAGCTTGTTAGCACGCACCTGGTGGCTGCGGCCGCGCTCTCGCCGGAGTGGGCCGCCGAAGTTGCCCTCACGACGTGGGTCCACGTCCCCATCTTTCACCGGCGACGAATGAATAGTGATATGATATTTGGGGAGTGAGCTAGTGTGCTTGACACGCCGGCTGTGGATTGTAGCCGACGCACCTTCTCTCGTAAGCCATAGGCGTACTATACACCGACGGTGCTCCAAGATATTTTGTGCTGCATCTCACACGGTTGGTAATAATAAACTGTGTGCGATCTACTTGATTTATCATCTTGATTTGAATTACATAATGGGGTCACAGCTACAAATGATGGTGTTTGAATTGTTAGAAATTTTATCTGCAGTGAACATGCAACTATAGGTGTGTCGTCAAAAAATTTCGGAATTATTCAAGGTTCGTTTGGACGTTTTTATATATTAACTTGGTTTTGTAGGCATTTCAGGTGCATAATTCTAATTTCAACTAGATGCACATGCTCCAGTGCATATAAACAGGTTGAAAAATCAAATATGTGTCCTTTGTTGCATGCTTAGGTCCCATGTAAGAAATGGGATTGAATGTCAAACACCCTGCCACCGTCACTTGTCCGCAAACATTGAGATACCTTGTTTTAATATTCTAGTAAATCCAAAACTCGTTTGAAATTAATTAAACTTGGCATGCTATCATGGAGCCGCATCAACATGACGTGGTAATTTTTTTATCCCATTTGGGGCAGGTTTGGGTATAAGCTTCTCACAAACCAGAGCTTCTCACAACAAGCGTGATGGTTTCGATAGGGAATGTGCCACCTTTGGGGATGAAACGATATCCATTGCCTCTTATTGCTTTCAAAACTTTTAGAGTTTCAACATAGAACAACAGGAGTGTTGTGTTCAATTTTGGAATTTTCGGGGTTCATTTGGACATTTTTATACATTAACTAGGTTTTCCAGGCATTTTATGTGCATAACTCAAATTTGAACTACATGCACATGCTCCAGTGCATATAAATTGGTTGAAAAATCAAATATGTGTCTTTGGTTGCATGCTTAGGTCCCATGCATGAAATGGGAATGAATGTCACACACCCTGCCACCGTCTCTCGGCCGCAAACATTGAGACACCTGGTTTTAAAATTCTAGTAAATCAAAAAATCGTTTGAAATTCATGAAACTTCGCATGCTATCATGGAGCGGCATCAACATGCCGTGGTAAAAAATGTGTCCCGTTTGGGGCAGGTTTGTGTATAAGCTTCTCATAAACCAGCATGATGGTTTCGGTAGGGAACGTGCCACCTTCGGGGACGAAACGATATCCGTTGCCCCTTATTGCTTTCAAAAATTTTAGAGTGTCAACATAGAACAACAGGAGTGTTGTGTTCAATTTCGGAATTTTTTGGGGTTCGTTTGGACATTTTCTATATTAACTGGGTTTTCCAGGCATTTTATGCGCATAATTCAAATTCGAACTACATGCACATGCTCCAGTGCATATAAACTGATTGAAAAATCAAACATGTGTCCTTGGTTGCATGCTTATGTACCATGCAAGAAATGGGAATGAAAGTCACACACCCTGCCACCATCACTCGGCCGCAAACATTGAGATACCTCTAGTAAATCCAAAACTCGTTTGAAATTCATGAAACTTGGCATGCTATCATAGAGCGGCATCAACATGCCGTGGTAAAAATTTGTCCCATTTGGGGCAGGTTTGGGTATAAGCATCTCACAAACCAGAGCTTCTCACAACAAGCGGGATGGTTTCGGTAGGGAATGTGCCTCCTTTGGGGACGAAACGATATCCATTTCCTCTTATTGCTTTCAAAATTTGTAAAGTGGCAACATAGAACAACATGAGTGATGTGTTCAATTTTGGAATTTTTCGGGGTTCGTTTGGACATTTTTATACATTAACTGGGTTTTCCGCGCATCTTATGCGCATAATTCAAATTCGAACTACATGCACATGCTCCAGTGCATATAAACTGGTTGAAAAATCAAATATGTGTCCTTGGTTGCATGCTTAGGTACCATGCAAGAAATGGGAATGAAAGTCACACACCCTGCCACCGTCACTTGGCCGCAAACATTGAGATACCTCTAGTAAATACAAAACTCGTTTGAAAGTCATGAAACTTGGCATGCTATCATAGAGCGGCATCAACACGCCGTGGTAAAAAATTTGTCCCATTTGGGGCAGGTTTGGGTATAAGCTTCTCACAAACCAGAGCTTGTCACAACAAGCGCGATGGTTTCGGTAGGGAATGTGCCTCTTTTGGGGACGAAACGATATCCGTTGCCTCTTATTGCTTTCAAAATTTGTAGAGTGGCAACATAGAACAACATGAGTGATGTGTTCAATTTTGGAATTTTTCGGGGTTCGTTTGGACATTTTTATACATTAACTGGGTTTTCCAGGCATTTTATGCGCATAATTCAAATTTGAAGTACATGCACATGCTCCAGTGCATATAAACTGGTTGAAAAATCAAATATGTGTCCTTGGGTGCATGCTTAGGTCCCATGCAAGAAATGGGAATGAATTTCAAACACCTTGCCACCGTCACTCGGCCGCAAACATTGAGATACCTGGTTCTTAAATTCTAGTAAATCCAAAACTAGTGTAAAATTCATGAAACGTGGCATGCTATCATGGAGCGGCATCAACATGCCATGGTAAAAAGTTTGTCCCATTTGGGGCAGGTTTGGGTATATGCTTCTCACAAACTAGAGCATCTCACAACAAGCGTGATGGTTTCGATAGGGAATGTGCCACCTTTGGGGACGAAACGATATCCGCTGCCTCTTATTGCTTTAAAAAAATTCGAGTGTCAACATAGAAAAACAAGAGTGTTGTGTTCCATTTTGGAATTTTTTTGGGGTTCGTTTGGACATTTTTATACATTAACTGGGTTTTCCAGGCATTTTATGTGCATAATTCAAATTTGAACTACATGCACATTCTCGAGTGCATATAAACTGGTTGAAAAATCAAATATGTGTCCTTGGGTGCATGCTTAGGTCCGATGCAAGAAATGGGAATGAATTTCAAACACCCTGCCACCGTCACTCGGCCGCAAACATTGAGATACCTGGTTTTTAAATTCTAGTAAGTCCAAAACTCATCTAAAATTCATGAAACTTGGCATGCTATCATGGAGCGGCATCAACATGCCGTGGTAAAAAATTGTCAACTACCCCAAGTTTAATTCGGTTTCCCCGGTTTAATTCGGTTTTTAAATATAAAACACTAATCACAAACGTTTTAGTTAGAACACCCGTATGCAAACCAACAGCTTCCCCAGGAAGCCAAGGGAAAATGTGCCGAGCAGGATTTGTGCAGCTCTTGATCGCAAACGTTTTAGATAGAACACCCGTATGCAAAGTGAGAGCAACGCAGGATTTGTGCATCCCTTCAACGCAAACCGTTGTTTTTGATGACCCGTGTGCAACCACGTACAAAAAATTTGGTAAGATTTGCATCTGTCATATTGGGTATGTTGCCATTTATCAAACTGGAAAGATTTACATTTGTTGATCTAGTAACATTGCCATTTTTCAATCCTTGTAACACTGCGATTTTTCAAAATATGTAGCTAGAAATCATTAGCACTATCTAATTTTTGCAACTAAAATTCAGTTATTAAGCATAGATTTCATTCATAGATTAAGCAGTCGTTCTTAATTTGTACAAACAGTTCAAATCGACAGCTGAACCGACCAAACTTCTCCCCAATTGTTGCCATCCATGTAGTAAAATAGCTAGTTCAACTATATATACTAGCTAATATTAAGTACGTTGTACAGTTCAACCACACATCTATAGTCAGATGAACTGAACAAAATAGCCCCTAAATACTACTACTACCATAGAGGGGCTTTGAGCTACTTCCGGCAGCCTCTCCTCTGCCGAGCGCGCTCACCCGCTCAGTAAGAGGCAAAGGAGGAGGAGCAGTCTACTGAAAGTGCTAGTTATCGACTAGAGGGGGTGAATAGGCGATTTTTATGATAGTCTTCAAAACATGAGAGTTTCGAAGACAAACAATAGAAATGAACCTATTGATATGCAGCGGAAGGTAGACTACACTAAGCAAGCCATAGTCAAGAATGCAATGAAGTGAAAGCACGAAGACTAATAGCAGGCTGGTAGTAAAGATCAGGATGGAAGATAGTATGAAGCCAAACAACGATAGTAGTCACACAGTGAAGTCAAGCAGGAAGTGCAAGCAGGCAATGACTTCACGAAGACAAACTGTAAGTAAAGAGAGGGAGAGGATAGAACTAGTCACTTGGAGAGGACACATGATTTGCTGGACCAGTTCCAGTTGCTATGACAACTGTACGTCTGGTTAGGGAGGCTGAGATTCAACTCAGAAGACCACGTCTTCACCTTATTCCCCTTGAGCTAAGGACACCCAGTCCTCGCCCAATCACTCTGGTAAGTCTTCAAGGTAGACTTCTGAACCTTCACAGACTTCGTTCACCGGCGATCCACAATGACTCTTGGATGCTCAGAACGCGACGCCTAACCAGCTGGAGGATTCACAGTCCTCAAGTGTAACAAGTCTTCAGGTCATGCGGACAGAAAGACTTCAGTGATGCCTAACCCTCTTTGGCTCTAGGTGTTTGGGCTTTGTCCTCGCAAGGATTTCTCTCTCTCTCAAAAGCTTCGGAGGTGGGTTGCTCTCAAACGACAAAAGCCGTGCACTAACTCTGAGCAGCCACCAATTTATGGTGTAGGGCTGGGCTATTTATAGCCACTAGGCAACCCGACCTGATTTGTCTGAAATGACCCTGGGTCACTAGGGAACTGACACGTGTTCCAACGGTCAGATTTCAAACACACGCGACAGCTTGACTTGGGCTACAAGTAAAGCCGACTCATCCAACTCTGGATAAGATTTGCTCTCATTGTCTTCGCTCGAAGACATAGGATTTGGTTGAGCATCACTTCAGTCACTCTGACTTTGTTCAGTGGGACCCCACTTAACAGTACGGTGGTTCCTATGACTCAACAAAGAAGAAAAGGAAACAACAAAACAACTAAGTCTTCGCTCTCCATAGTCTTCACGCGATGTCTTCTCATGTCATAGTCTTCAATGTGAATATCTTCACATACCACCTTTGTCTTCAATGTCTTCATACATTTTTAGGGGTCATCTCTGGTAGGTAAACTGAATCAATGAGGGACTACTACCTGTGTTATCCTGCAATTCTCACAAACACATTAGTCCCTCAACCAGGTTTGTCGTCAATACTCCAAAACCAACTAGGGGTGGCACTAGATGCACTTACAATCTCCCCCTTTTTGGTGATTGATGACAAACTGGTTGAAGTTTTCAACGGGGATAAAAATATGTGAAATTGTAAAGGATTTAGGTATTGTCTTTATAAGTAGCAAAAAGGCTCCCCCTGAAGATGTGCATACAAGTAATTTGCTTTTGGAACGAAAATGCACATGGCAGGTTGTACTTGTGGTGATCCTCTTCAACTTATGAAGACAATTCATCATGCATCATTTGATATAACAAAGATAATGACATGCATAATGAAAAATGGACGTCTGCAAAATGACTAAGTGCGGAATTTATCATCGCACATGCGGAATTTATCATCGCATCACAGAATAGCGAAAAGCGTGCGAGGCGACCATCAAGTTTAAGTGTTACAACTCAAAGAACCAAATGTATCAAAAGCGAGAGTTGTAAACACTAGGAAAAATATAAAGCAACCGCCCATATGGACCCGCTTGAAGATTATCAACTCATATGCTTCTCCCCCTTTTGGCAGTAAGGACCAAAAAGGTTTGAAGACATAGAGTCTCTACTCATTCCCAGAAGGAGTAGGTGAAGCTGCAGGGTTGGCGTCGGGGTTTGGCGGTGCAGAAGAACTTGGTGCCGTGTCGATACGCGCTGAAGTTGGAGGTGGTGAGGTAGCATCATCTTGATCATCTATTACTCGGGCATTCATCGTTGCAGCTGAGGAGGATTAATCAGAGTCTTCAAGAGACGGAGTTCTACGCAAGGCAGCATTCCTTGGAGGAGTGGAGTCAAACTTGAATCTTTCAGTGAAGCCATCGTCTTGAAGATCTGCTTCAGCACTCGGCAATGTCAAACTCTTCCATGACCTCCGACAGGTTTCATGCGTGACAAAGGCATTCTTGGTGGCAAGGTTGCGAATGCAATTGACATCCACCAAGAGACTTTGCATCTGTCGCTTCAACCAGTAGTGATGCTTATCCTATTTCTGATGCAGGGCAACGATAAGCTCTCGGTCATTGAGAACACGAGATCGCTTCCGAGGCCGTTGAGCAATAGTGCTTTCAGTGGCTTTAGTTTGAGCACGGTGAGGTAAGCGTGTATTGTCAGCCAACTGATAAACACGAGTTACTGCCTGGACTCCTTGGCAGGCTCTGGGTATATGGCTTCAACTAACATATCAACCTCTGGCAAAAATATCAGATTGTTTCGAGCAGAAGGTTGATAGTTGACGGCAGAGTGAAGCTGGATAAGATGCATAACCCATGGAGCGTAGAATTTTAGTCCAAAGAGATCAGAGCCTGATGCAGCCAACTGCCTGATAAAGAAGTCTTGAGCATTGAAGCTGATGCCATTGAAGATATAAAAGACCAAAGTCTTCATTGCTCCTTCAAGTTTCGCTGCTGAGGAATGTCCTTTGACTGGCCATAGAGTTCGCCTTATGATATGATAAATAGTGCGGGGCAGATACTCTAGGTCTTCAACAAAGAACTCTTTTGGGTAATCAGCATCATGTGGCAGAGGCTTCATCATGCTCAGCATTTGGCTCATGTTGGGCTCTGTCTTCTGAAAGATGCTCTCCAATGCATTGCGGTGAAGCTGACAACCAGGTTCATATAGTTCACCTAGAGTGGGCAGACCAGTGAGCTCAATAATGTCAAGAGCTTTAGCTTCATGGTGTACATTGCCTGTCATCCACTCAAGGACACATGTCTTCGGATCCCTGTTGTAGCCGCGAATGTGGAGGGTGGCATAGAATTGCAGCAGAAGCTCTTCATTCCAATGCTCCTTATCAGTCACAAAATTCAGCAATCCAGCATCACAAAGGCAGTCAAGGGCTTCTTCAAGGCAGCGCAGTCCAGCAATGGCTTCGCAGTCAAGACGCATATGAGGAAAGATGCGCCCTTGGTCATAAAGAACACAAGAATAATAATTGTGCTGCTGATAGCTCTAGAACTGATCAGATGAAATCCTTGGCTTGGAATAGGGTTCTTGGCGCTATCAAAGAAAGTGTTGTGCGCTTTGAAGCCATTTGCATTGAAGGACCCTGGTGAAGTGGCAGTACCTGCAAACCTGGGCAGTCTTGGCTTAGGCTTCTGGACCTGAGGCATGTGCTCGACATGATAGTCAAATTGCGGACCAGCAGCAGGTGGAGGAACCAAAATGGGCCATCTGACAGTGACCAGCTGACCATAATTGTATGCTTTCTCAATAGTGTGTGGCCTGGGAGGCGGTACAGGAGCAGTGGCAGTTGCAATGGTAGTGACTTCAGGCTGCAGAGTTGCATCAGGTGCAGCATTGACTTCAGGTGCTATCACTTCGGGCACCTCATTGACTTCAGGCGCCACATTAGCTTCAGCCATGACAACATCATTGGCTTCAGTGTTGGTGTTGGTGGTCGCCTCAATGTCGTTAACCTCCACTTGAGGAGCTGGAGGGTCGGACATGTTCTCCTCGAGAACAACTTGGTTGGTTGGGGGTGTAGAAACACGTTCTTCTTCTTCTCTTGGTTCTTCTTGGTCATCGGTTGATGCAGCCGGAATATCTTCAGCCGCTTTGGCTTCAGACTCAGGGTTGTTCACAGTTGGAGAGGCTTCAGGAAAAACTTGGCGTGAAACCGATTGGCGCTCTTCTCCTTCTCAAACACTTGACAGAGAGACCTATGGCCTTGGTCCTTTGCGAAGCCTGCGGAACGCTGGCGACGCTTGTGGAGATGGAGTTGGTTGGGCCACAAAGTCTTCATCTTAAAGGACCGGAGTGGTGACTTGAGTTGGGGGAGTAAGTGGTGTTTCTGCTTGACGGGGGGGAGTCTTGAGGGTGATCAGCCCATGAGTCATCCTGAGCAATTGGCGTCAAAGGACGACCAATGCTGATGAGTTTGTTGTTCGTAAGAACAGGCGATGATACCACATTGTGCTCGATCTGAGGAAGGACTTCATCATCTGCAACATTGTCTTGATGACCAATGTCTTCAGCTGCGGTGGGGTCAACAGCTGGAATGTCTTCAGCTTCAGGAGCCTCTATGGAAGCAGGCTCATGAACTATCATTCGACGTTCTTGTTGTGCAGATTCAGGACGAGCAACAGAAATTGGCTTGACAACAAGGGGCTCTGTGGGAGTAGACCGATCTCTCTTCTTGGTCTTGCGCTTCTTGGTGGGTGGAGCATCATCAGTGGTGTTCTTGCTCTTGCGCTTTCTAGCTTTGGCTTCAGCTGCCCTTGTCTTCTGAAGCTCTGAAGCCACTGTGGGGACCTTAGGCTTTACGCCTGTCATACTTGGGGGGAAGATAATGCGAGGTTCTTGTCGCCTGGATGGTTCAGCTTGGTCCACAGTTGGCTTCTTTTTCTTGGCAGCCATCTTGGGGTCGATGCCAGGACGCCCAAGTGCCTTGCGATTCTTAGCTTCATTATAAGCTTGAACACACTTGGCAGCAAGAATCTTCATGCACTCACGAGAACCTTTGGCTTCATCACGTTTCTTGTGAAACGCTTCCTTGAGCTCATGCAGCATGACCTTGAAGTTTTGGACGTCTGCCACGCTGAGCTTGGCCATGTGCTTCTTGAACTGAGCCTTTTCATAATCGATCTTGTGCTTCAGCTCAACAATTTTCTAAGCAAGATCCAGCTTAGGAGCAATGGCGCCATGGAAGGAGAAACTTAGGCCAATGGGAAGTTACAGATCATCAAAGCTGAGATTGGGGGTGTCAAACCATTCATCAATGAAGCTGTTCAATAATTCCACGTCAAAGAGAGGCAAATCATTAAAGATTTCCGCCTCTTGCTTGCTCTTAATCAGCTGCTCAAGAGCATCATCAGCAAGATCGTCGTCACTCGACAGATCAATGGCGTCGTTTTCATTCCTCAGAACAGCAGCAGGAGTCAGAGCTGGACTAGTGGAGTGCATGGGCTTCTTCATCTTTTTCACATACTTGGAGATGCGTGAGAGATCTTAAGACAACACACTTGGTGCAGGAGGAGCAGTGTCCAGAGGCTTCACTCGCAAAGCTTTTGGTGCAGGGGAAGGCTTCGAAGACTTAGGTTTCTTCAGCTTCTTAGGCTTCGGTGGTGCAGGCGCTTCATCAGAATCAGCGTCATCTGCAGGTTGATCCACGTCTGTCCCTTGAACCATAATATGAGTGATGAGACCTTCTAGGTTGTAGAAGCGCCCAACAAGATTGGGTTCAGCTTCGCGTGTGCCATCGGCACGAGGAGCAGAGGGACCTGGGTTGAAGTCTAATCCCCACGACTTCTTGTTTTCCTTGGCCGAGTTCTTGGCAAACTGGAAGTTGCGCTTGAACAGATTGTCGTCCCGACACCATAGTAATGAAGATGGGTCGACATCTGCAGGCTGTGGTCCACGGACCATGCAAGGGTAGAAGCCTTGTTCAATGGCTTCAGCTCTGGACATGGGTGGAAGATTCTTGTACAAGATGTCTCCCCAGGGTCGCTTGATGGCATTCTTCTCAGCATATTCCTGGGTCATGAACCTGTACTTGTACCATTGTTCTGCCCAATATCTTCGAATCCATTGGATTCGGGTTTTTCGCTAATTGTAGTCCTCCTCTGGATCTGTCTTGTACAACTCATAGAGATCTGGTGGCAAATCCTTCGATGTGTTCCCACGGCACTGTCTGCCACCCTTCCTTGCAGACTTATCTGTTGCCATGAAGTTCATACAGAATGGCTTCAACACTGTTAAAGGCTTCCGTCTGCTGGTCAGACAGGAGCTGGCTTCGGGAGAGTTGATATGATGCTGTAAGAATTTTGCAAATGAATGCAGACTATGAGAACCAAGGGATTCTCCCACAGACATGTACACTGTGCGGATTAGAGATGCGAGGGAAGGGAAGAGGTCATATGCATTCTCGTAAGATTTTGAAGATAAATCAGTTTAGAAGACATTGACCTCATAGCGAAGACATTCACTTATATGATGAGAGTTGGTTCCAGATTTATGCGAATCCAAGAATAAGTACAAGTGAGGAATCTAACTATGTGTGAAGCATAAGTGAATATACTAGGCATCATATGAGATGCGCATGTGATAGATCCAAATTTGTGGAGGCGAAACCACTTTTGGTAGACAAGATGAATCTATAGGATCAAAAGACGGTAAAAGAGGTTTAATTTACCACACGATGAACTGCTAGACGGAGTAGAAGATGAGGCCGAGCAGTTCGATCTTCCGTGCCCTAACTTGGCGACGGAGGACACCTATGGCGGCGGCGGAGAAGACGATGTCTGCGGCCGGCGTGAATACGGCGTCGGAGAGGTCGCGACAGCTAAGCACTTCGTCGTCAGCGTCGTTGAGAGCTAGCGGTGGCGCTAGGGTTTGTCGAGGTGGAGAGGTGGAAGAAAGATTTTGACCGCGATTGGATGTGCATTTATAGGGAAAGGGACGGAACAGTGCAATTACGCAAGTGCCCCTGGTAGTTCACATCTGAGGGACACGTGGCGAACATGCAGCACATTGGGAGTTGTCCCACGTTCCCACGCCCGCCTGGACTGTCGGATGGTCGTTCCGGCTTCTCTGGGTTTCTGGAAATAAGAATTGAGCATTTAGAACAGATTTAATGTTTGTCTCTATATATTCTGCTGACAAGGACACAGGAAAGACATTCGACAGTTTCAACAAAATGCATATGATTTGGATAGATAGATTTTGAGGTAGAAAGCATAGAGAGGTTAGGGTCCGATCACATTCACTTAGTTCAAAAGATTCAAACGAGAAGACATCGCCATAAGTGAATCTTTGTAGAGGAACACTAACACTATATATATATATATATATATATATATATATATATATATATATATATATATATATATATATATATATATATATATATATCAGAATAAAACCAAATCATCATTGTGAAGATAAACATGAAGACATGCTGATATTGAAGACAAACCAAATGCAAAGACATAGCAAATGTAGCGCCATGAGAAAAACACTTCAAAAGAAGAATTTGGTGGTGGCGTTACCTTTCGATAGGAAGTATTAGACCCGCACACGGCCTTTACAATTATCATGGCGCTCCGAACTCAAATTCCGTGTTAATGTATTCACACTTAGAGTGTAAGTCTTCATTGATTGAAGATATACTTTACTTCGTGTGTTGCACATCTAAGTCATCAACATGCATAAGTGTTAGGACGGTGCCTCATCACAGGACATTCGAGGATTCCAAGATATTTAGCTCACACCGCAACTTGCAAAACCTTTTCTCATCCAAGGGCTTTGTGAAGATATCTGCCAATTGCTCTTCAGTGTTGAAGTGAATGATGTCAATATCTTCCTTCATAACATGATCTCTGAGAAAGTGATGACGAATTTCAATGTGCTTTGTCTTCGAGTGTTGAACTGGGTTGTTGGCAATCTTGATGGCGCTTTCGTTGTCATGATGAGAGTGGTACTTGTTTCAGATGGATGCCATAGTCCTTGAGTGTTTGCTTCATCCATAGAAGCCGGCGCAATAAGATCCAACAACAATGTATTCAGATTCAGCGGTGGAGAGTGTACACAGTTCTTCTTCTTTGAAGACCAACAGACAAGTGATCGTCCCAGAAAGTGACATGTGCCTGATGTAGACTTGTGATCCACCTTGTCACCAGCATAATCAGCATCCGAGAATCCAACTAGATCAAACTCTGAGCCCTTTGGATTCCATAATCCTAATGTTGGGGTGTAAGCCAAATATCGAAGAATTCGCTTAAAGTGATGCGACTCCTTTGGTGCCACTTGAACTCGAGCACACATGCAAACACTAAGCATAATATCTGGCCTAGATGCACATAAATAAAGTAAAGAACTAATCATGGAGCAGTATACCTTTTGATCGAACTCTTTACCATTGGCGTCAGGACCCAGATGACTTTTAGTTGGCATTGGCGTCGTGTAACCTTTGCAGTCTTGCATTGCAAACTTCTTAAGGCAATCTTTGAGATATTTCTCTTGTGATATAAAGATGCCATTGTTTTGCTGAAGAATTTGAAGACCAAGGAAGAACTTAAGCTCACCCATCATGGACATCTGATATTGCTCTTGCATCATGTGTCCAAATTCATCACTGTATTTCTGGTTTGTGCAGCCGAAGATAATGTCATCCATGTATATTTGGCACACAAACAGTTCACCATCATATGTCTTCGTGAAGAGTGTGGGATCCAGGGAACCAGGTTTGATGCCTTTGCTCTTCAGGAAGTCCTTGAGTGTGTCATACCAACCGCGAGGGGCTTATTTGAGGCCATACAATGCCTTGTTTAGCTTGTACACCATATCAGGATGTTTCAGATCTTCAATTCCAGGAGGTTGTGCAACATACACTTCTTCTTCAATCTTGCCGTTGAGAAATGCACTCTTCACATCCATTTGATACAGCAGGATGTTGTGATGATTTGCATAGGCTAGCAGTATGTGAATAGCTTCAATCCTAGCCACAAGAGCAAATGTTTCATCGAAATCAATCCCTTCAACTTGATTGTATCCTTGAGCAACGAGACGAGCCTTGTTTCTGACAACTTGACCATCCTCATCTTGTTTGTTGCGATATATCCATTTTGTGCCTATTATGTTGTGCTTGCGGGGGTCAGGACGCTTGACAAGTTCCCATACATTGTTCAGCTTGAACTGTTGAAGCTCTTCTTGCATAGCTTGAATCCATTCAGGTTCCATGAAAGCTTCAGCAACTTTCTTGGGTTCAGATATTGAGACAAATGCAAAGTGCCCACAGAAATTTGCTAGCTGTGTTGCTCTTGAACGAGTGAGTGGACCAGGCGCATTGATGCTATCAATATCTTCTCAATCTGTACTTCATTTGCAACACGAGGATGGACTGGACGAAGATTTTGCTCTTGCTGATCATTGTCATCGTTGGGAGGATTGTCTTCGGGCTGAGCATTGTCTTCAGGTTGATTCGATGCAGAAATGATAAGTTCCTCTTCAGGTTGTGCTTCATTTGGTATGATTTCTCCTGTTCCCATGAGCTTGATGGATTCACTAGGTGGAACTTCATCTAACACATTTGGCAGGTGCTCTCTTTGCGAGCCGTTAGTCTCATCGAACCGCACATCCACAGTTTCAACCACTTTATAGTGAAAGAGGTTGAAGACTCTATAGGAGTGCGAATCCTTTCCGTAATCAAGCATAAAACCTTCATGTGCTTTCGGTGCAAATTTTGAAGTGTGATGTGGATCCTTGATCCAGCACCTAGCACCAAATACTCTGAAGTAACTGACATTTGGCTTCTTACCTGTGAGGAGTTCATAGGATGTTTTCCTCAGAGGCTTGTGAAGATAAACACGGTTGATGACATGGCATGCAGTATCCATAGCTTCAGGCCAGAACTTTCTTGGAGTCTTGTATTCATCGAGCACCGTTCGAGCCATCTCAATGAGTGTTCTGTTCTTGCGCTCCATGATGCCATTCTGCTGAGGCGTCTACGGAGTAGAGAACTCATGAGTGATTCCCAATGTGTCCAGGTAAAGATCAAGGCCGGTGTTCTTGAACTTTGTGCCGTTGTCACTTCTGATATGCTTGATCTTGACGCCATAATTGTTCATGGCACGGTTGGCGAAGCATCTGAAGACATCCCGCACTTCAATCTTGTAGAGAATTATGTGCACCCATGTATATCTTGAGTAATCATCAACAATGACGAAGCCATAAAGACAAGCAGTAGTAGTGAGAGTAGAGTAGTGAGTAGGGCCAAATAAATCCATGTGTAGCAGCTCGAAGGGTCGAGATGTCGTCATGATTGTCTTCAAGGGATGCTTGGACCTTGTCATCTTTCCAGCTTCGCAGGCACCACACAAGTGATCTTTCTTGAACTTGACGCCCTCGATGCCTATGACATGCTTCTTCTTTGCGAGAGTGTGTAAGTTCCTCATGCTAGCATGCCCTAGCCTCCGATGCCAGAGCCAGCATTCTGAAGCTTTTGCTAGAAGACATACGGCAAGTTGTGGTCCTGCTGAGAAATCTACCATGTACAGATCATCTTTCCGATACCCTTCAAAGACTAGAGACTTGTCAGATTCCATTGAAACAAGGCAACGATATTTTCCAAATATCACAATCACATTCAAGTCACAAAGCATTGAGACAGACATTAAGTTGAAACCAATGGATTCAACAAGCATCACTTTATCCATGTGCTGATCCTTTGAGATTGCAACTCTACCTACACCCAATACCTTGCTTTTACCAGTGTCAGCAAATGTGATGTGACTCTTGTCAGATGGACGTAAAGTTGAGTCCATGAGAAGACTTCGATCACCAGTCATATGATTAGTGCATCCGCTGTCCATAATCCATTCTGAAGCATGAGGTGTCATACCCTACAGTACAGTTAGGGGGATAGGTTGCACCAAGAGTATTGTGAAGCATAAACATTTGACGTGCAAGAGGATTATCAAAGCTCAGATCAATATTAGGACTGATAGGATGATTGGCAAGCGATTCAGGAACAAAATACATAGTAAGACCATTTGGGCATTTGATCTTGCGCCCTACAAGATGTTTTAGGTCCCCAGCAATAGCATCAGACGACTTTGATTTCCGGCTGGAGACCTTTCCCTGCAAAAGAAAGTTAACTCTTCTTAACCACCCACATCTTGAGGGTGGCTTGAAGCAATGAGTCTAAGTGCAGCATCGAGAACTTGACTTTGAAGCCCTAGCAAATAGCCTTGCAGGAGGTGAATAGTACTCATATGAATAAGCAGAATAGTTCTTAGTTTTATGAACATAGCGGTTTGAAGAAACACGCTCATATTCATAAGTCTGAGTATGGTTTCCCTGCAAAACATTGGTGTTAGGGTGACTTAGGTGAGTCCTCTGTCTGTATGAAGCCTTTGGACCATATGAAGTCCTTGGTCTGTGATTTTTCTTCTTCCCAGGTGGTGTCATGATGACATTCACAGGAAGATTCTCAAGACAACTTTTGGGAACCCAGATCTTCTTCATAGATGGCCCATTCCTAAAGTTAGTACCAATATACCTAGCAAACACTTCACCATTCTGATTCTTAAACAGTTTATAGTTTGCATCAAAGGATTCATCAATGATAACAGGTTAGCACAAGTGAAGCGGAGATAAGGTGGATGAATCATTGAAGGTCCCTTTGCAGAACCCATGTGGTTTTGGGGTACTTTCTCGGGCTTCGATAGGGAGCCATCAAGATTCATTTTCCTCTCGAACCCAACACCCTCTTTCCTAGGGTTTGGTTCAGAATCTGCTTTTGAGGACATCGCGATTGTCGATGCCCTTTGAGACTTTTGTACATCCTGTTTCAAGCAATGTCTTCAACCTAGCATTTTCATCAGCAATAGTAGTGGTATCCTCAGCGAGAGGGTTAGTTACCACATCAGCAGTTGAAGATATTACAACATGGCAGCGATAGAACATTCAGCAACAGATGTAGCGTTATCACGCTCAAGGCACTTTAGACATGGTCGTTCAAATCCTTATTGAGCGGAACTGATCTGTTGAGCGCGAAGTGACCCATTCTCTTTTTGAAGATCTTCATGAGCCACTCTCAATTTCTCAAGCTCTTGTTTCCTTTGAAGATAATCATAGGAGAGCTTTTCATGAGTGGTTGAGAGCGTTTCATGACGAATTTCAAGTTCTTGGTACTTAACATGAAGATTTTTAATGTCTTCAATTAAGGACTAAGAACGGGTCATTTCTGCGTCCAACAGGCCATCGCTTTTTTCTAACAGTTTTTGAGTATGTTCCATAGCTTTCTGTTGTTCAATTGCAATTTTAGCAAGTGTTTTGTAGCTGGGTTTGGACTCACAATCAGAGTCATCTTCACTTGAGGTTTGAAAGTAAGCATCGCGTGATTTTACCTTGGCACCGCGTGCCATGAAGCAGAAGGTGGGAGCAGAGTCGTCCTTGTCATTAGCATCAGCATTGGTGACGGGGTCATTGTCTTCAGTGTTGAAGATAGACTTGGCAACGTAGGCTGTAGCTAGAGCCAGACTTGCAACACCAGGGTCGGACTCCTCCTCAGACTCCACCTCCGCCTCCTCAGAAGCAGACTCCTCCTCTAAATCCATTTCCTTGCCAACAAAAGCACGAGCCTTGCCAGATGAGCTCTTCTTATGAGATGAAGACTTGGATGAGGACTTGGAAGAAGACTTTGAGGATTTCTTCTTCTTCTTGTCATCAGAATCATATTCCTTGCTCTTCTTCTTCTTCTTCTTGTTCTCATTGTCCCACTGTGGACACTCAGAGATGTAGTGTCCAGGTTTCTTGCACTTGTGACATGTTCTCTTCTTGTAGTCATGAGTCACTACTAGGGAAAACCTTATACACAGAATCTTAGCAGCAGCGCGGCACAAAAAGAAGCGCTACTGCTAATTAGCAGTAGCGCTGGTTTTTAACCCTCGCTACTACTAAGTTGATAGTAGTAGCGCGGGTTTTTAACCCTCGCTACTACTAAGCGGTCTCTACCGTGCCCCCCGACACATGCCATAGTAGTAGCAAGGGGTATAAACCCATGCTACTACTAAGTTGATAGTAGTAGCGTGGTTTTATACCCCTCGCTACTACTAAGTACGAGGTAGGTGAAGTCGCCATATCCTCGGCCGAATCCCCATCTCCTCCCCCAAATCCCTCCTCTCTTCCACCACTCTCTCCTCTCACTTTCCATATGCTCTCACATGGACATCTTGCCCATGCACCCATCCTCCTCCATGGCGCCGAAAGAGGCCGCCGCCTTGCGCCATCGGCGTCTACGAGCTCCGCTGCTCCCTACATCACCTTCCTCTCTCCCTCAGTTTTCCTTTTCTCTCTCTCTCCCTCTGGTTTGAATCACCCTCCCATGTCCATGCCCGTGTAGGTCGTCGCCATGGATGACCCGGAGCTATCTAGCATGGTCGGGAAGAGGAGCCCGAAGCCGCGGCCTGGCTCTGCCATAGAAACGGGCCCTCTCCAACAGCCTTCTTTGGATCTGGTCTTCCGCTGTCCGTTCATGCCTCCGGCGACGCCAATCATCGCTAGATCTTACCATTGCTGCCATTGACATCACGCACGGGATCGAGATTTTTTTTGTTTTTGAAAGTAATAGCGATGGCGCGGGGTATAAGACCCGCTTCTGCCTAATTAGCGATAGTGTTGTTTGCAGCGCACGCCACGGCTAACCATGTATAGTAGTGGCGTGTGTCAACACGCCGCTACTGCTACAAGTTAGTCAGGCGCCAGTCGATGCGCGAGCACCCGCGCTACTGATACACCCAAAACCCGCGCTGCTGCTAGGCTTTTCCCTAGTAGTGAGTGGAAGCTTCATCATTTCTTGAGCTGGATCGTGAAGACTTTCTGAAGCCCTTCTTCTTAGTGAACTTCTGGAACTTCTTCACAAGCATAGCAAGTTCCTTTCCAATGTCTTCAGGGTCATCAGAACTGCAGTCAGATTCTTCTTCAGATGAGGAAACAGCTTTTGCCTTCAAAGCGCGAGGTCGGCCATAGTTGGGACCATAAGTATCTCTTTTCTCAGATAGCTAGAACTCATGTGTGTTGAGCCTCTCAAGTATGTCAGACGGATCAAGTGTCTTGAAGTCAGGGCGTTCTTGTATCATCAGGGCAAGGGTATCGAATGAGCTGTCAAGTGATCTCAGCAGTGTCTTGACGATTTCATGCTTGGTAATCTCAGTGGCGCCGAGAGCACGAAGCTCATTTGTGATGTCAGTGAGGCGATCAAACGTGAGCTGGACATTCTCATTGTCGTTTCTCTTGAAGCGGTTGAAGAGGTTGCGAAGAACACTGATCCTTGGATCTCGCTGGGTTGAGACGCCTTCATTGACCTTGGAGAGCCAGTCCCTCCCAGACTAGCTTCGACGTTTCCAGAGCGCTCACACGACCATATTGTCCTTTGGTCAGATGACCACATATGATGTTCTTGGCAAGAGAATCCAGTTGAATGAACTTCTTGACATCAGCAGGGTGACACCTTCACCAGTCTTGGGAACGCCTTTCTTGATGACATACCAGAGGTCGACATCAATGGCATCAAGATGCTTGCGCATCTTATTCTTCCAGTAGGGATATTCAGTTCCATCGAAGACGGGGCAAGCAGCGGAGACTTTGATTATCCCTGCAGTCGACATAGCTAAAACTCTAGGTGGTTAAACCGAATCACACAGAACAAGGGAGTACCTTGCTCTAGTACCAATTGAAAGTGCTAGTTATCGACTAGAGGGGGAGTGATTAGGCGATTTTTATGATAGTCTTCAAAACATGAGAGTTTCGAAGACAAACAATAGAAATGAACCTATTGATATGCAGCGGAAGGTAGACTACACTAAGCAAGCCATAGTCAAGAATGCAATGAAGTGAAAGCACGAAGACTAATAGCAGCTAGGTAGTAAAGATCAGGATGGAAGATAGTACGAAGCCAAACAACGATCGTTGTCACATAGTGAAGTCAAACAGGTAGTGCAAGCAGGCAATAACTTCATGAAGACAAGCTGTAAGTAAAGAGAGGGAGAGGATAGAACCAGTCACTTGGAGAGGACACATGATTTTTTTGGACCAGTTCCAGTTGATGTGACCACTGTATGTCTGGTTAGGGAGGCTGAGATTCAACTCAGAAGACCACGTCTTCACCTTATTCCCCTTGAGCTAAGGACACCCAGTCCTCGCCCAATCACTCTGGTAAGTCTTCAAGGTAGACTTCTGAACCTTCACAGACTTCTTCAGCGGCGATCCACAATGACTCTTGGATGCTCAGAATGCGACACCTAACCGACTGAAGGATTCACAGTCCTCAAGTGTAATAAGTCTTCAGGTCACGCGGACAGAAAGACTTCAGTGATGCCTAACACTCTTTGGCTCTGGGTGTTTGGGCTTTGTCCTCGCAAGGATTTCTCTCTCTCAAAAGCTTCAGAGGTGGGTTGCTCTCAAACGACAAAAGCCGAGCACTAACTCTGAGCAGCCACCAATTTATGGTGTAGGGGGTGGGCTATTTATAGCCACTAGGCAACCCGACCTGATTTGTCCGAATGACCCTGGGTCACTAGGGAACTGACACGTGTTCCAACGGTCAGATTTCAAACACATGCGGCAGCTTGACTTGGGCTACAAGTAAAGTGACTCATCCAACTTTGGATAAGGTTTGCTCTCATTGTCTTCGCTCGAAGACATAGGATTTGGTTGAGCATCACTTCAGTCACTCTGACTTTGTTCACTGGGACCCCACTTAACAGTCCGGTGGTTCCTATGACTCAACAAAGAAGAAAAGGAAACAACAAAACAACTAAGTCTTCGCGCTCCATAGTCTTCACGCGATGTCTTCTCATGTCATAGTCTTCAATGTGAATATCTTCACATACCACCTTTGTCTTCAATGTCTTCATACATTTTAGGGGTCATCTCCGGTAGGTAAACCAAATCAATGAGGGACTACTACCTGTGTTATCCTGCAACTCTCACAAACACATTAGTAGCTCAACCAGGTTTGTCGTCAATACTCCAAAACCAACTAGGGGTGGCACTAGATGCACTTACATCTACCGATGAGCTGGACAAATGCAATACGGTGCCTGCCGCTGTTGCAAGTTCAGCGACGCTCGCCAACTCGAACACCCAGTACCGCTCCAGACGATCCCTCTCGAAGAGACCGGACTGCTCGTAGATCTCCTGATTCCTCGCCTCTGCGTTGGCGTGTGCTGCAGCCACGGCTGCGGTAAGGTTCTTTGCATGCTTGACGAGGCGCTCCTCCTCCTCCCACGGGAACTTGATGTAGCGCGCAAGGTCACTGACGCACGTGCAGGCCTCCAACTCCGCCTCCCGCCTTCGGGCCGCGGCGGTGGAGCGGGTGATAATCTTGGCGGTTGACGGTGGGATGGCGGCCACGACGCCCGATGTTGGGGTGGCAGCCACGACCACCACCTCCCGCCTTCAGGCCACGGTGGTGGAGCGGGTGATGGCCATGGTGGCCGGCAGTGGGGTGGCGTCCATGACGGCCACCTCCCGCCTTTGACCCGTGGTGGCGGAGCGGGAGATGGCCCTGGCTTTCAACGGTGGTGTGGCGGAAACGGCGGCTGGCAACAGCTGCCGACGGGCAGCGGCGGCGGAGCGTGTGGTGGGTGTTTCGCGCACACCCAACACGGATGCCACGCGCACTACACTAGGCCGGGGACTGCGCCGCTGCCGCGGTGTAGCCTCCCACCTGGAGCTGTCCTCTGATGACGGCGGAGTGGGCGGACCTGTGCCATTGGCGATTGTGGGAGAAGCAGACAAGATAAGCTACAGGGAGGGAGGGGAAAATGCAACGCAGGACTCGCCGGCCGTGACGGTTTTTATAGCAGGCCGGTAATGTCCGGACCCCGATTCCCAGTCACATCGACCTAGCCGGTAACACCTCATATCACTTTGCGGCCTCACGCACGGTATTCCCGCGGGTGTCGCCTTACCATGGCCCGGGACCGTTTGCTCCTTTTGGCTCACATATATGATAGTGTCGCTAGCATCCACATGACAGAGAACCCGGGCCGAAATGGCTAGTCGTGAACCCAAAGCGGCGCTAACCCATGGGGACAGGCATACATGAATCACATCGAGCATGTCGGTCATCAACGTATGAATCCGGGTTGTAGCTCTGGGCTAACAGGACTCCGGTAACCCGAACTGTAGCAGGCTAGGCAGGACTCCGGATGTCACCGTGTGACATTTCCCCGAAGGGACACACACAGGAACGAAGTGAAACACATGCCGGCCAGTCAAGTGTCCAGAGCAGTAGTGCTGGGCTAGCAGGACTCCGGTGAACCGGGCTGTAGCGGACTACTATCGCTCAGGAAACACTAGACTACATTTCCCCATATGAGAGGCGGCCAAGGATAAACAACTAGATTGTCGGATCCCACACATACCAAGCATTTCAAACATACACACAATATGCTCGATATGTGTAAATACAACATGGCATCACAACATAACTCTACGACTCAAAGTATTTATTCATTAGGCTCCGAGGAGCGAGATGTTACAAACATGGGTCACATGACCCAACATTCAAAGTATACAAGTCAGACACATGCGGAAGCTAAACATGTCTGAGTACAGACATCTATAAATGAAAAAGGCTGAGAAGCCGGACTATCTACCAGATCATGCCGAGGGCACAAGATCGTAGCTGAGGTAACAAGCTAAACATCGAAGTCCAAGCGGAACTACTAGCGAGACTGACATCTCTCTGCAAAACATAAAATAAGCAAACGTGAGTACAAATGTACCCAGCAAGACTTATATCAGAACTAACTACATATGCATCGATATCAACAAAGGGGGTGGTGGAGTTTAACTGCAGCAAGCCAGCTTTGACTCGGTGGCTATCCTGAACTACGACTGCAAGTAACTCTTTTGAGGTGGCGCACACGAGTCCACATATTCACCATATCAATACACCACTATGGATCCGCTCCCGTCTACCTACGAGAACGCCAACCATAGCACTCACGCTTATCCTGCGCATTTTAGAGTATCCACTTTCACTTGTCTATGAACTGTTATAGGCAACCCAGAAGTCCTTTACCATGGACACGGCTATTCGAATAGATCATATTAACCCTGCAGGGGTGTACTTCTTCACACACGCTCGCCTTGATTACGCCATGTACATGTCATGTATCTCGGCAACCTTCAAGCGGAAGCCTCGCGAGGGTGTCGGCCACGGCCTACCTAAACACTCAAGTCCCTAGTCCAGGTTTATCGCCTATTCGGGTTCCATCCATGAGGAGTCCGCCGAGGTTTCCACTAACGGCCCCGAACGATGTGTGCAGGGTTCCCGAGACACCAAGCGGGCGAATCGGTACACCGGCCATGGTGTATCTACCGCATCATAGCCCACCCCTAGGGTCAGCGCTTCGCACGGCCTCCAACACATATCCTACAAACACGAAACTAGTTGCATCTCACGGACAGAGGACAAGGGTGGTTAAGAAGCCGAGAGTCAATTAAGGATCCCAATGTGTGGTAGTAACTGTTTCATGGATCACAAACACGTAACTCAGTTCTGAGGGCGGCTTCAATGAGACAACCCACCATGTACTCCTACATGGCCTCTCACCGCTACCTTTACCAAATCGTGTTCACACACTTAGCTCACACACAGTAGGACATGTTCACACACCTCTGATTCATCCTCGATGAACCAGACCCGACTCAACTCTAAGCAGTAGCAGGCATGACAAACAAGCATGAATGAGTAGGCACAACAGGGCTCAAACAACTCCTACTCATGCTAGTGGGTTTCATCTATTTACTGTGGAATGACAGGTCATGCAGAGGATAAAGGAGTTCAGCTACCGTAGCAAGTAACAGATGAATCATTGTTGTCCTAATGCAGTAAAAGAGAGCAGGAGCGAGAGAGTGGGATTGTATCAAAATGAACAAGGGGGTTTTGCTTGCCTGGCACTTCTGAAGATAATATAGTTCTTCATCGGTGTCATCGAACTCGTCGTTGGAACCACGTCTATCGAGAGGGGATAAACACCGGCAACTGAGAAGGAACACAATCAATGCAATGCCACAATATGATGCATGATCATGACATGGCAATATACTGTGATTTGAGCTAATGCATCTAGCTATGATTTAAATGAAGTTGGTTTGAATACATGATTCAAATTCCAACTCCATATATGATTATTTAAATGCACTTTATTTGTTTTGTCCAAAACAGAGGACAAACATTGCTCAAACATGCATGAAAATGGTACAGATGGATTTCTTGAATTTTTCTGATAATTTTTCATATATAACTTGTTTGATTTGGAGTTACGGTTGATTTACTATGATTTTTAGAAGTTTAGGCAATTTTCTGGAATTTCCTGAATAAAAATAAATCCAGAAAAGGCATTATCTGCGTCGACCAAGGCGTCGCAGTGACATCAGCAGGTCAAAGGCGCCAGCCCAGGTCAAATCTGACGGCTGGGACCCACATGTCGGTGAAACCACTAACTAACAGAGTTAGTTTAGTGTTAGGTTAGCACTAACCTAGGTTAATTAGGCCTGGGCCCACACGTCAGTGGCTTGATTAGTTAACTAAATTAATTTAACGCTAATTTAAACCTACGCTAATTAAGCAGGGGCCTGGGCCCACCTTTCGTTGACCCAGGGGAGTCATACCCCAGGTCAACAAGGTCAACTCGCCGGCGGCTCGACGCCGGCGAGGCTAGACGCGGCGGAGGGCCTCGGGTTTTGAATTCCGGCGACCAAATCGACGGCTGAGCCCATCTACGAGGAGCTGGGGCTCACGCACATCAACTTGTGGGGTTAGCTTGGGCCGGGGTGGTCTAAGACGATGGCGGTGGCAACAACAGCGGCGGCCGGAGTTCGGCCGAGCTCGGGGAGGAGGCTATGGAGGCCGTGGAGTTGCGGGCTTGGCTCCCACGACACCTACGCGGCACGGCGAGCACGTGGGTGAGCTCGGTTGGAGGCTACGGTGACCGTGGCCACGACGGTGAGGAGCTCGGGCGGCGGCGTGAGTCGGTCATCGCCGAAACAACGGCTGCGGCGAGAAGCTGAGCACGGGAGCAAGGGGAGGAGGTGGAGAAGCTCACAGCGAGTCCAATGAGCGCGAGAGCGAGGTCGGGGACGCCCGGTAGCTCCCGAATCGACGGTGAGGATCCACGGTGGCCGGCGAGGGAAACGGTGATGCTGGCGACGTTGTGGTACATCCGACGTTCCATGGCTTGGTGGAGAGGATGAGGACGACGAGGCGGGGCTTTTGGATACACTGAATGGGAGAGGGAGGTCGGTGGCCATGGCTACGGTGAACGGCGGCGACGGGCTCCATTCGGTCGCGGGAGGGAGAGAGAGTAGAGGGATAGGGACGGAGGAGAAGTGGGCGTGGCGCCCGAGGAGGTGCGTGGCATCTCCAGGGGGTCGAGGAAGCGCAGAGAGGCAGAAGTGGCGCTAGGAGGCGCGACGTGGCGAGCACACGCCAAGATCCTCATGGCGCAAGGTTGAAGACAACCTTGCCCCTGGTGGGTTGGGCTGGCTTTGCCCAGCCGGGCTGCTACAGAGGTGGGCCGGTTGGGACACCAGGTAAGTGGCCAGGTACTATCTCTCTCTCTCTCTCTCTTTTCTATTTTTCTTTTTCTATTCTGTTTTTCTTTGTTCTGATTTAGTTTAGGAACTAAATCATTTTAGATAATTCTGGAAATTATTTTGGTGGTTAACTGAATTATTTCAGGCTCCACATATAACTTCAGAATATTTGGACCATTTAAAATATATATAGCATTTAAACGGCTCCAATTCAAATACTTTTGTGTTAATTGAAAAATCCAAAGATGACCTAGAAATATATCCATCATTTTTGGGAGAGGTTTTCACCTCAACCAGAAATCATGAAATTTTCTTAGGGACATTTTGGGTTTATTGAAAAAGATTTTAATCAAGCCTAGAGGGACTGATTTAGTGCTAGGGTTTGAACAATCCCCATTTCAAGTTTAAAAGGAATTTAATCATGATGCAAGATGATGATGCAAAGACAAGCAAATCTAATGCTAGGGCTGTGACAACTCACCCCCACTAAACAAGAATCTCGTCCCGAGATTCAAGACGTGAGGTAAGAAGACAGAGGGGACACAAAGCTCGCACAATCTTCACGATCCAGGTTGCACTTCATAAGAATGTTGATTCGATCATCATATTTGTCCCGATGTCTTTCTCTGAGAACTCCATCCAACATGACGGTGACAGAAAGAAATTCTACGGAACTGGTCTCCTCAAAGATCGAGCAACTGACGATCAGCTCATGGAATGAGACATAACATCTCTTGAGCTGAGACACGATACACACATCAAGAATGATGGAAATGAGCATATGACAAGGTTTTAAATAGTGGGATTTCCACACTTAGGAGGGTGGTGAACGGTGTCAACGTAGCAAGGAGTTTAGTTGCCATGATTCCATAATGGGGCACCTTAGAGAAGGTGACTCGTAGAATTATTCCCTCAAGTGGCAAAAAGAATTACTTTTGATTCAGAGATCATTGAAACTCTTTATACCAGCCTAAGGCAATTCACAAACGATCGTTTGAAGGAGTGCGAGGGAATGGAATACCTAGAATAGAATGGATGATGTGGACTACCTTGTTGAAGACAACACAATGGATGATTTTTGCTTATCATCGGAAATGGATGGGACCCATGGTAGGACCACTTTTGAAGATGATCCTAAACAACAATTACTGAGAGGGCAGCCCATGGGAATTGGCACAATGGCGGTGCAAGCTGGGAACAAAATGCAACTATTGGGAATGTTCCAACCATCATATCTGCTTGAGATTTAGATCCGATTGGTGAGGGGATACTTCAGACTCAGCATGTCCGAAAAGAAAGGTTGCAACACAAATCTATGAGATGACGTTGCGAGATTCTCGATATATGAACTACGATAGCAAGCTCCAAGACATGAGCTGGTTCTGCTACATACATGTGTGCATGTTGTCCAAGACAAGAATGACCACATAGTAGTCTTATAATAAAACACTATCGAGTTCTGGTTGGGAATCATCATTGTGGAGAGCGAAGTCATGTGCATGTACCTTTGGGTCCTTAAGCTTAACACTCAAGAACTTCTTCTCCTGGAACAATTCAATCAGTGGCTTGGCGTGCTAGGGAATACATATGGAGTGGAGGTAATTAATCTACCAAACCATAGAATACCTTGCACGAATGCATGACTGACTTGGGATGATTCCGAAGGAAGCAAAACAAACCTTTCTCAAATTCATGGCGGCAACTTACACCTAAAGCACATGAATTCGAGGAAGTCACTTCTTCCATCCAAGCATAAGCTTCATGAACGGAACACAAAGGCATTGCTTACAACGTTTCCAACACTAGGTTGATGTTCAACATGAATCATGGGGGGGGGGGGACAAGATGCTGCTGGTGGGCTCAACGGCAACTCATCGGAATTTCCATATCACTGGACTTCCACCATCATGTGAGCACGGTAATAGCATTGGTCAGACCAAAGGATGTAATGGTGTATGCTCGAGGAATCAACCACGAGTAAGACAACATTACGAACATCGTTGGTTCTGATTTGACTTGACGATGGCCCATACAAAGTTATGACAAGGCAATAGATCCAACAACTGATCACGAGGACCAATCGATGGAGATATCATCTTTCTTCAACACACACACACACACACACACACACACACAAGGATATCCCTTAGATGAACTAAATCGGACAAGCTTCCATCTTCCAACTCTCCAAGTTGTTGTTTAGCTTGACCAAACAGCTCAGGGGTATGCAACACAGATTCTTGGAGAAGGGGTGGTTTACAAGAAACCAACTTGATCACGAACTTGACATAACAGTCAGGGGACAACCTGGTGATACTTCCGAGAAGATAATTGGAAAATCACGAACCACCGATATGTTACTAAGCTCGAGAACAATCTTGCTTTTCAGGGCAAGACGATATGATCAAAAGAGTGAGGGATTGACACAATCCTAACTCATTGATCGAAGAGTGCACCAGAAATAAGGACTAGGTAGCACGATCAATCTTAGGATGATGATTTAATAACCAACACGCTAAGAATGAGAATATTGTCCATTAACTGCCAAGCAACGAGGTTGCTAGGAGTATCAATTTCACACATCACAGTTCACTTGTCGGCATTCCGGTTACAAAAACACGGGACCGAGGAATGAATAATGATAGCGAGAAGTATCACTACGTCAAGAATTCATGAGAAATGGTGCAATTCTCATGACAATCCTGACATAAAGAGGGCAATACTTCGGGGTGGAACAGAATCAAAAGCTGGATTGGCATTTTGATCTGTGGAATACAACTGCTTTGACCCAATCCTAGATATGGATGAGGTACAGGAGTTTGTTTCTCCAAGTCATTCCGGATAGAATGGCTTGACGGACCACAAGAGTAATAGGCATCGATAAACGAATGCACGCATACCCTTGACTATCAATTGATAGACGGGGGTCATAATACAACTGAAGAGGGACAACTCAAGAGGACATATATCTTTCTGAGTTGTGGATGCATAGATTAATATGTCGAACCAAGTTCAACAGGTTTCTTCCAGATAACCCATGCATAAAGGTAGAACTGGCAGAATCACAATTATGAATGGAGAACTCCTCAAGAGTACTCTGATTGTGATCTTTTGGTTTAAATAACTTCTGCCTTAATGGTTCATGGTATTTGGGAGAAGGAAATACCACGGACCTCGAGGACTGTCGCAAGGTTACTAATATCCTAAAGGAACTAGCAAACACTATCAACAGGAGGTAGGTAGGGTGAATCTCGGGTTCAAGAACCCAGGAATAGAATACCTACTAGCTAAATGGCATCACGGGATGCTTTCGAGAATGGCGGCCAGAACCCTCACACTGGGAACACAAAACATGCCTAGATTACTAGGTGATCCCCTAAGACACCTAGGGTCATAATAATAACTCCAACATATATGTCGAGGGAACAGAGTACCTCAACTCACCGATCAGTGTGCTTATTCTGACCAAAAAGGACATCAGGAACGAAAAGAAAGGATTGCAAAAGCATCAGACTATGCAGAGACCTGGGATGACCCGGACAGCATAACAGATGTAAATGCTCAAAAAGATTTGAGACATCCTGCAAAAAATGGTGGCATCACCTCTCAACATCATAATATCAGGGTTCTGAGATCAACTGTCAACAAACAGAAGTAGTAGAAACTGAACTGGGGCTTGAATCCAACAATCTTATAAGTCTATGGATTAGTAACACGTCATCCTGATAGATAGATGAGAAGGCCTAGTTCTTAATCCCCGTAGAAAGGAAAAGGATGACTCAGATCAGAAGGCCATGAGGTATAAGGAGTAAAAAGAGCCTTACGTTCCCTCCCACAATCAATTCCCTTACATAACTAAAGCATTTCTAGACACAACTTCGACCAGTTTGGCTTGGTAATCCTACAAGCAGTCAGGCTCTGATACCAACGCTGTCAGGACCCCGATTCCAAGTCACATCGACCTAGCCGGTAACACCTCATATCACTTTGCGGCCTCACGCACGGTATTCCCGCGGGTGTCGCCTTACCATGGCCCGGGAACGTTTGTGCCTTTTGGCTCACGTATATGATAGTGTCGCTAGCATCCACATGACAGAGAACCCGGGCCGACATGGCTAGTCGTGTACCCAAAGCGGCGCTAACCCATGGGGACATGCATACATGAATCACATCGAGCATGTCGGTCATCAACGTATGAATCCGGGCTGTAGCTCTGGGCTAACAGGACTCCGGTAACCCGGGCTGTAGCAGGCTAGGCAGGACTCCGGATGTCACAGCGTGACATTTCCCCGAAGGGACAGACACAGGAACAAAGTGAAACACATGCCGGCCAGTCAAGTGTCCAGAGCAGTAGTGCTGGGCTAGCAGGACTCCGGTGAACCGGGCTGTAGCGGACTACTATCGCTCAGGAAACACTAGACTACATTTCCCCATATGAGAGGCGGCCAAGGATAAACAACTAGATTGTCGGATCCCACACATACCAAGCATTTCAAACATACACACAATATGCTCGATATGTGTAAATACAACATGGCATCACAACATAACTCTACGACTCAAAGTATTTATTCATTAGGCTCCGAGGAGCGAGATATTACAAACATGGGTCACATGACCCAACATTCAAAGCATACAAGTCAGACACATGCGGAAGCTAAACATGTCTGGGTACAGACATCTATAAATGAAAAAGGTGAGAAGCGGACTATCTACTGAGATCTGCCGAGGGCACAAGATCGTGGCGAGGTAACAAGCTAAACGTCGAAGTCCAAGCGGAACTACTAGCGAGACTGATGTCTCTCTGCAAAACATAAAATAAGCAAACGTGAGTACAAATGTACCCAGCAAGACTTACATCAGAACTAACTACATATGCATCGATATCAACAAAGAGGGGTGGTGGAGTTTAACTGCAACAAGCCAGCTTTGACTCGGTGGCTATCCTGAACTACGACTGCAAGTAACTCTTTTGAGGTGGCGCACACGAGTCCACATATTCACCATATCAATACACCACTATGGATCCGCTCCCGTCTACCTACGAGAACGCCAACCATAGCACTCACGCTTATCTTGCGCATTTTAGAGTATCCACTTTCACTTGTCTATGAACTGTTATCGGCAACCTGAAGTCCTTTACATGACACGGCTATTCTAATATATATATATATATATATATATATATATATATATATATATATATATATATATATATATATATATATATATATATATATGGTGGATATACCCAAAGAAAACAACGACGAGGAGCGGAAGGATGCAGCGAAGGATAGTTCACTCGACAAGCAACCAAAGCGACAACGTAGGCGCCGCTCCAAATCCCGCCTCGGCAAAAACAGCGATAACAGCGCAGGAAAGAATAACACCCCGGTCGACTCCAAAGGAAACGACGACCACATGGACCCAGCGACAGAGCAGGATGAACCAGCGGATGGCGAACATAGTACAGAGCCGCTATCCGATCACGGTGAATCCGAGGGTAAAGCTAATCAACCTGCCTCCGGAGAGGAGAATAGTCCGGACGACGATGCACACATCATCCCGGATAGGCACATGGAGCAAGAGAATCTCCATAGAAGGATTATTGCCACCGCAAGGAGCCTAAAGAAGCAGAAGCAAAGGCTTAAGGCCGTGCAAAATACACTCAATAGTAGATGGAACAAAGTGCTCGACACTGAAGAAAAGTATGGTGGCAGTCGCCACACAAAGAGCTATCCAGAGCGCCAGCTGCTGCCTGAATTTGATGACGAGGCTTTAGAACCTATACAGCCGAAAAATAAAACGGCCGATCAGCCGGATCGACCACCCCGTGGCCGCGATAGGGCGGCTAACGATGTTGCACATAAGTCAGCACACAATTCATGTGGGGACTTGCATCAAAAATCCGGTATGACCAGGTCCATCTACGTATCTAGGAAGCGCGCTCCGGCGCTGAAGCAAAACCGAACACTACAACCGTCAGAACGCCATGACACGTCCAAATACAGGGGTGCCGTGCACCCCTTATGCTTCATCGATGAGGTGCTGGATCACAAATTCCCAGAGGGATTCAAACCCATGAACATAGAGGCGTACGACGGAACGACACACCCTGGGGTCTGGATTGAGGACTTTATCCTTCATATCCATATGGCTTGCGGAGATGATCTCCACGCCATCAAATACTTGCCCCTCAATTTGAAAGGACCAGCTCGACATTGGCTGAAAAGCCTCCCCGAAAACTCAATTGGGAGTTGGGAAGAGCTTGAGGATGCTTTTAGGGCTAATTTTCAAGGGACTTATGTTCGACCTCCCGATGCAGACGATTTAAGTCATAAACAGCCCGGAGAGTCCGCCCAAAAGCTTTGGAACAGGTTCCTCACTAAGAAGAATCAAATTGTCGACTGCCCGGACGCCGAAACCTTAGCGGCTTTCAAACACAGTGTCCAGGATGAATGACTCGCCAGACACCTCGGCCAAGAAAAACCAAGGATAATGGCAGCCCTAACAAGCCTTATGACCTGCTTTTGCGCGGGCGAAGATAGTTCGCTGGCCCGTAGCAGCACCAGCAACCCAGGCACATCCGAAGTCAGGGATGGCAATGGAAAACCACGACGCAATAAAAGCAAGCGTTGAAACAACGAAGACAACCCAGACAACACGGCGGTAAACGCTGGATTCAGGGGCTCTTGACCCGATCGATGAAAAAAGCCTTTCAAAGGCAACAGAGATGGACTGTCCAGCCTAAATAAGATTTTAGACAGATTATATTAGATTCACGGCACCTCCGACAAACCTGCAAATCACACCAACAGAGAATGCTCGGTCTTCAAGCAGGCCGGCAAGCTAAACGCCGAACACAAGGGGAGGGAGACGCCAAGTGAAGACAAGGATGAGCCTCGCCAACAAAACACTGGGGGACAGAAAAAATTCCCACGAGAGGTCAAAACAGTGAACATGGTTCACGTAACGAAGAGGAGGAGCAAACGCGCACTTCGAGATGAATGCGCCGTGAAGCCCATCACCCCCAAGTTCAACCCTTGGTCGGCCCGCCCGATCACTTTCGATCGCAGGGATCACCCGAATAGTATCCGGCACGGAGGATCGGCTGCCTTGGTGCTAGACCCAATAATTAACGGATACCATCTCACCCGAGTCCTTATGGACGACGATAGTAGTCTTAATCTGATATATCAGGACACAGTCCACAAAATGGGGATAGACCCGACAAGAATCAGCCAAAGCAATACTACCTTTAAAGGAATAATACCAGGCCCATAGGTCCGCTGCACGGGCTCTCAAGTACTAGAGGTTGTATTCGGTTCTCCCGACAACTTCCGAAGTGAAAAGTTAACCTTCGACATCGCTCCATTCCAAAGCGGCTATCAAGCACTACTCGGAAGAACGGCCTTCACTCGTTTTAATGCAGTACCGCATTACGCTTATCTTAAGCTTAAGGTGCCCGGTCCATGTGGCATCATCATAGTTAGCGGAAACACTGAGCGTCCCTTACGTGCGGAAGAGCGTACGACAGTTTTAATAGCCGAACACTGAACGGCCTCTCCAACCAGAATAAATGATCGGTCGTCAAGACCGCGGACATGGCTAGACGAGTCCGGCGCACCACTAGTTATAACAGCTCAGATAAACCTGAAGATTGGGTCGAGGGATATACCCCCATAAGTGGTGCTAGGGGCTTCCCGCATGTAAAAAGGGCTACAGTTCGGCTTGACCTGATTTAAGATTGAATTTTAACGGTTTATTAAGAATAACCAATTTTTTCGCATGAAGATTTTCACCTGGCTTTTTCTCTTCTACAGATGATAATCGTGCTACACCCTTCCAGGATACGGCACAACGGAGACACAGGCGCAGACGTGCAGCAGGGCCCCGCTCAAAGGTTTCTTTTTAGATTAAGACCCTGTGTAAACCTTTCTCACTGTCTCTTGTTGCTTGACACCCTCCGGATACTCAACACAACCGAGAGGGATGCTGGCGTTATTGGCATTTCGCCAAGTCAGACAAATTCACTTACCTAGAAATTCAGGGTTCATTATCAAGGGCGTTACTCATCCCGGTATATGTTGTAAAGACCGAACACCTTAGGGACTGTTCGGCATCGTGAGTTTGGCCTTATATGCATCAGCTTCGAATCATGTCTTTGGTCAAATGTTGGGTTTACCCGGCTACCGCGTTTTTCTACCTTACGTTATGCTCTATCGGCTAAGGTGGCACCGGGAGAACTACTGCGATTGTGCCCTGGTTCATCCGGACGAGTACCTCAGTAGAGAAAGCCGAAAACTGACTGTCATGATAAAGCGTGAGACTGGTCAACCACCCGATGACTCAGCGGAATCCTCGCGATTCATCCGCATTAACGAAGGACCGGTTTCCCGGTCATGTATGTACGCGCAACATATTCGGATAAGCGCGGAAGTACCAGGGGCTATATAGTAGCCCTACTATCAAACTCCTATGGCTAAGTGAAAGTGTTAAAGCAATATAGTCCGATTGCCTTGTTCGTCGCGCTATCACCTCCTTAATGGACCAAGACGTTGGATCAAGTGTGAATACACGCTTTTCCGAACACCCCTGCATTATATGTGTGGGGGTTAAAGCTGACGACTGCAAACTTTCGGGTTATATACATACATAAACGACCGCACATGAGGCATCATAATACTTTCACGCAAAAGTATAAACATAGCCTTTATAATCCAAATAGCATTGTTTTTACAATTGGGATATATGTCACTCGAACATGATACTCTTCGAGGACTGAGCCTTGATTAAACGAGCACCTTCTAGGACTTCTTCAAAATAGTGCTCGGCCAAGATCTGGCCTACGGCCGGATCCTGGGTTGCAATAGCGATGGCCTCCATCTCCGCCCAGTATGTCTTAACACGGGCAAGAGCCATCCGCGCACCCTCTATGCACGCCGACCTCTTTACAGCGTCGATATGCGGCACGACACCAAGGAAACATTGCACTAGACCAAAATAACTATTCGGCCTTGGCCCTTCCGAGCATTGTGCGGTAAGGATGCCCTTCGGGGCAGGGCCCCCTGGCGAAGGTTTCTTCCCTCGTTTGGGAACCCTTGTTTCCAATTCTTCTGAGGCGGTCCTTTTCCTTCCTAGGGGAGAGGGAATTTCAGATTCTTCTCCCCGATTATCCTGCTTCGCGGAGACACTAATTCCCCCGGTTTGGATGAGTAACGCGTGAGTACCGCTTTCGGCTTCTTTATTCCTTCCTTTATCTTCCCCTGATGGCGCTTGATACGGTGCATGCTCAAGCATCCTAGCTAGTACATGATCAGGAGTCGAACACCTGATCATCTTCGCCTTTTTTATCCAGTCCTGGTCAAAGAGCGATTTTTCAGAAGGATGTCATGACAAATAAAAAGACAGCGTGTTCGGCCGTAGAAATACTTACTTGGGTATCTGGGCGATTGCAGTTTAGACCCGCATCCTCGGTGGTGTCCGGACACTTTATTCGTGATCCGAAGAACAATCCATACATCCCTTTGAGCGTCACGCCGAAGAATTGCTGAATAGTTCACGGTCTTTCCGGGTTGAATTCCCACATACGGAGAGGACGACGTTGACATGGCAGGACCCGACGAACTAGCATGACTTGCATTACCTTGACAAGGTTGACATCTCTCTTGAGGAGATCTCGGATGCGACTTTGCAATGTCGGCACATCATTAACTGGCCCCCAGTCCAGCCCCTTGTTGACCCATGACACCAATTGTGGCGGAGGGCCCAGACGGAAGGCGGGGGCAGCTGCCCACTTAGCACTTCGGGGAGCTGTGATGTAAAACCACTCCCGCTGCCATAAGTCGGACATCTCCGGGAAGGAACCCTTTGGCCATGGAGCACCGACACCTTTGCTTATTATGACACCTCCGCATTCTGCGTGTCGCCCATCGATCACCTTTGGCTTCACATTGAAGGTCTTGAGCCATAAGCCAAAGTGTGGGGTGACACGGAGGAAGGCCTCACACACGACGATGAACGACGAGATGTGAAGGATGGAGTCCGGAGCCAGATCATGGAAATCAAGCCCGTAATAGAACATAAGTCCTCTAACAAAGGGATCAAGGCTAAAACCAATCGATCCAACTAGCTCAGGGACCAATCGATCACAGGGACCAACCAAGGATAAGACAATAGGTCCAGCAACTGATCACAGGGACCAATCGCTGAAGATATCATCCTTCTTCAACACACACTACACAAGAATATCCCTTTGGATCGAACTAGGTTAGGCAAGCTTTTATCTTCCAACTCTCCAAGTTATTGTCTAGCTTAACCAACTAGCTCAGGGATATCCAACACAGATTCTTGGAGAAGGGGTGGTCCACAGGGAACCAACTTGATCACGAGCTCAACATAACAGTCAGGGAACAGCCCGGTAACACTTCCAAGAAGATATTTGGAAAGTCACGACCCACCGTATGTTACTAAGCTCGAGAACAATCTTTCTTTTCAGGGCAAGACGATATTATCAAATGAGTGAGGACTTGCCACAATCCTAACTCATCAATCGAGGTGTGCACAGAAATAAGGACTAGGTAGCACGATCACTCTTAGGATGATGGTTTAATGACCAACACGCCAAGAATGAGAGTATTGTCCATTTACTACCAAGCAACGAGTTGCTCGAGTATTAATTTCACACATCACAACTCACTTGTCGGCATTCGGTTACAATAACACGGACCGAGGAATGAATGATGATGGTGAGAAGTATCACTCGTCAAAATTCATGAGAGTTAGTGCAATCCTCATGACACTCTTGACATAAAGATGGTAACACTCAAGGTAGAACATAATCAAAAGCTGAATTGGCATTTTGATCTGCGGATACAACTACTTTGACCCAATCCTAGAAATGGATGAGGTCTCGAGTTTGTTTCTCCTAGTCATTCCGAATAGAATGACTTGACGGACCACAAGGATAAAATGCATCGATGAACACAAATGCACACATACCCTTGGCTATCAATTGATAGATGAAGGTCAGAAGGCATCTAAGAGAACAACTCAAAGGAACATATAATTTTCTGAGTTGTGGATGCACAGATTAGTATGTCGAGCAAGCTCAACATTTCTTCCGGATAACCCATGCAAAAAGGTAGAATCGGCAGATTCACAATTATGAATGGAGAACTCCTCAAGAGCACTCTTATTGTGATCTTTTGGCTCAAAAGAACTTCTGCCATAAGCGGTTCGTAGTATTTGGAAGAAGGAAATACCACGGACCTTGAGGACTATCGCAAGGTTACTAATATCCTAAAGGCACTAGTAAATACTAACAACATGAAGTAGGATGAATCTCGGGTTCAACAACCCAGGAGTAGAATACCTACTACTAAATGGCATCACGGGATGCTTTCAAAATGATGGCGTAATCATCACACTAGGGATACAAAAGCATTGCTAAATTGCTAGGTGACTTCCTAAACATCTAGGGTCATAATAATAGTTCCAACATATATGTCGAGGCAATGGAGTACCTCGACTGACTGGTTAGTGTGCCTAATCTGGCCCAAAAGGACATCAGGAACGGAAGAAGGGATTTGCAAATGCATCAGACTATTTAGAGACTTGGGATAACTCGGACAGCATAACGGCTGTAAATGCTCAAAATGATTTGAGACATCCTGCAGAAAATGGTGGCATAACCACTCAACAACATCATAACAAGATTCTGGGATGAACAGTTATCATACAGAAATAGTAAGAGCTGAACTGGGGATTAAAACCAACAATCTTATAAGTCTATGGATTAGTAACACGTCATCCTAATAGATAGATGAGAAGCCTAGTTCTTAAACCCCGTAGAAGAGAAGAGGATGACTCAGATCAGAAGGCCATGAGGTATAAGGAGTAAAAAGAGCCTTACGTTCCCTTCCACAATCAATTCCCTTACATAACTAAAGCATTTCTAGACACAACTTCACCAGGTTTGGCTTGGTAATCCTCTGACGATCAAAGCTCGATACCAACGCTGTCAGGACCCCGATCCTAAGTCACACCGATCTAGCATGTAACACATCATATCACTTTGCGGCCTCACGCACGGTATTCCCACGGGTGTCGCCTTACCATGGCCCGGGACCGTTTATGTCTTTTGGCTCACGATATGATAGTGTCGCTAGCATCCATATGACAAAGAACCCGGGCCGACATGGCTAGTCGTGAACCCAAAGCGGCGCTAACCTATGGGGACAGGCATACATGAATCACATCGAACATGTCGGTCATCAACGTATATATTCGGGCTGTAGCACTGGGCTAACAGGACTCCGGTATCCCGGCTGTAGCAGCTAGGCAGGACTCGAATAACACCGCGTGACATTTCCCGAAGGGACGGACATAGGAACGAAGTGAAACACATGCCGCCAGTCAAGTGTCCAAGCAGTAGTCTTTGGGCTAGCAGGACTCCGTGAACCGGGCTGTAGCGGACTACTATCGCTCGGAGGCACGAGACTACATTTCCCCATATGAGAGGCTGCCAAGGATAAACAACTAGTTTGTCGGATCCCACACATACCAAGCATTTCAAACATACACACAATATGCTCAATATGTGTAAATACGACGTGGCATCACAACATAACTCTCGACTCAGATATTATTTATTAGGCTCCGAGGAGCGAGATATTACAAACATGGGTCTCATGACCCAACACTCGAAACATACAAGTCAAAGCACAAGCGGAAGCTAATCATGTCCGAGTACGACAACTATAAATGAAAAAGGCCGAGAAGCGACTATCTACCGAGATCCTGCCGAGGCACAAGATCGTGGCTGAGGTAACAAGCTAAGCGTCGAAGTCCACGTGGAACTACTAGCGAGACCGACGTCTCTCGCAAAACATAAAATAAGCAAGCGTGAGTACAATTGTACTCAGCAAGACTTACATCGTAACTAACTACATATGCATCATTATCAAAAGGGGTGGTGGAGTTTGATGCAGCAAGCCAGCTTTGACTCGGTGGCTATCTGAACTACGATTGCAAGTAACTCTTTTGAGGTGGCGCTACGAGTCCACATATTCACCATATCAATACACCACTATGGATCCGCTCCGTCTCCCTACGAGAACGCCATCCATAGCACTCACGCTTATCTTGCGCATTTTAGAGTATCCACTTTCACTTGTCTATGAACTGATATAGGCAACCCGAAGTCCTTTTCCGCGGACACGGCTATTCAATAGATCATATCAAACCCCGCAGGGTGTACTTCTTCACACGCTCTCACCATTTACCGCCGTTTACGACATGTACTCGGCAACCTTCAAGCGGAAGCCCAACGTGGGTGTCGGCCACGGCCTACCTAAACACTCAAGTCCCTAGTCCGGGTTTATCGCCTATTCGGGTTCCATCCGCAGGAGTCCGCCGAGGTTTCCCATACAGCCCCGAACGATGTGTGCGGGTTCCCGAGATACCAAACGGGCATTCGCACACAGACCCACGGTGCCTACCGCAACACAACCCACCCCTAAGGTCAGTGTTGCGTGCCCCTGACATGCTACAAACACGAAACTACTTGCAACTCCGGATGAGGACAAGGGTGGTCAAGAAGCCGAGAGGGTCAATTAAGGATCCCAATGCGTGGTAGTAACTGTTTCATGGATCACAAACACGAACTCAGTTCTGAGGACGGCTGCAATGAGACAACCCACCATGTACTCCTACATGGCCTCTCACCGCTACCTTTACCAAATCGTGTTCACACACTTAGCTCACACACATAGGACATGTTCATAACAATTCCAATTCATTCCCGATGAATCAGACCCGACTCAACTCTAAGCGATAGCAGGCATGACAAACAAGCATAAATGAGTAGGCACAACATGGCTCAAACAATTCCTACTCATGCTAGTGGGTTTCATCTAATTCTTGTGGAATGACAGTCATGCAAAGGATCAAGGGTTCAGCTACCGCAGCAAGTAACACATGAGTCGTTGTTGTCCTAATGCATAAAATAGAGCAGGAGCGAGAGAGGGATTGTATCGGAATGAACAAGGGGTTTTGCTTGCACGCACTTCAAGATAATATAGTTCTTCATCGGTGTCATCGAACTCATCGCTCGGTACATCGCTCACCGGGAGGGACAATTACCGGCAAACAAGAGAGAACACAATCAATGCAATGCACATTCACATGAATGACATGTCATATTAAGGTACTGAATTTACCTAGTGCAATAATAATCCAAGTTAGTTGAAGTGGAATTCAAACAAGGTTGAACTCCAACTCCAAATGCTAGTTCATAAGTTACCCTAATCATGATTCATCCTATTCAGTGAGGTTAACTTGTTCAAACATGCATGATCATGGCATAAACAGATTCTTCATATTTTTCTGATCATTTTTCATATATAAATTATTTCCATCCGGGTTACGGTTGAATTTATATGATTTTTTAGAAGTTTAGAGTATTTTCTGGAATTTCCTGAATTAAATTAAGTCCAGAAAATGATTATGGTGTCAGCACCACGTCAGGGTGACGTCAGCAGGTCAACTGGGCGCCCCAGGTCAAACCTGACCTGTGGGTCCCGCGTGTCAGTGGCACAATTATTTAACCCAGTTATTTAGCCCTAAGTTAATTTTAACTAAGCTGTTTGTGGGGCCGGGCCCACTAGTCAGCGACTAACTAGCTAACTAATCTAGGTTAATTAGTGTTAAGCTAAAACTAACTAAATTGTCGGGGGGGTGGCCCACACGTCAGTGACGCACGGGGGAGGTCAACCCATGGTCAAACCGGGCCAACTCGTCGGAGTTGACCAGCTCGCCACCGGGAGCCGAGAGCGGCGGAGGTGCGGGTTTCCTCCTCCGGCGACAAATGGCAGGAGGGCGCCTATGTGACGCGCGCGTCCGTCTGCCGAGTAGTGGCAGCGGCTGGGTCTAAGGTGGCGGAGTCGTCACCGGCGTCGACCGTGGTGGTCGCCGGAGCTCAGGCGAGCTCGGGGTCGGCCTTCACGGTGGCCGGGAGGCTCATGCGAGGCACCTCACGGACCTATGCAGCAGCTGGGAGAAGGTTGAGCATGACAGCCGGGCCACTAGGTGGCCGGAGGCACGCCGGCGGGCGGTCATAAGGCGGCGGGTTTGATCACGGTGGGAATGGGGCTAGAGGGGAGAACGAGTCGGGAAGAGGGGAAACGACTGGGGCTTACAGGAGTCGATTGAGGCCCAATGGCTCGGGGAGACGCCGGAGGCGGCGAGCGGGCGCCGGCGATCTCGGGCGGCCGGAGATGGGGAAGACGGCGTGGGCGGCGATGCAGGCCATCCGAGCTTGCTTCCTTCGGTGGAGAGGTTCAGCGGGAAGAGGCGGAGCTCGTGGGCGTATCGGAGAGGTAAGGGGGAGGCGGTGGCCGCGAGGCAGCGAGGGGCGGCGACGGCGGCGCTCGGTCCGGGCGAGAGAGAGGGGGCAGAGGAGAGAACACGGGAGAGGGAGAGAGCGAGGGGGTCCAGGGGGTCGGGGAGGCGTGGCGACACATGGAGGCGTCCGGGCGGCGGGGACGCAGGCAGCCAGGCAGGAGGTGGCCGTCGGCATCGCCAGCGCTCGCCACGCCTCGCCTCTGCCTTCTGGCAGAGGAAGACGATGAGCGGTGGGGTAGGGTGGGCTGGGCTGGCCAACCGGCCAAATAGGGGGGGGGAGGAGGTTGGGCGGTTGGGCGCCTGTAGGTGGGCTGCCAGGTAAGCCTTCTCTCTCTCTCTCTTTTTCTGTTTTCTATTTTCTCAAATATGTTTGGCTTTAATAAAATGCTGTGGCATTTCCAAAAATCATTAAACTGGTCAATATTACTGTTTGGAATATTTCCAACAAAGAAGCATTTAAGTTTAAGATTATTTGAGCATTTAAAATATTTTATAGTATTTAAACGCCCAAATGCAAATACCATATGAATTAATTCAAAAGTCCAAATGTCATGGAAAAATGTGCATCACCCCTGGTTATGTTTTAAAGCATTTTTCCAGATATGAAGAACATTTTTGAAGTCCATTTGGTTCATTGAAAATATTTCTTAGTTGAACCTATTTGAATTGTTTTAGTGCTAGGGCTTGATCATCCCCATTTCAAATTTCATGGAAATTAAACATGATGCATGGATGCAATGCTACTAGTTACAAGCAAGCTCTAGGGCTGTGACAACTCACCCCCACCAAACAAGAATCTCGCCCCGAGATTCAAGACGTGAGGTAAGAGGGAAAGGGGGAGTCACGAACTACCACAATCTTCATGATCCATTTGCCTTCTCGAAGATGTTGATTTACTCCATCATCTTGGTCTTGACGTCTTTGCTTTCGAGATCTTTACCCGATACGACAACAGAAAGAAGGGGGAAACCCTACATGATTCGATCTTCACGAAGATCAAATAAACATGATCGACTCACGGATGAGACGGTGACACATCTCGCGTTGAGACACAAAACACGCCGAGAGGATGGAAGAACAACAACGGGTTTGATTGGTGGCAACAATTCCACGCTTAGGGAGATGGTGGATGGTGTCAAGGTGGCGAGAAATATTTATCATGATCCCGTAACGGGACACCTCGAGAAAGGTGGCGCAAAGAACTATTCCTTAAGTGGCAAAAGAATTACTTTTGATCCATAGATCATTGGAACTCTTTATACCAGCCAAAGGCAATCACAAGATCATGTGGTGGAATGCAAAGGAATGGTACACCGGACTAGAATGGATGATGTGGACTACCTTGTTGAAGACAACGCAATGGATGATTTTGCTTATCATCGAAGGTGGAGGGACCCATAGTAAGTCCACTTTTGGGGATGATCTTGAACAGAAATTACTAAGAAGGCAGCCCATAGTGAAATGGCACAAGGACGGTGCAAGCTGGGAACGAAATGCAACTGTTGGAATGTCCCAACCATCATATCTGCCTGAGATTCAGATCCGATTGGTGATGGGATACTTCAGACTCAGCATGTCTGAAAGGAAAGGTTGCAACACAAATCGACGAGAAGACGTTGCGAGATTCTCAGGATATGAACCACGATAGCAAGCTCCAAAACATGAGCTGGTTTTGCTACAAACATGTGAACACGTTGTCCTAGACAAGCATGACCACATGGTAGTCTTATAATAAAACACTACCGAGTTCGGGTGGGGGAACCATAATCGAGGATATCGAAGTCTTTACGCAAGTCCATGGATTAGATCCCAAGCATAGACTTCTGTTCCTTGAACAAATCAATCAGTGGCTTGGTGTGCTATGGAATTCATATGAAATGAAGATGATCAGTCTATCATGCCATAGAATACTTCGCACGTGCATGACTGACTTGGAATGATTCCAGAGGAAGCAAAACAAACCTTTCTCAAATTCATGGTGGCAACTTACACCTAAAACACATAAATTCGAGGAAGTCTCTTCAACCATCCAAGCATAAGCTTCATGAACGGCACACGAAGAAATGCTTACACAAATTTCCAACACTAGGTTGATGTTCAACACGACTCATGGGGGGGGGGGGACAAAATGCTACTGATGGGCTCAACAGCAACTCATCGGAATTTCCATATCACTGGACTTCCACCATCATGTGAACACGGTGTTAGCATTGGTCAGACCAAAGATGTAATGGGTATGCTCGAGGGATTAACCTCGGGTAAGACAACATCACGAATATCGTTGGTTCTGATTTGACTTGACAATGGCCCATACTCAAATCAAAGAGTTGATAAGACAATAGGTCCAGCAACTGATCACAGGGACCAATCGATGAAGATATCATCCTTCTTCAACACACACTACACAAGAATATCCCTTTGGATCGAACTAGGTTAGGCAAGCTTTTATCTTCCAACTCTCCAAGTTATTGTCTAGCTTAACCAACTAGCTCAGGGATATCCAACACAGATTCTTGGAGAAGGGTGGTCCACAGGAACCAACTTGATCACGAGCTCAACATAACAATCGAGAACAGCCCGTAACACTTCCAAGAAGATATTTGGAAAGTCACGACCCACCGTATGTTACTAAGCTCGAGAACAATCTTGCTTTTCAGGGCAAGACGATATTATCAAATGAGTGAGGACTTGCCACAATCCTAACTCATCAATCGAGGTGTGCACCGGAAATAAGGACTAGGTAGCACGATCACTCTTAGGATGATGGTTTAATGACCAACACGCCAAGAATGAGAGTATTGTCCATTTACTACCAAGCAACGAGTTGCTCGGAGTATTAATTTCACACATCACAACTCACTTGTCGGCATTCCGGTTACAATAACACGGGACCGAGGAATGAATGATGATGGTGAGAAGTATCACTACGTCAAAAATTCATGAGAGTTAGTGCAATCCTCATGACACTCTTGACATAAAGATGGTAACACTCCAAGGTAGAACATAATCAAAAGCTGAATTGGCATTTTGATCTGCGGGATACAACTACTTTGACCCAATCCTAGAAATGGATGAGGTACTGGAGTTTGTTTCTCCTAGTCATTCCGGAATAGAATGACTTGACGGACCACAAGGATAAAATGCATCGATGAACACAAATGCACACATACCCTTGGCTATCAATTGATAGATGAAGGTCAGAAGGCATCTAAGAGAACAACTCAAAGGGACATATAATTTTCTGAGTTGTGGATGCACAGATTAGTATGTCGAGCAAGCTCAACATTTCTTCCGGATAACCCATGCAGAAAGGTAGAATCGGCAGATTCACAATTATGAATGGAGAACTCCTCAAGAGCACTCTTATTGTGATCTTTTGGCTCAAAAGAACTTCTGCCATAAGCGGTTCGTAGTATTTGGAAGAAGGAAATACCACGGACCTTGAGGACTATCGCAAGGTTACTAATATCCTAAAGGCACTAGTAAATACTAACAACATGAAGTAGGATGAATCTCGGTTCAACAACCCGAGTAGAATACCTACTACTAAATGGCATCATGGGATGCTTTCAAAATGATGGCGGAATCATCACACTAGGGATACAAAAGCATTGCTAAATTGCTAGGTGACTTCCTAAACATCTAGGGTCATAATAATAGTTCCAACATATATGTCGAGGCAATGGAGTACCTCATTGACCGGTTAGTGTGCCTAATCTGGCCCAAAAGGACATCAGGAACGGAAGAAGGGATTTGCAAATGCATCAGACTATTTAGAGACCTGGGATAACTCGGACAGCATAACGGCTGTAAATCCTCAAAATGATTTGAGACATCCTGCAGAAAATGGTGGCATAACCACTCAACAACATCATAACAAGATTCTGGGATGAACAGTTATCATACAGAAATAGTAAGAGCTGAACTGGGGATTAAAACCAACAATCTTATAAGTCTATGGATTAGTAACACGTCATCCTAATAGATAGATGAGAAGCCTAGTTCTTAAACCCCGTGGAAGAGAAGAGGATGACTCAGATCAGAAGGCCATGAGGTATAAGGAGTAAAAAGAGCCTTACGTTCCCTTCCACAATCAATTCCCTTACATAACTAAAGCATTTCTAGACACAACTTCGACCAGTTTGGCTTGGTAATCCTCTGAGCATCAGGCTCGATACCAACGCTGTCGGGACCCGATCCTAAGTCACACCGATCTAGCATGTAACACATCATATCACTTTGCGGCCTCACGCACGGTATTCCCACGGTGTCGCCTTACCATGGCCCGGACCGTTTGCGTCTTTTGGCTCACGTATATGATAGTGTCGCTAGCATCCATATGACAAAGAACCGGGCCGACATGGCTAGTCGTGAACCCAAAGCGGCGCTAACCTATGGGGACAGGCATACATGAATCACATCAAACATGTCGGTCATCAACGTATATATTCGGGCTGTAGCACTGGCTAACAGACTCCGGTATCCCGGGCTGTAGCAGGCTAGGCAGGACTCGAATAACACCGCGTGACATTTCCCGAAGGAACAGACATAAGAACGAAGTGAAACACATGCCAGCCAGTCAAGTGTCCAAGCGGTAGTCTTTGGGCTAGCGAGGACTCCGTGAACCGGGCAGAAGCGGACTACTATCGCTCGGAGGCACGAGACTACATTTCCCCATATGAGAGGCTGCCAAGGATAAACAACTAGTTTGTCGGATCCCACACATACCAAGCATTTCAAACATACACACAATATGCTCGATATGTGTAAATACGACGTGGCATCACAACATAACTCTACGACTCAGATATTATTTATTAGGCTCGAGGAGCGAGATATTACAAACATGGGTCTCATGACCCAACACTCGAAACATACAAGTCAAAGCACAAGCGGAAGCTAATCATGTCCGAGTACGCACAACTATAAATGAAAAAGGCCGAGAAGCGACTATCTACCAGATCTGCCGAGGCACAAGATCGTAGCTGGGGTAACAAGCTAAGCGTCAAGTCCAAGTGGAACTACTAGCGAGGCCGACGTCTCTCGCAAAACATAAAATAAGCAAGCGTGAGTACAATTGTACTCAGAAAGACTTACATCGAACTAACTACATATGCATCATTATCAAAAGGGGTGGTGGAGTTTGACCGCAGCAAGCCAGCTTTGACTCGGTGGCTATCCCGAACTACATTCGCAAGTAACTCTTTTGAGGTGGCGCACACGAGTCCACATATTCACCATATCAATACACCACTATGGATCCGCTCCGTCTCCCTACGAGAACGCCATCCATAGCACTCACGCTTATCTTGCGCATTTTAGAGTATCCACTTTCACTTGTCTATGAACTGATATAGGCAACCCGAAGTCCTTTTCCGCGGACACGGCTATTGAATAGATCATATCAAACCTGCGGGGTGTACTTCTTCACACACGCTCACCACTTACCGCCGTTTACACGACATGTACTCGGCAACCTTCAAGCGGAAGCCCAACGTGGGTGTCGGCCACGGCCTACCTAAACACTCAAGTCCCTAGTCCAGGTTTATCGCCTATTCGGGTTCCATCCGCAGGAGTCCGCCGAGGTTTCCCATACAGCCCGAACGATGTGTGCGGGGTTCCCGAGATACCAAACGGGCATTGGGTACACCAGACCCACGGTGCCTACCGCAACACAACCCACCCCTAAGGTCAGCGTTGCGTCGGCCCCAACATGCTACAAACACGAAACTACTTGCAACTCCCGGATGAGGACAAGGGTGGTCAAGAAGCCGAGAGGGTCAATTAAGGATCCCAATGCGTGGTAGTAACTGTTTCATGGATCACAAACAGAACTCAGTTCACGAGGACGGCTCAATGAGACAACCCACCATGTACTCCTACATGGCCTCTCACCGCTACCTTTACCAAATCGTGTTCACACACTTAGCTCACACACAGAGGGACATGTTCATAACAATTCCAATTCATTCCCGATGAATCGGACCCGACTCAACTCTAAGCGATGGCAGGCATGACAAACAAGCATAAATGAGTAGGCACAACATGGCTCAAACAATTCCTACTCATACTAGTGGGTTTCATCTAATTACTGTGGAATGACAGGTCATGCAAAGGATCAAGGGGTTCAGCTACCGCAGCAAGTAACACATGAGTCGTGGTTGTCCTAATGCAGTAAAATAGAGCAGGAGCGAGAGAGTGGGATTGTATCGGAATGAACAAGGGGGTTTTGCTTGCCTGGCACTTCTGAAGATAATATAGTTCTTCATCGGTGTCATCGAACTCATCGTCGGTACATCGTCTACCGGGAGGGGACAATTACCGGCAAACAAGAGAGAACACAATCAATGCAATGCACATTCACATGAACGACATGTCATATTAAGGTACTGAATTTACCTAGTGCAATAATAATCCAAGTTAGTTGAAGTGGAATTCAAACAAGGTTGAACTCCAACTCCAAATGCTAGTTCATAAGTTACCCTAATCATGATTCATCCTATTCAGTGAGGTTAACTTGTTCAAACATGCATGATCATGGAATAAACAGATTCTTCATATTTTTCTGATCATTTTTCATATATAAATTATTTCCATCCGATTTACGGTTGAATTTAAATGATTTTAGAAGTTTAGAGTATTTTCGAAATTTCTGAATTAAATTAAGTCCGAAAATGATTATGGCGTCGACACCACGTCGAGGTGACGTCAAGAGGTCAACTGGGCGCCCAGTCAAACCTGACACATGGGTCCCGCGTGTCGATGGCACAATTATTTAACCCAGTTATTTAGCCCTAAGTTAATTTTAACTAAGTTGTTTGTGGGGCGGGCCCACTAGTCGTGACTAACTAGCTAACTAATCTAGGTTAATTAGTGTTAAGCTAATACTAACTAAATTGTCGGGGGTGGCCCACACGTCGATGACGCACGGGAGGTCAACCCATGGTCAAACCGGCCAACTCGTCGGAGTTGACCCAGCTGCTCGTCGCCGGCGGAGCCAGAGACGGCGAAGGGGTGCGGGTTTCCTCCTCCGGCGACCAAATGGCCGGCGGAGGGCGTCTATGTGACGCGGGCGCTCGTCCGTGTCGAGTAGTGGCAGCGGCTGGGTCTAAGGTGGCCGGAGTCGTCACCGGCGTCGGCCGTGGTGGTCGCCGGAGCTCGGGCGCTCGGGTCGGCCTTCACGGTGGCCGGGAGGCTCATCGAGAGCACCTCACGGGACCTATGCAGCGCGGGGAGAAGGTTGAGCACGACAGCCGGGCCACTAGGTGGCCGGAGGCACGTCGGCGGCGGTCATAAGCGGCGGCGGGTTTGATCACAGTGGGAATGGGGCTAGAGGGGAGAACGAGTCGGGAAGAGGGGAAGCGACTGGGGCTTCAGGAGTCGATTGGAGGCCCAATGCTCTGGGAGACGCCGGAGGCGGCGAAGCGCGCCGCGATCTCGGGCGGCGGAGATGGGGAAGACGGCGTGGCGGCGATGCGAGCCATCGAGCTTGCTTCCTTGGTGGAGAGGTTCAGCGGGAAGAGGCGGAGCTCGTGGGCGTGTCGGAGAGGTAAGGGGAGGCGGTGGCGCGAGGCAGCGAGGGGCGGCGGCGGCGGGCGCCGGTCCGGCGAGAGAGGGGGAGGAGAGAACACGGGAGAGGGAGAGAGCGAGGGGGTCCAGGGGGTCGGGGAGGCGCGTGGCGACACCCGTGGGAATACCGTGCGTGAGGCCGCAAGGTGATATGATGTGTTACATGCTAGATCGGTGTGACTTAGGATCGGGGTCCTGACACAACAGCACCGACTAGAACTTCTCCATGGTGGAAACCAAAGACGATGTAAATACGCTCAGTGTTATGGGCTTGGCCTGCAAGAACCTTGTCAAAATACATGACCACTACAGGGTCCGGGGCAGCACGAAGAAGGACTCCCTAGTCGAACTCGCCACGGCCATCATCGAACCCTCACTACTGCAGGATGCTACTAACGCGACACTACGATCAGAGACCCTTCGAGAAACTGTGTGCGATGCAATAATCGCAAACGGTGTTGTATGAAAACCGTCAGAAATGTATAAAACGTTTGTGATGACGGATGCATCAAACACGGTTCAGGTTTTAGTTGTGTGTGCGATGAAGGGCATACGGTTCAGTTCAATTATTTGTTTGAGATGAGGAGGCACAAAAGAAATGGGTAGCCAGATGAAAGCGTGTGCGATACACATCATACGGTTCACTCGGATGAACTGTTTGTGATTAGGCAACACAAAAGAAACGGTCAGCCAGATGAAGGTGTGTGCGATATACAGCATATGGTTCACTCGGATGAACTGTTTGTGATTAGGAAACACAAAATAAACGGTCAACCACATCAAGGTGTGTGCGATATACACATGCGGTTCACTCGGCCCTTGTCGTCAGTGTGTGCCCTCTGTGGCAACCGTTCGCTCCCCAGGCACCTCTTCGTGTACCGTGGCAACCGTCCACCGCCTCTTCACCTTTCCCTCTTGATTTGGAATTGTTGTGCCATGCTCTTCCTCTCTCCTCCATTCGCCTTCACCCTTCCTTCTACCATTGTTATATCATCTTCTCCATGGAGGGAACAGGCCGGAAACGGCCCCGTTATTCTTGCCCTGGTCTGAATGATGACGCGGTGGAGAAACTCATTGATCGGTGCGAAGTCATCACCTCGGCTAGCATGGCGGCTTCGTTCAAGACCATTTTCGACTCAACTAATAACATCATTATAAGGAACCCAAGGGTCCAGGAGCGGTTTGATCTCCCCTATCTTCTTCGTCGTGACCTTGCTGACTGGCGCGGGGACGAGGGAAGCCTAGCCCTGTGCGAGTTGATGCCGCTTGATAATGATATGTATGATGTTAAGATGCCATCGCTGGAGGGCAAGGCTTGGGCAGGCGCAAATGGAGATTGGGTTGTTTACATTGGGTACAATTGCAACTGGGAACTTGTGAATGTGTACACTCGTCAACGGGTTCCACTTCCAAAAATCTCACTCGTCACCGGGAGATGACGATGCTGATGATCACGAGCATGAGGACTAGCTCAGTGGAGCCTGGCAACTTATTCTGATGGATCACCTCTTCTTCTTGTCTGTATACAGGGCACTGCTGATGTTACTAAGGAAGCAGGTGTTGTCTCGCATGGTCGCACTCTCCGGACCTATTCCAACATCCGTTGCAGGTTATTCGGGATGGATACTAGTGTACTAGCGCCAACACCTTCTCCCTGGTTCAGTATTGAAAGTCTTGCTCTTCCTTGGACAAAACTATCCAATGATGGTGGAAGGCGATCCAGCTGCTGTTAACACAATGTTACTACCATTTATGAGAAGCAACTGTATCTATACCTCGGACATTGCTATGCTTCCCTACCGTCCCAATATGGGTCCTGACATAGGCTGCTTCAGCCTGGATGATCAGTCCTATGTTGGTCTCGAGATTGACAGTAGCTGGCCCTTCCTAGAGAATCACTTCTGGTTCAAAGCAAGCGTTTCCAGCACCGACGAGTGGTTGAGCTGAAGTTCATTTCATCTCTTTGTTATTTCTTGTGTGAGAAAAACTTTACTAGAATGTTTTGTTAGAAATGATCTATAATCCAACGTGTATCCTCATTGTCATTGTGGGCTGATGACTTGTTGTATGTAATCAACGGTACATTTGCATATGCGTCCATCAACTCACGCTTACTAGTGGTGTCCATATGAACAGTGCTAGTGATTTTAGTTGAGAAAATTAGATAGTGCTAGTGATTTTTAGCTGCATATTTTGACAAATCGCAGTGTTACAAGGTTGACAAATGGTAATGTTACTAGAGAAACAAATATCAATCTTTCCAGTTTGAGAAATGGCAGCGTACCCAAAATGACAGATATGCAAATCAACTGTTTGCGTTGAAGGGATGCAGAAATCCTACTCGGCACATTTTCCCTTGGCTTCCTGGGGAAACTGTCGGTTTGCATCCGGGTGTTCTAACTGAAACGTTTGTGATGAGTGTTTTATATTTAAAAACCATTGACGTTTTTTTCAAAAGAAAATCGTTTGATAAGTCTGTACATTAAGAGAGCAAGTTCGTTCAAACCATATCTTTCATTCAATCACACTGCGAATTTATATTCATATGATCGAGAATTCGAGATACGATATTAAACCCCAAAAAAACTATTTCAGGCGGAGGCAGGGCCGGCGTGCCGCGCCGTCGTTGTCGTTTTCGTCCTCCGGGACGCCATTGTTGAAGTCTTCAAGGCAGCACAAAATGTTATTCACTTGTAAATCAAACATCATGTCGTCGCGCGATCGATGGGCGGGGCGCGGGAGGACGGAAATTAGCGCCGCTGAGAGGTAGCGGTCGACGGCAGTGTCCCATGCCGCTGAGGGGGGCGCGCACACGGGCACGGGCGCGGCGGGTGCAGCCAAACGCACGGGAGCCGGTACCACGGTGGGTGGAGGGGCACGCACGGGCACGGGCACTGGCATGTACACGAGCTCGCGCGGGTCCGCGGAGACCTCGCTGATGCCCGCGGCTTCCAGCTCTGCGATAGTGCTCGGCGACCAGCCCGTCAATGCTACGGGGATGGTCGGTGGCGCGGTCGCGGGGATGGGAGCAAGGACGAGAGCGGGGGCAGCAACCGCCGCGGCCAGCTCATTCTGGGCCATGTCCATGAGGCCCCATTCCTCCTTATTTTCTATCTCCTCCGGCTCGGAGTCGACTTCACCAAACTTGAAGACTAGTGGCAGATGATCGTTCTGCGGCATGGCGTTGGTGGAGGTCTGCGGCTGCGGGAGGGATAGGAATTGGAGGCGAACAGTAAGACCACCCGTATTAAACAGCGGCTCGGGCGCCATTAATGGAGAGGAAGGCAGGCGGCCATGGAAGTCAAAGGGCTCACTTCCCAGTGAGCCTGCACAGCGTACAGCTCGCACGCTTCCCGGTGAGCCTGCGCATTGGATGACAGCTTGCACACCTCTCGGTCACCCTGCGCACTGGACTGCGCTCGCGGGCCTCCCGTCCAGTCAAGGTCAAGCAGCTGTCCGCATGACACCTCCTACAACCATTAAAACCAAGGCACGTGGCGTCACGTGAATGGTTAAAAGAACTCACACGGTTTGAATTCTACACACGTTTGAGATATTAAAGTGGCAGCTATTTTTTCAAAATGCCTTTGTTGGCTGTCATTATTCGAGTGTGCCTTCTCTAAAAATGGACATGAAAAATGCCACAGCATGTCAGGTGCCATTCCATGATAGCATGCCAAGTTTCATGAATTTCAGATGAGTTTTGGATTTACTAGAATTTAAAAACCAGGCATCTCATTGTTTTGCCGGCAATCAACGGTGCCCTGGTGTTTGAAATTCATTCCCATTTCTTGCATGGGACCTAAGCATGCACCCAAGGACACAAATTTGATTTTTCAACCAATTTATATGCACTGGAGCATGTGCATGTAGTTCAAATTTGAATTATGCACATAAAAGCATTGAAAACTCAGTTAAAGCATAAAAATATCCAAACGAAGCGCGAAAAATCCCAAAAACTGACAAACCACTCCTGTTGTTCTATCTTGACAGGAGAAAATTTATGAAATCAATAAGAGGGAATGGATATCGTTTCGTACCCAAAGGTGGGACGTTCCCTACCAAAACCATCATGCTAGTTGTGAGAAGCTCTGGTTTGTGAGAAGCGTATACCCGAACCTGCCCCGAATGGGACAATTTTTTTACCACGGCATGTTGATGCCGCTCCATGATAGCATGCCATGCCAAATTTCATGAATTTGAGACGAGTAATGAATTTACTAGAATTTAAAAACCAGGCATCTCAACGTTTTGCCGGCAATCAATAGTGCCCTAGTGTTTGAATTTCATTCTCATCTCTTGCATGGGACCTAGAAATTCACCCAAGGACACCGATTCGATTTTTCAACCAACTTTAGTGCGTTGGAGCATGTGCTTGTAGTTCAAATTTCAATTATGCACATAAAATGGCTAGAAAATCAAGTTAATGCATAAAAATGTCCAAACGAACGCCGAAAAATCACAAAAATTGACACAGCACTCCTTTTATTCTATGTTGACACTAGAAAATTTTTGAAAGCAATAAGAGGCAATGGATATCGTTTCGTCCCCAAAGGTGGGACGTTCCCTATCAAAACCATCATGCTTGTTGTGAGAAGCTCTGGTTTGTGAGAAGCTTACACCCGAACCTGCCCCAAATGGGACAAAAATTTTACCACGGCATGTTGATGCCGCTCCATGATGGCATGCCATGTTTCATGAATTTCAGACGGGTTATGGATTTACTAGAATTTAAAAACCAGGCATTTCAACATTTTGCCGGCAATAAACAGTGCCCTGGTGTTTGAATTTCATTCCAATCTCTTGCATGGGACCTAGAAATTCACCCTAGGACACACATGTGATTTTCAGCCAACTTTGGTGCATTGGAGCATGTGCTTGTAGTTCAAATTTGAGATATGCACATAAAATGCCTACAAAACCTAGTTAATGTATAAAAAAGGCCAAACAAACCCTGAAAAATTCCAAGATTAAACACAACACTCCTGTTGTTCTATGTTGGCACTAGACAGTTTTTGAAAGCAATAAGAGGCAAAAGATATCGTCCCATCCCCAAAGGTGGTACGTTCCCTATCGAAACCATCATGCTTCTTATGAGAAGCTCTGGTTTGTGAGAAGCTTGTACCCAAACTTGTCCCAAGTAGGACAAAATTTTCACCATGGCATGTTGATGCCACTCCATGAAGCATGCCAAGTTTTGGATTTACCAGAATTTAAAAACCAGGTATCTCAACATTTTGCCGGCAATCAACAGTGGCCTGGTGTTTGAAATTCATTCTCGTCTCTTGCATGGGACCTAAGCATGCACCCAAGGACACACATGTGATTTTTCAACCAATTTATATGCACTGGAGCATGTGCATGCAGTTCAATTTCGAATTATGCACATAAAATGCCTAAAAAACTCAGTTAATGCATAAAAATGTCCAAACGAACCCCAAAAAATCCCAAAAATTGACACAACACTCCTGTTGTTCTATGTTGACACGAGAATTTTTTTGAAAGCAATAAGAGGCAATGGATATTGTTTCGTCCCCAAAGGTGCGACGTACGTTCCCTACCGAAACCATCAGGCTTGTTGTGAGAAGCTATGGAATCTGAGAAGCATATACCCAAACCTGCCCCAAATGGGACAATTATTTTACCACGATTTATGCTGCTCCATGATAGCATGCCAAGTTTCATGAATTTCAGACGAGTTTTGGATTTACTAGATTTTAAAAACCATGTATCTCAATGTTTTGCCGGCAAACAACGGTGCCCTGGTGTTTGAAATTCATTCCCATTTCTTGCATGGGACCTAAGCATGCACCCAAGGACAGATATTTGATTTTTCAACCAATTTATATGCACTGGAGCATGTGCACATAGTTCAAATTTGAATTGTGCACATAAATGCATTAAAAACTCAATTAATGCATAAAATGTCCAAACGAACCCCGAAAAATTCAAAAAATTGAAACAACACTCCGGTTGTTCTATGTTGACACGAGAAAAAAATTGAAATCAATAAGAGGCAATGGATATCGTTTCGTCCCCAAAGGTGGGGCATTCCCTATCGAAACCATCATGCTTGTTGTGAGAAATTGTGGTTTGTGAGAAGTATATACCCGAACCTGCCCCAAATGGGACAATTTTTTTACCACGGGATGTTGATGCCGCTCCATTATAGCATGCCAAGTTTCATGAATTTCAAACGAGTTTTGGATTTACTAGAATTTGAAAACCAGGCATCTCAACGTTTTGCGGGCAATCAACAGTGCCCTGGTGTTTGAATTTCATTCCAATCTCTTGCATGGGACCTAGAAATTCACCCATGGACACACATGTGATTTTTCAACCAACTTTAGTGCATTGGAGCATGTGCTTGTAGTTCAAATTTGAAATATGCACATAAAAATGCATACAAAACCTAGTTAATATATAAAAAAGGCCAAACGAACCCCAAAAATTCATTCCCATTTCTTCCATGGGACCTAAGCATGCACTTAAGGACACATATTTGATTTTTCAACCAATTTGTATGCACCGGAGCATGTGCATGTAGTTTAATTTTGAATTGTGCACGTGAAATGGCTAGAAAACCAATTTATTGTATAAAATGTCCAAACGAACCTTGAATAATTACAATTCTTTTACAACATGCATATAGTTGGATGTTCACTGCGGATAAATGGTCTAGCAATTCAAACAGCGTCCATTGCCCCTGTGACCCCATTTTGTAATTCAAATCAAGTAGATCCCACACAGTTTATTATCACCAACCATGTGAGATGTAGTACAAAATATTTTGGAGCACCGTCGGTGTATAGTACGCCTATGGCTTACGCGAGAAGGTGCGTCGGCTACAGTCCATAGTCGGCGTGTCAAGCACACTAGCTCACTCCCCAAAATCTCCCACCTCTGCATCCCTCGCAATCTCGAAAATATCTACCGCCTGGAAGGTTTTAATGTTTGATAGCACACTATTAGTATGGCGGACTGTGTGCGATGTCTGTTACTCTCGCTCTGCTTCACTCCCTTGATTCAAAATTTCAGTAGCCCCGACATTTTACTCCCGCCTCTGCATCCCTTGCAATCTCAAAAATATCTGCTCGCCCTTGATCCAAATTTTCAGTAGCCCCTCATTGTTACTCCCGCCTAGCAAAATTTTCAGTTGCCGCAGTATTTCCTCAAACACAACCTTGCTCCCCCCTCCACACGCATACCCCTAAACCTCCACTCACACAGACACACACAACCCTCAAAACCATTGGTAGGTCGCCGCCATCGTCGGCGCCTCCATCCTCAACCTCTGCCCGTGTGCCGGGGAGCTCGAGGAGCCAATGGCCAAAAAGAGGTTTATCGCGGCCTTTTCGCCCGATGCCGGCGAGGTGGCCGCCGAGGTGTCCCCATCGTGCTCCGCCCGCCGCCGGTCCCCCGATCCGCCCGCCGCCGCGCTCCTACGCCGGTTCGAGGACTTCCCCGTCCTCCCTCGGACCCGGCAGCCGATGAAGTCCTACCTCAGGGTCAGGCAGCGGCGGTGGGGGACATGGGTCGCCGAGATTACAAATCGAGAGACCCACACCCGCCGGTGGCTCGGTAGCTTCCACACGGCCGAGCTCGCGACCATGGAGTACGTCCACTGGCAGGTTCGCTACCACGGCGCGGCGGCTAGGCTCAATTTCCCCTTCGGCACATGTCCGGTCCACCTCGTTCCGCCGGATCTAGGGGTGGTGAGCTCGGCTATGGCGCGGGAGGACCGCGAGGCATGGGAGCGCCTCGAGGCCGACGCCACCGACGAGGCCTACATGCAAGAGCTCCGCCGGTAGGACTCAGAGCTCGTGGAGGCAGAGCGGGCAATCTTTGCCAGCGCGGAGGGCGGCAAGGTTATCACGCTCTACTCCAATGACGAGGTCGAAGGCGGCGAGGACAGCGGCGCCTAGGGCGGCGAGGTTATCACGCTCTCCTCTAATGACGAGGTCGAAGGCGGCAGCGACGGCGGCACGGAGGGCGTCGAGGTGGGCCCCGAGGACGAGGAGATCGACATCTACGAGTGGAAGAGTGCCTTCCCCAACGGCCCCGACGACGGTACTGGCCCGGACCCAGCTCGCGGAACACCTACATGACGAGGAAGGATTGGCTCAACCTCAACTTCGATCAGAAGTAGTTTAGTTTAGTTTAAATTTATGTTTTATGTTCGGTTATGCAAAAATATCTATGTTTATGTTTGAATGCATGCTACTTTCGGTTGAACCTGCTTTAAACTTGATCAAATTGAAGTTTACAACCTTAAGTTTAGGGATCGACTAGAAAAGGCCAAAAATTGCTGGAGTATATATATATATATATATATATATATATATATATATATATATATATATATATATATATATATATATATATATATATATATATATATATATATAGGGTTTAGTCCTTTAACTTTTAAGGATCTCCTAGATATGTCCTTATGACTTGTTTATTTCAGTTCTTCACAATGTGATGCTCTATATGTGCAAATTTTTGTCTTGCAGTTCAATTTCATCAATAACAGTTTCAACAATACCACTATGAATTACGATATTTGGTTGCTGTTAAGGATATTGCAGTTAACATGCCTTTTCGTTTTTCAATTGTTGTCTAGCAACATGCATTGTACTGAATGACTAAATATGCAATCCCAGGCTACATAGCAACAAGGAAGAGTGTTACCTTAATGTTCTGATGATGTCTAGATATACATGTAATAAAATCTTATATAATGGGATGGATGGAGTCTTGTAATACATCATTTTCCAATTGTTGTTTAGCTTCTAATATTAACTTGGTGCTTTTAGGTACATATATCATTGCCAAAGATCCACACTTCGACCCTTTCTGCGTATGGGGCAATGAGATATTCATGAACCAGCATCAAGTGAGGAAACTGATAAAGATTGTTATTAAAATGGGTCAAAAGATGTCGATCAAACTATTTGTTTACACTTTATGCAAGACAACAGTGAATTGCAGGATGGTAACTAAGAACCCTGTAGCCTTCTTTTTACTGCCCGTAATGAGTTGTGTTAGATGACAATATCTGAATCTTTTTTTTGTAGTGGATCCTGAAGCAGTTTCCTCAAGATTACCTCTCAAACTACATGATTGGCGGGCGGCCATCACAAGGGGTTGGACTGGAGTCCTCCATGCCTTCTGCATACAGGAGAGCACAATAGTGCCATTCCGCTTCACCTTGTTCACCAACTGGAATGTCTCTTTCTTTACCATCTCTAATAGTTCAATTATAGAACCCTGGCACATCATTCTTTATTAGGTGCTTATGTAATTCTTAAACATATGTACCTGTGAATCGAATAATGCATTGGTTGTTTGAACCTGATGGATATGAATAAAGCCATAGCCTACTTTCAAGTTTAAATTAGGTACAATTTTAAATAGCAGCAATTAAATTGGGGCGAAATTACGTTGTGCAGGTCATTACGACACACATGGTTGGTAAAACACAAATGTTTGCGATATACACCATTATCTGAGACGGCTCACTGAGCGGAAACGTGTGCAAGCATGCACATAGTTGCCGTTCGCAAAGCGTGTGTGATGTCAGACACTATCATATACGGTGCAGGAAAACTAAATGTGTGTGATTGTCTACCTATCGTACACGGTTTATAATAATGAACTGTTTGTGATGTGCCAGGCATCGTAACTCTCCCGTGCCTGGAATCTGCCTGGAAAGCTCCCGTGTCTAGAATCTGCCTTGTTTTAGGGAAAACCACAAAACTCCGTCTGCGATGGCAATGCGAGCACAAACGAGTAGCAATGATGAAGCGTTTGGGATATTCGAGATATCAGAAACGGTTATATAGGGACAACTATATGCGTCAAGGCTCCCTATCCCCGACGGTTTGTGGGTCGTGTGGGAAGGACCCCCCCTATCGCCCACACTCACTTGGCAACGGTTCGAACTGCCGTCGCGGAAAGCGGTTAAAAACCTTTGTTTAGAACCGACGTGCACCAGTGCCTACTACGAAAAGATGAAGCAGGATACCCAGAGAACAAGCGCCCTATCCTGGCACAGGGCCTGGATGCGGAAACTGGATGAACGTCACCTCAGGTTCGCGGCCAAGAGCGTGTACACATGCTACGAGATGCACAGGCGGATCGTTGATATGAGGAAGTGCCTCGTTAGCCAAATCGACGAGCCCGGATCGAGCCACAAGCAGAGCAAGCGTCACAAGAAGTAGATGATGATCAGATGATCATTTATGCTAGTTAACCATGTATGTAATATATAGTTTACTTTATTGGTGTGTGGAAATGTCATGCGTGTAGTAGCCACCTATGTAATTATGCATGTAATAGTTTACTTTGGTGTGTGCAAATACCATGGTTGTAGTAGTCACCTATGTCAGTGGATGTTTAATTTGGTTATGCAAGCATGTCCTTATAAGTGTGTGTGTGTGTGTGTGTCTGTAAGGGGCCTAAAGTGTGTGTGTGTCTATATATCTTTGGTGTGTGTCTATATATATATATATATACAACACTATTCTAATCCCAGGATTAGAATAGTTATTTGGATCACGTCACGCCTATATAGGGGCGACGAAGATTTCCTGAACTCTGAAAAAAACAGAAAAAGAAACCCACGGACCCCAAACTACCTCAGCTCCATCGGGCGCAGCCCCCGTCACCCACCACACTGCCGCCTCGCCGCCAACCGCTCCGCCGCCCTGGCGCCCACCGCTCCGCCACCTCGCCCCGCGGCCAACGCGCCGCCGCCCAGCCCCCCGCCGAAGACCCGCAACAGGATCTCGCGCCTCCCGCCGCCGGCCCCTGGCTAAGCGAGCCTACCACCGGCGGCCCCTTGGCTCCGGTGCCCCTCACCCACCGTCACCACCTAATGTCGCCGCCATGACTTCACCTGGATCGGCCGCCGTGGCCCTCGTTCCCTCCTCCCACGGAGACCCTCTCCTCTCCCTTCTCACAGATCAATCCCCTTGTTTACTGTGTTTTCATTCGGAGCAGCTCTTGTTCCTTCCATGGACGGCACCCATGAGGAAGAGGACGACGACGGGGACCCCATGCCCGCCGGCCTCAGCCTCGACGGCGACCGGCCCTCCACACAAGGTCGACCTTCCCATTATTTTACCGCTGATCTGCTCTGCTCCAGTAGTCCAGCCTAGTGGTTTCTAGAAATTTCTAGTGTAATCACCCATGGGACATAGTCAGTGCTCCATGTTTCTTTGCATCAGTTCTCGAACTTGTGCTAGTACAAATCTCCATCTCCGGGACATCAAGCACATGCTTGCTTGCTAGTACTAGTATTACCTTTCTAGCAAATTAGAAAGAAACAAGCAAACAAGTTATCTACGAGCTGCTAAGTAAACTCACGCTGTTGGAGTTGCTTTCTTTCTTCACTCAATTAATTTTAATTGAATTCATTCATCCTGTTGGCTGCTTCGTGCTGTATATCCCTATATTCTTGTTGGCCTTGACACTTCACTTCTTTCCTCACTAATACTGATGATTTGACCGGTATTTTTATTTGTGTATGTCCGTTAGTTGGATCATTTGTCTATCAGATTTGGGATTTATACTTTGTTTAGGTATATGTGTGAACGAACCTTCTCTGTATCAAAAATATTGTGTTGTTTATCATGTGGTATGTATCTAAAAAATCTTGGTCGATCTGTACAGAAGTTTTCTTCTTTCCGCTCGTGTGTCGCGGCCATCCTCTTCCCGACCTTCCTCTTAGACCAAAGATGGCCTTCTCTCCGCACTGGTGCTGACCTTCTTCCTTCTGCTGCTCCCTCCTCCCCTACCGGATGAAAAAACTGCATTACATGATGGTGTAGAACCTCCAGTGTTACTCATCCTATTTTGCAGCAGCAGATCACACAGTTTGAAGGAAGAATGAAGTTCAGAGTGATGTGAATGAAAGCAGAGATGTTTTTAAGTGCATTCAGACATGTTTTTTCCTCTTGTTTTTTGTTTCTTAACTTCTTCATGATTGTAATTTCTGAGGCAACATGTTGTTATCTGAAAAGCTTATGGACTCTTGTGTGTACTTAAAACATTTTGATCAGTGTACTCTTTAGTTTATGATGCAAACTTGGTGTTCCTAAAAAATCTGGCGCACATCTTGTTTGCAAGTCTGTGTTCCCACAATCTTGTGGTTAAATGACCTTTGTGAAGTGTGCTAATTCTTCGTACAGTAGTTTGTGCAAAAGGAAAAAGAAATGATTTTTCTTCTTCTTGCAATTTGATGTTCTCAAGGTTCTCGTTGCAATGCCCATGAGAACAAATTCTCTCTAGCAGTACTATTGCAAAAATTGAAACAGTTCGAAGACAAAGAAAAGATCACTTTTTATAAGAAAAGACCAATTAAATATATATGCTGCAAAAAAAATTCATTAACTATTATAACTAATTACATCTTCAGATTCAATGAAGTTCAGCTTGGCACGGATAAAAGTCCAATTTTGATGTGCCTGCTCACGGCCTCCACCGTTCAATATTTGTGCATTTCTCCCAGCAAAACATGCAATGTTAGTTTTGTAAAAAGATAGAAACAAAACAACAAATAATTCACAACAAAATGCAACTTTTCACACTGCAAAAAATTGAACTTCTCACTGTACAAATCAGTTTTTGCTTCACTTATCCAAAAATAGGAATAAAAGTAATATGTTGAATCTATTTATAATAAAAACTAGAAGTTCAAATTTAAAAAATGAAGAAGTTCAATATGTATTACAAAACCAAGAAGGTTAAAATGAAAATAGAGAAGTTCAAAAAAGTTTATCAAAAAAGAGTTTCACCGTTACTAAATAAAAAATTCTAAAAGTTCAAACTTAGATAACGACCGACGGAGTTCAAAATAGTTATTCATATTTCTAAAAGGACAACCAAGAAGTTCAAAATAATTTGAGCTTGTATTCAAAATAATTTAACACTGACGAATATATACGCCCCGCAGTATATTTCTAAAAAGCTAAACTACTATGTTTTAGAAATTCATGTCTTAGATATAAATGCGAAGTTCATGTTTTAGAAATTCATAAGTTCACGTGTACCATATACTGAAGAAATTCATCAATGAAAAAAAGGACCATCTAGGCCATTTCACTGACAACAAAAAAATGCCTAAAAATGTCACGAGACAAAATAAACAAATCGTAGAAATTGGAAAAAACTATAATTTAGTTTTGTAAAAAGTTAGAGCGGATCGATGTCCATAAAAGCTCAGATTTTTTTCCATTACTAAAGAGAAACAAAATAGAAGTCCAAAGTGATAACTGCCAGAAGTTCACGTACTGCATGGTGTGTGTTTCGTATTAGAAAAATACAATAAAAAGGCAAAGTCTAAAAGTTTTGTTGCTAGAAGTTCAAGTGCTCGACCCGGGAAAGTTCAAAAATTCTTCTAAAAAAGGTTCATCGTGTAGTTAGATGTACAAATAGAAAAAGAAAGTATTTCAAATAAACTAAGAAGTCCAAATTATAAAAATAGAGAAGTTCAATATTTATAAAAAAACACAGGTTTCTCTTCTTCACTACAATATAAAATTAAAGAAGTTCAAATTAAAATAAAAGGAGTAGTTTGATGTTTACGGAAAACTCAAATTGTTTCCATTCCTAGGAAAAATAAAAGTGTGAGGTTCAATTTTTTTCAAAAAGTTGATGCTTATTTGAAAACATATTTTTTTCTAAGAATAAGACTAAAAAGTTCAATTCAAAATAACAGAGAATTTTGAAGTATATGAAAAACTCAGATTTGTTGCAAAAGTTCACGTGCACCTCCATGGACGGTTCAGAATTAATATCACGGGGCATCCAACCTCCAATTACATTTTTAAAAATGGCAAAAAAATGACGTCCAACCTTCAATTGTGTGTAATTCGACGTATACAGAAAAATGCGACAAAAGTTCATAGTAAAAACAACGAGAAGTTCAAGTACTATAAGGAATGCATTTCAGGTGAGAATAAAAAGTATAGAAAAATAAAAGCTTAAAAAGTTTGTTGAAAGAAGTTCAAGTGCTCTGTCCGAAGAAGTTCAAAAATTCTTGCGAGAGAGGTTCACCTTGTATTTCCATGTTCGACTTTTTCCGTATAAAAATCGAATACAATTCTTTACCCAAAAAATATAAAAAGGTGAAGTTCATATTGAAATAATACAGAAGTTCGGAGTTTATTAAAATCTAGGGTTTACCTGTTCAAAAAATAAAAAACACAGCGCCATTTTTTGTACTTTTAAAAACAACTCATAAACGAAAAAAAATGGTTGCTAGAAGTTCAAGTGCTCGGTGAGGAAAAGTTCAAAAAATTCTTGTGAGAGAGGTTCACCTTGTATTTAGATGTCCAAAATACGTAAAAAAATATGTTGTTTTTTTGGTTTTAAAATAATTCTCTCAAACCAGAGAGAAGTTCAAAGTGATAATAACCAGAAGTTCACGTAATACAAGGTGTGTATTTCATACAAGAAAAAAACAAAATAAAGTGAAGCAGTGAAGTTCAAGCAGACATGCCCCGAAGTTCAACTACTTCACGCGATTGCAAAAACAACACGTCAAAAACAAAGTGAAGTTCAAGCAGACATGCCCCGAAGTTCTACTACTTCACGCGATGCATTTCCGTTCGCGATGAGCAGAAATCATGATCTCGCCATTTTCTAATTTACCTCAAAATGGCAGGAATATTATTTATGTAAATTCAAGTCCTCGGTCGTGAAAGTTAAAAAATAGTGTGAGAGAGGTTTGTACAAAAGAATATCATTTGTGTAACAGCGAAAATGGATGAGAAAATTACAAGCGAGAATCGTCACGAAGTTCAGCGTGAAAACAACGAAAGTTCACCTACTACCTTTGAATGAATTTGAGATGAAAAACTTTTAAAATCGTCATGAGTATGAAAAAATGATCAACACGGGAAATTTGCGTGTTTACAATAGCTTTCCATCGGTATGTCACTTGCTCAATTTCAGTGAGTGGATGGAGAGCTACAAGTAGTGGATGAAGAGATACGAGCAAAAAAAAATCACATGAAAAACAGAGTGAAGTTCAGGTACACGCGCCGAGAAGTTCAGGTTCTTCACGCGGTGCATTTTGAAGAATCTGTTTCGCGGTAGAGGCAGAACGAATGATCCCGCCGTTTTCGCAATTACTTGAAAACGGCTAGGAATCAGAGAAAACCATCAACATGAAAAAGTTTCGCATTTTCCGTAGCTTTTCAGCGGTATATTATTTGCCCAATTCCGGTAAAGTTTGTAGAAATTATGGCGAAAATACGTTTTTCGCCATTTTTGAAACTAACTAAAAACCGTAAAGAATTGGGAGAAACAATACATACCAAAAATTTTCGCATTTGTTCAAGCTTTCCAACGCCATGTCATTTGCTACATTCAGACGCATGGTTAAAAACTTAGCTCGAAAATACGAACTCGGTAGGACTTGGACCATTTTCTAAATTACTCATAAACCATTCAAAATTAGAAAAACAATTTCCAGATGAAAAAGTAGAGCATTTTCATAAGCTTTCCAACGCCATATCATATGCCTCCATTGGATTAGCCGTTTATAAATGACATCGAAAAAACGAACTCAGTTGTTCGGTTTACGAAATTTTACGTTTTTTCAAATTACTCTTTAACCATAGGGAATTAGAAAGAACTTTCAACATATGGAAGGAGTGGTTTTGCAGCAGCTTTCCAACGCCATATTATATGCCTCATTCCGATAAACGGTTTAGAAATGCGATCAAAATTACGATTCACGTTTTTTGTGTGAAGAAAAAACGGTTTTCAAAACTGCTCTCAAACTGCTTACATTTTGCGAAAATTTTAACTTGGGTCATTATACTCGTGTCCATAGCTTTCCAATGGTATATAGCAAGCCCTATTTGGGCAATGTTGTGGGAAGTTCAACCTAGCACAGGGGGAAGTTCAAGTCGAACAACTCAGGCAGTAAAATCACAAAAAAAGCGAGTTCTTCACGACCCGAGTGCAAAATCCGCCTATGAGCGAGATTCCTATCTAAAACGAGTATTTAGTTGCTAAAAATCGTTTGAAGATTACACTTACATCACATGGAACACGATTAACCAGAAAAACTCACGGTAGAAGGCACGGTTGCGAAGATAGCCCGAAGGTCGGGTTCGTACTGAGAGAGAAGTTCAGCGCGTTACTCAGGCGATTCAGGTTGTGATCGAGAATATTATTACGGTCCGTGATCGAATAGTGATCGAATATTATTACGGTCCGTGATCAGAATATATATAGGGTAACGCTATTCTAAGCGTGAGTGTAGAATAGCTTATTCTACACCCCTAGTAACGCTATGTACAAAATTTAGTAAAACAGTGTACAAAATGTAGTAATTCGAAAAATATTTTTTTATCATCTAAGTTTGTAATTTACTACATTTTTACGAAAATTGTGTGTGTGTGTGTGTGTGTGTGTGTGTGTGTGTGTGTGTGTTACATATGCAATCCCATCGCACAACACACACGGGTTCGTCTGAGAGAAGTTGGTAGCGTTACTCGAGGCGATTCGAGTTGTGATCGAGAATATTATTACGGTCCGTGATCGAGAATAGTGTTTATGTGTGTGTGTGTGTGTATATATATATATATATATATATATATATATATATATATATATATATATATATATATATATATATATATAGGTAACGCTATTCTAAGCGTGAGTGTAGAATAACCGTGAGTGTAGAATAGCTTATTCTACACCCCTAGTAACGCTATGTACAAAATTTAGTAAAACAGTGTACAAAATGTAGTAATTCGAAAAATATTTTTTTATCATCTAAGTTTGTAATTTACTACATTTTTACAAAAATTATGTGTGTGTGTGTGTGTGTGTGTGTGTTGTTCTGTATGCAATCCCATCGCACAACACACACGTGTTATTAGCAGCAACCGTCTGTGTTATTATCGGTATTCACACACATTTCTGATTACAGACCTGTTCATTTAAACCGTTTCTATTCTCATGTCTCAATACAAACAGTTCATCTGAGTGAACCGCATGCCTTATATCGCACACACCTTTGATCTGGCTGACCTTTCCATTGTGTTGCCTAATCACAAACAGTTCATCCGAGTGAACCGGATGCTGTACATCGCACACACCTTCATCTTGCTGCCCGTTTCTTTTGTTCCTCCTCAACGCAAACAGTTAATTAAGCTGAACCATATGCCATGCATTGCACACGCAACTAAAATCTGAACCATGTTTGATGCATCCTCCATCGCAAATGTTTTGCACCTCTTTTATGGTTTTTTACACCGTCGTTTGTGATATGGCATCACACACAGTTTCGTCGAAGGGTCTCTGATCGTAGTGTCGCGTTAGCAGCATCCTGCAGTATTGCCACCTAATGATCTAGGTTTAGCATCTTTCTTTTTCATAAGATATTTTCTAGCAGCAAGGTCGGTGTGAACAGTTACTTTAGAATCAACAATGTAAGATCTGAATTTATCACAAGAAAACACCACTGCTAAGAATTCTTTTTCAGAAGTAGCATAATTTCGTTGAGCACTGTCTAGAGTTTTACTAGCATAATGAATAACATTTCATTTCTGATCAACTCTTTGTCATAGAACAACACCAACAACATAATCACTAGCATCACACATAATTTCAAAAGGTAAGTTCCAATCAGGTGGTTGAACAATAGGTGCAGAAATTAAGGCTTTCTTAAGTGTTTCAAAGGCTTCTACACAATCATCATCAAAAACAAATGGAACATCCTTTTGTAAAATATTTGTAAGGGGCCTAAAGATTTTTAGAAGAAGTCTTTAATAAACCTCCTATAGAAACCATCATGACCGAGGAAACTATGAATACCTTTGATATCTTTAGGACATGGCATTTTCTCAATTGCATCAATTTTAGCTTTATCAAACTCAATACCTCGTTCAGAAATTTTATGTCCCAAGACAATACCTTCATTAACCATAAAGTGGCACTTCTCGCAATTCAATACAATATTAGTTTGCTTGCATCTCTGCAAAACTCGATCAAGGTTGCTTAAGCAATCATCAAAATAAGTTCCATAAACGGAAAAATCATCCATGAAAACCTCAACAATCTTTTCACAAATATTAGAGAATATAGCAGTCATACATCTTTGAAAGGTAGCAGGTGCATTGCATAAACCAAAAGGCATACGTATATAAGCATAAGTTCCAAAAGGAAAGTAAAGGTGGTTTTCTCTTGATCAGGTTGTGAGATAGGTATTTGAGAAAAAACCAGAATATCCATCAAGGAAACAAAAATGTGTGTGCTTTGACAATCTTTCTAACATTTGATCAATAAAAGGCAGAGGGTAATGATCTTTTCTAGTAGCTTTATTTAATTTCTAAAATCAATTACCATTCTATAGCCAGTAACAAATCTTTGTGGAATAAGTTAATTCTTATCATTAGGAAAAACAGTAATACCTCCCTTCTTAGGGACACAATGAACATGACTTACCCATCTACTATCAGCTATAGGATAGATTATACATGCTTCCAGAAGCTTCAGTATTTCAGTCCTTACCACTTCATTCATCTTAGGATTTTAAACGTCGTTGGTGATCAACAACGGGTTTAGCATTAGGTTCCATATTAATTTGTGCTGACAGAGAGTGGGACTAATGCCCTTTAAATCATCAAGAGTATACCCAATAGGAGCTTGGTGCTTCTTCAGAACCTTTAATAATCTTTCTTCTTCATGTTCTGAAAGGTTAGCACTAATAATAACAGGATATATCTTTTTCTCATCAAGATAAGCATATTTCGAAGTGTCTGGAATTTTTTTTAATTCAAACACGGGATCACATTTAGGTTGAGGAGGACCTCCTAGAGTTTCAATAGGCAAATTGTGTTTAAGCAGAGGAGGTTGTTCAAAGAAAATCTTATCTATTTCATTTCTTTCGAGCGTATGCATATAATTCTCTTGCTCTAGCAAATATTGTTCTAGTGGATCAGTAGGAGGTACAACAATAGAAGCAAGACCAATTATTTCATCGGTGCTAGGAAATTCTTCCTTATGATGCTTTCTACTAAAGTTAGAAAAATTAAAATCATGAGACTCATCACCAAAACGAACACCGACAGTTTGTTTCCCACAATCTATTTTAGCATTAACGGTGTTCAAGAAAGGTCTACCAAAGATAATGGGGCAAAATTCATCTTGTGGGGAACCAAGAACAAGAAAATCAGTAGGGTATTTTATTTTCCCACACAAGACTTCAACATCTCTAACAATCCCAAGTGGTGTGATGGTGTTTCTATTAGCAAGTTTAATAGTAACATATATGTCTTCTATTTCAGCGGGTGCTATATCATTCATAATTTCTTGATATAAGGTAAAAGTAAAAGCACTCACGCTAGCACCTATGTCACATAAACCATGATAACAGTGATCTCCTATCTTAACTGAGACAAAAGGCATGCCAACAATGGGTCTATGTTTATCCTTTTCATCGAGTTTGGCAATTCTAGCAGCTTCATCACAGAAGTAAAGAACATGCCCATCTATTTTTTCAACCAGGAGATTTTTTAACCATAGGAACACTAGATTCTACCTTGATTTATTTAGCTGGTTTAGGTGTTCTAATATAACTTTTATTGACCATAGTTGAAAATTTAGCATGTTCCTTTATCCTAACAGGAAAAGGTGGGTTTTCAATATAAGCAGTAGGAACAACTGGATCAACATTATAAATAATAGTTTCATCTTTAGCTATTACCGGTTCTTTAATTTCTTATTTAATAGGTGGATGATATTTAAACCACTTCTCCCTAGGGAGATCAACATGAGTAGCAAAAAATTCACAAAAGGAAGCTACTATATCAGAGTCAAGTCCATATTTAGTGCTAAACTTTTGAAAAGCATCGGTATTCATAAAATATTTAACACAATCATACTTAAGCCTAATACCATACTCTTTACCTTCGTCAAGTTCCCAATCTTCAGAGTTGCGTTTAATTCTTTCTAAAAGATCCCACCTAAATTCAATAGTCTTCTTCATAAAGGAACCAGTACAAGAAGTATCAAGCCTCCCCCAAGCTAGAGTGAGCAAACCGAGCATAAAAATTGATCATCACGAGAAAGCCGAGAATAAAAATTGATCATCATGAGAAAGTCGAGAATAAAAATTCTGAATGATAATTTCTCTTGAGAGCTCATGATTGGGGCATAAATATAACATTGACTTAAGCCTCCCCCAAGCTAGAGCGATACTTTCTCCTTCACGAGGCCAAAAATTATATATGTAATTCCGATCACGATGAACTAGATGCATAGAATAACTTTTTTTGGTGAAACTTCAATCTCAATCGATTCCAATTCCAAGATCCAATATCATCGCATAGACTATGCCATGCCAATGCTTTCTCCTACAAAGATAAAGGGAAAACCTTCTTCTTAGCTTCATCTCCGGGTAAACTTGCAAGCTTAAATAATCCATAAATTTCCTCCACATATATCAAGTGCATATCAGGATGTTCAGTTCCATCTCCTGCATAATGATTAGCTAGCAGTTGTTCTATCATATGCAAAGGAATTTCATAACGAATATTTTCAGTAGGTGTAGTAGGTTGAGGGGTGACTAATTATGGTTCCGGTCGAGGTGAAGATACCCCAAACAACCCCCTCAAAGGATTGTTTTCCATAGTAACATGTGATAGTAGATTTCAGCACATAGTAATAATTTTTCCTTACCAAGAGCGCTTCACTCCACGACAATGGCGCCAGAAAAGAGCCTTGATGACCCACAAGTATAGGGGATCAATCTTAGTCCTTTCGATAAGTAAGAGTGTCGAACCCAACGAGGAGCAGAAGGAAATAAAAAGCGGTTTTCAGCAAGGTATTCTCTGCAATCACTGAAATTATAAGTGACGAGTAGTTTGATAGCAAGCTAATTGGCAACGAGCAAGAAACGGTAACGATAACAAAAGTGCAGCAAGGTAGCCCCATCCTTTTGAGGCAAAGGACATGCCAAACTGGTCTCTTATGATAAGCAAAGCATTCTTGAGGGTACACGGGAATTTCATCTAGTCACTTTCATCGTGTTTGTTTGATTTGTGTTCGCTACTTTGATAATTTGATATATGGGTGGACCGGTGCTTAGGTGCTGTTCTTACTTGAACAAACCTCCTACTTATGATTAACCCCCTCGCAAGCATCCTCAACTACGGGAAAAGTATTAAGAATAAATTATAACCATAGCATTAAACTTTTGGATCCAATAAAATTTAACCATAGCATTAAACTTTTGGATCCAAATCAGTCCCTTGCGGAATAGCGCATAAACTAGGGTTTAAGCTTCTGTCACTCTCGCAACCCATCATCTAATAACTACTCCACCATGCATTCCCTTAGGCCCAAATATGGTGAAGTGTCATGTAGTCGACATTCACATGACACCACTAAGGGAATCACAACATACATACCATCAAAATATCGATCACATATAAAATTCACATGATTATTTGCAACAAGATTTCTCCCGTGACCTCAAGAACAAAGGTAACTACTCACAAATAATAATCATGCACAAGATCGGAGGGGTATTAAATAGCATAATGGATCTGAACATATAATCTTCCACCAAATAATCCATAGAGTAATCAACTACAAGATGTAATCAACACTACTAGCCACCCACAAGTACAAATCTATAGTTCCGGTACAAAGATTGAACATAAGAGATGGACTAGGGTTTGAGAGGAGAAGGTGTTGTTGAAGATGTTGATAGAGATTTCCCTCCCCAAGATGGGAGAGTTGTTGGTGATGATGATGAAGATGATTTCCCCCTCCCGGAGGGAACTTCCCCTGGTGCAATCGCTCTGCCGGAGGGAAAAAGTGCTCCTACCCAAGTTCCGCCTCGAGACGGCGGCGCTTCATCTCGGAAGTCCTCTCTTCATTTTTTTCTAGGCCAAAATGACTTATATACCAGAAGAGGGGCAACAGAGGTGTGCCGAGGAGGGCACATCCCACCAGGGCGCGCATGGGCCTCCTGGCGCGCCTAGGTGGGTTATGCCCACTTGGTGTCCCCATCTGGTACTTATTAGCTCCAATATTTCGTATGTATTCCATAAAATTCTCCGTAAAGTTTCAGATCATTTGGAGTTGTGCAGAATAGGTAGCCTGACGTAGCTTTTTCAAGTCCAGAATTCCAGCTACCGGTATTCTCCCTCTTTGTGTGTACCTTGCATATTATGTGAGAAAAGGCATTAGTGATACTCCAAAAAGCATTATTATACATAAAAACAATATAAATAACAATAGGTAAACATGATGCAAAATGGACGTATCACAGCGCTTCGTTTTATTATATGTGCTCAGGGTCTGCACCTGGCTTTGTACAAAGGGTTACATACGCATCGGCAATGCTTGTACAAAAGGTTGGCTGCCGGGACTGTGATGAGGACATCAATACCATTGTTACACCCACAGCCCCTACTGCTACATACACTGGACCAATTACTAGAGCTCGCGCACGCCAATTAAATTATCAGGTACTTTCGTTTCTTGGTAATGATTCTAATGTTCATGAGAATATGATGCTGCCTAAATTGGATACATTTGTTTTGATTACAAATGAAGGCCCTAGCTTGGAGAAGGATGGACATTGGAGCAAGAACAAGCATGGAGATAATGCCATGCACAAGGGAACAAACGGAGTTACTGGTGATGATTTCAGGACTTTGAAGCCACCATAATGGGTGCATGAAGCCTTGGACGAAATATACAAGATGCTACTTCATACATGTCGTCCGAGGCTATTCTAGGTGCTCGTCACCTTATTAGTGGGCCAGGCCCTTGTAATTTCGAAATACACAAGTATAGGCTATTTTTAGAGTCCGTATGTGTGGGAAACAAGATATAGGGTTGATTTGGACCCCTCCACCAAGGGCCACGAAATTCCCCCTCTTCCTCCATATATACAGCCCTTAGGGCACCGTTTAGACCTTGGGTTTTGTTTAGATTAAAAGTTAGCCATAGCTGCAACCCGCGTGCCGTTTGTGTTCAACGACCGGACAAAGGCGTCCACAGAACCCCACCTTGATCAATAAAGCTTTCATCTTATATTCGCAATATCCAGATTGCAATCTCAGTTTCTTGCTTGTTCTTCGTTTGCTCGCGGGAAGCAGACCCTCGTGGTCAGTTGATGCGTGCTCGGCGTGGTCAATAACCTCTCGGAGTTGGTTTAGCGATTGCCAAGCGCGGCGTCCTCGCCGCGTTAAGTAGTCGGATCGTCAAAGTCGACTTCCTCCAAAGCGAAAACCAACATCTCATCGAAAGCGGGACACCTTTGCCTCTATCAAGTGGTATCAGATTTTCAGGTTGCTCGGTGAGATTTTACAGTTTTTAAATAGATTAGATCGAGTCTGTTCTTCATACCTAAAGTCCACGAAAAAGCCACACAAAAAAATTAGGGTTAGTTCATCATATCCGAACCAATCGAGCCTTTGCATAATCTTTTTAGGGTTTTGCTTTGTTGAATTTGCGGTTGCATCGTCGTGTCAAGTTCTGGTCTTAGAGTCTAGTCTTTTAGAGTTTGAGTTACGGTCATAAGTTGTCACGCCGCCGCCGCACCATCATCATCGCCTTGCCATCTACCACCATTGCTTATCCGCCACCGCTCTGAATCCGTATCCATATACCACCACCAATCCGTATTCATATACCACCACCGCTACCATATACCACCACCGCTGTCATATACCACCACCATATATCCACCACCAATCCGAGTTCTTCTCATATTAGGTTTGTTTTCGAGATCTATCTAGTTTCCGATTCGTGTTTCCTTGCCTGCATAGGTTTCGGAAAAAAAAAATTTATGGCTATCCTATTTTTAGGTGTTTCTAAGTGTATTGAGACAGTCGCCGTTATAGAAAGTTTTTTTTGACCCGTTTCCAGTTTTTGGGTCCGGCGATCGAAAAAAAATTTTTTTTGGTCGAAAAATTTCGTGCCCATCCCGTCGGTTTGACACAGGAAGAGTTTTGAGACACTCGCCATTATAGTGATTTTTCGCAAAAAAAAAAGCAGCGCAAAAAAAGCAGCATAAAAAAGGAAGCGAAAAAAAATTTCAGTGTGCTTTTCCGTTGTTTCCGTGCAGCGCCGTGATTTTGTTAGTGTTCTAGGCTCGCGTCTCTAGCACGGTCTAGCCTAGGACCAACCTGATCTCCGTCGTTGGCGTTTATTCAACTTTGCATCTCTGAATTGATTATTCTGACCCTTTTGCTACCATATTATAAGCCTTCCCAGCTCCACATACATCTACATCGTGCGTTTGACTCTCCACAGTAATCGCTCTATCAAGCTTTGAGAGTTTTGACTACATCGGTTGCCGATCACCGCTTTCTTCTTTGGTAAGAACTGGTAAGAATTTGAGATTTGCTTGTGGTTGTGACATCCACCACACCACCACCACCACTTCCTAGTAGTCATGAATCATATTCTTGTGTGTTTCTATTGCTGCTAACCATGGCAGGATCACAAGCCAGCAGCGAGACCGACCGGGAGAACATGACAAACAAAGCGCTACATGATAAGTTTCAACAAATGATGAGTGGGCAGGTGGACGATGTGCTAAATAGATTTGAAGAGGCCATGGAGAAGATAGATGGCATTGAGAAGGCGTTCGAAACAAAGCTCGATAACAGGTTTAATGAATTGCTCGCGCGTCTACCACCACCACCACCGGCTGCACCTAACGCACCTCTACTACAACAACAAGGACTACCTCCACATCGCGAAACAGCCCTCCGCCGAGCTTCCGTGTCCCTCTTGACTGGCCAAGCTGCTGGTGCTGCTTTGTTGATCCTTCATGGCTCCTGCTGCTGCGGCGGGGAGGATGATTATGTGAGCTTACGAGGATGAGGTTGATCAACATCGAACTACGTGCAACCACCAGCACCACAACCACCAGGTCGTCCACATGTAAACAATGGCAATGTTGGGCTCCCCTTGAGTGCGAGATCATGACCATCTCCCTAAACTGAAATTGAATATTCCACCATTTGAGGGTAGATATGTTCTGATATATATCTTACTTGGGAGTTAGAAACTGAACAACGATTTACATGTTTACAATATCCCGAGGAGAGGCGTGTTCTGCTGCTGTTTGTGCTTTCACTAGCTTTGCATGTGTTTGGTGGTGCGAACATTGTAGATTATATCTGTTCCAGCTACTTGGGCTGCTTTGAAAACTGCTATGCGTACTCATTGGGTTCCACCATATTATCAGCGTGAATTACTTCAAAAATTGCAGCGCTTAAGACAAGGAAAAATTCGGTGAAGAATATTATCGGGAATTACAAACTGGCTTGATTAGATGTGGTATTGTTGAGGAGAATGAAGCTATGCTTGCACGTTTTACGGGTGGATTAAATAGAGATTCAGACCATTCTAGACTACAAGGATTATAATAATATCACTCGATTATTCCATCTTGCTTGTAAAGCTGAGCGTGAAGTGCAGGATCGGCGGGCCTTGGCGCGACTAACTTTTCTGCAGGTCGACCTTCATCATGGACACCACGTGCATCATCTACTTCCACGTTCTACTACACGGCACCTCCGTCGGCTGCCACCTCCAACCGTGATACAAGAAAGCAGGCACAACCACCACTATCGCCAAGAGTACACTGCTGGGCCTACAGAGCTCTTCTTCTTCCATGGCGTCAGCAGGGCACACAAGTGATATTATTTGTCGTCGTTGTAAGGGAAGAGGACATTTTATGAGAGAATGCCAATCTCAGCGTGTGATGATTGCTACGAGGATGGTGGGTATGAGTCTGCTAGTGACTATGATGAAGAGACTTTGGCTCTTATTACACATGAAGAACACGGTGGAGATGATTCGATTTTGAGGCGCAATACATGGCTCTTCAAGATCTTGACAGGTATGAATGTTTAGTTGCTCAACGTGTTTTGAGTGTGCAGGTTACACAAGCTGAGCAAAATCAGAGGCATAACTTGTTCCATACAAAGGGAGTTGTGAAGGAGCGTTCTATTAGCGTCATCATAGATGGAGGGAGCTGCAACAACTTGGCTAGCATGGATATGGTGGAGAAGCTTTCTCTCACCACAAGACCACATCCACATCCTTACTACATCCAATGGTTCAACAACAGCGGCAAGGTTAAGGTAACACGTCTTGTTAGTGTGCATTTTAGTATCTCTACATATGCTGATTATGTTGATTGTGATGTGGTACCTATGCAAGCATGTTCCTTATTACTTGGTAGACCATGGCAATTTGATAAAATTCTGTACACCATGGTAGAAACAATCAGTATACTCTTGTTCACAAGGATAAAAATATTACTTTGCTTCCTATGACTCTTGATTCCATTTTGAAAGATGATATTAATAGAGCTAATAAAGCAAAACAGGAGAAAATAAGAGTGAAAATCAGATTGTGGCAAAAGAATTTGAGCAACAAATGAAGCCTAATAATAAACCATCTAATGTTGCTTCGAAATTAAACTGAAAAGTACATGTTTATTTGCCACCAAATCTGATATTGATGAGCTAGATTCTAGCAAATCTGTTTGTATGCTTTTGTGTGCAAAGAGGCATTATTTTCATTCGAGGGCGTGCCTTCCTCTTTGCCCCTGTTGTCACTAACATTTTGCAGGAGTTCGGACGTCTTCCCACAAGGCGTGCCACCGGATTACCACCTATTCGAGGATTGAGCATCAAATTGACTTAATTCCGGTGCATCGCTACCCAACCGTGCACCGTACCGTACCAATCCAGAGGAGACGAAGGAGATTATCGTCAAGTCACGGGAGCTGCTCGACAAAGGTTATATCGCGAATCTCTTAGTCCTTGTGCTGTTCCTATTATACTAGTGCCTAAAAAGGATGGTGCGTCGGCGTATGTGTGTTGATTGTAGAGGCATTAATAATATTACTATTAGTTATCGTCATCCTATTCCTAGGCTAGATGATATGCTTGATGAATTAAGTGGCTCTACAATATTCTCCAAAGTTGATTTATAGTGGATACCATCAAATTCGTATGAAATTGGGAGATGAATGGAAAACAGCATTTAAAACTAAGTTTGGATTATATGAGTGGTTAGTCATGCCTTTTGGGTTAACTAATGCACCTAGTACTTTCATGAGATTAATGAGCGAAGTTTTACGTGCTTTCATTGGACGATTTGTGGTAGTTTACTTTGATGATATACTGATTTATAGCAAATCTTTGGAAGAACATTTGGAACATTTACGTGCTGTTTTTAATGCTCTCGCAATGCACGTTTGTTTGGTAACCTTGGGAAGTGCACCTTTTGCACCGACCGAGTATCTTTTCTTGGCTATGTTGTTACTCCACAGGAATTGAAGTTGATAAAGCCAAGATTGAAGCTATTGAGAGTTGGCCACAGCCCAAAGCGGTCACACAAGTGAGGAGTTTTCTTGGACTCGCTGGTTTCTATAGGCGTTTTGTGAGAGACTTTAGCACCATTGCTGCACCTCTCAATGAGCTTACAAAGAAGGATGTGCCTTTTGTTTGGGGTACCGCACGGAAGAAGCCTTCACGGTATTGAAAGATAAGTTGACACATGCTCCTTTACTCCAACTTCCCGACTTTAATAAGACTTTTGAGCTAGAATGTGATGCTAGTGGAATTGGATTAGGAGGTGTGTTATTACAAGATGGCAAACCTGTTGCATACTTTTCTAAAAATTGAGTGGGCCTAGTCTGAACTATTCTACTTATGACAAAGAATTATATGCTCTTGTTAGGACTTTAGAGACATGGCAACATTATTTATGGCCCAAAGAATTTGTTATACATTCGATCATGAATCTTTGAAACATATTAAAAGTCAAGCTAAACTGAATCGTAGACATGCTAAATGGGTTGAATTCATTGAGACTTTCCCTTATGTCATTAAACACAAGAAGGGTAAAGAAAATGTTATTGCTGATGCTTTGTCTAAATCGCTATACTATGCTTTCACAACTTGACTTCAAAATATTTGGTTTGGAGACCATCAAAGATCAATATGTGCATGATGCTGATTTTAAAGATGTAATGCAGAATTGTAAAGAAGGAAGAACATGGAACAAGTTCATTATTAATGATGGTTTTGTGTTCCATGCTAACAAGCTATGCATTCCTGCTAGCTCTGTTCGTCTTTTGTTGTTGCAGGAGGCGCATGGAGGAGGATTAATGGGACACTTTGGCGTCAAGAAGGCGGAGGATATACTTGCTACACATTTCTTTTGGCCAAAGATGAGGCGGGATGTTGAGCGTTTTGTTGCTCGCTGCACTACATGTCAAAAAGCTAAGTCACGACTCAATCCTCATGGTTTATATATGCCTTTGCACTGTGCCTAGTGTTCCTTGGGAGGATATATCTATGGACTTTGTTTTAGGTTTACCTCGAACAAAGAAGGGAGGATAGCATATTTGTTGTCGTGGATAGATTCTAGAAAATGGCACACTTTATACCATGTCATAAAAGCGATGATCTTTGTTAATGTTGCTGATTTGTTCTTTCGTGAAATTATTAAGCTTGCATGGTGTGCCAAATACTATTGTTTTAGATCGTGATACTAAATTTCTTAGCCACTTTTGGAGATGTTTATGGGCTAAGTTGGGGACTAAACTGCTTTTAGTACTACTTGTCACCCCAAGCGATGGACAAACTGAAGTAGTCAATAGAACATTGTCTACTATGCTTAGGGCTATTTTGAAGAATAATAAGAAAATGTGGGAAGAATGCTTGCCTCATATTGAATTTGCTTATAATCGTTCATTGCATTCTACTACTAAGATGTGCCCTTTTGAAATTGTGTATGGCTTCCTACCTCGTGCACCTATTGATTTGTTGCCTCTTCCATCTTCGGAGAAGGTTAATTTTGATGCTAAAGAACGTCTTGAATTGATTTTAAAAGTGCATGAGATAACTAAGGAAAACATTGAGCGTATGAATGCTAAATATAAACTTCTTTGGAGATAAGGGTAGAACACATGTTGTCTTTGCACCGGAGATCTTGTTTGGTTACATTTGCGTGAGATAGGTTTCCTAATTTGCGCAAATCAAAGCTAATGCCACGTCTTGACGGTCCATTTAAGGTGTTAGAGAAAATAAATGATAATGCATATAAACTTGAGCTGCTGCAGATTTTGGGGTTAGTCCACTTTTAACATTGCAGATTTGAAGCCTTATTTGGGTGAGGAATATGAGCTTCCGTCGAGGGCGACTTCATTTCAAGAAGGGAGGATGATGAGGACATCAATACCATTGTTACACCCACAGCCCCTCTTGCTACATACTTTGGACCAATTACTAGAGCTCGTGCATCAATTAAATTATCGGTACTTTCGTTTCTTGGTAATGATTCTAATGTTCATGAGAATATGATGCTGCCTAAATTGGATACATTTGTTTTGCTTACAAATGAAGGCCCTAGCTTGGAGAAGGATGGACATTGGAGCAAGAACAAGCATGGAGATAATGCCATGCATAGGGGAACAAACGGAGTTACAAGTGATGATTTCAGGACTTTGAAGCCACCATAATGGGTGCATGAAGCCTTGGACGAAATATACAAGATGCTACTTCATACATGTCGTCCGAGGCTATTCTAGGTGCTGCGTCACCTTATTAGTGGGCCAGCCCTTGTAATTTCAGAAATACACAAGTATAGGCTATTTTTAGAGTCCGTATGTGTGGGAAACAAGAGATAGGGTTGATTTGGACCCCTCCACCAAGGGCCACGAAATTCCCCCTCTTCCTCCATATATACAGCCCTTAGGGCACCGTTTAGACCTTGGGTTTTGTTTAGATTAAAAGTTAGCCATAGCTGCAACTTCGCGCGTGCCGTTTGTGTTCAACGACCGGACAAAGCGTCCACAGAACCCCACCTTGATCAATAAAGCTTTCATCTTATATTCGCAATATCCAGATTGCAATCTCAGTTTCTTGCTTGTTCTTCGTTTGCTCGCGGAAAGCAGACCCTCGTGGTCGAGTTGATCGTGCTCGGCGTGGTCAATAACCTCTCGGAGTTGGTTTAGCGATTGCCAAGGCGCGACGTCCTCGCACGTTCGTAGTCGGATCGTCAAAGTCGACTTCCTCCAAAGCGAAAACCAACATCTCATAAAGACGGGACACCTTTGCCTCTATTAGACTGGGCTCTGCAGCCGCGCCTTACGGGTAGAACTTGCGAAAATGCTCAATATTCCATGAGTTTTGCATTTGATGCTATCTTCGGTCTCCAGATGGACTGCTCCAGGTCTGGTGACTCGTACTACCCGGTAAGGGCATTCCCACTTCGGCATCAACTTGTTGGTACCCTTGGTGGACTGAACATGCCTAAGGACAAGGTCACCTTCCTCAAGGCTCCGGGCAAGGACCCTGCGGCTGTGATAGCGGCGCAGGGCTTGCTGGTAGCATGCAGCAATCACAGCAGCTCGGAGACAATTTCCTCAAGGAGCACGACATCGTCATGCCGACGCTGCTCTTGCTCTACTTCATCATAGGAAAATACTCGAGGTGATCAGTATATGAGTTCCATGGGTAGCACTGCTTCTGCCCCATAGATTAGGGAGAAGGGAGTCTGGCCGGTAGCTTGATTTTCTGTCATATGGAGGGACCAAAGAACCACCTGCAGCTCGCCGATCCAGCGTCTGCCGCACTTTTGCAACATATCAAAAGTCCTTGTCTTGAGCCCACACAACACTTCAGGGATCATCCTCTCAGCCTGCCCATTGCTCCTGGGATGAGCAACCACTACAAAAAAAATACACTTCCGTGATGATACGTGTTTGTCACAGTAGGTCGCGTTTTTTGTCATGCATGTACATCCATGACAAATTTATGACAGAATCAAGATAGTCATACATGTGATGTCGTAGAAGTGTTCCATGGCATTACCAAAATTATCATCACGGAAGTGTCCACTTCCATGACGATAAATCGCGCGTCACAGAAGTACTTTCGTCAAGGGTGACCGACACGTGGCATCCACCGTAACGGAACGCCGTTAAGCTATCGGGTCGGATTTTGGATCCAATAACCCGTTAACAGCCCTGACCAATGGGAAATTTCCACGTGTAAAATTCTGATTGGCCAAAGGGAACAGCTGTCAGCTCGTCAGTGGGCCAGGTGTCGCCCGTCCATTAGAGGAGACATGCCTATGACACGTCGACACGTGGCTGGGCCCAACAGAGGCCCATATAGGTTAAAAAGGCCGGCCCAGTCAAAGGCCCGTAGAACTTAATCAGGTACTAGTGGGCCAACCCAATCACGGCCTGCTTAATAAAGGCCCATTTACGGCCCGAAGCTAGATCTGGCCCATTAATTGTTCGCTCAATATTTGGGCCCATTTATGGCCCGAAGCCAAATCTGGCCCGTTAATTGTTCGCCCAATATTTGGGCCCATTTGCGGCCTGAAGCCAGATCTGGCCCATTAATTGTTCGCCGAATATTTGGGCCCAACTACAGCCCGATGACTTTCGGCTGTTAGAGGCCTGATGTAGACATGGGCCTATTTAAAGCCCGGTGTGACTTTCGGCCTGGGAATGGCCCGTGCTGCCCATGGGCCATATATGGTCCGACGGGACATCGGGCCCACTAATGGCCTGTGCTAAAGGTGGCAACAGTTAAGCCCAATGTGACTTTGGGCCTGTTAAAGGCCTGTCGTGTAATTCGGCCCGTTGATGCCTATACTGAGCTTTCGGCCTCTTAAAGGCCCATGATATCAGTGGGCCAACTAAGGCCCGAGATATGTTTCGGCCTGGTAACGACCCGTGAGCTAACTGGGCCCAAAACGGCCCGGTCTACATTTCGGCCTGCTGAATGCCCGTCGACGACTAGTGAAAATTGAGGCCGAACATGCATTTTGGCCTGCTAAAGGCCCGTGGTTTCATCTCGGGCGTAACAGGCCAATACAATATTCAGCCTGTTAATGGCCCAACGCTACATGGGCCAAACTAAGCGCTAGGTCGACAAAAGGCCCAACTAAAATATAGGCCAGTGTAAGTTTGGGCTTGGCGCAATGTGTGAAGGCCCCAATCATTCGGGCCCAAGAAAGATGCAGGCCGGCCCAATTGTGGCCCGCTAAAAACCTGGCCCGTTAGAGTCGAATGTTTTGGTCCGGTCGACTACATCTGATTTTTTTCAGATAGTGAATGATGGCAGTAACTAGTAGGAATGAAGAACAAACCTACTCTATACAATAAAGAAATTACGGCATAGTAACTAAGAATAAACCTACACTATTCAATAAAGGATTTAAGGTATATTACATCCACTGGGCATCGAAGTTCGCCACCAGTGATCATAAAGCGCAACGAAGAAGCGGATTACAAAAACTGGGCATCATTTTAGCGTAACAAAATAATACTGAACCGAGACCACTTCCAAGACAGTTCAAGAAAGGTTAGCCTTGAGAGGAACTGCATGAAAGCTTCTTGAGCAAGGCTGTGAGGCCGGCCTAGCATGTCGGTCATAGCTTCGAGTGTAGCTGTTTAGCGATGAGGTTCTCATTGGTGTTCTTCGCAATCTTTCTTAGAATAGGACTTCAAGTCGAAGTTGAGTTCTGAATGCCTTTACGCTAGAACTTGTGGTGAAGAAGTCGAACTGATTCGAGATAACGAATTACGTGAGCTTGTCATTGTTAGTCTCAAGTAACTTGAACACGCATCAAGACAAGACTTTGGGGTTGTCTCGCTATCCTCAAGATGTTTTGCCTTGTTTGCTGCAATATATGTTGGGTTTGTCTCACAACCTTCAGCAGACTTGTGCATGCCATCAGGCATATCACCCTGAAACAAAGCAGAGAGATGACAGGTTTGCACGTGTATAAACAAAGATGATAAATGTTCTATCAATTCTATCCAATTTCAAATTAGAAAATAAAGAGTAAGTTCAAAAATATCAATAGCATAATTTGGCATTGTTCATAATGCGGGGAGCTTCACCACACTACTGGATTACCATGTCGAGATAACAAGCATAGATGAAGGGCAAAGAAAATCATTGTATTTATTTTGGATAATGTGCATGGCATGTTGTTCATATCATCAGCCACATAAGTAAGATAAAACAGGAGATGACAAGGTGCAAACATGGGCTGCTTCACCACACACTGGATTATAGATCCACAAAAACAAGAAAACATATAGGGAGTATTAAGTAATGTGCATGGTATGAATAAGGAATTTGGTTCTACAAGTAAAACTTAGAACTTATGGTTCTTACGAACATGCATTTTGGTAGAAACAGCAAACTAAACAGCAGTAAAAGATAGGGAGTATGAGCAAATTAAACAGCAGTTGAGGATAAAGGCTTTAGAAGGACTGACTTACATTAACAGTTAACACCGGCTTTATAATGCCCTTCTCCATGTCAAGGGAAGGATAACTCAAGAATTTCAGCACGAATGTTCTTCATAAGCATTGCACATACTCTACATTTTGTAGAGAGTAATTATAGATATGATAATACTGGAAGGGATAGAGGATAATGAAGATAAGATACAGATTGATGCTACATAATCAACTACCAATCCCTGGAAGTAGATGTTAATGTAAGTACAGTGATAGACCACGTTCAGTCCTTACGAGAGGACTGCAGAGCTAAACCTCTTCAAAAGCATTGGATTGATTCTAAATTTATGTAAGAGTCCATACGGATCTTATAATGTCCACCAAATGGACGATTACGAGGCTAACATGTGCAGTGATGCTACATAATGAAACAACTATGAAAGTAAGTATGGTCATACAGTGCAGTATAGTTGCGAGATTCTGTGGTCCCTTGAGAATGGATTGTCTTCTGCTAACATTTTTCGTACAAGTGAGACATTAAGGCAAATGCAGAAATGTAGTTCAAATTGTGATGTGATATCATAGACAGTACCTTACGCTGCAGCCGAGACCAATGTGTAACAAGATTATTCCAGTCACCGTTGGGTAAATGTAGCACCAGAGACTTTACAGAAATTTCATTCAGAGGCTTGCCATCGAAGTGGGCTTGCCTCAGGTAGGAACGATACTTCATCAACGAGTGCTTGAAAAGCGCAACCAACCCTTGCTCGTCATCACAATCCAGTTTGCTCCTCGCCTATTTAAAAGAATGAAATCTTGTGTCTTACATCGTGAAACATATGCGATAATGACCATGAATAACATTAGTACATTACTTACGCGTAAGTTGCGGAGGAAGGCTGAAATTGTTACGTGTCTGCGGTATAATCTTTCCATGAAGGAAAGATGCGCACAAAGTTCGACAACAACATAAGCTTCGTCTTCTAAACTGGGAAGAAATGGAGCAGGGTCCTATTTGCTGCAATTGGGGCTCTCTTTGGTTCGAAAAGGATTTGGTAGCTGGATTTGGTGTACTCTTTGCGGGAATGGGGTTTTCGTCGTGCAATTTGGTGCTATGTCAACTAGCATAATCATCTTGTTTGCTTGCGGTTGGGGTCTGCTTGAGTTGGGGCATCGAAATGACCAATGTAGTAGGGCTAGAGTCTGCTAGAGTTGGGGTATTTTGTGGGTCGGTGATATTGCAACTACACCTAATGGGCTATTTGATTTATCGGTGCCACTACCTTTTCCAAATACTTTGCTTGTGCTCCTCCACGATCAGCAATCGCCCTCTTCCTTTTGAGCGTCGATACACAAGAACAACATTTGAATGGATAAATATGGTATGATGACGGATGGAATATGTCTTGAAAATGGATAGGCAGGGCGTATTCACATAAACGATGTGTAAACTAAGCTAATGGCAGTTCAACAAAGTAGAAGCAATGCAAAGCATCAGTTGCAAGATATGTGCGAGCAATGTAACCTTGGAAAGTTAGAGCAAGTACCTTGATGGGTGAATAAGATAGGGCATCTTCCTCTGACTCCTCCACTAGGGAGCTACATTGACTTAGGTCTCCCTCTAACTCAGAATCACTGTTAGGATTATATTCTGAGCATGAATCTGTAGGTGGAGAGCGTTTGCATTGCATTGCATCCAGACTTGATTTCAGTCCCTTAATGCCATGTTTGACAGCCATGGCATTGTTCCGCTTTATTCTTTTCATGCGTGCAGGCTCATAATCATTATGATGTTGTTCAGAATCTGAGATTCATGAAAACATAAAAAGTAGTCAGATTATCTATGGAATGCATTGCGGATTCAACTCGAAGAGTGTCTCCCTATAAACCCCTGCATATGCAAAGTTCACCATCCCCAACCGTGCTGACCAGACCACACACAGAAATACAAACCCCATATGTCTCTATAACAGGCAGGCACACATTTCAAAACTCTAGTAGGAACATTAGAATCATATGAAATTCATATTTGGACAAATAAACTAAGCAATTATGAGTGGCGTAATGTTTAGCTTCAAGGGTGGAGTGTTGGTAGTGCGACACAAATTGCAAGTAGGCAGATTTTATTCCATGTAAAAGATCGAAACCTATGTAAAAGCTGGAAATGACACTTTCTTTCTATACAATGCAGTGTTCGTAACCCACACATGATGGAAGAGATCACATAGAGAAATACTATTCACTCATGTCTATGGTTCCAGTATTTAGAAACAGGGTGGTCCACCCTAAAAGAATATTTACAACAAATATGACAAGGAAAGCATAGATGTAGTGAACCAATCATTTACTTGTGAGCTTATTAGGACAAGTATGCAGAATTGTAACTACAGTAAGAGACCGTCCAAAATCTGAATGAAGAAGTTTGTCTAGCACTTATTGTTTACAACTAATCGACATGAATAATTGGATATTATAACGAATGAGTAAGAAAGACAAGTAAAATTGTCAACAAACCTGGCTTGCGGTAGTAATCAGGTCAATGTCACTCGACCAACAATCCAAAATGACTAGTTTACATTAGGGCCAGAATTTTGAAAACCACTGTGAACTTTAGAGGTACTAAAGATTGCGAAATACATTTGAACCATTAAGTGTAGGTAGCACTGAGCACACAACAAACCCTAATGACAGTCCTGCCTAATGAGTAATGAATCAATTAGAAAATGGGTGATGAGGAGGGCTGCTGAGTGTTGAGGGCGTATCTCGGGATAAATCGGGTTGGCTTGGTGGGTGCTGCATGCACGAGCCTGAGCAATTGGGAAGGTAGGCAAGGTGGTGCGCCCGAGCAGCGGTGACGCTGTTAGGCGGCGGCTCTGACCTCTGTTAGTCCGGCGTCTCCTCCTAGAGTCATGCCGTCCGGGGCGGCAAGTCGCCGTGAGGCAAAGCGGTGGGAGCGAGTAGAGATCGAAGCCTTGAAGAACAGAGAGGGGAATCGGGGCTGGGGCGACCCAAAATCCCATGGTGGGCGGCCCACCGTGGGCACCTATGAGATACACACCGGCGGCGAACATGCATTTTTGAAACTAATTTAGGAACATTTAGCTGACCAATTAAACAACTCTATTTTAATAATATCATATTCGTATTTGAACAACTAAGCTTGTTTAGCTTGATGGCTGGAGCAGTGTTATTATGACACGAAGCATGTATTATGATCGTATAGTGATCATAAAAGGGGGAAACTCTAAGCAAATTTTTTTAGCAAAAGAGGGTTTCCCCTCCGATTTCTATTAAAGAAACCACCACAGAACCAAGATGATCAATTAAACCCTAAGCATGATCAATTAAACCATATTATGGCTGTGCCATGGCAGATTTGAAGCTGCAAACCAGAGAAATGATATTTAGCATCCATTGTTTGCTTCGAACTAAGAACTAAATTCTAAGAGCTGAAATGAAAGTAGAGTAACCAAGTTAAGATCTATTTTCTGGTTGAGATCAAAAAGTTGAGGAGATATGAAGTACCACCTCTCTTGCGGCTCCGTGTAGGCATCGGGGGTGCGATGGCTATCGGTGGCATTGAAGCAGATCTGCGACGGTAGACGGGTGCATCGGGGGATAAGTCCCGTTGCGGTGAAAGAGAAGGTTGTGTGAGCGGCCCCGGCAAAGAGGACGATGGCGCCGATGAAGCGAGAGGACGCGATGCAAGGCTATTGGTCCGTCCCCGTGGATGAGAAACAACCATCTCTAGCAGTGGACGAAGCGATCTTGGTAGGCGCTCCGGCATGGTGGAGGATGGTGGCGATGGATGTGGTGGAGGACGGCGGCGATGGATGGGGTGGCGGATGGAGGCTGGTGAGGGGATGGGGTGTTCTATCACAGACGGTGTATGAATGGGAAAATGGAGGGAGAGGTACGGGCAACCATGTTTTTGGGACGCGCCTGTCTGAAATATGGGAAAGTTATGAATTTAGCCCCCGTTTAAAAGTTGGACGTCTCGTTGGTTGGGGATAGGACGGTAATCTCGCATCTCGCCAATATTTGCCCAGAGCGATTTCGGGCGAGGAGAGGGTGGTTGGCGCCCATGGTTGGCGTCCACGGTGTATGAACGGGGCTGACAGGTAGGGCGGTTGTGTCACGTTTGTGTGAAGTTACAAACCTGCCCCTATTGAAAATATTTGCCTACATCGATTTCGGCCGAGTCGAGTTTGTTTTGCCGCCCACCGTGTATGAATGGGGAAATGGAGGGAGAAACAGAGGTCTTTCGAATGAGCTTGAATCAAATGTGTTTTGCCGCCCATGTTTGGCGCCCACCGTGTCGGAATGGGCTCAGAGGCGGTCGTGTCACGTCTACTTGAAGTTACTAACCTATCCCTATTGAGAGCAGTGGAAATCGGGCCGATGGATTGCCTGTGTAAGGGGTAGACAGTAATTTCCATCTCCCAAACACTTGGCTTCGGGTAGACGATGTGGGAGTGGACATTTTGCCGCTTCTTTCAAATTTTGGGACAATAAGCATCCACGTCTACCCTCGCAACTAAATTCGAATCTATTTGTATTCCTATATGAATCTTTATAAATCATTCTATGTGTTTTTATATATCTTCAAAAGCACGACAAAGATGTATTCCACTGTCATATATGAATATGATTTACAAATGTCGATACTCGAATTCAGAAGCTAGAATCCAGTTTAAGGTGAATTCGAATATTTGGAACACTTTATGTCCAACTCAAATGTCACACGCAGCATAATGTGTACTCCCATTTAGATATGTACACAAGCGATGCATCAAGATTCAAATACCGAGTCAATCAACCAATAATGTACACAACAAACGAACATATAAACACTTATATAGTATATGGATCAATAATATCAACTAACATACATAAGCCAGGCATTGTACTTTTTTTTGGCTACAACAGATCCTTTTTTAGCCAGACATCTTGGTCCTTTCGATGCGTGCCACTTATGGTCCATCTATACTACTACTATTGCTGAATGCACATTCAGCCCGATTGGCATATTTGTAGGTCTGGCACATCAATCCAAATGAAATGTCTCCGAGTCTTATCAATTAATACAGACTTGTGCTCAAATAAAATTACAAACCAAAAAACAGAAAAAAATATATATTGCATGATCTCTAAAACAAATGGTTTGATTGATTACATGAACAGACAACACAAAGATTATTCAACTATGGAAAGAACATTTCACCTATGATTTACCAAGTAGGAATTTAATTTCCTTTTTTCCTTCAGGACCATAACAATCTGGTCAGTCTCAGCTTGCTTCGTTTTGAAATCCACCAAATATTTAATGATTGTCTTGAGTACTGCTTGTGATTGTGCTGTTTGCTTCCTCAACATGTCAACTTCATCTCTAAGTGCAGAAGCAGAATCTCTTTCTACCACTAGTTTAGCCTCTAGAGCATCAGCAGTTGGCAATTCATAATGCATGATTGGGCGGTGCCACTCTTTGTGGGATGATGCAACGTCCATGGGGACCTCACTCTTTGATCTTGGGCTAACCTATTTTGCCATTAAAGTTCCGATTGGATTCAGAAAAGTTGAAGTTAGCAAAACATCTCAACTGCGAGTTATAACAGCAAACCAGTTAAACAAACAAGGAATTAAAGAGTTTCAATTGGATCTTTGAAAAGTAGTTATTAACATCATTGTAACCCATTTGTTGCAGCAGCAATGCGATTAAACAAACAAGTAGATATTTAAGTTAAAGCAAACAGGTAATTCTTAACAGTAAGTATCAAACACATAGATTGGCGCAGTCTACAATATGATTAACAGGCTATGCCATGATGTAATCAGTAGCAAACTAAATTAAGCTAAGCAATGTAATTGAACAATTTTGCAATAAGTGGCTAACTAAAATTCGAGAAGCGAGTGGCGAACTTATGCTAGTTCTTTATGCAGGTACACTGCAACTTCTTTTTCGCTTAGAAGGTTGTGCGAAGGAGTCCATGGCATCAATTGCTTGAATCGCAGTCCCAATACTTCTTTCTTCCCACACCGCATGGGTAAGTCGAGTGGTTAATCTGGTAAGATGGTGCGTCCTGGATATGTTATATGAGGGCGTGTAGTCGACTAGTTGTAGCCAAACACATCACATCGGCTTTTATCTTGTATATCTCATGCGATTACTTTTGGCATATCGAGATCTAAGCAATCTACAATAGGATGTAAAGATGTGTCATCCTTCACATTATTGGCGAACTCAGTTCATAGAAACAAACAATTCAACCATTACGTGGGTAAAACAAAAGCGCCCTCGGAATATTTTTCACCATCCAATCATACACGCAAAAAGGCGGCGCCACCATAGGGGCTGGTATGGGCGGCCGCCTCGGTGGCTGGAAAGTGTGCACCTAGTTTGAGGCGTCGAGTTGGCCCACACTAGTTTTGTTCGTCCCAACGCATGAGCAGCAATGTAAAAATGAAGAAAAATGTTTGAATTTGGATGGGCCAATAACATAAGTGCAAGGCAGGCCCTATAGCAGGCTCATGGCCCAAGCAGCGCCTCCCATATCGATCGACAGCAGGAAAAATCCCAATTCATTCGCTCCGACCTCGATCTGGTTCGCTCCTAACCTAGCCGCCATTGGACAGACCGACACAGCACTTCCTCGCGCCCTCGTCGGGCGGTCGCCGAGCTTCAAGCGAGCGGAAGGACAAGAAGATGAAGATCCAACCACAGGTGTAGCTGCGTGGGAGGCAGGCGGCAGCATGGGCATGGCATCGAGCTTGCGCAAAGCAGACGGTCATGACTTGCAAGAGTAGCATGCGCAATGAGCAAGTATATCACATCCCTAATTATATCTAATTCAACTCTTCAATTTCGGCCAATAGTTAAACTGACGGTGTTGTAAAACTGCTTGTATGTAGGGAATCTATGAGATAATGAAACCAATTTTTACTTATTTTATAACTCCCCAATCAATCTTGAATCGATGAATCTGATGTATCTAATCAAGTTTCGGTGCAAACATACAAGCTCATGTTGTTCTTGAGCACTGAAGTGTCTAATGAGCAATTTGCTAATGAAGGATTTGATGCAAACATTTTACATGCTCACAGTGATGAACATATAGTGTCTAATGAGGGATCTAATGCAAGCATTTTGCAAGCTCATTGAAGGATTTAGTGTCTAATGATGATCTACTATGTTGAGAGAGACATATATTTGCAGGCATTGATGACAAGCAAATTATAGTGCATTTTCATAGCTTGAGGAAACATCGAGGCCATCTACCAGAAAGTCCCCGTATCATGACAACATAGCATAAATAATTTTCTAATCTGTTGTTTGAAACTGTTGGCATACTTGTGCAGGATAGATATATTGATATGCAGTTGGCGCACTGGTTATACGTGCAATTACACTTCAATATTTTCAGCCAGAGAACGAATAATTAAAGCAGGTACAGACCATGTTTGTAGTCCTTGTACACCATGTTGCATTTTGTGTTTTTTGGTGCTTGCATCATTTAGTGTTTATAATCTGAACTGCTTTGGATCATTAGCTGGTTTTCAAAGTGCATGTAGCTTCACATTTCTCAAGTTATGTTGATTTCCGGAGTGCAAGTGCCTTCATATTTTTTAAGTTAAATATTCGCCCCTGGTAACTTGAATTCGTGGATCAGCCACTGCACACAAATCATACACGAATGCCAGTACGAATTAAATGAAATGCAGGGACTTATGCTAGCTCATTATACATGCTCACTGCAGCTCTGCTTGCGCTTGGGATGTTCCATGTACAAGTCCATGTTACCACTTGCTTGGATGTGCAGGCCTTGTGCTCCTTGCATCCCCCTCTGCATTTTGACACGGCGAATGGTTGATCAAATAAGAGAATCGATCTTGATGTTATCTGGAGGACAGATACTTACAAGGTTATCTGGGGTGTGCGGGATGTGTACCAGATCCCGTAAGCGCCGTCATGCTTCGCTAAAAATGGATTTTCTTGTTTGAGATGATATCTCCGAAGAAATAAGAGTTAAAGTCGAGTTGCATAGGCGTGTAAGCTAAGAGAGCAGTGAAAGGATACCCAAACATCGTCGGAACAGTGCACAAGGGAGTGATGTGTGGATACCTAGTTCGGGCCGGCGTTTGGGCATGCTCATCTAGCTAGAGTGCGGGTCGCTTGAGCCGTTGAGGTGATGCCTGGCGTTGGCTGGCAGCGCCGGATGCAGATCTTGAGTGGCAGCGGGCGCTTCTGATCAGTGTGAACGAGACCGTTGGTGAAGCCCCAGCGGCCTCGGGGCGGAGGTGCGACGATGTGCTCGGTGAAGTAGCCCGGTGAGCTGGGAGGCGGCGTCGGTGAAGCGCACCTGATGCGGTGGAACTTCGGTGTCTGTGAGGCACGTCGGTTGCGGGCCCGGCGTTGTCGATGGACCACCGGTGAGGTGTCGAGGCGTAGATGAGGTAGCTCCGGTGCGGTGGTGAAGCGCGACCATCGTCTTCGACGCTGTCGTCCAAAGACAGGGTGGGGAACGGTGGGGAAAGAGGCGAGGCGAGGGCGATTCGAGGGTTGGCGGCGAGTTAGGGATTTGAGCAATCTAAGCGCGGAAGGGGCGGTGGAGAAGAGAGATTTTGCAGGGCTGGAATTGGGGCTGCGGATATTTCAATCAAAGCGTGGAAGAAGCGAACTTATATTGTCGTCGTCCTTTTTTTTGGGGGAGGGGGTGGGTGGCTGGGTGCTACTGCGTCCGTCCGACACATCGACCACCCGACAAGACTATGCTTTGGTGCCTTAAGGCACCTGCCTTTATGTCCATGACATGTGGGCCCAACAGGTTCTTTGGCCCACATGTCGATCCTAAAAGGCAGTTACCTTTAAGGCACCGAAGTAGCGTCGAACCCGACACGACCCTGGTCTGCCTGGTGCGCCTACATTTGAGAATGCAAACGAATCTTCTTTCATTTGCAAACGAATCTGCATGTATTACCATGGTCGTGTTTTCCTTGCAATAATTAGTCATTCGAAATGAGATACTCCATCCGTTCACTTTTGTAAGTCGTTTCAGACAACTTAAAATGAACTGTTTTGCACATTGTCTGAAATGTCTTCAAGGTCTTATAAAAGTGAACAGAGGGAGTACTACAAATTAATTAATGAGGAGTTATTTGAAAAAAATCGAAACGGTACCCATGCTAACGTGGATTAGAGTGTGTGTCACATAATTAGTTATTTGAATTAGAGTGTGTGTCACGTAGTTAGATTTTTGAATTAGAGTGTGTGTCATGTAGCGATCTCAAATTCTAATGTGGATTTCGCATTCCACTGTATCCATGCTACTTTTTTAATACAAATTCATATGTATATGATGAACACCATGGTAGTGAGAAAACTTTTGGATGGATTCAAACATATGACCTACAAAATAGCACAACAAATTGAGTCAATGTCAACTTTTCGAAACTTAGTATGGCACGAATTCGAAATAATTACCCGTATGCCTGGTCCTCGGTTCAAATCTTACAATGTACACGAATTGGAACATCGATATTAAGTCTCGTACTATGTACATTCAAATGTTGTTTTAGCCCCCCCTCCCCTTTAAACGCTACATACTTCCTGTGTCAGTCAATCTTCCTCTCCTAACCACCTTAGGAAGCTATCGGTTTCAACACACGTTCATTCTTTCTCTCCATGTTTTGATCTCTAAGTCTCTCAACTACACAACCCCTTTTCCACTCTATTACCAAATGTATTTACCTCACACACCCGCCATTGCACCCCATGCGGAGCTCTCTCTCTCCCCCTCTCCCTCTCACCCTCTCGCGCTAAATACATGCATTGCCTATGTAGCCCCCCCAACCTCTCGTGCGCACGCAAGCACGTTGTATATCTAGGTCACTCCCTCGAGACTGTCTCACTCTTTCTTCCGCACGGCGGGCCACACTCGCTCAATCTCGCTCTTTTATCTGAGTCTCGTTTAAACCTTGTTTTCTTTCACACACAAATGATATATCTCCCTCTTCGGGCCTCGATCGACACACTCTATACTCTCTCACGCAGATTGTCTATCTAGGTCAGTCCATCCAATTCGCCGCCACTCTTTCGACCTCATGGTGGGCCACGCTCTCTCTCTCTCTCTCTCTCTCTCCGTATGTCTCGATTAACCTCGCTCTTTCTCGGACAAAAATGATATATCACCATGTTTGAGCCCAATTCGACCTATTCACATTGTATACTCTCTCAAGCACATCGTCTATCTAGGTTACTCTCTCCAACCCGTCTCACTCTTTCGATCGCACGGCGACCCTATGTGATCGGTTGACCTTGCTTCCTCCCACGCACAAAATATATCTACACGTGCATGTGGATGGATCATCTCTCAAGCTCTATCTTACAGCCCTCACCCTTGCCAAAATCTCAATCGGACAATATCTCTCTAGAGCATATATATTTATTCAATGAATGTCGGACCACACTCACTTTGTCTCTCTATCTATATGTCTCTCGATTGACCTCGCTTTCTCACACCGTATCTTCCACGTGTTGAAGCTACTACCTCTCCATCCCTCGCAAAGCCGGAGCTATTTACATTGTGAGGGGCACTCCAACCTTGGATTAATTTGTTTAGGCATTTATTCCGGTCGGTTTAGATTATATTTTCGTAGCATTCGACCCACAACTACTCCAAACACCGTTGCAACCCATGCAACTGCCCTAGTTGATTTCCCTCTAGCTCGGCCATCGCTCTCTCACGTCCTTTCTCGCCTTCAACGTCACACCATGGTATTATTGAAAAAACTATGTTGTTCTCTTTAATTATTATAAATAACCTACAAAACTACACACCGATAGTCCACTTGGAATGGAACAAATTTAGACCCACAAATTAAAGTGCTACAAACTACACAGGGGACCACATGGCATGAAACAAATTTGGACCCATATACAAATTAAAAATAAAGGGCGAGGATCGAACATGCGACCGGGCCTTCAAGCCGCATGTCAATAGGCAACATACGTAGAATAGCAATGTTTGTTGTACCCCCTTTGTTCACATAATGTTTTTATATTACCACAGCCTAATTAATGGATAACATGTAATATTATTTTCAGTACTATTAGCCTTCACTTACTGGTGGGTTCCATGTGTGCTCTCTCTCTCCTCCCCTACGCATTTAGGCGCACGGGCAAACAGGAAGAACTCGCGGGCGATGTTGCCGTTGACCATATCTGGACGCGTTCACAAGTCACGACACCAGTTTCACGTACTAGCAGCACTAGTCAGTGTGTACGTGCAATGCACGTTAATTTGGAAGTATATGAAGTCCATGCGGATATTAACTAATAGGATATTATTTGCATGTTGTCATGTGATTAGCACTATTTTTGGCATGAAATTAACTGCACGCTAAAAGTGTTGAGCGCTCGACATTGAAGCAGTCTAGGTCGTTGGATGACAAGGAATACATGTGGCTTGATGATGTTTTATATTTAATATGATACGGCTCTAGCAGAACATTCAATCGATCAAACCATGCATTTCGTTCAGTCTGACTCCGACTTTAAATTATACGATGATCGATATAAAATAAACGGAAATGATAAACGTTCGGATTTTAAGCATGGCAATCCAAACGTTTTTCATGGCAAATTTAAATTACGCGGCGGCGCGGCGGCGTCTCGCGGTGGGAAGCGGCTCCTCTGCCGTGCTACGTGTGTCGTCAGACTCTTGACCAGCGGCGGCGGCGTCTTGCACCGTTGTTGGCGTACTCACTGGACATTGGCCTAGCTTCAAGGAAGGCCAAAATGTTACGGACTTTGGAAGCGAAGTGAACTGGCGGAGGCGGCGATCGTTGGTGCAAGGAAGCGGTCGACAACGGCCATCCATGCCGCGAGGGGGCACCGCACCAGCGAGGACATGCGTTTTCAGCGGCGTGGCGGAGACATTCGTGTGCACGGGCACCGGCTGCGGCAGCGCCTGTCGGTCTGCAGCACGCGCAGCGCATGCAGGTGCATGGGCATCGGCACGCACGGCGTCGCGTCGGTCTGCAGCGCAGAGGCGCATGCGCTGGCAGGTGCACGGGCGCGTGAAAGTCGGCAGGGACCTCGTGGAACCCTGTGGCATCAAGCTCGGCGACAATGTGCGGCTCCCAGCCCATCAATGCCACGGGGATGGGCGTTGGCGCAGTCGGGGCAGCGGGAGCCGGAACGGGAGCGGGGATAGGCGTGGCATCTTCCCGCAAGGCCAGTTCAAGCTCGTCCCGAAGCGCCTTATGTTCTTGAGACTCCGGCTGGGTGTCTTCCTCAGGAAACTGGAACACTAAGGGCAGACCATCGTGATGCGGCATGGCGTATGTTTAGGTCAGGCTAGTTGGAGGTAGACGAAAGGAGAATCGGAGTGGAAGAGAGAGGATTGTAGCGATACCGGGTAGTGTGGGGTTGATTTTAAATTGCAGCGCCGGCGACATTAAAAGTGGGAGCAGTTGGGACGATGGTGGGCGGCGGAGCCTGGTCAAAGGGCTCGCCTCCCGGTGAGGCTGCACAGTGGTCTGCTCGCATGCCTCCCTGACAGCCGGCGCAACGGTCTGCTCGCACGCTTCCCGTCGACTCACATGCTTGCTGGGACGGCACCTGCGGATGAGAAGCGGGGACTCGTGGCGGCACGTAAACGCCCTCGGTTTCAATAGTGAAAGTATTCGCCTTAAGGTGACATGTGTTTGTTCCAAAATACCTAGGCTCTTCATTTGTGCAACTTGTCATAAGCAGCTTGTCTCGAATTGAAGAAAAAACATACGAAGTAATATTTGTGCCATATCACGTGACCATGCTCAGTTTCAAGAATTTATGCTCACTTTTGGATTTTCTGAAATTTAAGATCCGGGATTCGAAACAATATCATAACCTGCATCATGCAATTAATTTTCAAGCCATACATCTGTCCTGTTGTATTTCTTAAGAAAGGATTTGGTCAAACATTTTGCTTACTTAGACTTCAGACAAGTTATATATGCAGATTAAAAGGATAATCCCTCCGTACCAGTGCATTGCCTGATATATTAACTCAAGTACTAGGCATGAACAAACGGGCTCAATTCTGTGCTCATCCTGGTGTAGTAGTAGTAGTACTAGGCAATCAAGTTGACGGGTGACCTTGACGAGCGGCGACCGAGGGAATTGAACCATGCTCGGCACGGTGGGTAACGTTGTCTAGTTACTAAAGCATCCCTTCATTGTTCATCGGTAGTCATTATGGAACGGGGACATGAGGGGAATTTCCTAGGGCTGGAATTACGGCGCGGATATTTCGACTTGAAACGCCGAGGCTCGACTGGTTGGGGTTGCCTAATGTGCGTACCACGCACGCCACCGAAGGACAGGACCACGGTTTTTTTAGGATCAACATGAGCCAAGGTCTGGCTGGTACACTGTTGGGTCCTACCATTCGAGAATACGAAAGGAACCTTTTAAATTGCCGAACGAATCTATGTGTATTACAATACCCTTATTTTCCTTGTAAATACTAATCTCAACATGGTAATTGATTTATGATGAGTTGTTGAATTAGAGTGAGTTTGTGATATAGTGATCTCAATGTGGATTTCACATTTCATGGTTTCTCTCGTAAGTTTTCCAATGCAGATTCAAATTTAAAAGATGAACAATAAGGAGGTGAGAAAAGTTTGTATGTATCAAGCATATGACCACACACACACAGAGACACAGATCCACGAACACAACAACAATCCAATAAGTATAGTGCATCTATTTTTCCAAACCATGCATGTATGACACGAATTCCAAAATACTCCTTCTATTCCCAAATACTAGTCTTTTAGAGAGTTGAACAAGTGACTACATACGGAGCAAAATGAGTGAATCTAGACTCTAAAATATGTCTATATACATCCGTATGTGCCAGTCCATTTGAAGCCTCTAAAAGACTAATATTTAGGAACGAAGGGAGTAAAATGTAAGATTTGTGACCCAACACCTCCTCGGTGGTTTGAATGGTTTTTTTGCAGAAAAGCTCCAAAAGAGTTCGGCCACTGCTTACAAGCACAAAGACTGCTCAGATGCCATTGGATCTCAGATCAAACGACCTCCAAGCTCGTATCACCGTAGCATCCAAGCTGCGATAGCACCTTATGTTTTCTCGCACGAGAGAGGATGAGGTGCTCCCGCACCGTAGATTCTATGGTGATACGAGTTCACTGACATCTAACGGCACACAGTAGGAGGTTTGAATGTTTTTGCAATATACGGCTGATAGAGTTTGGGAAATGCGCAGAAAGTACAAGTACTACGCATGTGCCATCGATCACCGATCATACGACCTAGATGCTCATATCACCATAGCGGGTAATTAAGCTACGGGAGCACCTAATATGAGCACCGGGAGCTGTTGGATCGAAGATGCAGCGGCACACACGAGGCCTGAATGTTTTATTTGCAAAAAAACCTTTGGAGAGTTTGGAAGTGCGCATAATTACAAAGACTACTCCCAAGCCATTGGATCTCACTTCCAGCGTGTAAAACTTCATGTCACCATAGTATCTAAGCTGCGGGGTGGATGTGATATTCTATGCAGCTGTCATTTTGTTAAATAAACTTGCAAAATACGTGTAACTCGTGCCGTTACTTGTCTAACCACGCGAAGTGTTTGTTCAAAAAAACCATCCTACACTGAAATATCGGAACAACACACGGGGGTCCCACTTGTCATTAATCAAATTTGGACCTAAAACTAACAAATCTGAAAGACGAGATTCGAACTGGCAACCTGGACTACAAAGCGTAAGTCGATAGCCTAAAAAATGAACAGTTGTTGGCTTTGTCCCATAACTTGATTTTAAATAGTACTTGCGTTGAGTAGAGTAGAGGGAGTGCCTCGTCAACACGTGCATGACCGTTGTCTCACTTACTGGTGGGTCCCAGGTCTGCGATCTCAATCTCTCTTCTCTCCATCGTCTAACCTTTGCACGGGCACACACGAAGAGCGGCGCTAGCTTGCCGTGGTGTTATTACAACTCAAAAAAAAGCTTGGAAAATAGAAGAATCGCCTAGAACAAGAGACGTTGTGGCTGGTCGAGATGGAGCTAACCACATCTATCCTCCGTGCCACGTTTGCATGATGAAGTTGTGTGGCTAGTGGGGTGTTTTTCGACCGGCCGCTGGGTCCCGAGTCGAACCATAGGTACTACGTCGTCAGTATATTTTTACGCACATTTTTCCTCCGTGCGAGGCGTGGCACACCCTATCGCGCGGTTTCGGGGTCCTCCCAGGTGGTGCACGCATATATTCTTCCTGACGTGGGATGCCCTACCGCGCGTTTTTTGGGTCGTCCTCGGTTGTAGTGCTGAAGCAAGTAAATGAGTCGTCAAATCACGAAAGACCACCTTTCCTGCCGAGTACATCAGTGAAGCACAGTGGCTAGCTAGTTGGGCTAGTTCGACCGATTAGCTAGGCCGCCGCCACATTTGTTTTTTCACCCCTTTTTTATCTACTTGCCGGCATGTAAATTTAAATATCCACCGCGGCGTTGCTCTGGTGTTTGGGTGCGGCAGGATTTTTAATTTTTTGATTGACGGGAGCAGGCGCGGCAGTATTTTAAATTTTTTGATTGACGGGAGCAGGCGCGGCAGCAATTAGTCACGATGACTCCGCCTGTAAAAACCCACTGCTCCCTGATGTGAGAAGTCATCGACTGGTGTTTTACCGTGGTGAAAACCAAAAGATTCCCTGCTCCCTCCGCCTTCCCGTAGATTGCATTGCCTTTCAGCCGTTTCGCCCCCTTTGCTTCCTCTCCCCATTGCTTCTACCTGGTGCCATGGCGGCGCAGCAGATCACGGAGTCCGAGGTGGGCGCTGACCACAGAGCTCCATGCCAGGATGTGGAGCTCGGGGCCAGGGCGTGGAGCTCCATGAGCTCAAGGGGAGAGAGTGCCATGCTCCTCCGTTATGTGCGGGAGTTCACGGAGCTTCAAAAGCGGCATCCACCACAAAGATGCTCGGCGTCGGCGGTGTTGTTGCAAAAGCGGAGATACGATAGGCCATCAGGGGAGCCGGCTGGAGCGCGAGCGGGCCGATCGTGACGAGGTCAAGGATCGCCTCTGCCACTTGGTGAACCAAGTTGCCACGCATGTGTTGCGGCTGCGCGATGCCTACCGTCGTGCTAGCACGACGATGTCGGCCGTCGGGCTAAACCCGTTCGACCACCCGGTCGACTTCAACGAGCTGCGGCTTCCTAACCTGGTCTCGTTCTTCACCTATATCTCCGAGGAGCTGAGCCGTCTCCGCGCGATGGTGGGGGCTGAGCTGGACAAGGAGGGGTTGCGGGCTGCCGCCGCCGTTGCCGGGCGAATCCTTTCAGGGCTCCATCACCGGAATCCATTCGTGCCATTGGACGCCGTCTTTGACGAGCTGGCTCCCGTCGACCGGGAGCGGGCTTTGTGGGTGGTTGCACCCTGCATCACCAACGTCGTGCGCCTCGAGAAGCAGAGGGACTTCGATGGTGTTTAGGCGCCCTCTGCATGGGCATGTCCATGTCTGATCGCCACATGACCGTTGGATCAAACTCAGACGGTGCAGATAAGTCACTGTAGCACAAAGCGTGTGGGTGTGTTTGGTTGCATTCTCATCTCAATATAGTTGTTTCCTCTTCGTGTATTTTTGTCAACCTACTAGTGTGGACTCCTGCACCCTTCATGCACTCTGCCGAACACCCAAAAGTGGGTCGAGAAGGGAACTTTTGCTCCCATCCCGTGCACCCTTCATACACCCTGCCTAACACTATTCGTGCTTCATATGGTTCATGTTTTGTGGAGTACTGTAGCACCGTACTCTCCGTGCGCTATGGACCTAGTTCTGTTAACATTGATCTCACCGTTCATTCTCGACCGGACAGTCGAAAAGAATAAAAGCGGTACTATGTTACATATAGGAGTAGTTGATATGCGCACAACATCATTTGTTATCGTCATATCTTACTAAACTAGCAACAAGATTGTGTAGTACTGACGTATGAACCACTGCACATGCCTAGTAGTAGGAGCACTGTGTATGTTCAAGTGGCTGCCATGTTTCGCGCTCCTCCGTCGTAAGAGTGGAAACGCTTGCTGTAATCATTTTTTTCTTCAGAATGAAAAACAGTGGACACGCTCTACCGTGCGGATCCTCCTCCACCATGCACTAAATTACTCACTTTCACCGGCGTGTGGGACAGCCAGCACACAGGTCCACCAGCCATGCACTAAATTACTCCGTAGTAGAGTGACGGTAGACTACCCGATCGAACCGCCGCATAATGCCCAATGAGCCGTCAAATCACAAAACCCCTCCTTTCCAGTGATAAGTTGGACTGGACGAAGCAACCATCATTTCACTCTTCTCTCTCAGCTTCCTCTCTTGAAGAAAACCCCCACTCGCTTCGCTTCTCCCTCATCTCGTTCCTCCTTTCACTCTTCTCTCTCAGCTTCCTCTCTTGGATGGGCGCCGAGCACCGGCCGACGTGATGTCTATGGCTCAGCCCAAAACCATCGAGGCTCATGGTACCAAGAAGCGCAAGCACCCACCGAGACTACCACAGACAAGCTCAAAGCCATCGCCTATCCAAGCCCCCTCTCCGGGATCCCTCATTAAGCAAGTCGAGTAATGTCTCTTGTTGGCGATCTTTTCTCGATCTTGATCGTGTTTTTCATCTAACACGCAGTACTAATCTTGGTAGTACAACTCTACGGGTGATCTTGCATGTGATTTTAGTGTGCCAAATAGCGGTTCTAAATTCCTCTTTTGAACAAAACATGCGAGAAGTTGACACTGATTTCTTATAGATTACTTTCAACTACTCCCTCTGTCCCAAATTTCTTGTCTTAGATTTGTCTAGATCCGGATGTATCTAATACTAAAATGTGACTTGATACATCCGTATCTAGACAAATCTAAGACAAGAATTTTGGGACGGAGGGAGTATTTTATGAACATCAATGCTACCTTTTAAGAGGTATAATTTGCCTCAAGAACTTGTGTTATGGATATTGCATGTAATCCCTCTCTTGTCATGCCTTTTGAAGACATGTTCTAGTGTCTTTGTTCACTCATTTACGTGCGTATATGTAGTCATATATGGAGTATAATATCGAAAATCATCTTATATTTCTGAGCGGAGGTAGTAATAAAATATGGTTTCGTTTGAATTAGAACCAGGTCTGCGGTGGAGATGAAGTTCTCAAAGTCATGTCGTGTGAACTAGAAGACCGATGATGAGTTCTCTTCTTGAACTATCCAGCTCTTTGTGTCCTTATCGCCACGTGTCTGAACTAGTGTTTTCTGTAGCATGGTTGTAAGGCGTGTTCTCAAGGCTGTACTTGACCACAACAATTTCTGGCTGTGCCTTCGATTGTGAAGGTGTGGTTCTTGTAAAGCTTCCCAACAAATCTGATGCGGCCTGTCTTCATCATCATGTTTATGAGTGGAAAGACCACTCTGTTAGGTTCTCCAAGGTTGACAAGATGGTGATGGTGCATGTAGACATCTCACACGAAGTCCATGGCCTAGTCGGTTATCGGGTTTCATCCGTAGGTCGGTGGCAAGAAATAGTCTGCGAGTTTAGTTAGTGCAACTTTGCTTGTGCGTAGTAAGTACTATTGTTCGATTACTTGATTTGTGTTTGTGAACCTGTATTGTTTATTAGTACTGCGCTTTTGGTGTGTGGTCAGTCCCGAGAACGGTCGATGTTAATGTCATCCACTCAATTGATCTGTATATTTTGAAGTATCCAGATCATATTTTTGTGAGGACGGTTTATCAATTATGGTTAGACTCCAATATCTGTATGCATTGCAGGGTTTATCGCACCCACCAGGATTTCAGGTCCATGGATGTTCGGTCCATATGATTTGTCACGACCTTTGGACTGTCACCTTGTGGGAGTAAGCGGGGCCCTGCATGCCACGCGTGGTTAGACGATCAATCTTCATTTAGTACTTGATTTCCTGGTAAGGATTAACTCGTGTCACATAAAGTAAATCTTATTGATTTACTCTCTAAATCTTATTGATTTAATGTCATGTTTTCTTTCTTTTCCTGCAATTTTACGATGCAGGTTTTGCCATGTGACATTCATCACAGAATAAACCGTTTGGTTTGCTCTCGATGGCTATTTTGCAGGTTTCACTTCTTATGTAGTGTCGATGCTTGAAGTCACCGTCCATCACTTATATTTCTGGAAAAAATTGGATCAATCTGTTGTCGAGTACAAGCTGAATCCTATGATGAATTGCAGTTTGGTTTAACAAAAGCATACAATTAGTCCTTCTCGCGTTTAAAAGAAATGAAGAAAAAACTGGATCATGGTCACGGATCCTAGTCAAGTTAAGCTGATCATAGCAGACCGGACCACGATCGCCGCTATCTCGCACAGATCGATCACCCAGATTGCTCTAGCAGCGATGGCGGCGGCACTCGATCCAATCGGTGAGGATTGGGCACCGACCGCGTCGGTGATCGGTCCCGATCTACCGAAGGATGGGGCATCGACACGGCACTGCTCGACACGGCACCAGCTCTACAAGGAGCACCATCTCCAGCAGGAGCAGCGGCTTCGCACTTTGCACCAACACTTGCACTTGCATCTGCTCCGGCCCGTGCAGTTGCACCGCAATGATGGGCTGCAGTTCACACTTCATATACCAAAGTCCTTACAAAACCAACCATGTCCACCTCCTTGGTAAGCATTGGCCGCCCAACTGCTTCGTTCTTTTTTCTTTCCATGTTGTTTCACATGATTCACTGTGTTGATCTAACTGTTTGGGTATGTCTTCTTGTTTGCAAACAGAGAACTCCTAGAGCAACGAGGGAGTTGTTCAACAATCCGGGCGACCGCGGCCAAGTTTTTCTTACCATGCGCAGCCTTGGTGTGAATGAACCTGCTCAATATACCGTAAGTACAAAGGATGGTCGCATGATGATTGATGCTAAAGGATGGTCAAGGTTCAAATCTAAATCATATCTTGCAGTAGGGGATGACGTCAAAATCGAACTTTCCCGGCAAGGAGAGCTGGTCCAAATCAACTTTGAAATTCTTCAGTAGTAGCACGCAACTGCCGAACTAATCTATCCTCTAAGAGATTTTGATGTAATAATCTGGCATGGTGAAACAAGTGTCCTGTGTGTATAAGTAGTACGACAGTATTATTTATCACATGGTATATCCTTGATAGAATTGCAACTCTTATTGCTGGTTAGGAACTGTCGTTCGATTTCATTCCAACAGCTATTGTGCTTTATTCAATTTTGTGTATTCGCCTTGCGACAACATCTAAAACCAGCGCCGTACCGATCGCTTGCAATATGAAAAGCGCTGAGGTAGAACACATGGGCCCCCAAACATGCGAGGTCGGCCCATGCCCAAAGTCGAACCGTGAGCCTATCCGAGTATTATATTCTCAGTGACCCCTCATAAAAATAGCTGAACCCCCATAATGCCCGTGCGTTGCAGAGGGAGTATATTTCTCGGCAAGGTGAGCCTGTGATATAAAAGATTTGTATATTTCTTTAAAGGGGGAGTATCTCTCTGTCAAAATATATATTTATGTGTAACTAGTTACTCCTGTCTTTCTACTTCCTTTCTACGATATGTGGGGCAACCGCAGCAGGGTCCACGTGCCATATGCACAAATTAGAGTGCACAACTTCACGGTAGACACACCGGTCGTAGCACATGATAATGCCCAATGAGCCGTCAAATCACACCCCCTTTCCGGCTTAAGCGATGAAGTCGGACGGACGACTGCAGCAATATTTCACTGGCCTGAATCCCGTCTCCCTCGTCAGCTTGTTGAGAAAACCCCTCTCGGCGATTGCATAGGGTTTTCTCATGGAGAACCAGTCTGAATTCTTCATCCATCCCGAAAAATCCAAGTCCCTTGGTGCAGGTAATCCTAGGATGGCAGCCGCCATGTTGATGCATTTTTCTTCCTCTCGGATCTAGTGTGTTTCATTTGCGATTGCCCAAAGTGCGAGTACCCTACAGGTTTCTGCGCCCTCGGCGAGACGCCACACTTGTTCCTTCTCATCCTAACACAGCATTTTGAAACGCGCACAATATGTTCCTAGAATCCTCTTTTCTATCCGGGAGGGTGCGGGTTTTTTGAACATGTTGTGTTCTCATATTATTTTTCCTGCAATGTATTATTTGCTCTGCCAAAACACATGTACTCAAGATGCTTGGCCTTGCCATAACTGAATACACTAGTTTAATGGTCACAATGAAGACAAGCCATGGATATAAGTTCCAAGTTGGGTTCATGAACCAAGAAGATCGCTGCTATTTTTATGGCCGAACTTGGATAAACTTTCTCAAGTGTTACGGACTGAAAGTTGGCGCACGAATGTTGATGGAAATAGCAGAACCTGGTCTCATCTTCACTGCGATCTTCCACCCCGACGTCCTTCCAATTGTTCATCCATGTTAGTTTTGTATCTGGTTCTTTCTTGTTGCCTCGATTACTTCTTAATCCACCTATTCTGTCTAACTAATCACAATTTAACTTTAGAAGTAGCAACAAATCTCTCACGAAGATGCTACTTCTAACTAATATTTTCTTATAATTGGTGGCACGTGTAGGTTTTTTCAGAGTTAAGCAGTCTGCTCGTTTGTTACTCTGTAATAACTCGGTTGTTACTAATGGCACTGAAGTTGACTGGATCGACATCCACAAGTTCCTACACTTTATTGATCCTCTTGAGGTCCTTGTGGGGTGTTTAGATGGTGGGAGGCCACGTGGGATATGTGTGCCACTGCTGCACTCGTTGAACAGGTCCAACTGTGTCGAGAAACTTATGGTACGAGCTCTTTTATATTATATATGTTGTTCATAAACTATTGCTTATACACAGTTTTACAGCTTTGATCTTCTTGAAACAGAGGCTGCGAGTTCTATTGTTCCTATCTGAGATGCACGACCATGGTCGAGTTAGACTTGCACTTGGTCACAACATGATGTTTATGTCGACCTACTCAATTCCCCTTGGAGGTGAAAAGATACTTATTCATTGGTGGTCTCAAATAATGAAGGCCCGTCCATCTTGGAGAATAGGGCGAGAAGATTATGTTCATGCTTTTCCATGGCTCTAAAGCGAATATCCTGTTTATTGACCATGTTGTGAGATGAAGCCGCTTTCAGAAGGTTGTGGATCTTGCGGGGTGGCGCTGGGCCTTGTCACGGGGCTTGGCGGCCTCACCCTTGGTTAGCTTGTAGGCAAAGTAGCCTTTATTCGAGGCGTGCTTTATGCGGTTGAACTTTGTATAAGTACTCATCTGCTTTCATCTTTGGTTGTTAAGTGCCTGCTAGTTTGATTAAGGTTGTTAAGTACTCCTGCTGCTTTAACGATGCCGTGTTTCTTTAGTCTGTCTTCCTCCGGCCGCCAAAACCAAACCAGCGCCGGTGGGGCCGCCTACTTCCGCCTCCGGCGGCTGGTTGTGCCTCGGCACTTGCGCATCGCCCCCCACCATCTCCTAAATCGTTAACGCCGGCGTCCTCCGTGCGCTTTGAGTGCGCTTCGCCCTGGCAGCTCGCCCTCTCGCGTTGTCAACATGGTCAACAAACAACGAGAATCGGTAGAAATGCGTGGAAGGATAGCGGTAGGGGCCCTGCGTCGGTGTATGGAAAAATAAAATGCTTCCTCCTAGTGTTTTCGACATCGGGACCCATGACATTGTGGCGTATATAGTCAATAGACAAGAGAACATCACAAGATCGGTGACACACAGGGCGTAGCTACTCGGCGATATTTTTTTGTTTGGTATTGTTGAGGCGGGCAGGATTTGAGGCGGGTTGTGGCCCGTCTAGCCCAGGCTTATATTTTATGTTCACCATGTGACCAGCCCAACTATTTTTCTTTGTGAAAATGAGCCTAGTTTATTTTTTCTCAAGAATACCCAATCCAGGCCTACTTATTTTCTACACCACGATGAACTGCAACTCTTTCAAGAGCGCCTCCAAATCTTGAAACTAATATGAATTGGGTTGTAAATATAAAAGCAGATGACAAATTGGCAATTACTTTATAATTTCTGATTTTTCACATTTTAGATTCCTATTTCCTTTGGGCATTAACCTAATTTAAATATATCTTCAAAGTACTTTAAATCTGGCTCGACATTTTGGTATTAAAATAGTTTGGAACCCACGAGAATATCGAAATTGGCCCTGCCAACCAAAAAATAGCGCAATAAATTGCATAAGAAGTTGCCATGAGCTATATATAAATTATTAAAAAAAGAGGGGTGGTCGACTTGTGGGCTGTTTAGTTGGCGCGTATGCAAGAATTTTTTAGTTATTATATCGTCAACAAGCGATTCTAGCGGACGTAACTGTTGGATGTCAATCCAACGGCCGCCGTCATTTCTTCAATCTCGATCTTCTTGCTCCGGCCGCCAAAGCAGCGCCGGCGGGACCGCTTGTTGTGCTGCCGCCTACCAGGCCTCAGCGCCCCCTACTACTCCCACCGCTGGCCAGGGCATCCCTCTACTCACCCACACCGCTTGTTATTCTGCGGCGACGGCAGCCTCACACCGCAACCGAACCGGTGAACCCTCGTACTCCTCTCGCGCGGCTTCCCTTTGCGCGTCTTCCCCGGCTCCGCGTCGTCCCCTTCCTAGGCCTCGCCGTCGTCCACCGCCATGGTGCTCTCGATGCGGCGTGGTCAATGTGGTCAACGACCGACTTCCATGGGAAGAGTACTATACGTGGAGAGGCTGACAGCTGGGTCCACGGCAGCCGCAAGGAAGTGCCTCCTTATCACGCGGAAACTAATTATTCCTCCACCTGACAGCAGGGACCCACCGGACGGGCCACCAGTATTTCGCGAAAAAAATGTTTGCTCCTGACTGCTTGGACCCATAGGACGGGCCACCGTATTTCGCCAAAAAAATGTCCCACCCGCTGTCAGCTTGGACCCACTGGAAGTGCCTCCTTATTACGCACAAAAAAATGAATACCCCTCGCTGGTGGGACCCACCTTGGTGGGAGCGACTTAATGGGGCTACTAAGTTGGCTGGGACGGATGCCTTTGTCAACTTTAGTCAATATATGAACGATTCTAGCTCCAGTGACCGTAGGATGTCCATCCAATGGCCGTAGTGCTTCTTCAACCTCTGGTCTTCTTGCTCCGGCCGCCCAAAGCAGCGCCGGTCGTGCCGCTTTGCTCCTGCCGCCCGTGGCATTTGTGATGGCGCTGGAGCCTCACGCCCTACTACTCTCACTTGCTGGCGGCCATCCCTCTATGCACCCACACCCCTGTTATTTTGCGGCGACGGCAGCCTCACACCGCAGCCGAGCAGGTGAACCCTCATACTCCTCTGGCGTGGGCATCCATCGCCGTTTCTTCCCGGATCGCGTCGTCCCTTCCTAGGCCTCACCGTCGTCCACCGCCTGGTGCTCTCGGTGCGGCGTGGTCAACATGGTCAAGGAATGGCTTCCATCGGACGTGGGCTGACGTGGAGAGGCCGACAGTGAGTCCACGACGCGGCAAGGAAGTGCCTCCTTATTACGTGGAAAATAATGATTCCTCCACATGACAGCTGGGACCCACTGGATGGGCCACTATATTTCGCGGAAAAAATGTTTCCCCCTGACTGCTGGGACCCACCAGCTTCATCTTCGCACTCAAGGAAGTGCGTCCGGGCAAAAAAACAATTCACCCCCCAGACTGCTGGGACCCACCAGCTACACCTTCGCACGCAAGGAAGTGCGTCCGGGCAAAAAAAACATTTGCCCCCCTGACTGCTGGGACCCATCGGCTACATCTTCGCACGCAAGGAAATGCGTCCGGCAAAAAACGATTCGCCCCTTATTGCTGGGACCCACCAGCTACATCTTCGCACGCAAGGAAGTGCACGGCGGTCGGGACCCACACTGGTGAAGGGTGCGTAGCGTTGTCATTCAGTGTGACGTATGCATTACGCATATTTGGTCGTTGTAGAGGCGCCGCGATGTCGTAGTAGAAGGCGCCGCGTAGCATGTACACGTCATTACAGCGGCGAGGTGCAAGAAAGAAAATCGACCGCGTATGTGTACATACGGGCGGGTCTCGAGCGCCCACTCGAGCATACGTCGGCCGGGGCTCGTGTACATGGTTGGGTTGGAACGAGAGAAATAGCGTCGTCGTCGTGTTCATGGGAGAGCAACGGAGTGCGTCGTGCTCATGGGGAGGCAGCGGAATCGTCGTGTTCATCGGGAGGCAGCAGAACGTGTAGGAGCCAACGGCTTGGGCCGGAGCAGGCGATGGAAGCGAGGCACGGCATACCGCTGCCAACGGAGAAGCGAACCTCCTATGTTCAGAACAGGGTCTTGTTGACCGGGAGGGATGTGGCGTACCGCAAAACGGAGGAAACATACCTCCTATGGTCGAACGGGGTTCCTGTTGATCGGGAGGGTGTGGCGTGCCATAAAAACGGACGAAATGGACCTCCCTACGGTCGAAACGGGGTCCCGTTGATCGGGAGGGTGTGGCGTGCCGCAAAAGCAGACGAAACGGACTTGTGTTGGAGCGCTACGGTCAAACGGAGTCCTGTTCGCCGGGAGGGTGTGGCGTACCACAAAACAGGACTCCACGGGATCTGTTCATCTCCACTTTCGACCTCCTCCAGCCTCCATGGGCTACCGTCGACCTCCTCCAGCCTCCACGGGCTTGATTAGCAACAAGAGCGAAGAATCGCTCGATTGGGTTCGATTAACAGCCATCGATCGATCGCTCGAGTTCGATGAACGCGTAACCTGCGGTCTGTCCTTCGGGTTGATTAGATCCCGCCTCGCTCGGGTTCGATTAGAGCCAACGCCTCGCACACGCCAGCAGCGTCTGCGTCTGAGAAAGCAGCGCATCGCCGCCCCGACCTCCCACCATAACAGGAACTCCCGAAATTTTCCTCCCCTCGCTTCTACCACGGTTTTTTCATCATGGACGGCCCAAAGAATGTCATGCAGCTGCATCTCCAGCCCGCCCAGGACGAAAAGCCCATTTTCTGTCATGATTTTTTTGTCATAGAAGTAGGAGCCCACCACATCTATGATGATACCGGGTTTTGTCACAATTATCGTCATAGAAGTGTCATATGTATGACAGGAAAAAAATTCGTTCGGCCCAAAATGTCACGGATGTGTCTTTTTTTTGTAGTGAACAGAGGCGAATGACACCTTGCTTCCGAGGGTTTGAACGTATTGCATGAAGACGCGACTTGTGAATTGGGTGCCATTGTCAGTGAGAACTCTGGCGGGTACTCTGAAATGGCACACCAATCCTTTCAAGAATTTGCTAGCTGACTGTGCGGTTACCTCCCTCACAGGCTCAATTCTGGCCACTTTGTAAACTTGTCAATTGCGACGTACAAGAATTCAAAGCCCTCGGTGGCATGAGGGAAGGGGCCCAAGATGTTGAGCCCCTAGACCAAAAATGTCCATGACAAAGGGATCGTCTGGAGAGCTTGAGCAGGTTGATGCATGTTCTTGGAATAGAAGTGTCAGGCTTCACATCTGGTGACAAGCTCAATCGCATCTTGGAGGGTCGTGGGCTAGTAGAAACCTTGCCAGAAAGCTTTCCCAACTAAAGCTCTTGATCCAATATGGGAGCCACACACGCCTTTGTGTATTTCTACCAACAGTTCCTTCCCCTCTTCCCGGCAAATGCACTTCAATTTCACACCATTGGGCCTCCTTCTGTACAATGTGTCATCGACAAATTGGTACATACTGGCCCTCCGGGCTAATCTTTCGGCTTCTTCTTGCTCCTCGAGAAGTTCTCTAGTTTGGAGGTAGTGGACTACGTGTCATTCCCAAGTTGGAGCTTGAGGCTCGACAACAAGGACAAACGACACCTCCTCGTTCGTGGGAGCGCATATCTTAACTGCAAGAACCTGTGGTTCAGCGGGAGGGTGCTGCTCACCAGGCGAAGTGGAGTTATCCCCGGCAACCTCTCCACCGCGGGTTTTGGGAAGCCTTGCCATGAGATGCTTGCCGGAGTCCAATTTCCTCCTTTTTCTGGCCATGATTGTAAGGGATACTGATGGTTGAGCCAGGTGGAGAACAAAAGTTAGCGCACTTCGAAAGATGGTCAGCAATGTTGTTTTTCGCACGCGTCACGTGCTCTACTTGTAATACATAAAAATGCTCTTCCATCTTCCTCACTTCCTCTACATATGCTTCCATTAATGGACTCTGGTAATCCTTGTTTACTTGTCTCACTACGAGCCGCGAGTCTCCATGAATGATCAACTTCTTAATCCCCAAATTCGTTGCAATTCTGAGCCCGACAAGGAGCCCTTCATATTTGGTAGTGTTGTTGGTGGCCTTCTCCTGGGAAATATGGATCACATACTTGACGTGTTCACTAGTGGGCACAACAAGGAGCACGCCAGCCCCTGCGCCTTGTAACGAGAAGGCACCATCCAATACAAAATCCATTCTTGGGGCACCTCCTTCCCGGGGATAACTATTTCTGGGGTCTCTTCATATCGAGTGGGTGTCCATTGTGTAATGAACTTTGCCATTGCCCTTCTTTGAATTGTTGAGGTACTCTCGTACTTCATACCAAAACTTGACAGCTCTAATGCCCATTCAACTATTCTGCATGTGGCCTCAGGGTTCCTCGGTATGCGTTGCAAAGGGAAATGACTGACAATTGTGATCTCGTGGGCTTAGAAGTAGTGGCGCAGTTTCCTTGAGGCCATGATGAGGATGAAGATCAACTTTTGCACTCCAGAGTACCTTGACCAAGCCACCTGCAATAGGGAGCTAACAAAGTAAACTGGCTGCTGCACTACCTTCTTCTTTGTCATGGCTTCAGAACTGCTACTGCCAGCTTGCCATGTTTCTCCCTAATGTGTACCCAACCTTGTTGTGACCGGTTCAGTCCCTTCTTCGGCGAGGACACTAACTGCGGCTGTTCCTTCATCTACTTCCCACTGCGCCACTAGCGCAGCACTAACCACTTGATTGCTTGCTGCTAAGTATAGCAGCAATGGCTCTTGTGGTTTAGGAGCGACCAAGGTGGGAGTAGAGGAAAGATAGGCTTTCAAGTCTCATAGCGCTGCTTCTCCCTCCGGGATCCACTTCATTGGCCCTACCTTCTTCAGAATTTTGAAGAATGGCAGGGCACACTCGGCAGACATGGAAATGAACCTACTCAGCGTGGTAACACATCCAGTTAAACGCCTCACATCCTTGATTGTCTTGGGTGCTTGAATCTGGTCGATCGCTCTGATCTTATCGGGGTTGGCCTCTATCCCTCGGTGAGATACAAAGAAGACAAGTAGCTTGACAGAGGGAACGCCAAACACACATTTCTCAGGGTTCAACTTCAAGTTAATCTTGCGCAGGTATGCAAAGGTTTCTTCCAAATCCTGAATAAGTGTTGATTTGTCCTTGGTTTTGATCACTATATCATCCATGTAAGTGTCGGTGTCAAAACTGGCAGATCTCGGGTAGGGTGTCCCGAACTGTGCATCTGAGGATCGAAGGTAACACGAGACAGGGACATGATGTTTACTCAAGTTCGGGCCCTCTTGATGGAGGTAATACCCTACTTCCTGCTTGATTATCTTGGATGAATATGGGGTTTACAAGAGTTGATCTACCTCGAGATCATAATGGCTAAACCCTAGATGTCTAGCCTATATGATTATGATTGCCCCTACGGACTAAACCCTCTGGTTTATATAGACACCAGAGGGACCTAGGGTTGTACAGAGTTGGTTTACAGAGGAAGGAATTTTCATATCCGAACGCCAAGCTTGCCCTCCACGTAAAGGAGAGTCCCATCCGGACACGGGAAGAATTCTTCTATCTTGTATCTTCACGGCCCATTAGTCCGGCCCAGGTCACATAGCCCAGACGCCCGAGGACCACTTAAACCAGGACTCCCTCGGTAGCCCCTGAACCAGGCTTCAATGACGATGTGTCCGTCACTACAGGAATCAGCTACTTTGCCATCTGCCATGGCGGACGACAAAGGCATGGATGGCGGACGGCAAAAGGGGACGACAAAGTACGGGACGGCTAAGAGTTACGTTGCCGTCTGCTTCGGGCGGCTGATGGCAAAGGGCTCTTTGCCATCAGCAGCGGACGACAAAGAATGCAAACGGCAATAAATGCGTTGTTAATCCGTTAGGTGGTTAACGGCATGCCTTTGCCATCCGCCGAATGATGTTAGCCGACGTCACTACACGGCAGGCCTTTGCCGTCCGCCGCTGTAGGCAAAGTTTTTTTTCTCTTTGCTGTCATCCGCTGTAGGCAAACTAAGGTAAGCATATTGGAGGAAATAAAGCTAAGTCTAGGTCTTTATGCATTTTTTAAGCAAAAAACTAGAGAAACTTACCTTGATCATGGAGGTGTGGGAGCGGGCTGGCTCGTGCCAGTAGCTGGAGAAGGATCGTGTGATGCTTGTGTGGAGTTACGCTGCACCAAAGATCATTTCCAATGTTTCGTTAGCATGATGACACTCAAATGTTAAGACTAGCAAGTAACGTCCATTCAAATTAAACTCACCGTGGTCTCAGGAGCAATCTCTGGATCAATGGCTATGGAGCCACGGGACCTCCCGCCACTAGATATCATCACCTGCTCTGGATTGTAGGGAATCTGGCTCGGGTTAAACTCCTCCCCTTTCCTCGCCTTCCCCTTGACTTGCTTGTAAGAGGCAGTGTGGGCCATGGCATATAGGTCGTACCCCTCTGGCACCTTTTCCATCTTATTGTAGCATGCCTGAAAGAGAGAAACAAAGTAAATTAGTAATTAAAGGGCTCAAGCTAGCATGATGAATGAATTGCATTAATCATGAAGCAAACCACACCCAATTCATTGGAATCGATATAAGCTAGAGCTACCTTGATGGTGTGGCACACCTTCAATTTGGGCACGTTGTCCTTGGCCTCGATCGGCTCCCTTCCATCTTTCAACACTGCGATGACAAAAAGTAAGCGAAATTAGTACAACATAAAAAAATACCGACATGAATAATAATATGTATATCACTTAAGTGTATCATCATCAAGTACAACATAAAAAATTGAATACGACACTACTAATAATCTCGATCAATATCATCAATAAATGCATAATCATCATCATCACTATAATCAATGACGGGCTCATAGGGTTCGATGGCATCAACATGTGGAAGGCCACCTTTACGTGTCGGTCAAGCATTGAGAGGTCATCCGCAATAACCTCTTCTTGTTCCGGATCTTCTTGTTCCACCTCCGGGGTGATGTGGGATTCACATCCACCGTCTACTTCAATGTTTTGGGGTGAAGTATACGGTTCTTGAAAGCGCTTTTTGAAAGACGTGTCTCTTGGAAGAATTCTCCTTCATATGTGTGCAGGTTAATGTGAGGTTCATAATCCTCTTCCTTTGGGGAGATAGTCTAGCGTGGCGGCACTTCATAAGCGACATCCCAACCTTTCAGATTTGGATTAGTTTGGCAGGCCCACGGTAGATAGAATACTTGGAGTCGCTTTGTTGAGCGTAATATAGACATCAGGAACATCTAAATGGGTGCTTTGGTTGATTTCAACTAGCCCTATATGTTCATGAGTCCTTCTAGTCTCCTTCGGTTGAAACCAATAACATTTGAAGACTACGACATTCGGTGGGTTTTCACCATAGAATAGAAGTTCATAAATTGCTTCAACTCTCCCATAATACTCGGTACCTCCTTCGCCGATGGCAGATACACAACAATTTGTAGACTTTCGGTCGGCCATAGATAGCTCTTTGCCATAGGTACGAAAGCGATACATGTTGTATTTGTCAAATGAATGGACCTTATAGTCAAAACCATTAGCGACTTGTCTCAATTCGGCGTCCATAGACTCTGAATTAGCCTACAAGTTTAATATGAAAGGATTGTTGCATTACGCACAAATTAGCGAATGAAATGAAATTGTCTAATAGAATTTACCGTTTGTTTGAACCAAGAGATGAAACCGGGATAGCCGCCTCCTTGCTTTGCGAGAAGCTCATACTCTTCGACGGAATCCTTTTGGATCACCGCTCCATACGAGAATAGGGCGACGTATCGACTGTATGAAATATCCAGGAATAAGAGCAGTTCAAAGGAAATAGAAGTTGTGAAACAATGTACCGAGAACTTACTCGATGTACGGCCGCACCTCTATCAGGTTGTTGAAGATATACAACGAAATGGTCCGCCATTCTTCGTTATCCAAAGATATTGGATTTGAAACACTGGCTGGTGCGAGATTCCCTTTGAATAGGCTGAGGTTGGATCCACCATTTTTAGGCTCGTCGACATTGTACGAGGCTTGGATTATGCAAATGACGATTTTTGGTTTCAGTAGTGTGCTGTCACGAAGTTTGCCGCCTCCTCGATGATGAATGCCTCAGCCATCGACGCTTCAATTCTACGTTTATTTTTACATTTTTCTCGAAGAGTCTTCTGCATCCTCTCAGTTGGGTAGCACCAACGATTTTGCACGGTCCCCCCCAATCTTGCTCGGTCGGGAGATTCAAAATCAAATGCTGCATTGGATTAAAGAAGCCCGGTGGAAAGATCTTCTCTAACTTGCAGATCAACTCCGGCGCCAACTCTTCCATTTCTTCTAGCACGCCATGCGATAGTTCTTTCGCACAAAGAACACGGAAGAAATAGCTGAGTTCTGCCAGTACTAGCCATTCATCCTCAGGGATGAAGCCACGCAACATCACCGGCATTACCCGCTCAATCCATATGTGCCAATCATGACTCTTGAGACCAAATATTTTCAATTTATCAAGACTCGCTCCCCTCTTTAGATTCGCTGCATACCCATCGGGGAACATCAACTGCATTTTCACCCACAAGATAATTTCCCTCATAGCTGGCCTTCCAAGATTGAACCATGCCTTTGGCTTCGTCGATTCTGCTTTCCTTCGGTTCTTTCATGTTTTGTAACGGCCTATCACATAGCGCCTCGGATCGACTCTAGCCTTAGTATTATCCTTTGACTTCCCATCTATGCGAACAATGTACCAAAAAGTGCCTCGGCGATATTCTTCTCGATGTGCATCACGTCGATGTTGTGTGGGCAAGGAGGTCTTTGAAGTAAGGCAGATCCCATAAGCATGTTTTGTGAGTCGGCGTGCTTTCGAATTATACCCCTTGAAGTACCCTAGGCGCTCTGGATGCGGCTCGAGAGTGTTTAACTGATCCAGTGTCTGTTGGCCTGTCAGCGCAGGTGGTGCGAGTTTTTACAACTCTACCTCGATGAAGTTCTTCTTGTCTTTCCTGAACTTATGGCGAGGATCCAAGAACTGTCTATGCATGTCGAAGCAAGAAAACTTGCGACCGGCCTGAAATAGCGAAACTCAAGAGCTCCCTTGCATGTGGGGCACGGGAACCTTCCATGCACACACCGCCAGCGAATAAGCGCATCGCCGGCAATTCATCGCGTCAGTACATGTACCGGATACCGCATTATGAAGTTTCGTTTGCTATAGGCGTCGTATGTCTTGAACCCATTATCCCAGGCTTCTTGCAATTCGTCCTTAAGCGGCTGCATGTACACATTCATATTTTTCCCCGGATAGTTGGGCCCTGGAATTATCAACGTCAAGAAAATGTTCTTTCTTTGCATAATCTGTCCGGGGAGATTGAGTGGAAAGAAAATACAGACCAACAAGCTGTATTGGGCTGTCGTCATACCAAACACACTGAACCCATCGGTGCTGATGCCGACTCGAGGATGCCTCGGATCTGCCGCTTTGTCGACATGTAATTCATCAATCTTTTCCACGCAACACCATCGATGTGTGTACCATCATCAGATTCCCATCGCATCTAGTTTGGTTCTTTTGCCTGTTTTGTGCCATGTCATCACATGCGCCGTCTCTTCGACCATGAGAAGGCGTTGAAGTCTTGAATGCGATTGGCATATACCAAGAACACTAACGGGATTTTGGTGCATGTCTTCTCACCCATACCGTTGTCTACCACAATATACCGAAGACTTGCAAATGGGACAATAGTTCAAGTCCGCATAGTCAAGCCTAAATAAGGCACATCCTTTCTCACAGGCATGTATCTTCTCATAGGGCATCTTAAGTGCACGGAGGATTTTGTCCGACTGGTACAGGTTTGCAGGCATTAGATGGCCTTTGGGTAGAAAGCATCCAAATACTGTTATAATTGCGTCGTAGCATTCTCTGCCCAAGTTGAACTGAGCCTTTGGAGCCATTACTTGTGAGATGGCATCCAACTGAAAAAGCTCAGTGTGCTCGTGGAAGCGAGCGTTTTGAAGACTCAACATTTCATTGAAGGCCTTTGCAAATTCCTCCATCTCCTCGTCTCAATCCCGAGCATCATCATAGTCTTGCACCATGTTTTCCATCCGGTACCATGCTCGTCGGTGCGGCGACGATCCACCTCAGCTTCGATCACGTTCGGTAGACTCACCATGAAATGTCCACACCGTATAATCGGGCGTAAAACCATTCTTCTGCAGGTGTTTACCCATTTCAGCCTCTGTCCTCTTTTCCCAATTGCCGCATCGAAGCAGGGGCACAAGTTTTCCTCGGCCATTTGCAATGCGGCTTGCACAAACCCCTTGGTTTTTGTGAACAATTCAGCGCTCCATTTGTTACGACCAAGATGACGGTATACATCCACGCACGATCACTCATCTTGACTTTCAGAGCTCTTGGACACACAACAATTATATATATAATTCACCATGTATATATTCATCGCTTGATCTACTTTGTCAATTTTATTACGTCCATGCAACCTACAATCTAATAGGTAATGATAGGTCCTAATCCCACTCAGTATGTGTAGATTGGGTTCATTTTCCCATGCTATGCTCGGATCCGATGCAAAATTTCGGCAGCACCTCGGCTGTTCTCCCGATACACGTCTCTCAATAAGCGAGAGGATGTGTGCCGGAGAACAACAAGGAGGCAATCGACGAAATTTATGCGCCGATCCGAGCAAAGCATATGGGAATATGAACCCAATCTACACATACTCGGGCTGTCCATGGATAGCATTGGACAATTCGGAAGAATCAAGGTTATAAATATGCAAGTGCATGCATATTTATAACTATGACGCTTTCGAACGGGAGACACATATTGGTTACGCATACTGATGACTCAAGACACATATATAGCTAGCTATCAAATTTCATCGGCACGAACACCGGAACATAGAAAATAATTAATGGGGGAGGAGGACATGTCATTTGTGCTCACCCATGAACGAAGGGGCAGAGCTCGTCAAACGCACGGCGAGGTCGTCGAACACCAAACCTCGCAGCTGTGAAACAACTGCACATTTAAATCAACCCGATCAACACAATTATATATGATGTTTTTCATAACAAAATCGAAAAATATATGACCTAACTAATAATTCAAAAATATAAGAACCCGTCGGCCCGGGGGTCGGGTGTCGGGTGTCTGGATGTCGTGTCGGGGTTAGGGTGTGGTGTCGGGTCGGGGTGTCGGGGTCGAGGGGTCGGGGGTCGAGGTGTCGGGGTCAGGGGTCGGGGTGTGGTGTCGTGGTCGGGGGTCGGGTGTTTCCTTCTATCCTTCTTCTTCTTTCTTTCTTTCTTCTTCTTCTTTCCTTTCTTCTTCTTCTTCTTTCATCTTTTTTCTACTTTTTTACTTCTTTTCGTTTCTTCTTTTCTTCTTCTTCTACTTCTTCTACTTATTCTCTTCTTCTTCTTGTTTTTTCATCTTTCTACTACTTCTACTTCTTCTACTACTTCTAATTCTTTTCTAACACTAACACTAACACAATCTAGAACTAACAATTAAACAGCAAAAAAAATGAAAAAACAGAAGAAAAAAGTAGTAGTCCCTCACCGAGCAATGGGACGGTCGGTGGGGGTGGGGCGGGCGACGGGCGTCGGCGGGTGGGTGGGGGCGGAGGGGTGGTGGGCGGGCCAAGGGTGCGGGCGGGCGGCGCGGGCGGGCGGGCGGCGGCCGAGGCGCCCGGCAAGGAGGTGGAGGGGTGGGCGACGGGCGTCGGGTGTGTGGTGGGGGCGGAGGGTGGTGGGGCGACGGGCCAAGGGTGCGGGGTGGGGCCGCCAGGGGGCGGGGCGGCGGCTGGGCGGTGGATCTAGCTAGGGCGGGCGTGGCGAGAGAGGAAGAGAGAAGAGAAGAGAGATAATGGGCGGGGGGTGGCGTCCGTTAGTTACTCGGCTCTTTGCCGTCCGCCGCTCTTTGCCGTCCGCCGTTTTCTCTCCTAGCGGACGGCAACGAGGTGGGGCGTTAAGTTTTTTTTAAACAGGCGGGTAGGTGGGGGCCACCTCCCTCTTTGCCGTCAGCTGGCGGACGGCAAAGACTCTTTGCCATCAGCTGGCGGACGGCAAAGAAATGGCGCATGGAAAAGAGCTTTTTGTCGCTCCGCCATTTCTTTGCCGCCGGCTTTTCGTGGTCGATGGCAAGAGCTTTTGCCGTCCGCTAGCGGATGGCAAAGATCTGGCAGATGGCAAAGTAGCTGATTCCAGTAGTGCGGCGCGCAGATTGTCTTCGGCATTGCAAGACGGGTTCCTCCTCCGAATACTTCAAAGTAGTCCTCGAACAGAAAATGTTTCCGGCTCTGCAAATCAGGCACCACACACAGCCGCAAAGAGTATAATATTTAACAAGTCCCATCTACTGACAACTTTTGTAGCGAGACGTTACGTCCCTATGCCGGTTATTATTTTGAACCGTTTTTTAGCTTCCCGCTCCATGTTTCGAGATGCGGTTTTCATTGACACGTCTTGTCGAAGCAGAGATCATGTCCCCTTATCGCGGGATTCTCATCAATACGGGTATGGGTAATCCAAAACCGCCGTCCGCACGACCCTTGGGGAGTAGGCGAGTTTTAAGGCGAGTGGGGAGGCGCTTGATATTCGCTGCCTTTATAAGAGGATAAGGATCAACTCTTTCACCCACACCTTCTTCCTCTTTGCCCATCCGTTCTCGAGCTCCAGCGCCCAAGCTTCCATCCTTTCCGCCCCCAAAAAGCACTCCGACCATGTCCAGATCTGCAGCACATGGCAAGTGGATGGCCTCCTCCATCATGGAGGAGAACATCACGGAGCTCCGGGAAGCGGGGTACTTGGCCCAGGAAATCGCCCACCGGCTTCCGGCCAAGGGGCAGATCGTCCCCACCCCGGAGCCCAACGAGAGGGTGGTATTCATCCCCCACTTCATCCGCGGGTTAAGATTTCCCCTCCACCCCTTTGTCCGGGGACTCATGTTCTACTACGGGCTAGATTTCCACGATCTAGGCCCAAATTCTTTCCTCAACATCTCGGCATTCATTGTTGTGTGCAAGGCCTTCCTCGCATAGCACCCCACTTCGGATTATGGATAAAGATCTTCATGTGAAGCCAAAAGTGGTGGATGGTCAACATGCTGAGTGCGGAGGCGCCATGGTGAGCAAACTGTCCAACGTCACATGGCCGACAGGCACCTTTGTGGAGACCGTCAAAGGGTGGCAACAATAGTGGTTCTATGTCACAGAGCCCCGCGACATCACTTGGGCCGCGGCTCCCGAATTCAAGTCCGGGCCCCCAATGCGGCTTACCTCCTGGCTAAACAAGGGCCTGAACTGGGTGTCGTCGAACGAGGTGTCAGCGCTGCAGACGCGCGTCAAGAGTATGGTGGACAAGAACATCAAGCTTGTCAATGTGATCCAGGTGATATTTTTCGCCAGATCCTTCCCTGCCAAAGCCAGACTTGCCATTTGTGGGAGTTCGATCTGGCCAAGCACCAGAGCTTGCAACAGTTCTTCGGCGCCACGCACAAAGGTATCTGGAAGGTGCTTTTCAAGGCCAATCAGACGTGGCCGAAGACGACCGAGGACTGCGGCTATGACATGACTCATCCCGCCAGTTCGGTAAGTTCTTCATATTTCAAGGTGTATCCTCTACCTATGCATTCAAGGAAGATGTCTAAGATTCTCCATTTGTCTTTTCAGGGCTGGATAAAGAAGGCGGAGCGGATCCAGTGTCCGGCTCCGCTGCCCGAAAACCCAGCTATCCCACTTTTGACGAAGATGCTGGTTCCGGCACCCTACAAGGCACCGGAGAAGAAGGCCAAGAAGAAGGGCCAAGAGGCAAGAATCGGCCTCCACCATAAAGGCACTTCGAACGCAACGTCCGAAGATGCCGAAAACCACTCCTCCCCCGCCGAGAACGACGAGGAGGAGGAGGAAAGCAATTCTCCCCCCGAGGAGGGAAGGAAGAAAAGGGCGGCTTCCATGGATCTGGAGGTAGAGGCGTCCAAGAAAGGGAAGGTATCCCTTGCGGAAAATTCCGAATCAGACATCGATAGCAGCACTGAGTGGCGTCCCAGGAAGAAGCCCCTGGCTGGATCATAAGTACTCAATGGCAATTATGCACATCTATAACCAGCTCCTTTACTTCGTGGTTTTAACATGTTGAATCATGCGCTGCAGTCCGGCTCACACCCACCTCCAGCGATCCTCATCTTCGGGAATTCGCTGGATCCAAATGTGATGGACAGCGAGTCGCCTCCGCCGGCCTCCTCCCCCAAGACTACGGACGACGCCGAAGTGTTGTCCCGAAGGACCCTCCCAGGCCAGGGAGAGGTATAGGAGGCCGTCGAGGTGGTTCCTGGGGCTACTGCTGCCGGACACATGGGGGAGCAATCCCCCATGGAAACTGGCGATGGTGGCCATACCCAATTCAACCCCTAGCCGAATACTATTCTTGAGGCCCATATGTCTTCGGTATTAGGTATGTAGCCTCCTTCGAAAGAAGGAGGTGCACCTGTTCCGCCGGTGACCTCTGTCCATCCAGAGGCGTCGGATACCCTGCTAGAACCGCTTCAAGGTGCTTCCACTGTGGAAGAATACCATATCCTTATGGGTACGGTGGTTGAGAGGGTTCAGTCTGCTAAGAGTGGATTGACCGAAGCCTGCGTCAGCCTTCTAACACGCTGTGGCGACCGATTCTCCGGGTATTAATTCCCAGAAAATGGCCCTTGTGCTCATCAGCCCCAGGATTACTGTTAGCTGATGAGGCACCAACTTGATACAGAAACTCCAAGAAAAACACAAAAATATGTGGTACAAGACCATTCTGGTCTGTGAGTACAACAAATGGTTTCTAGCGGTTGATGGCAGAAGCGAGTTGTAAATCTTCAGTGTCTATGGGACTCCATTTCCCACGGGAACAGCTGACCAGGTTAACTCCTATTTTCGCGAGGCTGCTATCACTAGGGCCAATGAGTGCAAGCTCCTGGACTTAGGGGTTTTGCAAGGAGTACTACAAGTAGGAGAAAGAATCTAGGGCCAAAGAGCAAGTAAGACTATGGTTGCTGTACAAATCATCATGTTGGACCAGAATGGAGATGAGATTGATTCACTCAAAAATTTCAAATAACACCACTGGGTTTTTTGCATAAAGTTGAATAATATGATACTGCCAACATCCCATAATTTTGGTGGAAGCTAGAAACAAATATTTAAAAGGGTTGTAGTGTAAAATTGCCCACTGGACCAGAGAATAAAAACATGTGTAGCACTCAAAATATGCAATGAATGAAATATATTATTGCACAAAAGTGATTTAGAGACATCACATGACATCTCCAAATTTTGGTTGATTTTGAGTTAAATTTATCAACTGGTTGTAGTACAAAAGGAGCTCCAAAATTTAAAACAAGTCATTTTAATGAATAAAGCTCAGGGGTGAAATAATTTAACAATTAAATCTCTTGATTGAGAGATGTTTTAAAGGAGGGCATATAAGTCCAAAATGTTTGGAAGGAACCACTTGGGAAAAACTCCTTAATATTAAAAGAAAAGTTTTGAAATCCACAGAGATATTCTTGCAGGCAAAATTTTTAAAACTCTTGGCAAAATTTTAATAACTAAAACCTGGTTAAAATTTTTGGGGTGTTACAGCTACTACCCCCCTTAAGAAATATCTCGTCCTCGAGATTTGCTAAGAGCCATAGAGAAAACAAATACTCCATATGCGTTCGAGCGGTTGTGAGTCTGCTGCCGTGGTGCTGCCTGAATAAAATTAAACTACGTAGTGAGGGGATAAACGATGCAGCAACTCGGGGGAAAGAAATCTCATTCTAGGATTTTCGCGGTTACACAAGTTAATCGTGAAGAAAACTACTCATACTAGTGTCACATCCCAGTTAGACCATGCATTAGGGTGTGCATCATGTTTAAATTTCATTTGAATTTGAAATGGGAAGGCAGAAACCCCGAACACCCCCCTTAATTCAACTAGGGTTTACTAAAAATTATTTCAATGAACCTGAAATGCCCTTCAAAATGCTCATCATCTTTGCTTTGGTTCAGATCCTATGTCAAAAGTGGTGTATCATTTTCTAGGTCATCCAAAGGTCCTTGAATTAATTCTTAAGTTTTTGAACTTGAGCATTTCAAATTATATAAAATATTTAAAATGTCCAAAAATTGCCAAACCAAAATGTTTCATGTTGGAAATATTCCAACAAGGGACCAGGAGCATTTTGGTGAATTTTAAAACTGTTTTGGTATTTTAGAAAACTCCACAAAGTTGCAAAAAATTAGAAAAAGATAAAAGCAGAAAAGACTTACAGGCGCCTCCCTACCCGCCCACTGCCTGCCCAGCCAAGCCGCTGGCCAACAAGCTGCTTGGGCTCGCCAGCAGCAGCCAGTGTTTCGGCAAGGGCACCGCATGGGTGCCACGCACCTGGTCACCGCCTCGCCGCTCCTCTCGCTACCGCCACGAGGATCGCCTCTCTCTCTCCCAACCCCTGACACCTCCTCTCCTCCCCTGTTCCTCTCCTCGTGCTCCCCGCCTTGGCCGACGCCGCCACAGCACCATCGCCAGAATCGTGCTCCCCGCCGTCCGTGCTCCTCCTTACCTTGTCCAGAGCTCCGCCAAGACTCCACTACCCCTAACCAGCCGAGCCTCGCCGCTCAAGTGAACCGAGTCCACCCCACCGACCTCGACCGAGTTCGCCGTCGCGGAGATCCCTTTCAACGCCGCCGTCGCGACCGGTTCGTCCCGACTCGACGAGAGCTTCTACGCGTCGCCCGTGAGCCCATCTACCTCCCTTCCTCCTCTCGCCCTCGAGCAGCGTAGCAACCAACCACGCCACCCGCACTCGCCACTGTGGAGCTTGTCACGACGTGCTCCTAGTCACTCTCCGCCACCCCATGGTGTCCATCACACTCACCGCACCCCATGGGGTCTAACCATGCACTCCTGCACCTCACCGACCCATCTAGCCCCGAGTTCATCTTCGTCAACTCCCCGGCCGCTTAGCTCGTTGTCGGCGCCAACTCCGCCACCCGACCCCAACCGGCTCCACCAACACCATGCTTGCTCCAGCTATCCGTAGCCACCCTCCGACTCCTTTGGTCACCGGAATCACCAAAAGCACTTCCTCCGCCGCGTCGCTCGCGGCTGACTAGTCGCCGGTGCAGCCGACGTGGACCTTGACCACGTGGGCCCTCGTTGACCCCGACGAGTCACTGACAGATGGGGCCCAGCCCTGCTAACTAAATAGGTTTAGTTTTAATTAAACATTAGTTAAGTTAATTACCCCGACACGCGGACCCATCGTCGGTTTGACCTGGACGCTCTGTTGACTTCGACGTCATGTCGACGCATGGTCGACGATTAATCTAATTTCTGGATTTATTCTAATACAAGAAATTCCGAATATAATTCAAATTTCAAATGCTTATAACTTTTAATCAGAACTCCAAATGCAAAGATTTATATATGAAAAATGATCAGAAAAATCCATTCTATCCATTGGTACAGGTTTCATGCATGTAAAAACAAGTTAACCTTGCTGTTTAACCAGAATAGGATAATGCACCTTTAGGGCTATTTCAAATGAGTTCATCCCCTATTATTTCAGCTTGCATTAGGCCAATACACATCCATATTGCCATGTCATAGCATGCATCATATTGTTGCATATTGTCATGTGTGTTTACTTTCGGTATGCTTTTACGTGATAGGTTCTCGCCCGAGGATAACCTCGACTATCCATCCGAAGGGCGTTACTCTACCCCTGCTCCATCGTGCAAGCAACTCATTGATCATTCCGATACAAACCCATGTTCTAGCTTCTGCTCTCGTTTCGCATTAAGACAACGCGATTCAAACTGTTGTGTGCTGCGGTAGTTGAACCCACTTCCTTTGCGTGACCTGTCATTGCCACAAGAATTAGATGAAACCCACTAGTATGTGTAGGAGTTGATTGAGCCATGTTTGTGATTCCTACCATGCTATGCTTGCTATGCTTAGAGTTGTGTCAGTCCGCTCATCGGATGATGAACTGGAGTGAAAGGTTGTGTTGGTTCGAGAGTGAAAGTGTTGAACACCTTTTGGTAAAGGTATCGATGAGAGGCCATGTAGGAGTACATGGTGGGTTGTTTCATTGAAGCCGATCCTAAGAACTAAGATCTATGTTTGTGATCCATGAAACAGTTACTACCACGCATTGGGATCCTTAATTGACCCTCTCGGTTTCTTAACCACCCCTGTTCTTAGTCCGGGAGTTGCAAGTAGTTTCTGGTGTTTGTAGCATGCTGGGGGCCGCACGCAACGCTGACCTTAGAGGTGGGTTGTGTTGCGGTAGGCACGTGGCCGTGTACCGAGTGCCCGTTTGGTATCTCGGGAACCCTGCACACATCGCTCGGGCTGTATGGGAAACCTCGGCGGACTCCTCATGGATGGAACCCGAATAGGCGATAAACCTGGACTAGGGACTTGAGTGTTTAGGTAGGCTGTGGCCGACACCCACGCTGGGCTTCGGCTTGAAGGTTGCCGAGTACATGTCGTGTAAACGGCGTAAGTGGTGAGAGCGTGTGAAGAAGTACACCCCTGCAGGGTTTAATATGATCTATTCGAATAGCCGTGTCCACGGAGAAGGACTTCTGGGTTGCCTATATCAGTTCATAGACAAGTAAATGGATACTACTAAAAGCCTCAAGATAAGTGTGAGTATCGTGGATGGCCCTCTCGTGGGTTGACGAGAGAGGATCCACGGTGGAGTATTGTGATGGTGTTTAGTGGACTCGTGTACGACAAATGCTTTACAAAGTGGTGTCACGTAGGATAGCTTAGCCAAGAGTCAAAGCTGGCTTGTCAGAATAACTCCACCACCTTCTTGAGAATGTGCATGTATGATAGGATTCTGTGGTAAGACTTGCTGAGTACCTCCGTACTCATGTTTGCTTAATTAATGTTTTTCAGAGGACAACACTACCCCCTCCGATGGATTCTATGTAGATCTCGACTTCGACGAGTGAGCTAGCCACCTGTGGTGATCTCGGAGACTTGTGAAGGGCCATTGTAGATAGAAAGGCTCCAACAAGCTTTCTTTCTTTCTAGAGTCCTGTATCGGACTAGTTTGCTTCCGCATGTGCTTGTATGATTGTATGACTTGAGTGTTGGGTCATGTGACCCCTACCTGTATGACTATGTTATGTATGGCTCCTCGAGCCTTTTAAATAAAGTAATTGAGTTGTAGAGTTTTGTTATGATGCCTTGTTGTATTTACTCATATCGGGCATATTATGTGTATGATTGAAATGCTTGGTATGAGTGGGATCCGACAAACTAGTTGTTTATCCTTGGCAGCCTCTCATATGGGGAAATGTAGTCTCGTGCTTCGAGCGATAGTAGTCCGCTACAGCCCGGTTCACCGAGTCCCGCTAGCCCAAAGACTACCGCTTGGACACTTGATCGGCCGGCATGTGTTTCACTGCTCTATGTCTGTCCTTCGGGAAATGTCACGCGGTGGTATTCGAGTCCTTCCTAGCCTGCTACAGCCCGGGATACCGGAGTCCTGTTAGCCAAAGGCTACAGCCCAATATACACGTTGATGACCGACATGCTCGATGTGATTCATGTATGCCTGTCCCCATAGGTTAGCGCCGCTTTGGGTTCACGACTAGCCATGTCGGCCCGGGTTCTTTGTCATGTGGATGCTAGCGACACTATCATATACGTGAGACAAAAGACGCAAACGGTCCCGGGCCATGGTAAGGCGACACCCGTGGGAATACCGTGTGTGAGGCCACAAAGTGATATGAGGTGTTACCGGCTAGGTCGATGTGACTTGGGATCGGGGTCCTGACAGCGTTGGTAGGTAGTTCCAATTGGTAGGCAACTTCTCCTCGTTTGGCAAGAATGCGAAAGGGTCCAATGTAACGAGGAGCCAACTTGCCTTTGATACCGAATCGATGGGTTCCCTTCAAAGGAGTAACCCGAAGGTAAGCCTTCTCGCCAATTTCATAAGTCATAGGCTTATGCTTGCGGTCATATTGGCTCTTTTGACGAGATTGGGCTGTTTTCAATTTCTCACGAACAACGCGAACCTGCTCTTCTGCTTCCTGAATCATGTCCGGGCCAAAGAGTTGTCTCTCCCGGTTTCGACCAGCTTAAGAGGCGTTTGACATTTCCGTCCATAAAGAACTTCGAAGGGGCTTTGCCAGTGCTGGCTTGATAACTATTGTTATAAGCTTAACTCGTGAATGGAAGGCATTTCTCCCAATTCATGCCAAGGAGATGATGTGCTCAAGCATATCCTCTAGGATTTGATTGACTCGTTCTACTTGACCACTTGATTGAGGATGGAAAGCGGTGCTAAAGGAGAGACGAGTTCCCATAGCGTTTTGGAAACTTTCCCAAAATCGAGAGGTGAAGAGACTTCCACGGTCTGAGTTAATCTCTAATGGAACACCATGAAGAGATACTATTCGAGAGATGTACAACTCAGCTAGCTGGCTAGCGGTTATACTCTCACGAACGGGTAGGAAGTGGGCTACTTTGGAAAGACGATCAATGACAACGAAGATAGCATTATTCCCTCTCTTGGTCCTGGGAAACCCGGTAATGAAATCCATACCGATTTTATCCCATTTCCATTCAGGAATTTCCAAAGGTTGAAGGGTACCAGCAGGCCGTTGATGCTCTGCTTTAACTCGACGACAGACGTCGCAATTAGCAATGTATTGAGCGATTTCTCTCTTCATCCTAGTCCACCAAAACCTCTGGCGTAGGTCTTGATACATTTTAGTACTACCGGGATGAATGGTGAGAGGAGAGTCATGAGCTTCCTTAAGGATCAATTGCCGTAGCTGTTGTTTCTTGGGAACCACCAAGCGATTTTCAAAGAAGACAACACCTCGTTCATCTATGGAGAAACACTTAGCAGCTCCGCTAGCAATGTTCTCCTTGATCCGAGATATCCCTCTATCATACTGCTGAGCAGCTATGATTCGATCCGTGAGGTCAGGTTTCGCCACCAGGGTGGAAAGGAATCCTCGAGGAACAATGTGGAGGTTAAGCTTACGAAATTCCTCGTGGAGAAATGGTTGACTCTGTTGTAACAACTAGTGGAAACTAAATACTCGACTCGTCGCACAAATTTAAGGCACTAAGCATAAGTTACAATGTAATATTACATGCTGAACTACCAACACGGTAGTGACGTCTAGAATGAAGATGGTAACTGGACAGGGTCCCGGTAAAATGTCTCTGGTAAAGGGACACACTCTTCTTCTATCGGAGGAAGTGGGTTGACCAGTCGATGTATGCGTCTCTTCGGGTCGGGCCTTAGTGGCCTCCCTATGGCAATCTGAGGGTTGGAATCAGCGAGACTTTGGAGATAATCCATTACTCGCTGGTTCAAATGTTCTTGAGCGATGATGTACTGGATAAGGTTGGCTAGCACTGGGTCTCTCTCAATCCGCCCACCGGGAAAAGATACTACTCCTCCGGGGGCTGCACGGCTCGGAAAGTAATAATATCCTCGCTCGCGGTCATAGGGTACCGTGGATCAAGACGAGCGGTCGCTTTTGCAGCAGCTTCTATGGCTGCAAGCGGGTTGGTATAGATTTCCCCACTAAGGAAACTTCCGCTGGATCTTGGTTGGGGTCTCGGGAGGGATGTGTACTACTGCCCAATATTCAAGTGGAAGAGGTGATTCTTGACTTGAACAGCTCAGATCGGGTGGCTGGGTAGAACCCATGGTACCGCAGTAAAGTCCCACAATATTTTGACAAAACTACCCGGGGTTGCATCCGGGGTTCTCGAGATAAATACTAGGGCTCGACATGGTAGGTAAAAGGCTATGAGGGTGGTGCACAAGGTGTGGGGTGCTTGGTAAGGTCACAAGGTGGCCTTCTTATATAACACCTGGGCTGATTTATTTACCGTGGTGAAAGGTAATAAATATGCGGATTACCTCCAAGAATCGGGTCGTGTCGGGATACACATATCTCATAAAGAGACGATATTACTGTGGGTGTCGTCGGGGTTGGTCTTGGTAGTTGTGCCCGGAAAATGTGCAACTATGTGTCGACAAACCACGCAGCTACTATTAAAACAGAGGCACAACGACAAAGCGGCACTTTCATCGACAAGGTTACATGATTACAAAGCGAGAATACACCGAGACTCGCACTACTCGGGTGACTTAGTCTACCTCGCTTACATCTAAACGGGCCTGCCTCGAGGATGCCGAGGCTTCCACGGGTCTCACCGCTGGGATTAGCCGGAGATGGTGGAGGAACTGCAGGGTCGGGGTAGCTATGATGACCATCGCGGGGATTGTTGGCCACAATCCCGTTGGAGTGTGTTCCCAAAAGGCGATGAAGCACTTATGGGGTCATCACAGTATCTTGGATGATGGCTGGGGCTGACCTCAGGGTATCAATCGGGTGTCGGAACAGACGACCGGGTTGTCGGTGTCGGCCTCGCTTTCTCTGCTATCGGGGCTCGGGCGAGCCAGCTCTCCTCGAGCTGTGATCAGATCAATATTGATTTGATCGAACAAGGCCTCTAGTGCACTTACATAGCGCACTAGGTGCAACAATGCGGATCCGTCTCGTGATTTCCGCTGGCAACTTGGGGGTCTACCATACCCTTCACGCCTGGGTAGTAGTAGAATGAGCGACGCTAACTCGGGCGACAACCGCCGGAGTTGAACTATAGCCTCTCGAGCAGCTAGTTGGATGGCTTGTGGCTCAAAGGAAGTTGTTCTTCCGGTGAACACAGTAGGGCGCTTCGCGATGCACCCCTATCGTAGATGTGCACATGGCCCAAAACCGACGGCTTTCACCGCCCATGGGTCCTTGGTACACAACATATTCTGGGGTTCTTCTAACGCCAGAGAGAACGACGGGTGAGGTTTGTGAGTATGGTCACGAAACCTCCAAGATTGGTTGCTGTGGTCTCATTGTGCACTACGGGACCGGGCATTATGGCTCGGTTTGGGGTAGAGGCTGTGCCGTGCTGGTTTGAGGCTACGTGCCTTTTATAGAAAAGGGACGAGTCTTCCTTCGCAATCCTGCGAATGAGACATTATGGGCACCGGTCACTGGCGCGTGATTGAAAGGCTAGGCGGATAAGTTGGGCACCGACTGTCAAATGTGTCGGGGTCACTGTGTGGCTATCTTGTACGGGAAGCTTGGCTGGGGTTTGGTTAGGGTCTGGTGGGTTGGTTGCCTAAGTTTAACGACCTGGATGGGATAGGATTAGCCAATGGTCAGCCTGGGTCTGATACCAAGTCTGTGGCGACCGATTCTCCGGGTATTAATTCCCAGAAAATGGCCCTTGTGCTCATCAGCCCCAGGATTACTGTTAGCTGATGAGACACCAACTTGATACAGAAACTCCAAGCAAAACACAAAAATATGTGGTACAAGACCATTCTGGTCTATGAGTACAACAAATGGTTTCTAGCGGTTGATGGCAGAAGCGGGTTGTAAATCTTCAGTGTCTATGGGACTCCATTTCCCATGGGAACAGCTGACCAGGTTAACTCCTATCTTCGCGAGGCTGCTATCACCGTTGCTTAGGTTCCGGAGCTGCCAACACGGTCGCTCCTTTCCATGCAAGAAATCTGTCCAAGACAATAGCCAGGGACAAGCCAGTGAGTACTTGGAATGTACTCGCAAACATTATGAACACGGAAATAATATAACAACGATGTTCAAAAATATTTATGCCCATGACGTCTGTCACAAAAGGTAAATGAACTCTGATGCGTGCAAACATGTTATTTGCGAATTATGCAATGATATGGTAGTATAAAAATTATGAAATAAATAACATAAAGGACTTCAAGGAAATGCCACAATCGGGCGTCTGAGCGACACCACGTAAAGGGCTTTAAAAGAAATGCCATAGTCGGGCGTCTTAGCGACACCACATAAAGGGCTTTAAAAGAAATGCCATAGTCGGGCGTCTTAGCGACACCACATAAAGGGCTTTAAAAGAAATGCCACGGTCGAGCCCGAGCGACACCACATAAAGGGCTTTAAAAGAAATGCCACGGTTCAATGGCGTCGAGCGACACCACAAAAGGGCTTTAAAAGAAATGCCACGGTCGGCGTCGAGCGACACCACATAAAGGGCTTTAAAAGAAATGCCACGGTCGAGGCCCGAGCGACACCACATAAAGGGCTTTAAAAGAAAAAAAACAATCATAGTGAATATCCAGGAGGTAGAACCGTCCCAGGGATATTCGATAATACCAATAATATCACGGGTTAGTCCACAACAAAATAATAATCATCGTTATCACATGCCACAAGTCGTAATATCAGTTATGATTTAACAGCTTCACCTTCGAAGACCGACACTAAGACCGACACTTGACCCATCCCAGACTGTAATCCTTAACCATGGACACGGCTATTCGAATAGGTTTAATCTCTGCAGAGGGTGTACTCTTTACCCATGAGTAACGGATTCCTTTAGTCCATCGGGACTAATTCCGTCTATGGTCTTTTTGTTGAAAGCACACCTAACTTGCACACACCAGCTTAACTCACACGTGTCCGAATCACCCACGACACCGCCAAGCAAACTCTAAGTGGGAGGCTACAACCTCGCGTAGCATGGGATCAAATTTATATCGCCGCCTAAGGGGTGGCCTCCTCTCGGTCTCAACCGAACACCCATGCCCCCAGACCAGGTGGCCTGCCTACCAGCTACAACCGGTATCTTCCACCCTGGCCTCTCTGTACGGTGTGTGCCAGAAAGAGGTTGACAACTTATTGAACCGTACTCTACTTGCTGTAGAGATGAGTGGTAGTACGAAACAATTATGGGGGATGCTGGCACAAGACTCGATCTATGGTCGACTCGGGAGGTTTATAAGTTTCCCTGCATGACATGTATAGAGAAAATAATTCAACCAACATAATCACTGCTCACTATACCTTACCATGCCATACCGGACATAACCATCCCGACGGAGACCGGTGACAAACTCATGCCTACCCAAGGCAGAGGTTTTTCCCGGACTTCTTCCGGCATGCATGCAAGGCACATGAGGATGATTATCATCACAAGTGTGTTCATTCCCAACAGCATGGAAATCATTAATATGCATCCATGCACATGATCATATCACATGAAATAACGAGTCCTCCGAAAAGAGGTGATGTTATAAATGTGCCAATGAATACACAAAAATATTATGCCGGGGTTCAGAATGCTTGCCTTCAGGTCATGGGAAGGCAGGGTGCATTTCAAACTCTTGAAATAATTCTCCTCTCTTCAAAAACCCTATTTTAAAAATATAAAAGAATTAACACACAAAAATAAAAACAGCACAAAAGTTGTTCTGAAATTTTTTCAAATAAATCTTAAAATAAACTAGACAATATTTGAAAGAGGTAGGAAAAGAATCAATTTAATTGGAGTTGTATTTTAAAAGATACGAGGGTCAAAGTTTGGTCAAAATCTGTTTTAAAATAAAACACAAAAGAAAACGCTTTAAAAGAAAACACGTCGAGGCGATTCGAAAAGCGCCCACTTACTCCTGCGTGGACATGCGCTGGTCATCGACGGTGGGCCCGCTCGCCCATCGGGTCAGGTTTGACCAGCCACGCTGCCTGCTCCTCTCGACCGAACGGAGGCGGAGCTCCTGGCGAGGTTTTGCCGGCGAACGGGGCGCTCTCTTGGCGATCCGAGGATATGGGTGTGCTCGGGGTCGAGACGAGTCTGCGGGTACCCGCCATGGTCGCCGACATGGACGGAGTTGACGGCGACGAGCTTGTGGCGGAGCCGCTCGGGTGGATAGTGGGTTTGGGGCTACGGTGGTCTCCGACCAAAATTGAGCGCTGGGTTGCACTCATGAGAGGGAGGGGAGTTCTTGGTGGAGAGAATGGAGAGGGAGGGGCACCGTGGCGACGGAATCGGCGGAACGAGGCGGCGATCGAACCGCCGGACTCGGGAAGAAGGCCTTCCTCTCGATCGCTGGCCGCGGTAGCTCTAGGGGATCAAGAGGTTGCCGAGAACTCGATTGGTCTCCGGGGCCCTTATATACGCGGTGGAGGTCGGTTCCGAGGCGGCCGGGCGATAAGGATGGCGGCGACCGCCATTCTGTAGCAATGGCGACGTGCGCCGACGCTGCGCTTAGGGGACGGCTGCGGCTGAGCCGGAGATGCTTAAGGGGCAGCTGGCGAAGCGGAGGAGGTTTGGGCGGCGCCGTCCATGGATGCGTCATAAGCGTGCCGCCAAGGAGCTTGCTGCGGCGCTACTGTAGCAAGCCAGGGGCGGTTGGGGCTCTTGGCGCGACGCGACGAGGGGGAAAGGATCAGGATGAGCTCGGGGAGGTTTATCCAGGGGCGCGCTTGCTCGGGCTCGGGCACGTGCAAAACGCGTGCTCTGCCCGCGCTCCGGGTGTGCACGGCGTCTGCTCGACGAAATGCCAGGATGGCCAAAACTGCTAGAGATCAAATGCAAATCCACAGGTCTGGGTTAGAGACCACTAGCAGGCTACTAGACAACTTGGTTTGGACAGATGGGGAAGTTCACAACACAAACTTACAATCATGCCAAAACTATTCATGCCCCCAGGGTGTTTGACAAAATGCCAGAGGCACTTAGGCATTTCTTGGAGTGACCAAAACTTCCAGAGTGGGGTCTCTTTAGGTGAAAGAGAGGGTGGTGAGGTTGGTTTGTGAAAAGCACAAACTTGCTAGTGCAAGTTTTGCAGAACTTCAAATCTGGACAGGAGGTGGATGGCATTATAACTTGAACCAAAAATGATCAAATGAGTGCAAGCTCCTGGACTTAGGGGTTTTGCAAGGAGTACTACAAGTAGGAGAAAGAATCTAGGGCCAAAGAGCAAGTAAGACTATGGTTGATGTACAAATCATCATGTTGGACCAGAATGGAGATGAGATTGATTCACTCAAAAATTTCAAATAACACCACTGGGTTTTTTGCATAAAGTTGAATAATATGATACTGCCAACATCCCATAATTTTGGTGGAAGCTAGAAACAAATATTTAAAAGGGTTGTAGTGTAAAATTGCCCACTGGACCAGAGAATAAAAACATGTGTAGCACTCAAAATATGCAATGAATGAAATATATTATTGCACATAAGTGATTTAGAGACATCACATGACATCTCCAAATTTTGGTTGGATTTTGAGTTAAATTTATCAACTGGTTGTAGTACAAAAAGGAGCTCCAAAATTTAAAACAAGTCATTTTAATGAATAAAGCTCAGGGTGAAATAATTTAACAATTAAATCTACTAATTGAGAGATGTTTTTAAAGGGAGGGCATATAAGTACAAAATGTTTGGAAGGAACCACTTGGGAAAAACTCCTTAATATTAAAAGAAAAGTTTTGAAATCCACAGAGATATTCTTGCAGGCAAAAATTTTAAAACTCTTGGCAAAATTTTAATAACTAAAACCTGGTTAAAATTTTTGGGGTGTTACACACGCTTTGAGGTATGTGATGTAATTACGCAAAAAGAATGTCGTAGTATAGAGAGTAGCCCTTGAGACTCTGTCCGGTGTTCGAAAAGAAAGGCCAGACAGAGGATCGAATAATTTTGGCAGGAGACTAATCATATGTGTCTATTTGAATAAGCAGGCGTCGATGCTGGCTGTGACCTCACATTCTGCCAAAGTCTTCAAACTGAAGCAGAGGCTGGAGCAGGCTGATGAAGAGCTCGGCCGTGTCAAAAAACAACTAGAGGACAAACAAGGTATGCAATGCCCTATTCAGATCTAAAATGGTATGAACTGTTTGTGTTGATCGTGCTATTATGATGTTTCATAGGAGCTGTGGCCGAGGTGGAGTCCCGCAAGAACACGTTGACCGAGGGCCAGAAGAAAGCGGAGAAGGAACTAGCCGCCCACAAAAAACACGAGTCAAGGGTCAGGGAGGTTCAGCAGGAGCTCAAGGACGCCGTAGAGAAATGTGAGTCCTTGGAGCGCAAGATTGCATACCAAAATTCCGAACTTGCTAAGGCCCACCAAAGCGCACAAGAGGCCCGGGTTGAAGCCCAAGGCATTCTCCGAGAAATTCAAGAGGCCAAGCAAATTGCGGCGGGTAAGGACTTTGTTATGCAGAGCAAATTTGTGAAGGAAAGGTACCTCTTACTTACCTGAATTTGGAGTTCTCCAGGAGCGTTTGCGGATCTGCCTCGCAGTGTTGCTGATGCTGCGGAGTTCTTCCAAGCTGAAGAGGAGAGCTCAACGGAGAAGCTGTTCTGGTCGCAATACCTTGCGCCAGAGCATCCGGTGCCCCTCAGCGATGAGCTGAAATAGCTGACCGAACTACATAGGGTGGCCGGATTGGCCATGAAGGATTTGATAATCTGTCTATGGCCTGCTGAAGCCATGCCGAGCAGCCACTTTGGACTCGTGAAGCGGCTGGTCGATGCCTGCCCTCGGCTTGATGCCATAAAGCGGTCGGTCTGCATCAAAGGTGCACGGATGGCCTTCGCCCGTGTCAAGGTACAGTGGGCGAAGATGAACACCGTCAAGCTTGCGACCGAGGGACCGCCTATGGGAAAAGAGCACCGCATGCCCGAGCTATATTTTGATGATGTCCTGGAAGGGTCCCGCATTGTAGAGGGCCAGTGTGCGAAGGACATTATCTTTGAATGAGTGTATTCATGTTATCTAGTCCCGTATTATGGAACAAGCCTATATGTAATATATTGCTTGTTGTTTTTTGAAAATATTTCCTCCTGTGCGGCCATTTATTAAATCTGAGAGTTGGCCAGTCATCGGCTTCAGCCCCCACGTTGGTAGTATGGGCATGTTCGAGTTGGAACCTAAACACACTTGACCCAAGAGTTTGGTCCTTTAAGGAGGTGTTTAGTGCAGTGAACCAGGCAATCGGACTATGTGGCTTTATCACCCTCACTTAACCATAGGAGTTTGACAATAGGAGTGTAGGCGCAGCCCCTAGTTAGTATTTATTTATCCAGACTAGGGCGATGTGGACAACTGATCGAGTGGAGGCCGATCCGTCGCATAATGCGGAAAAAATCACAAGAGATTTATGTTTAGCCACCGAATTGTTGACCAGCTCTCGCCGCATCATGATAGTCAGTTTTCGGCTTTCTCTACTGAGGTGTTTTTCCGGGTAAACCAGAAACACAATCACAATAGTTCTCCCTTTACTACCCTAGCCGATAAGACGGAACGTAAGGTAGCAAGCACAGGAGCCGGGCAATCCAACTATTGACCAAAGATATGATTCGGAGCCGATGCATATAATGCGATATTCGGGGCGCCGAATTATACTGTAAAAAGTGTTCGGACTTGTTGTAAACGTATGGAGCACAATGGGGCCCTTGGCGATTTAAGTCGTACCAAAGTGTACGAGTGCAATCGAAAAAAAGTGAAATATAATGAAGGAGTAAGCCAGTGCCACATATGTTGGGCCGGAAACTGTTTCCATTATAATCTAATTGATACGTCAAAGCGTATTTGTACAAATAATGCGATAAGCAACAGGGCTATTTAACATGCTGAGACCAAGGGGAAGCTGCGTGTGGGTCCTGAAAACAGGTAAAGTGATCATCAAGAAGATCATCTAGATATTCTGCCACACGTCTATGCTGCTTGCCTCCTTGGTATATTTATCCTTTGAAAGGATCAACGATCAGGCCGTCGTGAGGGGCCAGTGGAAAAGAAACCTAAAAAGGATAGAAGGAAAAGGGAAAGTATGAGTGCCCAGATAAGGTCGAGCCGTATTGTGGACCATGATCGAGTTATGCCTCCGTCTTTGCCCATGGTATTTTTAGTGCGTAATTATGTACGCGCGGTACATACGCCGCAATTCGGTCGTGTCGGGGAAGCTGATCGAGTCCCACGAACACCTATGGGACATGGCGGACCGAGTCCCTTGTGGTTCGATGGGGGGCGGAGATTGCACAAAGAGCGGATCGAGGCGATGCACACGAGCAGTTTACCCAGCTTCAGAGCTCTCCGGAGAGATAACACTCCTACTGCTGCTTGGTTGATGGTATTGTGTTCTTGCTAGGGAGCAATGGGAGCTACAAAACCTAGCCTGAGTGAGTGTGGTCTCGAATGAGTCGAATGAACCGAACCCTTTCTACGTTGCACATGGCCCTCCTTTTATAGGCTCAAGGGGTCACCATAGGTGGCAAGTAGACAAGGGTAAAATAGGAAAAACAGTAGTTGGTACACCGCCTTGTACAGTGTACAGTGAACTATACCTAAGTCTGACGGCAAGGGACAAGATTAATAAATGCCCGTCCCTGTCGCCTAAACAGTGCAACAGGGACCGTCAAGTGCACCACCGTTTGCCACGATGGTAAGCTTGTCAGCGCCGCTTATAGCTGCTCCCCGCTGGCTGCACAGCCCTTTGACACGCTGCACAGAGTAGCCCCACGGCGACATCGCTACGGATGAGCTGAGCGAGATGAAGAGAGTTGCTTGCCGCGGCAAGCGCCTTGCCGCGGCTGAATCCTTGTCGCGCTTGGAAGCTTGTCGCTCATCAAGCCTTCCCGGCAAGCTCCTCTTGCCGGGGTCTTGTCTCCTTAGTGCCTTGAGAGGCCTTCCCGGCAAGCTCCTCTTGCCGGGGCCTTGAATACCTTGTTCTTTGAATGGCTCCAAAGGAGCCGCGGAGGACCTTGGCGGTCACTAGGCCGGCCCTGCCGCGGGGTGCTGCGACTGCCCGTGCACGAGTTCGGGATACTAGGGTACCCCTACTCTAGTACACCGACAGGAGCCCCGGCCTGGGCCACACACGGCGCCGAGCTCTGTTGGGCAGGCCCAAAAGCAGATTGGGCACGCAGGCAGCCTAGATCGCGCAGCTTATCCGCCTCGGACCCACCACTTCCCCCACGAACGGCACGCTCCGGACGTGGCGTCGTGGGAGAGATCGTGGGGGCTTTCTTTAATGGGAACAGCGGAACGGCCGCCCCCTCTCCCTCCTTATAAGCAGGGGAAACAGGGGCAGGACGCCCACTTGCCATTGCTGTCACATCAAAAACCACCGCCGCTCCCCCCTTCTTCTCAAATCCGAAGAGAGCGACGCCCCACCCCCCCCCCCCATTGCCGCCGGCGCCATCAACGCCGTCGGATTCCTCCACCACCTCCGCCATGGGCGAAGGCCGACAAGGGAAAGGCGTGAAGTCGGCCGAGCGCAGCGCTCATGGCGCTGCGGAAGGAGCGGGTCACCTTCGACCCGCTGCTCGACGCAAAGAGCTGCGGAAGCTGTACTACCTCTTACGTCGACGGAGACGCGAAGCACTCACGCGAGGGTGATCTCCGCCGCCACATCCGAGAAGGTTTCCGTCGGGTACCCCTTCTTCGCGCTTTTCTTCCACTGCGGGCTCTGCCCGCCCTTTTCCGAATTCTTTTGCGACGTCATGAACACATATGGCCTCCGCCTCCTTGATTTCACCCCCAACGCTGTCCTGACAATGGAGGTTTTCGCACACCTCTGCGAGAACTTTGTCGGAGTCCACCCAAATGTAGCACTTTTCCGCCACTACTTCATGCCCCGTGTTGAGAGAGGAGAGTCGCTCTACCGCGCCCGACAAGCTAAGCTGGAGTCCAGGGAAGCACTTGTCGCGAGGGCGGGAGCTGACATGGAGAAGCGCGCAGAAGAGCTCCGGCGCGCCAACAAAGAGACTCTCCGGGACATAGCAGAAGCGCTGGAGCAACTCTCCGAAGAGCGCACGGCCTTCATCCCGAGAAGGCCGAGGTCGAGGAGCAGCAAAGGCTTGCCGGCGAAGCTCTGCGCAAGAAGGTGAGGCCGCGCAGCGGAAGATCAACCTCGACAGCTATGAGGAAGATCTTACAGCGAAAGCAATCAATTGGCGGGCACTCAAGGAGGCAAAGGACGCCGCCGCTGCTGCCGAGGCCGCCAAGAAGGAATTGGAAACGAGGTGGCGCAGCTGAGGCCACCTCCGTAAGAGCGGCGAGGAGGTCACCGTCTGAAGCGCGAGCGCAAGAAGGACACCTATACTCTTGGCGAGTTGCAGGGTCGTTTCGCTGAGAAGATCAAAGAGCTCGATGCCGCCAAGGACTCCAAGGCAGATCTGGAGCTGAAACTGACCACCTTGACAGAGACGCTGGACGGCGCCAAGGAGCGGGAAGCGGGCTTGCTGGAGAAGATCAAGGCCAACGAGGAGCTGCTGGCAAATGCCGTGACCGCCCAGGATATTCTCAGAGACAGCGTGATGCACTGGACGGAGGGTCTTGTGGATACCGCCGCCGCCATCCACAATGAGTTGATGGAGCTGGGGATGGTGGACCTCGGGTACTCCACCGACGAGCGCCTTCAACCCAGCGCCAAGCTCAGCCTTTTCTTCAAAGGTGTGTTGACGGGTCTCCAGCGGCTCCGGGAGGAGATCCCAAAGCAGCTTGCCGATGAGTCGCGCCAAATCTGCGCCGGGGCTCTCCAGAAGGTGCTAATGAAGGTGGCCTTCCGCAATCCAGGCGTCAGCTTCGCCAACGTCCTCAAGTCCCTGCCTCCAACTGCTGACGTTGAAGCGCTCAAGGCCCTTGTCGCACCCATCGTGGACAGGGTGAACGGAGTCAAGAGGGTTGATGGCGACCGCGTGGACTAGGCCGTCAAGTTTATCTTTCCCTTGTCGCTGCAGATCATGTTTAGGACAATTTATTAGATCTGCGACAAGTCATTTTTGTAATATACTCTATCTTAGGCAACGATTGCAATGTTATTTCCTTTACTTGATCCCTTCCTTTGTATGTTTGTGCCCTACGCTTTTAGGGAACTTGTCGGCGCGGGCACCTTTGCCATGAAGCTGAGTGCGAACGTCAAGAGCTCTGGCGATGCCGCCTCCGACAAGAAACCTTGTCGCAACTAGTTGCAGCACACTTAAGTTGTTGAGCGGACTCGAAACAAAGTAAGGGCGCAAACTAGCCATGAGTTGGTTCCTCCGCGCACAGGTTTTCCATACAAAGTACTATCGTTCGAGGAAGATAACTTAAAAATTTAAAAACTGATTGCTCAAACTTTGGCAACTTAGCTTTTCTGTCATTTGCTTCCCGGCAAGGCGATACTTCCTCGAGCGACACTTGGTGGCCCACACCATTATCTTCTCCTCCCCCCCCCGGCTAACTTGTGGGCGGATGAACCTTCCTTTCTTATGAGAGGAAATAAGAGAAAATAAAGTTATGGAGCCTAGTGGCTCGTTATCGCTTACCGGGTGTGGATGCTGCACAAAATGTCAGATAATACATGCAAAATAATGATGAAAGCATGAAATTTACAAGTTGTGCGCAACACATGAGCTTTACTGATGCACGGGGTCTGCGCCCGGCTTTGTACAAAGGATTACATGCAACAGCGGCAAGACTTGTACAAAAGGGTGGTTGCGGAACAGGTTCGGCAATCGCGCTCTATGGGTAAAACTTACGAAGATGCTCTATATTCCAGGAGTTGCTCACCGGAACGCCATCTTCGGTCTCAAGGCGGACAGCGCCAGGCCTAGTGACTCGTTTTACCCGATAAGGGCCTTCCCACTTTGGCGTCAACTTGTTGGAATTCTTGGCAGATTGAACGCGCCGAAGAACAAGGTCGCCTTCCTCGAAGCTTCTGGCACTAACTTTGCGGCTATGGTAGCGGCGCAAAGCTTGCTGGTAACGAGCAGCTCGTACAGCAGCCTGAAGACGATCCTCCTCAAGGAGCAGCGCGTCATCTTGTCGCAGCTGCTCTTGCTCAAGCTCATCATAAGCGAGCACTCGAGGTGACCCGTATCACGAGTTCCGTGGGAGAACTGCCTCGCTCCATAGACTAGAGCGAAGGTGTCGGCGGTGGCTCTATTTGGCATCATCCTGATCGACCAAAGAACCACCGGCAGCTCCTCAATCCAGTTTCTTCCGCACTTGCGCAGCCTGTCGAAAGTTCTGGTCTTGAGTCCTCGCAGCACTTCCGCGTTTGCCCTCTCTGCTTGACCGTTGCTCCTTGGATGAGCAACAGAAGCAAAGCAGACTTTGGCGCCAAGATCTTGGACGTATTGCATGAAGGTGCGACTCGTGAATTGAGTGCCGTTGTCGGTGATGATCCGGTTAGGAATCCCGAAACGGCAAACAATTGACCTGAAGAACTTGATGCCGATCGTCTTGTCACCTTCCTCATCGCCTCCACTTCCGCCACTTTGTGAACTTGTCGATTGCAATGTACAAGTACTCAAAGCCCCGATAGCTCGGGAAAGGGGCCGAGGATGTCGAGCCCCAGCACCAAAATGGCCAGGATAAAGGGATTGTCCGGAGAGCTTGAGCTGGCTGGTGTATCTGCTTTGAATGGAACTGCACGCTTCACACTTGGTTACTTGTGCAGTTGCATCCGGAGGGCTTCGGCGGAAGAAACCTTGCCGGAAAGCTTTGCGGCAAGTGCTCTTGCGCCAATGTGGTGACCACATATGCCTCCGTGTATCTCTGCCAACAGCTTCTGTCCATCTTCCCGGCAAATGCACTTCAATTTCACTCCGTTGAGTCTTCTTCTGTACAGGATGTTGTCAACAAACTGGAACATACTTGACTGCCGGGCTACTCTCTCCGCTTCCTCTTGCTCTTCGGGAAGTTCTCCTGTCTGAAGAAAATGGACGATCTGCTGCGCCCATGTTGGAGCTTGCGGCTCGACAACAAGGACTAAAGGCACATCTGCCGCTGCGGGAACATCAGCTTCCACGGCAAGAACCTGTGGTTCAGCCGGAGCTTGATGATCCCCGGCAAGCTTGCCGGAGCAAAACTTGTCGGGAGCGTCTGCTTCAACGAAGCAAACCCTAGGGCTTGTCGGAGCAGACTGCTCCTCAACGATATCTGCGTTGATTTTGGGGACCTTCTTGGCGGCGGCTTCAGGGAGCTCTGCCGGAAAGTAGTCACCAGAAACCAACTTCCTCTTCTTGCTTTGTCCGGTTGATGGTGTTACAGTTGGCTGAGTCAGCTTGAGCAAAAAAATCCCTGGTTCCACAGGTAACTTGAGTGCAGCACACTTTGACAGGCCATCAGCAATATCATTCTGAGCTCTTGGAACATGTTCCATTTGCAGGCCTTCAAAGTGTTCTTCTAGCTTTCTCACTTCATCACCGTAGGCTTCCATCAACGGACTCTGATAATCTTTGTTTACTTGGCGGACGACAAGCTGCGAGTCACCCCTGACAATAAGCTTCTTGATCCCAAGGTCCACTGCAATCCTGAGACCGGCAAGCAAACCTTCATACTCTACAATATTATTTGTTGCTTGCTCCTTGGGAAAGTGCATTTGGACTATCTATTTGAGGTGCTCTCCGGTGGGTGCGATAAGCAACCTGCCAAGCACCGGCGCCTTTGCAGCGAGAAGGCACCATCAAAATACATCAGCCACTCTTTATTTGCCTCCTTGACGGGATGCTCGTCTCGAATTTCTTCATCTTGCGTTGGCGTCCACTCGCTATAAACTCTGCCAGTGCTCTGCTTTGGATAGTTGAAGTGCTTTCAAATTTGAGGCCAAAGCTTGATAGTTCCAGTGCCCACTCAACAATCCTGCCTGTTGCTTCTGGATTTTGCAATATCCTCTTCAGCGGAAAACGAGTTACAACTGTTATCTCATGTGCTTGGAAGTAATGGCGCAGCTTTCTCGAGGCCATGAGGAGGCCGAAAAGCAATTTCGACACACCAGAGTACCTTGACCTAGCCCCCTGCAGAAGGGAGCTGACAAAGTAGACTGGGCGCTGCACCATCCTTTTCTGCATCTTCTCACAATCCTGCGCAGATCCGTCCTTGTCGGGACCAGAGCTTGTCGGTGAAGCCCCCTGCTTGTCGCTGGATGCATCTCGCCTCGGTCCGGCTCATCATCCGCCTCCTTTCCGCTACTAACGCAACACTAACCACTTGATTGGCTGCCGCTATGTACAGCAGCAACTTCTCTTGTGGCCTAGGTGCGACAAGTATTGGAGTGGAGGACAGGTACCTCTTTAAGTCCTGCAGCGCAGCCTCCGCTTCGGGAGTCCATTTCATTGGACCTGCCTTTTTCAAAACCTTGAAAAATGGCAGGGCACGCTCAGCTGACCTAGAGATAAACCTGCTGAGAGCAGCCACGCAACCGGCAAGTCTTCTTACATCCTTGACGCGCTTTGGTGCTTCAATTTGCTCAATGGCCTTGATCTTGTCGGGTTCAATTCCCCTCTGAGACACGAAGAACCCGAGAAGCTTGCCGGAGGGGACTCCGAACACGCACTTCTCAGGGTTGAGCTTGAGGTTGATCTTGCGCATATTTGCAAAGGTCTCATCTAAGTCTTGAACCAGAGTTGCTTTGTCCTTGCTTTTGACCACTATGTCATCCATGTAGGCTTCTACATTTGTGTGTATTTGGGGCTCAAAAGCGTCATGGACTACTCTTGCAAACGTTGATCCCGCATTCTTCAAACCGAAAGGCATCCGTATGAAACAGTATGTGCCACATGGCGTAATGAATGCGGTTTTCTCTTCATCCTCTTCTGCCATGAAGATCTGATGATATCCGGAGTATGCATCAAGAAATGAAAGCAAGTCACATCCAGCCGTGGAGTCAACAATCTGGTCGATACGTGGCAAAGGAAATGGGTCTTTGGGACAAGCTTTATTAACATCCTGAAGTCAATACAAAGTCTCCATTTCCCATTTGCCTTTCGTACAACTACTGGATTGGCCAACCACGTGGGATGGAGTACTCCTCTAACAAGGCCTGCTGCTTCCAACTTCTTGATCTCTTCTGCTATGATTTCTTGGCGCTCCACTGCCTGTTTCCTGACTTTTTGCTTGACGGGCCGCGCATGAGGACAGACAGCTAAATGGTGCTCAATTACTTTCACAGGAACGCGGGGATGTCGGACGGTTGCCATGCAAACACATCGACATTCGCCCGCGGAAAGCAACGAGCGCTTTCCTATTTAGGGTCAAGCGTGGCACTGGATGGTGAAGGTACCACCAGTGCCGTCCTCCTTGGCGGGCACCTTCTTGGTCTTCGGTGGAGCTGCCATCATCTTCTTGCACTTGCCGGTGGAGCTCGATGGTGCGTCCTCGACGGTAGCGCAGCACTCCGAAGAGGTGCGCTTGCCGGAGTGGGCATCAGAGCTCTTGCCGGACAAAGTGGTCTTCTTCTTCCCCGGAGCTTCAGCGACAAGTGGTTTGCTATCTGTCGCAGCTGCTGCGTCCCCAGAATCTTGTCGGCGCAGATAAGCGCATCCTTCTTGTCGCCATGGACAGAAATGACGCTTATCGGGCGGGCATCTTGAGTAAGTTGTAGGCGTAATGAGAGGCTGCCATGAACTTGGCGAATCTTTGGGCGGCCAAGTATTCCATTGTAGGGCAATGGGAAATCAGCAACGTCGAATGTGACTCTCTCAGTCCTGAAGTTTAGCTCACTGCCAAATGTTACCGGCAATGTGATCTTCCCTTTCGGCTTGCTCCTTCCTGGATTGATTCCTTGAAAGTGCCGCCTCTTGAGCTCATTGTCGAGGATTTGAAGCTTCCGAGCACCGCAGAGGAGATCAGGTTCAAGCCGGCCCCGCCGTCAACCAACATCTTAGTGACCTTGAGGTTGCGGATGGTTGGTGAGACCAACATCGGCAAGCACCCGACTGTAGTTATGCGATCTGGGTGGTCCTCAATGTCAAAGACGATGGGCGTGCTGGACCACTTCAGAGGTCTGCGTGACTCTACGGATGGTTCTGCTGCATTAACCTCCCGCATCCATTGCTTGAGTTGGCGGTGTGAGGTATGCAGAGAAGCACCACCGTCAACGCAGAACCTCTTGCCTTCTCAAACTCCTGCTCATCAGCTTCATCGTCTTCCATGTCTTCATCATCATCTTCGTCTTCATCCTTGTCGCGGCCGCGGGGAGGTCTGTCTCCTTGCCGCTGCTTGGCCTTGCCGCGGCGTCCTCCCCGGCCGGGTCTCTTCTTGCTAGCTGCCCCAGCACCTTCCTGGGCCTTCTCCTTGTCTCGCCGCAGACTCAGCCTTCTGCTGTTCTACAAGCTGCTCGACTTTCTTGCAGCTCTGGAGGTCGTGGCCCTTGGTGCGGTGAATCTTGCAGTACTATTTGTTGGAGCTGTCCTGCTTGTCGGCGGCCGCCACAGCTTGGCGGTCGGTGTCGGCGGCAACCTCCTTGCCGTAGCCACCAACCTTGGCCTTCTTGGCGCCGCCTCCGTTGCCCGACTGCTCGAAAACTAGTACCTCTTTGCTCTTCTTCTTTCTGTTGTTCCGCCGCCGGCTCTTCTTTGTCGGGGCGGTCTCCTCACTGTCAGATCCTGCTCCAACGTTCTCTCCTGGGAGTCTTCTTCCTTCTTCAGCACGTGCACACTTGTCGGCCAAGGCATACAGCTCACTGACGTCCTTGACTTTGCACATCGCCATCTCCTCCCTCATCCTGCGGTTCCGCACGTTCTGATGAAACGCGCTGATCACCACGGCAGGGTGGACATCCGGGATGTTGTAGTGCACACGGCTGAATCTCTGGATAAACTTGCGCAGGGACTCTCCCTCCTTCTGGGCGAGCAGGTGAAGGTCGCTCTCTTGGCCATGAGGTTTGTGGCCGCCTGTGAAGGCGCCGACAAACTGATGGCACAAATCGGCCCAAGAAGATATGGAACTTTCCGGCAAGTGCATGAGCCAAGATCTGACATTTGGCTTGAGCACCAGCGGGAAGTAGTTGGCGAGGATCTTGTCGTCTCGTCCCCCCGCAGCCTGCACTGCGATGGTGTATATGCTGAGGAACTCCGATGGATGCGTCCTGCCGTCATACTTCTCTGGCACATCTGGCTTGAAGTTTTTCTTGTCGGGCCACTGGACTTGCTGCAGCTCACGAGTGAACGCAGGGCAACCTACCGCGTCTGCAAGTCACCTGGTTCCCGTGGCGCATGCATGTCAACAGCGGGCCCAGCGCGCTGGTCAGATTGACGCCGCGCTTCTCTTCGGCGCTCGATACGGGTTCGAGCGTCTTCTTGTTGCCGTTCTTGAAGAACTTGGCGCTGATCACGGCGAGCTCGTGGATCCGATGACGCGGTGGAGTCGCTGTCGAGGTGGATCCGAGGAGCTGGTGATTTTGGCCTTCGGGAAGGGGAGTGCATGGTGGTGGCACCCCCGCATGTCTCGTCGCCACCGGCTCGTGCCTTGTCGCCGTGCCGCGGCTGCGACGTGCTTGGTTGCCACGGGACGTCACCGTTGGAAAAGCCGATGAGACTCTGGATGGTGGCCCTCCATTCGTCGACCTTGTCGGCCGTTGGAGGGTAGTCTAGAAGCAGTTGAGCTCTCGCCAAGGCTTCCGCTAGAGTGGTGGATGGCAATGGCGTACGGAGCGAGGAACGGGATGTGCTCGGACTTCTAACCAAGTTAGGAGGAGCAGCATCCCGTCCAAGCGATCGTACTCCGCTCGTACCAGCATGCTGGCGTGCATGCGGGTCTCGAGGGCCTCGGGATCCTCCAGCTTGGCCTTGATCCAACGAGCGTATGGCGCTGCGAGCACCATGACACTGTCGGTCCCGCTCCTCCTGAGACGGACGCGGTACATATTCGGACGCCGAAGCCTGCGCCGCTTTGTCCTTGGATCTGGCGGTGTCGTGGGCTCCCTCGACGACGCCCGTTCCTCCGCCAGCGTCTTCCCCACCACTCGTCAGCTCCGGTGGTGGTGGGTTTGACGCGGACGGCTCTGCTGCCGCCGAAGCCTTCTTCTTCGGTGGCATGTTGATGAAGGTGATGAAGAAGATTGCTCGTGTGAACGCCGGATCAGGTTCGCACAGCCTCGACGCCCCCTACCTGGCGCGCCAAAGATGTCGGGGAAGTTGATCGAGTCCCACGAACACCTATGGGACCTGGCGGACCGAGTCCCTTGTGGTTCGATGGGGGGCGGAGATTGCACAAAGAGCGGATCGAGGCGATGCACACGAGCAGTTTACCCAGCTTCAGAGCTCTCCGGAGAGATAACACTCCTACTGCTGCTTGGTTGATGGTATTGTGTTCTTGCTAGGGAGCAATGGGAGCTACAAAACCTAGCCTGAGTGAGTGTGGTCTCGAATGAGTCAAATGAACCGAACCCTTTCTACGTTGCACATGGCCGTCCTTTTATAGGCTCAAGGGGTCACCACAGGTGGCAAGTAGACAAGGGTAAAATAGGAAAAACAGTAGTTGGTACACCGCCTTGTACAGTGTACAGTGAACTATACCTAACTCTGACGGCAAGGGACAAGATTAATAAATGCCCGCCCTCGCCGCCTAAACAAAGGCAACAGGACCGTCAAGTGCACCACCGCTTTCCATGATGGTAAGCTTGTCGCCGCTTATAGCTGCTCCCACCGGCTGCACAGCCTTTGACACGCGTGCAGGGAGTAGCCCCACGGCGACACGCTGGCGGATGAGCTGGAGCGGAGATGAAGAGAGTTGCTTGCCGCGGCAAGCTGAATCCTTGTCGCGCTTGGAAGCTTGTCGCTCATCAAGCCTTCCCGGCAAGCTCCTCTTGCCGGGGTCTTGTCTCCTTAGCGCCTTGAGAGGCCTTCCCGGCAAGCTCCTCTTGCCGGGGCCTTGAATACCTTGTTCTTTGAATGGCTCCAAAGGAGCCGCGGAGGACCTTGGCGGTCACTAGGCCGGCCCTGCCGCGGGGTGCTGCGACTGCCCGTGCACGAGTTCGGGATACTAGGGTACCCCTACTCTAGTACACCGACAGGTCGGTACTGAGACGGAGGCCGAATTGCTAGTCGAACTCCTAATGAGCTGGACTGTCATGCTGCGGAGTAGTCCGGACTCGTCTAATAGTGTCCGGGAGCTTGGCCACCGAATTGATGTTCTGCTTGATAAGGCCGCCTTGTACTTCCGCTGCCAGGGCCGCGCTGTGCTCCTCGGTGCGAAGGGACCGTTCCATGTTTCTGTTGACTGTTATGACACTGCATGGTCTGGGCATCTTAAGTTTGAGATAGGCATAGTGTGGCACCGCATTGAAGCGAGCAAATGCGGTTCGTCCGAGCAGTGCGTGATAGCCACTGCGGAAGGGGACAATGTCGAAGATCAAGTCTTCGCTTTGGAAGTTGTCCGGCGATTTGAAGACGACTTCCAATGTGATTGAGCCTGTGCAATGGGCCTCTACACCAGGTATTACTCCTTTAAAGGTAGTTTTTGTGGGCTTGATCCTTGACGGATTGATGCCCATCTTGCGGACTGTGTCCTGATGGTGCAGGTTAAGGGTGCTGCCACCATCCATGAGGACTCGCGTGAGGTGGAATCCATCAACGATTGGGTCGAGGACTAGTGCGGCTGAGCCGCCATGACGGAAACTGGTCGGATGGTCCCTGCGATCGAAAGTGATCCGGCAGGATGACCATGGATTGAATTTTGGGGCGACTGCTCTATTGCATAGACGTCCTTGAGCGTGCGTTTGCGCTCCCTCTTGGGGATATGAGTAACGTATATCATGTTCACCATTTTGACTTGGGGGGAAATTTCTTCTATCCCCCTGTGTTCAGTGGACGGGGCTCCTCATCATCGTCCTCACTTGGCGGCCCCTTCTCCTTATTCTTGGTATTTAACTTACGGGCCTGTTTAAATACCCAACAGCTTCTGTTGGTATGATTGGCGGGTTTATCGGGGGTGCCGTGGATCTGACATGGTCGATCGAGGATTCGGTCCAAGTTGGGTGAGCTCGGATTGCTTCTTTTAAATGGCTTCTTCCACTGACCGGACTTGGAGCCACTGAATCCGGCATTGACTGCCATGTCATCGGTATTGTCACCGTTATTCCGACAGTTGTGCCTGTTGGTTCGGGGCTTGCCGTTGCTATTTCTAGCTTCAGAGGTGCCAGCTTTGCTTGCATTGTTGCTGCTACGGCCTAGCCAAATATCTTTGCCCGCGCAAAAGCGGGTCATAAGTGTCGTGAGGGTTGCCATGGACTTAAGCTTTTGTTGGCCAAGGTATTGGGCAAGCCATTCGTCGTGAATGCTATGCTTAAAGGCCGCTAGGGCTTTGGCATCCGCACAGTCGATGATCTGGTTCTTTTTTAATTAGGAACCTGGTCCAGAATTTCCTGGCCGACTCTCCGGGCTGTTGAACAATGTGACTTAAGTCATCAGCATCCGGAGGTCAGACGTATGTACCCTGGAAGTTGTCGCGGAAGGCGTCTTCCAAGTCCACCCAGCTACCAATGGAGTTTTCTGGCAGGTTGTTTAACCAGTGCCGAGCTGGTCCCTTGAGCTTTAGCGGGAGGTATTTGATGGCATGAAGATCATCACCGCGGGCCATGTGAATGTGGAGGAGAAAGTCCTCAATCCATACTGCGGGATCTGTTGTTCCATCATATGATTCGATATTCACGGGTTGAAATCCTTCTGGGAATTCATGCTCCATTACTTCGTCAGTGAAGCAGAGGGGGTGTGCGGCGCCTCTATATCGGGCCAAATCGCGACATAGTTTGGATGGAGTCCGTCTGCTGTTTTCGGCCTAGATGTGGTTATGCTTGTCGCGCCCGGCTAGATTGCCGTCCTCCCACGTCAGGGCATGCCCCCATGATCCATAGATCGATCTGGTCTGACCTGCTCTATTTGCAGATTCCTGCCATAGGTCGTATGTATATCCCCGAGTTGTTGTGTCTCTACTTTTATGGCGAGGTAGTACGAGCTCGTGTTCGGCTTGAGTTGTCGTTTTGCCACGGCCACGTGGTGGTCGGTCGACCGTGTTACGTGCTTATGGTACGGGCTCCAGCGCCTCGTCGTCGAATTGAGGTGGCAGCTTACGCTTCGGGTAACTCTTGGTTGGGCGCCCGAGGCCATATTCCTCGGCTGCCAGGACATTAGTCCACCTGTCGTTGAGCAGATCTTGGTTAGCTTGAAGCTGCTGCTGCTTCTTTTTCAGGCTCCTTGGAGTGGCTATTAGCCAGCGCTTAAAGCGCTCCTACTCAAAAGGTTCCTCAGGCACGATAAAGTCTTCGTCGTCGAGGCTCACCTCATCCTCAGGGAGTGGAAGATAATTACTATCCTCCGAGTCTTCGTTTAGAGCCTGTTCATCAGGGCTAATTTGCCCATCTTCCCGATCGTCCTGTTCAGAGATTGGCTCGACGGGGTCTTCTTGGTCTTCGGCATCGTCCGCAGTATTGTTGTCTCCGGTGCCGGTATTTTTGTCTTTTCCACGGCGTGATTTAGAGCGGCGGCGCTGACATCTGCGTTTTGGTTGTGTCTTAGGAGGTTTATCCTCAACTGGATTTTTCTCATTATCGCTGTTACCCTCTTTTGGTGTATCCACCATGTACATGTCATATGAAGAGGTGGCCGTCCAGCGTCCAGTAAATAGCGGGTTTAGGGCCTGCTCTTCTCTGGCATCGTCGTCCATACCGTCGATGTCTTCGGAGCCGTAATCGAGCATGTCGATTAAGTCCTCGACAGTGGCTATGAAGTGGGTGGTGGGTGGGACGTAAAATTCCCCGCTATCAGCCCCTAGTCTGGGTCGGGCGTTGTTCGGACGTTGCCCCTCTGTAGTGACGAGGAATCACATTAAATCCAGAGCCTCGCTTAAAGGCGAGGTTTGGTCACGGAGAAGAGAGTCAGTGGAGTACGGCGGGAAGGAAACTCCTTGGCCGAGCTCACACGATGCTGACCCCGAAGGTTTGGAGCCAGTGTTCGGAGAAGAGTCCGGCTTCATGATTATTCCCGGTGACACTACTTCCTCCGGCTCTTCCGTACTAGGCTCAATAGCCGGAAAGAGTCCGGCGGACTCGGAAATCCTGTCTTCGGACCTGGTGACGCGCTCCGAATCTAAGGCCAGAGCAGAGGTTGGGGTCGCGAACCCTTGGAAGATTAAATATCCTCGGATATCGATGACATAATCCAGATTTCCAAAACTAATCTTGTGACATGGGGCGCAGCTGTCGATCTGCTCTAGATGGGCAAGCAAGTTGACCCGCAGTGCGAAGCTGCCGAACACAAAGATCTGGCCGGGGAGAAAGACCTCCCTCAGGGCAGCATTGTTGTGGATGAATTGTGGAGCCATCGAACCTTCTGTCGATGGCACAGCGGAACTCTCAATGAAAGCACCAATGTCGGTGTCAAAACCGGCAGATCTCGGGTAGGGGGTCTGATACGTCTCCAACGTATCTATAATTTTTGATCTCCATGCTATTATATTATCTATTTTGGATGTTCAATGGGCTTTACTATAGACTTTTATATTATTTTTGGGACTAACCTATTAACCGGAGGCCCAGCCCAAATTGTTGTTTTTTTGCCTATTTCAGTGTTTTGCAGAAAAGGAATATCAAACGGAGTCCAAACGGAATGAAACCTTCGGGAGGGTTATTTTTGGAACAAACGTGATCCAGAGGACATGGAGTGGATGTCAAGAAATCACCGAGGAGGCCACGAGGCAAGGGGGCGCGCCTACCCCGAAACCATCGAGGAGCACAACGAAAACCTAATTCCACCGCCGCAACCTTCTGTACCCGTGAGATCCCATCTTGGGGCCTTTTCCGGCGCTCCGCAGGAGGGGGCACTGATCGCGGATGGCTTCTACATCAACACCATGGCCTCTCCGATGATGTGTGAGTAGTTTACCTCAGACCTTCGGGTCCATAGTTATTAGCTAGATGGCTTTTTCTCTCTCTTTGGATCTCAATACAAAGTTCTCCTCCATTCTCTTGGAGATCTATTCGATGTAATCTTATTTTGCGGTGTGTTTGTCGAGATCCGATGAATTGTGGGTTTATGATCAAGATTATCTATGAACAACATTTGAATCTTATCTGAATTCTTTTATGTATGATTGGTTATCTTTGCAAGTCTCTTCGAATTATCAGTTTGGTTTAGCCTACTAGATTGATCTTTCTTGCAATGGGAGAAGTGCTTAGCTTTGGGTTCAATCTTGCGGTGCTCGATACCAGTGACAGTAGGGGAAACGACACATATTGTATTGTTGCCATCAAGGATAAAAAGATCAGGTTTATATCATATTGCATGAGTTTATCCCTCTACATCATGTCATCTTGCTTAAAGCGTTACTCCGTTCTTATGAACTTAATACTCTAGATGCATGCCGAATAGCGGTCGATGTGTGGAGTAATAGTAGTAGATGCAGGCAGCAATCGGTCTACCTGTCAAGGACGTGATGCCTATATACATGATCATACCTAGATATTCTCATAACTATGCTCAATTCTATCAATTGCTCGACAGTAATTTGTTCACCCACCGTAATACTTATGCTATCTTGAGAGAAGCCACTAGTGAAACCTATGGCCCCCGGGTCTATTTTCCATCATATTAGTCTTCCATCAACAAGCTATTTTTATTACCGTTTATTTTGCAATCTTTACTTTTTATCTTTATCATAAAAATACCAAAAATATTATCTTATCATCTCTATCAGATCTCACTATTGCAAGTGGCTGTGAAGGGATTGACAACCCCTTTATCGCGTTGGTTGCAAGGTTCTTATTTGCTTGTATAGGTACGAGGGAGTTGCGTGTGGCCTCCTACTGGATTGATACGTTGGTTCTCAAAAACTGAGGGAAATACTTATGCTACTTTGCTGCATCACCCTTTCCTCTTCAAGGTAAAACCAACGCAGTGCTCAAGAGGTAGCAAGAAGGATTTCTGGCGCCGTTGCCGGGGAGTCTACCCACAGGTCAAGACATACCAAGTACCCACCACAAACTCTTATCCCTCGCATTACATTATTTGCCATTTGCCTCTTGTTTTCCTCTCCCCCACTTCACCCTTGCCGTTTTATCTGCCCTTCTTCTGTTCGTCCTTTTGTTTGCTCATGTTGGCATGTGCCTTCTTTTTGCTTGCATCTTCGCTTGCCAAAAGTTTATGGATCCTCATCCACTTGCTAATCTCTTTAAGAGATCCAATTATGATGAACCTATTGCTAGTTTGTTGAGTGCACTAGATTATCTTTATGAGGTTTTGCTTGAAATTCGTGAATCTGAAAATTGTGATGAAGAAATTTAGGAAGAGATTCACGATAGCTCCTTGAATAAAAAGCATGATTGCAATGATTTTACAATAAATTCTCTTGGTGTCAATTGTGCTAATAATATGCAAAACCCTAATCTTGGGGATGCTAGTTTTGCTATGTCTACTACTTGTTGCAATGATCTTGATTGGGGTGATTCTTCTTATGATCTTGAAACTTTATTTAAGCCCCATGATGAATATGAGATTGATAATAGTGTTTGCAATAACATTGAAAGTGGGTTTGGAAGAGTGTCAACTTTATATCCCACATATTTGGAGAATGTTCAATCTTATGGTATTTTTGATAAAAGTGGGTTTGGAGAGGTCATGACCTTAGCTAATGTTAATCCCACTATTTTGGAAGAGTGTCAACTTTGCATGCATGTGGATCGTGTTGAAAATATGTTTTTGTGATAGCTATTTTGTAGAATTTTCTTATGATCCCACATGTAATTATTATGAGAGAGGAAAATATGATTGTAGAAATTTTCATGTTACTAAATTACCTCTCGTTATGTTGAGATTGCTATTGTTTCTTTCCGCTTCCTTGCATCTGCTAGTTTTTGCTTGCCTTGATAATTTGTTAGCCTATAAGATACCTATGCATAGGAATTATGTTAGACTTAGATGTGTTTTCATGTGTTTTATGATGCTGTCTTTGTGCTTCAATTTTTGTCTTTCACGTGAGCATCATTAAAATTAAATATGCCTAGCTATAGGGGCGTTAAACAATAGCGCTTGTTGGGAGGAAAGCCAATTTTATTTTAGTTTTTTGCTTTTTGGTTCTGTTTAGGAATAAATAATCCATCTAGCTTCGGTTTATATGTGGTTTTGTGTCTTAATTAGTGTTTGTGCCAAGTTAAACATATAGGATCTTCTTGGATGATAGTTATTTGATCTTGCTGAAAATTCCAGAAACTTTCTGTTCACAAAAACAATTGTTAAAAATCACCAGAACGTGATAAAATACTGATTCCAATTGCAGTATATCAATAAGAAAATTATCTAGGTCGTCCTATGTTTTTAGAATTTTTGGAATTCCATAAGTTTGCGTTAGTTATAGATTACTACAGACTGTTCTATTTTTGACAGATTCTGTTTTTCGCATGTTGTTTGCTTATTTTGATAAATCTATGGCTAGTAAAAGAGTTTATAAAGCATATAGAAGTTGGAATACAGTAGGTTTAACACCAACATAAATAAATAATGAGTTCACTACAGTACCTTGAAGTGGTGTTTTGTTTCCTTTCGCTAACGAAACTCACGAGATTTTCTGTTAAGTTTTGTGTTGTGAAGTTTTCAAGTTTTGGGTAAAGATTTGATGGATTATGGAACAAGGATTGGCAAGAGACTAAGCTTGGGGATGCCCAAGGCACCCCAAGGTAAAATTCAAGGACAACCATAAGCCTAAGCTTGGGGATTCCCCGGAAGGCATCCCCTCTTTTGTCTTCGTATATCGGTAACTTTACTTGGGGCTATATTTTTATTCACCACATGATATGTGTTTTGCTTGGAGCGTCTTGTATGATTTGAGTCTTTGCTTTTTAGTTTATCACAATCATCCTCGATGTACACACATGATTTGGAATTTGTTAGAATACTCTATGTGCTTCACTTATATCTTTTGAGCTATATAGTTTTTGCTCTAGTGCTTCACTTATATCTTTTAGAGCACGGTGGTGGTTTTATTTTATAGAAATTATTGATCTCTCATGTGTCACTTATATTATTTTGAGAGTCTTAAACAGTATGGTAATTTTCTCTAATTGTGAAATTAATCCGAATATGACAGGCATCCAAGATGAGCATAATAAAAACTTCCATATTGAGTTCATTGAATATCATGAGAAGTTTGAAACTTGATAAGTGTTTTGAGATATAAAGGTGGTAATATTAGATTGTGCTAGTTAAGTAATTGGGAAATTGAGAAATACTTGTGTTAAGGTTGGCAAGTCCCATAGCATGCACATATGGTAAAAGTTGTGTGACAATTTTGACACATAAGGTGTTCTTTTATTGCTTTCCTTATGAGTGGCGGTCGGGGACGAGCGATGGTCTTTTCCTACCAATCTATCCCTCTAGGGGCATGCGTAGTAGTACTTTGCTTCGAGGGCTAATAAAATTTTGCAATAAGTATATGAGTTCTTTATGACTAATGTGAGTCCATGGATTGTACGCACTCTCAAACCTTTCACAATTTTCTAGCCTCTACGGTACCGTGCATTGCCCTTTCTCACCTTGAGAGTTGGTGCAAATTTCGCCGGTGCATCCCAACCCCGTGATATGATACGCTCTATCACACATAAACCTCCTTATATCTTCCTCAAAACAGCCACCATACCTACCTATCATGGCATTTCCATAGCCATTCTGAGATATGTTGCCATGCAACTTTCCACCGTTCTATTTATTATGACACGCTCCATCATTGTCATATTGCTTTGCAAGATCATGTAGTTGACATTGTATTTGTGGCAAAGCCACCATTCATAATTTTTTCATACATGTCACTCTTGATTCATTGCATATCCCGGTACACCGTCGGAGGCATTGACATAGAGTCATATTTTTGTTCTAAGTGTTGAGTTGTAATTCTTGAGTTGTAAGTAATAAAAGTGTGATGATCATCATTATTAGAGCATTGTCCCATGTGAGGAAAGGATGATGGAGACTATGATTCCCCCACAAGTCGGGATGAGATTCCGGACTAAAAAAAGAGGCCAAAAAAGAGAAGGCCCAAGAGAAAAAAAAGAGAAAAAGAAAAAAATGAGAGAAAAAGAGAGAAGGGACAATGTTACTATCCTTTTTCCACACTTGTGCTTCAAAGTAGCACCTTGATGTTCATGATAGAGAGTCTCCTATGTTATCATTTTCATATACTAGTGGGAATTTTTCATTATATAACTTGGCTTGTATGTTCCAATGATGGGCTTCCTCAAAATGTCCTAGGTCTTCGTGACCAAGGAAGTTGGATGCACACCCACTTAGTTTCTTTTGTTGAGCTTTCATATATTTATAGCACTAGTGCATCTGTTGCATGGAAATCCCTATTCCTCTCATTGACAGCAATTGATGGGCATCTCCATAGCCTATTGATTAGCCGCTTCAATGTGATACTTTCTACCTTTTTGTCTTCTCACATAACCCCGATCATTATACTTTATTCCACCCTTAGTGTTATATCCATGTCTTACGCTCAAGTATTGCGTAAGGGTTGAAAGGCTGAAGCGCGTTTAAAAGTATGAACCAATTGCTCGGCTTGTCATCGGGGTTATGCATGATGAGAACGTTTTGTGTGACAAAATTTAAGCATGGCCTAACTACATGATTTTGTAGGGATAAGCTTTCTTTGGCTATGTTATTTTGATAAGACATAATTGCTTGGTTAGCATGTTTGAAGTATTATTGTCTTTATGTCAACATTAAACTTCTATCTTGAATCTTTCGGATCTAAATATTCATGCCACAATAAAAATAATTACATTGAAAATTATGCTAAGAAGCATTCCACATCAAAAATTCTGGTTTTATCATTTACCTACTCGAGGACGAGAAGGAATTAAGCTTGGGGATGCTTGATACGTCTCCAACATATATATAATTTTTGATTGCTCCATGCTATTATATTATCTGTTTTGGATGTTCAATAGGCTTTATCACACACTTTTATATTATTTTTGGGACTAACCTATTAACCGGAGGCCCAGCCCAAATTGTTGTTTTTTTGCCTATTTCAGTGTTTCGCAGAAAAGGAATATCAAACAGAGTCCAAACGGAATGAAACCTTCGGGAGAGTTACTTTTGGAACAAACGTGATCCAGAGGACTTGGAGTGGACGTCAAGAAATCACCGAGGAGGCCACGAGGCAGGGGGCGCGCCTACCCCCCTAGGCGCGCCCTCAACCCTCGTGGCCCCTCGTGGCTCCATTGACCTACTTCTTCCTCCCATATATACCTACGTACCCTGAAACCACCGAGGAGCACCGCAAAAACCTAATTCCACCGCCGCAACCTTCTGTACCCGTGAGATCACATCTTGGGGCCTTTTTCGGCGCTCCGCCGGAGGGGGCATTGATCACAGAGGGCTTCTACATCAACACCATAGCCTCTCCGATGATGTGTGAGTCTTTTACCTCAGACCTTCGGGTCCATAGTTATTAGCTAGATGGCTTCTTCTCTCTCTTTGGATCTCAATACAAAGTTCTCCTCGATTCTCTTCGAGATCTATTCGATGTAATCTTTTTTTGCGGTGTGTTTGTCGAGATCCGATGAATTGTGGGTTTATGATCAATATTATCTATGAACAATATTTGAATCTTCTCTGAATTCTTTTATGTATGATTGGTTATCTTTGTAAGTCTCTTTGAATTATCAGTTTGGTTTGGCCTACTAGATTGATCTTTCTTGCAATGGAGAAGTGCATAGCTTTGGGTTCAATCTTGTGGTGCTCGATCCCAGTGACAGTAGGGGAAACGACACGTATTGTATTGTTGCCATCGAGGATAAAAATATGGGGTTTATATCATATTGCATGAGTTTATCCCTCTACATCATGTCATCTTGCTTAAAGCGCACTCGCTCTTATGAACTTAATACTCTAGATGCATGCTGGATAGCGGTCGATGTGTGGAGTAATAGTAGTAGATGCAGGCAGGAGTCGGTCTACTTGTCACGGACGTGATGCCTATATACATAATCATACCTAGATATTCTCATAACTATGATTAATTCTATCAATTGCTCGACAGTAATTTGTTCACCCACCATAGCACTTATGCTATCTTGAGAGAAGCCACTAGTGAAACCTGTGGCCCCCGGGTCTATTTTCCATCATATTAATCTTCCGTCAACAAGCTATTTTATTACCGTTTATTTTGCAATCTTTACTTTTTATCTTTATCATAAAAATACCAAAAATATTATCTTATCATCTCTATCATATCTCACTTTTGCAAGTGGCCGTGAAGGGATTGACAACCCCTGTATCGCGTTGGTTGCAAGGTTCTTATTTGTTTGTGTATGTACGAGGGACTTGCATGTGGCCTCCTACTGGATTGATACCTTGTTTCTCATAAACTGAGGGAAATACTTGCGCTACTTTGTTGCATCACCCTTTCCTCTTCAAGGGAAAACCAACGCAGTGCTCAAGAGGTAGCAGGGTCCCGAACTGTGCGTCTGAGGATTGAAGGTAATAGGACATAGGGACACAATGTTTACCCAGGTGCGGGCCCTCTTGATGGAGGTAATACCCTACGTCCTACTTGATTATCTTGGATCTACAAGAGTTGATCTACCTCGAGATCGTACTAGCTAGACCCTAGATGTATAGCATGTATGATTATGATTGCCCCTACGGAGTAAACCCTCCGGCTTATATAGACACCGGAGGGACCTAGGGTTGTACAGAATCGGTTTATAGAGGAAGGAATTTTCATATCTGAACACCAAGCTTGCCCTCCACCTAAAGGAGAGTCCCATCCGGAGACGGGAAGAAGTCTTCTGTCTTGTATCTGCATGGCCCATTAGTCCGGCCCACGTCACATAGCCCGGACGCCGAGGACCCCTTAATCCAGGACTCCCTCAGTAAACTTCAATATTCCTCTGCAACTGAGGCTCAAACCCAATTTGCACTGCTCTTCCAAAAGTGGATCCAGCGCTTTCTAACCCGAAGGGCATCCGCATGAAGTAGTACGTGCCACATGGGGTTATGAACGCGGTCTTCTCCTCGTCTTCCTTGGACATGAATATCTGATGGTACCCGGAGTATGCATCCAAGAAGGAAAGAAGATCACACCCAGAAGTGGAACCCACAATTTGATCGATGTGCCGCAAGGGAAAAGGATCCTTCGGGCAGGCCTTGTTCAGATCTGTGAAGTCTATATAAAGCCTCCATTTCCCATTTGCCTTGTGCACCACCACCGGGTTCGCCAACCACGTCGAATGCAACACTCCTCTGACCAAACCAGCCGCTTCAAGTTTCTTAATCTCCTCGGCATTGAATTCTTGTTGCTCCAAAGCTTGCTTCCTGACCTTCTACTTGACAGGCCGAGCATGAGGGCAGATAGCAAGGTGGACCTTCATTACCTCCCGGGGAACACCGGGGAAGTCAGATGGTTGCCAAGCAAACGCATCGACATTCGCCCGCAAGAAGGCAACGAGCGCGCTTTCCTATTTGTCATCAAGGGTGGAGCTGATGGTGAATGTACCATCAATGCCATCCAGCCATGCCGGGATCTTCTTTACAGCAGGCGAAGCAACTTTGGATCTCTTGCTAGTGGAACTCTCTGGCAAATCATTGACAGGTGTAGCGCACTCTGGAGAGGCACGCTTCTCGGATTCCCTGCCGGCATCCCTGCTAACCTTCTTTCCTTTCTTGTTTTCCTTGGCGGGAGATGCAGCTTCAGTGGCCTCGTCAGGCACCACATCTGTCGTGGAATCGTCACGGCAGATGTCCTCGTGAAAGGACTTAGTCGCAGGGCCATCGTACGGGTTAACTTAGAGGGGTTAAAGCGGACACAAAGACATGAGAATTATACTAGTTCGGCCCCTTCAATGAAGGTAAAGCCTACGTCTAGTTTGTGATGGGATTGATGTGATTTCGGCGACTAGGGAGCAATAGCTTCGCCTAAGCCTCGAATTGTCTGTCCCTAAACTGCCGCCGGGTCGTCCCCTTATATACACGGGTTGACGCCCGGCCGGTCTACAGAGTCTCGAGGCCGGCTCATACAAGTGTCCGGCTCGGTCTCTTCTTTCTCTTATCTTACAGCACAAGTTACATGATTAAGGCGGTTTACATTAATGGGTCCTAATCCGCCTCTGGGCTCTGGGCCTCTCGCCTTCATGGGCCCTAATTATAGACGAGGGTAAACCGGCCCCTTCAGGGCGGTTTATATTCAGTAGTTATATCCCCAACATTAGGCCCCGGATTGACTTGAACCGATTCATGTTAATCTTCAACATCTTAGGAAACTCTGAATCTCCCTTCGTATTCCGTAAACCGCCATCTGCTTGAACCGCCGTGGCGCTATCCTCCGATCACAGAACGGGCGCTTTGACGCATCCTTAATAAAGAAATCCAAACAGTAAGATTCCCTTCATTTAATACTATCCCGGAAATCGAGGCGACCGCTGCGCCGTCCGCCGCTTTTGACTCCTCGACTCTCGCGCTTGTCAATTACCCCGTTTCCTTATAAATAGACCGGCGGGCCCTTTCTCTTCTTCTTCCGCGCTTCTTCTTCCTCGCGATGCTCCAGCTCTGAAGCTCCGCCGTCGCCTCCGATCTTCAAACGCCGCGTCAGCGCCAGGCCGCTGCATCAACCTGATTGGACCAGAGGCTCTTGGCGCTCCTCCGCTGTTCTGCGCATCAGGTAAGGCCCCTCTTCAAGCCCTAGATCCGCATCTGAAGGTTCATGTTCATCTCGTAGTTCATAGGTGTTCATCTTAGTTTCCTCATACCTGCTCTGCCATGGCCGTATGATTCAACCGTAGTATACATCCTGTGCAGCGACTGCTCCGCCGTCAGTTTAACTCTTTGTGCATTTTTCTTTTTTGTTCAGATCCTCTTGTTTAGAACGCACGAACCTTCCTGCCCTTTATAAGGCTTGCATAGGTCGCAAAATTTTTTTTTACTGAATCTTCGGTAGATCCAAATTACCTCCATTCGCATGTGAAACCTGTTTCTATCCACACTTAGTAGATTTTCCATTCTGTCTCTTTGGGCGGTTTGACTTTTGATAGCTTAATCCGTCATACTCCATTAGTCCTCGCTAAACCGAATTGAAACTGGCTGTCAATTGTCGGTTTAACATTGTATAATGTGTCGAACTGCTGACGGTGAATCATTTTTCACCTTTCCTTTCGCAGTTTAGTCTTCCGGAATGGCCAAACAATTCTCAGCTTGCAATTGGGTCCGGTCCAAGATCACTGAGACGCAACTCAATGGATGCGTCACCACTGGCGCTTTAGCTTCCAAAAATGTCCTCCACTGGCCGGTTCCGGATGCCGAATGCCCTCCCAATCCGCAAGAAGGAGAAGTAATTGTGTTTATGCAGCACTTAGACCGGGGATTCTGCCCGCCCGATCAAAATTCTTCCGGATGTCCTTGCGAAGTTTTCAACTCCATCCACAGGATATTGGTCCGAACTCGTGTCAAATATATGCAATTTCCAAGTTTTCAGTGAAGTCTATCTTCAAGAAGAACCATCTGTGGAGCTGTTCCGGATTTCTTTCACTTGAACCGCCGTACAGAATTTTCGGATGGTCCTAACACGGAGCTGGGCGGCGTTTCAATCCGTAAAAGGAAGGAAGTAGATTTTCCTCACGCCAAACACCATAGCTATCCGAAAGATTGGAACCAAACCTGGTTCTACTGCCGAATACTGCTCCTAACAACGAGAATCCTTTGCCGGGTTACCACCCAAACCGCTTAGCAACCATCACCCGTTGTTTTACGCTTGACCGCCACGAACGGAAGAATTTTGCGCCAAATTATCAAACTCCGGGCTCTAATGGCCAATGGATTAACCGGTGTGGACCTTGTGCGATGTTGGGTTTCTTGGGGCATCATGCCATTAAGCCGCCCGCCCGGATTGATGCATCGAATACACCGGCAGCCTCCAAGACCCTCAAAGACGCCACGAGCTACCAATAACGAGCTTGAAGTCACAGACAATAAAGAGGATGCTTGATGAACCGATCTCATGCGCAGCCAAACCGGGTTGGCCCCATTACGTGTTGCCAACAAACCGCTGCGTAAGGCTCGCTCACCGCTTTTCGACATTAATGCCTTGTTGATATATATTAATCCTTGTTACCTCTCGGGCTAACAGCTCATTCGAAGCGGACCAAACCGCCCGGCTCCGCGTAAAGTCCAAGACCACCAAGAAGGCTGGCAAGAGGAAAACCGCCGAGTCTTCGATCCGCCGGAAGACGAAGATTCGAAGCTGAGGTAAAGCTTGATATCATCACGAGGAGTCGCCGTAAACCGCTCTCCTCTTTGTGTTTAGCCCTAAGATTGTTTCTTCTTGCTTGTAGCTTGTCCCTTTTATTCTTCCTTTTCTCGACAATTTTAACTCCTGTGATGATGTTTGAAGCCGACCATGCCGACCCTATTGAGGTAATCTTTCTTTCTTCCGAATCCGACCTCGTGCCGGTTAAAAGAATTCGCCGCACAGTCCGGAAAGTGAAAAAATCTCATTCCTGTGCTCATTTGAATCCAAACCTTTCCTTGAAGTCACAGCAGGCTGAAGAGCGCCGCATTTAACCCGGCACGATGGTCAACAGATTACATCGTCCGGTTTACGGATACACCAACCCGGAAGCGTCGCCCGTGAGGTGATTTGTTCTCCTAAAAGTGTTATCCTTTGAAAGGTTTCTTCCGATGTCCTCTCAATCCGTCGACCAATTATCGTGCCTCTTCCAACTCCTCTGGCGGTTCATCAACCACGCAATCGCCTCCGCTTAAAGTTGCTGCAGGGTAAGCACCATACTTCTGTCCCGCCAAGTCGGTTTATATTTGCGTTGGTCAGTTTATCTTACTCTAATTATGAACATTGCAGCACCAAGGCTCGCTTGAGTAAAAAAGCGAAAACCCTTGATCCTACTGCGGATGTTGATCCGGAGAAGACCCCAGAGCAGCATGGCGAAAATCCTGAAGTCGTTAAAAATAGCCCTGCCGGGTTGAACCAAGACGACAACGCTGAACCGCCAGAACTTGAGCCTGACGCCCAAGTGGGAACCTCACATCCTGCTCCACCGAGTCCGGCCACAGAGCGGGTCGTAATTGTTGAACCGCCGAGCCAAAAGAAAACCGCCAATCTGGCCAGCCCGACCAAAAATGATGACGTTATAGTGACGGGCACTGGCTACACCACCCCTAGCCAACCGGTCGCTTTAGCAAAACACAGCACCAAGGAAGAGTCCACTACCATGAGTAAAAAGAAGGGGAAAACCGATCTGTTAGCTTATGACAACCTCTCTGCCCAAGAACTTCACTCCGGCTTTCTCAACCGACTCTACACAAGTCGTGACTTCGAAGCCGGCCTGGTAAATCGCATGAAGGAACGCTATGAGGTAAGGAGTTATGCCTCTCTTGTACTTTTGCTGTGTAGTAGCCCTCAAGGGTCGGTTCAACTTAGCATAATTAAACCGGCACTTAATTTTTGTATCCCCATAGCAACCTGAGATCAACTAGCCATTAGCCCCCAAGTGCCAAGTTGAATATTTGTATTGAGATTGGGACTTTATAATGAAACAACTAACGTGCTCCCTTTGTTATCAGAGTGAGATATACCAGCAAACCGTACAACTCAAGGACCTTCGTGCCAATCTGGAGACCCAACAAGCAGAAACCACCAAGGCCAAGGATGAATTGAAAACCGCCTTGGCCACTATGGAACAGCTGAAGGAGTGGTACAAATCCGAGCAGGCCAACTGGGACACCGAGAAGGCCGGTTTGAAAAAACGGGCGGAAGATGCTGAAGCGGCTCTTAAACCGGTGACAGAAGAGCTTACCAGACTAAAGCGCCAGATTCACACCATGACCTCTGCCATCTTTGGTAAGAAAATTTGCACTGATTACCCCTGTTTCGATATTTCCTCCGGTTTAACCTAAACTGTCTGAAACCGGTACAGGGAAGCGCATTGCTCATCTGGGCTCTGATGTGCGGAAGAAACTCAAGGCCGCTTACACGCTGATTGAGCAGCTGTATACCGGCGCCCAGCGAGTCATATGTGCCACATCGTATGACAACACAGCTCCGTCCTTGATCAAAGATACACTGGACCGGCTATCCATGATTCCGGCACACCTTGAAGAGTTGAAACGATCCGCGGCCCGGCTGGCACTTTATCGGCTCGACCCGCCAAGGCGTGGATAGCGGACCTTGATCCGCCTGACATAGCCAAGGGTTTCCCCAGCGCTCAAGAGAACGGTGAAGCCTTTGATAATGACGCCAAACGAATAACAAAGGAGATGCGTCCTCTGGCGAGTCAACTGGCAGCGAAGGTTAACTGGCGGTTCACCGCTCTTTCAACGACCACGAACAACAAGCGGGTGGAGTTTGTCATTCCGTAAGTGCGAGCCTTGTTCCTCCAATCCGTAAGCACACTTATGCCCTCGACGTTGATCCGCTGAGCTTATAAGTGAAGAGGCTATCTTCGTGCCTTAACCCGGATTGACCGGTCTACCAATGACTTCCGCCTTTGGGTGATGAAGAGGAAGAAGTTGAACCGACGCCAGACGCCTCTTCCTCACGCCAACCCGGCGAGGAAGCTTAATCCGTCAAGCCGGTGATGCATCGGTTGCTAGTCATAACGCCATGCGAAACACCGGGCCTTGGAAGGCTTTGTAATAGAATAGCCAGCACTTTGTTTTTGAACATGCCTTTATGCCCTCAGTCTGTAACCTTCACGCGGACGTGCTGATACTTTGGTTTGAGGAATTGAAACCTTCAATGTATTTTTCCTACAATCACAAATTCTTAAACCGCCACGGCGGCTTGTGTCGCCAGCCGGCTTGTGACGCCTATATATTTATATAAGAAAATATTGATGCATATGATCAAAACTTTGTGATACACAAAATACCTGCCAGTGTCGGGCATGCAGTTGGCTGAGCCAACCCTTGAAGCGGAGGTTGCATAAACCATTACCGTCCAAGGAAACAACAGCTCCTAGCTTTAGAATGCCGGTTTATCAGGTAAACCATGCCGGGTCATGTTAAGCCCCCTGTTACTCCACAATGGGATGTTTAACAGAAAAAAAAACAAACCAGAAAAGTTATCACCGGTTTAAACAATAAACCAAATTCCGTCAATGGACTGGTTGAACCGATTTAAATGACAGTTATAAGAGCAATAGAGGAGCATAGGCAATGATAAAAATGTTTGCCCAAAGAGGCTTTACTTGAGCCGATCGGATGGTGTTACCATGGTCGGACACGACCAAGCTCCCAATAAGGTGTAGCTATGGTTCAAGTCAGCCAGGTCCCCAACCGAAACCGTGGCATTATGCCGATCAAGTGGCGTGGCAATGGTTCAGTTCACCAAGCCCCAAGTGACTCTATGACCTTAGGCCGACCAAGAGGCGTGATCGGTTCAGATGTGACCATGTCCCCAAGTGATCTGGTGGCTTTCGCCCATCAAAAGGTGTTGCATTGGTTCGGACACGACCAAGCCCCAGATGACATAAAAACTTCGAAAAGCAAGATCAAGGGATAAACCGGAGGCTGCTTTATGACAACAACTCCATGTACCCAAACCGGATTTTTACTGTAACGGATACCCGCTTTAGCCGAGGCTCGTTTATTGCTTTTATTCATAATATATACATTGTCATGATATGTACATAAGTAGAGCCGATGGCTCGGTATAATAAGGCCGAAGATGAGCTATGTTCCATGGCCTGTTGGTCTCCTCTTCTGACGTGCATGAGTCTTTTCGCTCTCGAACATCAATCAGATAGTATGACCCGTTGTGCAGATTCTTGCTGACCACAAAAGGCCCTTCCCAAGGTGGGGATAGCTTGTGCATATCCGTCTGGTCTTGAATGAGCCGAAGCACCAAGTCTACTTCCTGAAAGGTTCTGGTTCTGACCCGCCGACTGTGATACCGACGAAGATCCTGCTGGTAAATCGCCGAACGAGCAGCCGCCATATCTCGCTCTTCATACAGTCGATCCAAAGCGTCCTGCCGTGCAGCCTCGTTGTCTGCCTCAACATAGGCTGTCACGCGAGGTGAGTCATGACGGATATCGCTGGGAAGGACCGCCTCCGCTCCATAGACCATAAAGAACGGTGTGTATCCAAAGGATCTGTTAGGGTAGTATTTATACTCCATATCACGATGGTAGCTCTTCTACCCAACAGCCCGGCGTCCTCAGAAGGGACCATAAGTCGGGTTTGATACCTCTCAAGATCTCCCGATTAGCTCGCTCGCTTGACCATTGACTGCGGGTGAGCCATCAAGAAACGCAAGCGGATGTGCTCACGTTCACAAAACTCCTTCATAGCACCCTTGGACAAATTGGTGCCATTATCCGTGATGATACTGTGGAAATCCAAACCGGAAGATCACCCTTTTATGAACTGAACCGCCGTGGCGCATCACACTTGCTAACAGGTTCGCCTCGACCCACTTTGTAAATTTGTCAATGCGACCAGCAAGTGTGTTTTCTTGTCCTTGGACCTTTTAAAAGGCCCCACCATGTCCATCCCCAAATCGCAAACGGCCAAGTAATTGGAATCATCCTCAATTCCTGGGCGGTATGTGGGCACGCGTCTAGAAAACTTCGGCAACCATCACATCGCTGACGGATCCTCCGCATCGGCATGGGCGGTCAACCAATAAAACCATGGTGAAACGCTTTTGCCACCAAGGATTTTGAACCGGCGTGGTGACCACAGTCCCTTCATGGATTTCCGCAATATCTCACAGCCTTCCTCAGGGGACACACAACGCTGAAACGCTCGACACATCGCAATGATGCAACTCGCCATTAACAATGGTCATAGACTTAGACCGCCGAACTACCACCGAATAACGTCTCATCCTCCGTAACTCGCCCGGTCATGTATGCCAAATAAGGGAGCGTCCAATCCGGAATAACATGCAAGGCTGCCACCAACTGAGCCTCCGGATCAGGAATAGCCAGATCTACTTCGTCAGGAAGCTTAACTGACGGATTGTGCAGTACATCAAGGAAGACATTGGGCGGGACCGGCTTGCGTTGAGAGCCCAGCCGGCTTAAAGCATCCGCCGCTTCGTTCTTCCGACGATCCACATGGTCCACCTGATATCCTTTAAAGTGACCTGCAACAATATCCACCTCCCGATGATATGCAACCATGAGTGGATCTTTGGAATCCCAAGTACCTGATACTTGCTGGGCCACCAAGTCCGAGTCACCAAAGCACTTAACCCGGCTGAGATTCATCTCCTTAGCCATCCGGAGACCATGGAGCAAAGCTTCACACTCAGCTGCATTGTTAGTACAAGGGAACATTAAGCGGAGAACGTATGTAACTTGTCACCTCGTGGGGAAGTTAATACGACTCCAGCCCCCGAGCCCTCCAATTGCCTGGACCCATCAAAGTGGATGGTCCAATAGGTATGATCCGGCTTTTCTTCAGGCGCTTGCAACTCCGTCCAATCATTAATGAAATCCACAAGTGCCTGGGATTTTACTGCCGTCCGAGGTACATACTATAAACCGTGCGGCCCAAGTTATATGGCCCACTTAGCAATCGCCCAATTGCTTGCGGTTACAGTATGATATCGCCCAAGGGAGCTGAATCGACCACCGTGATGGGATGCCCTCAAAATATTGCTTCAGCTTCGACTTGCCATAAAACTCCATATACCAGCTTCTGCCAATGCGGATATCTCTGCTTAGACTCAATGAGCACCTCGCTGATGTAATAAACCGACCGTTGAACCGGATATTCCTTCCCTGCCTCCTTCCTCTCTACCACAATAGCTACGCTAACTGCCCTGGCATTAGCAGCAACATATAACAGAAGCGGCTCTTTGTCAATGGGACCGGCGAGGACAGGCGGGTTGGCCAACTGCCGCTTTAAATCCTCCAATGCTTCATCGGCAGCTGAACTCCAGACAAACTGATCCGTCTTCTTCAGCATCTGATACAAAGGAATGGCCTTCTCTCCGAGGCGGCTGATAAACCGGCTTAGCGCAGCAATCCGACCCGCCAAACGCCGGACATCGTTGATACACTTTGGCTTCGCCAAGGAGGTGATAGCGGTAATTTTCTCCGGATTAGCTTCAATCCCCCTGTTGGACACAAGAAAGCCCAATAACTTGCCTGCCGGAACACCGAAGACACATTTGGCCGGGTTAAGCATCATCTTGTACACCCGCAAGTTGTCAAAAGTTTCATTTAGATCCTCAATCAACGTTTCCTTCTTCCTTGATTTAACCACGATATCATCCACATAAGCATGCACGTTACGGCCGATCTGTTCGTGCAAGCAATTCTGTACGCAACACTGATAAGTTGCTTGGGCGCTCTTGAGCCCAAAAGGCATAGATACATAGCAGAAGGCTCCAAAAGGAGTGATAAACGCCGTCTTCTCCTGGTCCTTAACCGCCATCTTAATCGATGATATCCGAATACGCATCCAAAAACTCAACGCCACAACCCGCCGTAGAATCAATAATCTGATCAATGCGGGGGAGGGCGAAAAGATCTGCTGGACAAGCCTTGTTAAGATCTATGTAATCCACACACATGCTCCAAGTGCCATTCTTTTTAAGGACCAACACCGGATTAGCAAGCCACTCTGGATGGAAAACTTCAACGATAAACCCTGCCGCTAAGAGCCTGGCAACCTCCTCTCCAATGGCCTTGCGCCTTTCCTCGTTAAACCGGCGAAGAAACTGCTTTACCGGTCTGTACTTGGGATCAACATTAAGAGTGTGCTCAGCGAGTTCCCTCGGTACACCGCATGTCGGGTTTCCATGCAAAAATGTCCCGGTTCTCACGGATGAACTCGATGAGCGCGCTTTCCTATTTAGGACCCAAGTTAGCGCTGATGGTGAACTGCTTGGATGAATCGCCGGGCACAAAATCAACAAGTTTAGTCTCAGCCGCCGATTTAAACTTTAAATCCGGATCGTGCTCTGTAGTTGGCTTCTTCAACGGGGTCATATCCGCCGGATCAACATTGTCCTTATAATACTTTAGCTCTTCAGTGGCACAAACCGACTCTGCGTAAGCCGCATCACCTTCCTCGCACTCCAAAGCGATCCTGCGGCTCTCATGAACCGTTATCGTCCCTTTGTGACCCGGCATTTTTAGCTGCAAATAGACATAACAAGGCCGTGCCATAAACTTAGCATAAGCCGGCCGCCCAAATAGGGCGTGGTAAGGGCTTTGAATTTTCACCACTTCAAATGTCAATGTTTCCGATCTAGAGTCATGCTCATCCCCAAAGGCCACCTCCAGAGCTATCTTACCGACCGGGTATGCTGACTTGCCAGGCACCACACCGTGAAACACCGTCTTTGGACGTGAGGTGCTTATCCGTTAACCCCATACGTCGAAAGGTCTCGTGAGTACGTGATGCTTGATGCTACTCCCTCCATCCATAAGCACCTTGGTAAACTTGTATCCTCCCACCGAGGTGCCACCACTAGGCTAGCTGACCCGGATTGTAAACCCGGGAGGATGATCCTCTCGCTCCATACAATAGGCTGCTCGACCAGCGCAGTAATGCGGTGCGGCGGTTCAACAACATTGACTGCCCGCTTCAAGTTTTCGGTCTCGCTTGTCCAAGCTGGTGGTAAAGACATGGTATCGTCCACCATTCAACCGCTTCGGATTACTTTGATAACCCGATCGCTGCTGTTGTTGATTGTAACCCCTTGGTTCTGATTGTTACGATTGTTACGATTGTCCTGCCCGCCGGATTACCACGAACCTGGGCCGAATTTCCTCCATCAGAACCGAGGCGGACCTCGAACCGCCGGGGCCCTTGATCATACCGAAAGCAATAGAACTTTTGAACTCCTGCATAATATAACAATCCTTCCAGAGGTGGTTTGCCGGTGCCTCCTTCGTCCCATGCTTCGGATAGGGTTGATTCAATAGGTAATTCAAACGATCCGGATTGTGATTTGGCGCACCGCCCCAGTTTGATTGCTTACCCTTGCGCCGCTGACCCTTGTCCTAGCGCTGGTGTTGGCTACGAAGCCCATGTTACCGTTTGCCTTACGCTTGTTTCCTCCATTACCCGTCGATCGATGCTGCTGGCCTCTGGAGTTGCTGTTCTGTTTTCCCTTCCCTATTTCGTCATCCTCCCGCACTCGGGATCCTTGGTACTATCGTAATCAGCATACTTTACTAAAACGCCCATGAGAGTGCCCATGTCATTGCAAAACGCTTCATGCACCCAGTTTCAACTTTAACGGTTTGAACCGGCAGTTGCCTTCTAGGGTTAAGATCGCGGAATCAGGGTTGATCCGGTCCAAGAATGTAAAACTTCAAACGCGCGCACCCAATGGGTTGTGGATTCTCCTCTCTGCTGGACACAAGCCGCCAAATCCACCACGATATGGGCTGTTTACAGGTGTCTTTGAAATTTTGAATGAACCGGGTCCGCAACTGGGTCCACGAACTGATTGAGTTGGGCGGCAAGTTCTTCAACCAAGTACGGGTCGTACCTTCTAACATCATGGTGAAATACTTCGCGCACGCAGCTTCATCCACATCCAGCATCTCCATGGCCATCTCATAACTTTCTATCCACGCTTCTGGAGCCAAATCGGCGGTATAATTGGGCACCTTGCGTGGCCCTTTGAAGTCCTTGGGCAAACGTACATTGCGTAAAGCGGGGACGAGGCAAGGCACCCCCAAAGAGCCAGACTTGACCCCAGGTTCGAAGATGGTCGGTCGAACCGGCGCGAGCTGATGATCCTCATGTTGTGCTGCTAACTCGGCCTCCCTACGTGCCCTGGACCGGTCCACCACCACTTGAGCGTTTTTGAAGCCACCCGCCGGGTTGTTGCCGCGAGGCGGACCGCGCTGCGCATTGCTTGATACGGCTGGTTCGTCGGCGTGCCGGCTATAACTCCGGCTTGGGCGGGGGGTGGAGTGGATCCGATCCCGACTGTACGAATACGCTTCCTGTTGAGCCAGGGCCGTTCTGAGGAGCTCTTTCGCCCAGCGTGTTTCTACCGCCTGCGGTGAATCGCCTTCGATTGGAATCACCTCCAACCGTGCCGCCGCCGCAATAAGGTTATCCATCGGGTTGGAGTAGTGACCCGGAGGTGTCTGCACAGCCTGGGGTGCGCCGGCATGATGGCGAGGTAGATCTATCACACGGGGCTGAATCGGCGCGCCCGTCCCAGGTGCTTCCGGCCGGTTCACCACCGGCGGCGGATTACTGGTCCCTGCCCCTGGGGTATTGAAGAGCTCTCTTCCCTCGAAAATCGAAGGCAAACGGGATCTGTACTTTCTTTTCATGACTTCATGTGACGCGTTCTGATCCAGCATGAGCCTATAAGCCTGCGCATCCAAAGCGGCCCGTTCCGCCGCCATCCTCACGTCCGCGGCTACCAGATCCGCTTTAGCCTTAGTGATTTGTTCCTTCACCTTTGCAATCTCCGCATTGTGCAGGTCTTGATCCGCCGAATTAGCCTCTGCCATGAGCACAGCCAATGCGTCGAATAGCTCTGATAAAACTTGAGCTGCGGGCGCAGGGGCCTCCTTCCCCGCTGCCATCACATTGTTGAACCGGCGACCATCGGCGCCTGGGTCGAAGAGTGAAGCGTCGCTTGTGTACCGGCCATGAAGATTCCAACCCGGTTGGGCAGATCAAAGGGGTCCGAAATACTCTCACTGTCGGAACAGCCCCCGATCTGGCCATCTTGCAGCTGGTACAGAGACTCGGTTTCTCCGGTCGACGACTCGTCATCAGAGTAGACAACAGTTTCGCCGCCAGATGCTGATCCTCCCTCACAGTCTCCGTGGATGACTCCCACGAAAGCACGCTTGACAGCCGGTTTAGCCAGGGCAGGATTCTTCTTCGCCCGCTGAGCCGTCTCGACGAGGTCGGTGCAGATGTCCGGCCCAGGGCCTGGCTCGCCGATCTTGCCGATGAACACGTGTATGCCACCAAAGGGGACCCGGTACCCGTACTCAATCGAGTCGGCCTCGGGGCCCCAGCCTGCATCGTCGATGTAGAGCTTGCCGCGACGACTCTTAGTCATCCAGCCCACAGCATAGCCTCCGAGTCCTTCGAACTTGCCCTCTAAGATCATCAAACCATCGTGCGATAGCCCCACGGTGGGCGCCAACTGTCGTGGAATCGTCACGGCAGATGTCCTCGTGAAAGGACTTAGTCGCAGGGCCATCGTACGGGTTAACTTAGAGGGTTAAAGCGACACAAAGACACGAGAATTATACTAGTTCGCCCCTTCGATGAAGGTAAAGCCTACGTCTAGTTTGTGATGGGATTGATGTGATTTGGCGACTAGGGAGCAATAGCCGCCTAAGCCTCGAATTGTTCGTCCCTAAACCGCCGCGGGTCGTCCCCTTATATACGGGTTGGCGCCTCGGCCGGTCTCAGAGTCCCGAGGCCGGCTCATACAAGTGTCCGGCTCGGTCTCTTCTTTCTCTTATCTTACAGCACAAGTTACATGATTAAGGCGGTTTACATTAATGGGCCCTAATCCGCCTCTGGGCTCTGGGCCTCTCGCCTTCATGGGCCCTAATTATAGGCGAGGGTAAACCGGCCCCTTCAGGGCGGTTTATATTCAGTAGTTATATCCCGAACAACATCCCTCTACATCTTCTCTACGCGTATGATTGCATCATTTTTGTCTGACGGAATGGAAATGATGCCCATTGGCCCCGCATTTTCAGTGTTTTGTAGGCATAATGAGATGCCTCCATGAATTTTGCCACAGCTAGAAGACCAAAAATCCCATTGTGCGGCAAGGGGAGCTCGACCACATCAAACACAATCCTCTCGGTCCGGTAAATGTCACCGGCAGCGTAATCTTCCCCTTAGGACGACTCCTGCCGGGGTTGATTCCTTGAAATGTGCCAATAATCTTGAGCTCTTCATCCGATATCTGAAGTTTGCTAATCACCTTGGGGGAAATTAGATTCAACCCCGCCCCACCGTCAACTAGCATCTTTGTGAACTTGAGGTTGTGGATTGTTGGCGAAACCAACAACGGAAAACACCCTATCGCAGTGGTGCGGTCGGGGTGACACTGGTACAACGAGGTGCTATACAAACGGTTTTTAACATATTGCGCAATGGCATTTGGAACCGTTGCCAACTGAGTGTGGGCGATAGAGGGGTCCTTCCCACACAACCCAGAAACCGTCGGGATAAGGAGCCTTGATGCATATACAAAACTCGCTACTCGTTTGTGCTCGCATTGCAATCGCAGACGGTATTCTGTGGTGTTATGTTTATGATGCGCGGCCCATCACAAATGGTTCAGTATTATAGAACGTTTATGATAAGAACACAATCACTCACATTCACTTTTCCCAAACTGTATGCGATAACAAATTAAGAAGATTAGCTAATCGTCGTACGAGTGTCGGACAAGATTACGAAACGTCGGACTGTCGTAACATCGTCGTACACTACAACTATCGCACACGCTATTCTGTGGTGCAACGTTTACAATGCATACTTCATCGGAAACCGTTCATGGTTGCGAATTGTGTACGGTAAGGCAACCATCACAAAAATTTAGTTTGCCCGCACCATTTTTCATATTGTCTCACATCGCACATGCTTTGCAAACGGCAACTGTGTGCATGCTTGCACATGTTTCCTCTCTATGAACCGTGGTGGATTATGGTGTATATCACAAACGTTTTTGTTTTACCAACCGTGTGTGCCATAATGACCTGGAGAGCGTAATTTCATCGTAATTTAATTGCTGCTATTTCAAATTGTACCAGATTTGAATTTGAATTTGAATGTATGCTATAGCTTTATTCATATCAATCAGGTTCAAACAGCCAATGCATTATTCGACTCATTGGTACATATGTTCAAGAATTACATAAGAAGAAAATAAAGAATGATGAACCAGAATTGTATACTTGTACTATTAAAGACGGTAAAGAAAGAGGAGAAATACATTCTGGTTGCTGAACAAGGTGAAGCTGAATGCCCATATTGTGCCCTCCTCCATGCAGAAGGCACGCGCGACTCTAGTCCAACCCCTTGTGATGGCCGACCACCCATCCTTCACGGTCTTCATGAAAACATCTAGATAATCATCGTGTTCTGATAGAAATACTTTAATCTTTGCATGCCCACCAATCATGTAGTTTGAGAGGTAATCTTGAGTAAACTGCTTTGGGAACCACTACAAAGGAATAAGATTCAGACATTGTCATCTAACACAACTCATTATGGGCAGTAAAAAGAAGGCTACAGAGTTCGTACTTACCATTCTACAGTTCGTTGTTGTCTTGGATAAAGTGTAAACAAATAGTTTAGTTGCCATCTTTTGACCCATTTTACTAACAATCTTTATCAGCTTCCTCACTTGATACTGCACTACTAGGGAAAAGCCAAGCAGCAGCGCGGGTTTTAGGCCTATCAATAGCGCGGGCAGGAGCGCTACTGGTACGGCGCTACAACTAAAGGTTAGCAGTAGCGTTGGTTAACCCATGCTACTGCTACACCGACTTAGTAGTAGCACTTTCTCCACATGGCGCTACTGGTAATTACTAGTAGCGCTTCTCCCAGCCCGCGCTACTACTATTATTATGTATTTTATTTCTTTTTTATTTCATGTTGTATTCATACACCTCTATACAAGTTTTCATACAACATCAATTTAGAGATTGTTTTTACATCATAATGAGTTATTACATCACTGGGTGAAAGAACCATGGACTAGTTTCAAGTGGATGGACATCCACTTGAAACTAATCCGCGGCTCTTTCACGCAATGATATAATAAGTATCATCATCATCATCATATCATTAACAACTTATCATCATAATACATCATTTTCATATAACACCTCCTCATGATCATCGTTTTCATCGATAAGACATCACATAGCAAGTCGGTCACTAGTCATAATCACAACTACTCCTCATCATCAACTATAACACATTGTACCACATAATAAACATATTGTACCACATAGGACCTACTACATTCTCTTAGGACCTTCTATATACTCTAAGGTAAAATAGCAAAAAACAAGATAGCCTCTGGCTCTCCATTATGGAGAATGGAGATTATCCTGTCTCCAATTCTTGCCTTTCGCTTAATGTTGCTTCCATGAACCTCCGTACGAATGTCCAAACATTTTTTCCATTCTTTGATTAGCATGTGTTCACCGGTTTCAGAAATCCGATATGCACAGGTGAGATCTGTAGGATGACCTGGCTATATGTTCAGAACTTCAAGGCGACCATTCTGATACATCAGATGAGGCACACAATCCATTAGGATTTCCTGTTGATAAACATGGTAATAACTTCGTAGTTAGCAATGATGTACTAGTTTTAGAAGTATGCAAAAGATGCACGGATGTCGTAATAGTAAAAAAATCTTACCAGGGTATCTCCATAGAAGTTATCGTGGTTCAACACGTGCACTAGTGGCACGTATTCACCATAATTTGGAGGAGTTCGATAATAGGTATTGCAATTCTCAAAGAAAGTACAAAATCCGATCAGATTATTTTTCTCCTTATAAGTTCATTCGGAGCCATCGGTGTAGTGGGTTTTGTCTACCATCTTCCGCACATTCTTTGAAGAATGAAAATAATCTGTCAATGGAAATAAGCTGTCAACTATTTTTGAAATAAACAATATAAATTAGTTAATAACTATGTTTGAGAAACTCACATAGTGGTAGAATCGGAAGCGTATCAACAAGGACCCAAATGTCCATATTGTTTTGCTCGATGTCAGGATCACCAAGATCCATGGTGACAATCATACCCTCATAAAACCATACATTTTGCAAAGTGCTTCCTAGTTTTGGCAACCAAAATGGGTTATGCTCTGAGAATTGTATAGATTTACTTCAAAATCCATATCATGATGGGTCCTTAGGTGTATTTTCTTTGTTTCAAAATTTTCATGGTCTTCAAAACCCATCCTCTCCAAGACATAGCGTCTTGCATGGCATGGGATAAGCTAGTCGAATTGTAAAAGATGAAAATTAGATGTTGTAATAGTTGAAGTCGTGCTTAATTATGAAAAAAACACTTGTCGTCGTTGCGTACCATTTCAACGTCGAAGGTCTCCTCGAGCTTAATGCTGAAGCGCCGATCTTCGTCCAGGTGAGGGCACCTGTCGCACAGACCTCGATCATCGTGGCACCAGCTGCACTCCCCTAGGAGACTTTCGTCATCCGAGTAAGACATTTCCTACATTCATAATTCAAAGATTAAACTTGTACAATTAAAAATATGTACTAAAAAACCTAAATTAGATCATTATTTTTCGAGAAAATCTAGGCCACTCGATATTTCCTACATATTCTAGCACAAGTCATGCCAGAACTCACGGAAAAATCCGGCATCACCTTTGCTAAAAAAGGACATATCGAGCGCCTGAAATTTGCCGGAACGGAAATTAATACAAACTCCGGCAAAACATAGGCCACTCGGAGGTGTAAGCTGAACATGACCGGCCACTTGGGCAACCACATATCCTATTTGAGCAACACAGGATATACATGTTTTTATCTACATCATATATATCTTATAGGACTCATATTGACATGGAGATTTGGCTGGTCTCACCTCGAGGTCGGAGGGGGTCGGTGACGGGGACGACGGCGGGGATGATGGAGGGGCTCCTTGATTTTTGCAAAAAATCCTATAAGTTATCACTAATACATCCTGAATAATTGCTTAAGCTAAAAAAATAACAACAAATATGACATGTTCAACTAGTTCTATTAGTTCAACTAGTTCTTACTAAATATAAACTTACTATAATTAGAAAAAAACTAGTTCTTTCTAAAAATAAAGTAGTTGAACTAGTTATGTTAATTTTCTTTCTAAAACTACATTAGTTCTATTAATTCAACTAGTTCAACTAGTTTAATAATTTACTTACTAAACTAGTTCAACTAAAACTAAACTAGTTCAACTACTACTAAAAATCATTATCTATGAACCCTAAATTAACATCTACTACTACTAAAAAACATCTACTAACTAAGCATAGAGGGGGGTGGGGGAGGGATGGGGGGCTTACAGAGAGGGGAGAGACAGTGGCGGGGAGGTGCTCGGCGACGGAGGTAGGGGCGGCGAGAGCGGGCTCGGGATCGGGAGGCGGCGGTCCTGGGCGGGCTCGGGCGGCGGCGGTGAGGTCGAGGGTGGCGACAATGAGGTCGAGAGCGGCGACGGTGAGGTTGAGGGTGCCCTCGGGTGGCGGCGGTGAGGGCAGGCTCGGGCTCGGGCGGCGGCAACAGAGAAGTAGGGGAACAGGGGGAGAAAGGAAGGACTTAGCAAAATTTTGTGCCCGCACGGGTGGTTAAGTCGAACTAGCAGTAGCGCTCATTAGGAAACGCGCTATAGCTAATTTAGCTATAGCGCGTTTTAAAGAAAAACGCTACTGCTAATGGAAGCAGTTATTTTTTTAGAGAAAAACGCTATAATTCTAAGCAATGTAAAAACATCAAAAATATACATTGGTCATCATTAATCTTTTTGTGTAGAATCTAAATAGTCAACATGAATCCTCACTGTACCTGTATAGGTACAGGCGAGGATTCATATTGCAGCCACAAATCCTACACATATAGTACAATGAAGACCAAGTGCTCAAGATTGTTTGAGAAGTAACATATTTAAGGTGGTAAACACCTTGTTCGCTTAGCAGTATGGGACTAAACTTAATTAGTTGCGGTGATACTTAGCAGCAGCGAGTTTTGAAGAAAAACGCTGCTACTAAGTACTTTAGCAGTAGTGTGTTCAGGATAAGGGCGCTGCTACTATATCAAGCCTGGAGGCAACTCCATGGCAATTATAGTAGTAGCGCTTGTTTCACCTAGAGCGCTACAGCTACTCAGCTATTAGTAGCGCGGTTTCCTGAAGCTCGCTACTGCTAATTAGAAGTAGCGTTTGTTTTTGAACCACGCTGCTGCTAAGATTATGTGTATAAGGTTTTCCCTAGTAGTGCTGGTTCATCAATATCTCATTGCCCCATACGCAGAAAGGGTCGAAGCGCGGATCTTTACCAATGACATATGTACCTAAAAGCACCAAGTTAATATTAGAAGCTAAACAGCACTTGTACAATGATGTAGTACAATACTCTTTTATAATATCTTATAACATCCAATATACTCACATATTAGATGAATTAACATCTAATATTACGGGCTAGAAGGAGTTTATTGTGTTCTTACAAATTATCGATTGATTAACTGTTGTATCCATGGGTTAGAGTTAGTTTGAGCTAGTTCGGGCTCAAATAGCCCTAAAGTATATCCAAACATGAGGGCTAGTTTAAGCTAGTTGCATCTAACCCACCCAAAAAAATATCCAACCCAAGAGGTGCTAATTGGAGCTAGTTCTCCTAGTGCATTTATTGTCAATCTAACCCTGTCATCTAAACACCTCTTTGGATAGAGTTTGTTCAGCGTTAGTCATGAACTAGAAACTAACTCTAACCTCTAGCTAAGTTCAGTATCCAAACATGGTTGTGTTGTTGTTGTTGTTGTTGCTGCTGCTTCTCTTCTATGTATATCTAGACATCATCTGAACATTAAGGTAACACTCTTCCTTGTTGCTATGTAGCCTAGGATTGCATATTTATACATTAAGTACAGTGCATGTTGCTATGTAGCCTCAGATATATTACATATGGCCCTAGTTAAGCTAACGATAAATCCGTTACAGATATATTCAGTTAAAAGTCTGATTCACTGATTAGTCCCTGATCATCCCCCAGCCTATATGGTACTAGCTACCGATATCCTGAACAGTGAGTATATATAAGCCATGGGATGAAACTAACCTCGATGGAAAACAACAGTCGTTACCAAATATATCCATGGCAGACAAAATAATCTCCAAAAGATAGCTTCAGTGTGCAGGTTTAAGCATGCTAGTATAGCAAAACAAGTGGAAAGGTGTGTTAACTGCAACAGGCCTAACATTTAACAACAAGCAAACATAGTCATTCAAACTGGTATTGTGCCGGTCTAAGTACACTGGTTATTGTTAAATAAAAATGGAAAGGTGTGTTAACTACAACATGCAACAACCAAATGTAGTCATTCATAGTGGTATTGTTGAAACTGGTATTGATGAAATTGAACTGTACAGTTCATACTTGCACATATAGAACATCACGTTGTGAATAACTGGAATAAACAAGGCATACTACGAACAACCAAAGATAGCATTTGAAACTAGACATATGCTAACTACAAAAAACCAAACAATAAAAAAACTTTAAAAGAGGCATATGCTAGCTATAACAGGCTTAACAACAAGCAAATATATGCATTCCTATCGTTATGTTTAAAACTGGATTGATGAAATGTATTGCATAGTAAGTAATTGCACATATACAACATCACATTGTGAACAACTGAAATAAACAAGGCATACTGCAAACAACCAAATATAGCAATTAGAACTGGACATATTCTCACTACACTGCAAAACGGACTCGACAAAAAAAATCATGGGTTCTCCCCAGTGAAGAGGCACGACAAAACAAATCATGGGTTTCCGCACTTGTCACAGATGGGCTCATTCCCGTGTGAAGAGCGCGGACCCTGGATGTGGTCCATGTTGTCGCAGATGGGCTCCTTCCCCTTGGAAGAGCACAGCTATAGGGTGCCCTCCCTGATGTCGCAGATGGGCTCTTTCCCCTTCGAAGAGTAGATGGGCTCTTTCCCCTAGGAATACCCATAGAGGGTGTCCTCCTCGTGGTCACCGTGAATGAGGTCGGACTTGGAAGCTATGGAACCCAAGCCAGTGTCGCAGAGTGTGTCCTTCAAAAATGAGAAAAGGGGCTCGATGGCGATGTAGGATGGAAAATTCTTGACAGCGAGCCAGAGGAGATTAGCGGCGTGGCCATGGATGAGATCGATAGCGGTTGAACCCACGGGGTTGGGGTGGGCCACTTAACCTGTGACGTAGCCCGCCTAAGGCCTATCGCTGTCGGCGACCTCGATGTCATAGCCGGTGTCCGCGACATACCCACATACTCTAGCATGCTGATTGAGTGCCTGCGGCCAGTAATGGTAGTCAGCTTCCTCAGCAACGTCGGTCAAAGAGATCATGATACACCTCTTTTGGGCCAGTCGCTCCTCGAGCTCTACGGGAAGCGTAGCCGGGCTTAGGCTGCGATGCTCTAGAGTGGGGAATGGGGATGGGGAACTGTGGGAAAGGGGGCGTTTGGCAGGTGTCATCTAAGAAACTCAGGGCGGCCTTAGTATGGAGATCGGTGGGTAAGCTACACAGGCAAACCGGCAGATGTTGTCAATGGAAGCCTTGGGGAGGCGGTGGTGATGGCGGCGGCAACCTTGCAAGGGTTTTGAGCGAGGGAGGGTGTGTGTGTGTGCGCGCGCGCGTGCGCGCCCGAGGAGGTTTTGTGTGTGTGTGTGTGTGTGTGTGTGTGTGTGTGTGTGTGTGTGCATGTGTGTGCAGGGGGCGTGGGTGTGTTTGAGGAAATTACGCGGATACTGAAAATTTTACTACGCGGGAGTCAAACGCCGAGGGTACTGAAAATTTGGATGATGGTGCATCGCACACGGTCCGGAGATAACAACCATGTGTTATGAAACAAAAAAACCTCGGCGTTTTTTGAATGTACTCGCAAGCAACTCATGATTGGAACAGGGCACAATGATGCAATGATAGAGCACTAAGTAGGTAGTTTGCAGAAAGCTAGTTTTGAGTGCAATGACATGATCTATCAACATGTAAAGTATGCATCATGAGAGTACAAATATCTGTATGAACAAGTTACAGATATCAACATAAGCGGAGTTGGACACTAATCCAATTTGTTCATCGTGTCAAGCCATCTGACTTAACCCAAATGGTCTTATCAACACACACACACACGCACGCGGTTTGTACAACTCTGGACGTAGTTTAAGCAGCACCGCCCAACTGTCCTTGACCGTGGACACGGCTATTCGAATAGTTTTACACTCTGCAGATGTTGCACACTTTACCCACAAGATCCGGGAACTTAGTGTCATCCACGACCCGCGGTACCTCAAGTACCCGGGGTAAGCACCGATCACTATCTTTCCCTAGACGACACTAACATAGAGTCCACTGGATTGGTAGTAACCCCCGTGCCCAACATTTCACAACTTAAAATTGTGGAGCCTCGCTCCCATATTCATCACATACCACTGGCATGGGGTACCAACAGTGTGTCCGGTGCCCCATAAAAATGTTCTTGGCCGCCCTACCTGGCACGACCCCGTCCCGAGAGAGCAACAACTCTCCCGTCACTAGTAATGCGGGCACCATGCTAGTATCGGCCTACGTAATCAATAATGCCCTTTCCCATATAAGGGTAGAGTGGCTGCGCATGTAAGGTTGGGACAGTCGATAAATCTTAAATCGAAAACAACACACACACTTGCCTCGGTACACCACTTCGTCATCAAGTGGTTACCCATCTCATTATCTCCCCCGGGCATAAGTGGCACCCGACGGGGTTTTCGAAAAAGTCTTTTGAAAATTCTTTGTCTCCATCACCATGCATATACCCGTCCCATTTTGTGTAGCAACTACTTTAGCATCCTATCTACTCCCACCTGCATAACCCTTATAGGAAGGTAGGGTCATGCACAATGCAAGCTTCAACACGGAAGTAACAGAGGCAATCCACCCAAGTGGTTACCATCTCATCATGATTCCGATGCAACAATAATAAAGTGCTATATGATATGCATAAAAGGGGTTTCATAGACATGGTCAAAGGGCTGCTTGCCTGGCTCAGCAAAGTCTTCTGGGTCTTCAAAGTCTTCTGGTCCAACTCCTTCGTCGGCAACGCAATCTATCGTCGCAAAATAATAACGAGAAAAATAAGGCAAAAATAAAACAGAAAAACCAAAGTCCTCAGAAAAATGTCAACTTATTTTTGTTAAATACTAGGGTGAAAACTAAGAAGGGGAAAATTACTAGTTTTGGATTTGGAGTAGCAGAATAGAAGAAATGGATTTTCAAAGTGGTTCAATATATTCAAATTTGAATTTGAATATGAACAGTACATAAAAGTTGGTTGTACATGAATGAAAGTTATACCATTAAATAGGTGGGATTTTTACAAGAATTTAGGAACTGGAATTATTGCATTTGGATTAATATTTAGTCCATAGGAATTTTTGCAAGTTTATGGAAAAAGAAAAAGGAGAAGCAGCACTGTGCAACTGGGCTAGAAGGACCACAGTGCAGCAGGCCCAGAGAGGATCCAGCGCGCGCAAGGCTGCCACGTCGAAGGAGTAAATGCAAAATACGCCTTCAGCCGACGGGCGAACCGGTACGCGCGCGTGTGCGTTTTAAACCTGACGAGTGGGGCCCACCCGTCAGAGTGTGAGGCTGACCGACGGGCCCCACGGCCGTCGTCTTCAACCTCGGGCCAGAGAGGGAGGCGAGCTCACTGGCGTCGTTGTGGTCGACGGTGAGGAGATCCGAGCGTACCGGCGGAAGAGCTTTGGGAGGCGGCGGTTCCGGCCGTTTCCGGCTGCAAAAGAAGCGGGGAGGAAAGGGGAAATGATAAGTGAGCTGCGGCGGTTCCAGATCGAGGAAGAGGAACGGCGGAGAGGGCCTGTACCCTGAGGTGGACGGCGACCCGAGGCGGCGGAGCTCGAGCTCGATCTCGAGCTTGGGTGCTTCTGGAGAGGAGTGGGTGGTTCCGGGGGTGTTTTGGAGCTGCAGAGGTCGAGTGGTGAGGAGAGGAGGGCTCGGGGAGGCCCTTAAATAGGCGGGCGGCGGTCCACCAAAGAGGTGTGCGCTGACGAGCCTGTTGCAGTCGAAGCGGGTCACGGGGGCTCGTCGGGGCGTGTCTGAGGCATTTGTGGGGTTGGTCTATGGCGAGGGGAGAGAAGAGAGGGAAAGCAGGAGGGCTGGGCACACAGCAGGTGAGCACGCCACCTGTGTGCCTTCGGGGGCAGCGTGCGTCTGTTGCTGGGGCAAGAGGAGGGAGAGGGAGGAGGGGGACAGATGCGTGGCGTGACACAAACGTCGAGGCGCATCCTCGGGCACGCTCGGGAGGCCCGAGGTGGCCGGAGGGGTTGGCAGGGGGCGGCTACAGTGTCTGGCCGCACTGTAGCGCGCTCTGGAGTGTGCAAATGCCATGCCATGGCATTTGTTTAGGCCAGGATGGTGCGGCCAAATATGTCTGGTGGCTCTAGGGTGTAGTAAAGAAAGGGGGAGGGGCTTTGGATGCCCTAGGTGGCCACTGGAGTGAGGAGGGAGGTTGAGGGGGAGAGAGAAGCTATTGTCCAGGAAGGTAAATGGGGGTGTTTCACCCCTCAATCATTGAGAAATGGCCAGGGGAAAGTTACTGGGGGTAGAAGATGGTCAGGAGAAGCTGTGGTACAAAGTTGAGCCCATGGAGATTAGTGGAAGAGGTCAAAAATGGCATTTTGGAAAAGTGTTAGAAGGTGTTTGATAATGGTTTGGGCAAGTAAATGATTTCCATTTGCCATGAGACTCCACAGGGTGAAATGACACATATAATTAGGGCCTTCCACCAATTTGGAGCTTATTTGGGCAAAGTTGCCAATGCAACTTTTGTAAACCCTAGAAATTAGCAGAAATGAACTTGTGTAGATCTAGTTGAGCAAATCAATTCCCCTTGATGAACCACTTGGTTTATTGGCCTCATTTGGTCATGTGAACATGCTCACAAAAGTTGGGGTCAAGGAGAGAAAGTTGGTAGTACAAAGTTGTTCAAATTTCATTCTGGTCAAAGATGGTTTGGGGCATTTTGGTGAACCAAAATGACCTTGATTTAGATGAGGCTTTGCAAGGTTATCACAATATTCATTTGTGACTTGCTGGATTTTCCTTGGATTTTTATGAAAATATTTCCTGTAGAAATATTTCAAATCATTGAAATGGGCAGAAATGGTTTAGGGAGGTTTTGTCCAATATTTTGAACATGACCATGTGTTGAAACTCTTATATATGGAAAATATATGTCCACTGAGTTTCCCTGATTTTTGTCAAATATTTTTGAAACAATAAAATAATTTTTCCCTATTAAAGACCATTTCTGGCCTTAAGAAAAAGCTTTTAAATAAAATAGGAAAATAACTTTTAAAATTATATTTTTGTGGCTTATGGGAGTCCTATATCGAATAGGTTTCAAATATACTCTTTGAAATATTTTTCATACCCCAAATCAAGTACTTGTAGTGCAAACCTCAATTCAGGGGTTTTTGGAAAACTAATTTTTGAAAATACTTTTTGGCCAAATTATTTTTGTAAGAAAATACTATATTACACTATACACATGGTATGATCATTGGGCAGAAGTTTGGAGCAAAGGGATGAAGTATATAAGGTGGAGTAGTTGACTTTAAAGAGCACTTGAAAATCACAGAGAGAAAACCAACTCCAAAATAAAAAGCCAAATAATGCAAAAGTTTTTGTTGGTCCAAACTTTCATGCTTTATTAATGCAAATGAAATGTTACAAAATGCAGGTTGTGACAGGTACAATCTATATTTTCATGAAAGGGATCATAATAAAGCTGGTGGGCCCCAACTATCACGGAGAGGAAACTTTTTATTTCCGCGTAATAAAGGAAGCACTTCCTTGCGTGCGAAGATGTAGCTGGTGGGTCAAACCTGTCAGGGGGAGAAATTATTTATTTTCGCATAATACTGGGGCACTTGCTGCATGCGGCCATGGGCCATGTGCGTCCCTACTGTCAGACAATCCACGTAGATGCCTCATCTGAGTCGCCCCGATCCAATGGCTGGCTGGCCGCCAGTTACGCCATGCCTTGTTGTGGGCAAGGCACTGGATCTCTGTCCCCGATGGTTTTCATTTGTTGACAAAGTTGACCACGCCGCGCCGAGAGAACCAACATAATGAACGATGGCGAGTATTACGAAGGGAACGACCCGGAGCCGGCGAAGACACAATAGTGGATGCCCACGTGGAGGGGGGTATGAGCGTTCACTGGTTCGGCTGTGATGTAAGGCTGGCGTCGCCGGTGAAGAACAGGAGGTGTTGGTGAGTAGAGGAATGTCCTGGACGGTGTTTGGGACGAGTGGACCGATGAAGCCTGCGCGGCAGCACAGCAGGCCATGGGAGGCAGTTGCAGGCGGTACCGCCGGCGGTGGTTTGGGCGGCTGAAGCAAGAATATCCGAGATTGAGGAAGCACTACAGCCGTTGGATGGACATCCAACGGCCACTGCTGCTAGAATCGTGTCTTGATTATAAGTTTACAAAGCCTTCCATACGCCTTAGTAGGCCCACAAGCCTTCCGTACGCGTCACTGGCTATAATTCTCAAAAAAATATTAGGCCCACAAGTGAGCATCACATCTGTGGCAGAGAACATATAGCCCATTTGCGATTTGTAATAGTGTACAACCCATTTTTGAATTCTAATGGAATTTACTACAACACATTTACAGTCTGTTAAAATTACAGCCAATTTTCTAGCCAGGACAATGATTAATAATTTAAACCAACCTCTGAAAAGAGAATTCGACCAAAAATCCCACATTTTGATGGGATCCGAAAAAACATTATCCCGAAATTTCGAGTCATATTAAATATAATTTTAAAATGAATTTGTATTAGGTAAAAATCTAAAAAAACACTGCGCGCGCAATAAGTAATGAAATGGAAATTTCCAAATTCAAACAATAATAATTTTGAAACTAATTAACTACTTGGTGCGTTTTTGTATATTTACAGCTTAGTTTTTATAATTACATCTCATTTAATATTTCTTAAAGCCCATTTTCTTGTTAGGCCTAATAGGAAAGATTTACAGCCAAGCGGGGCGGAGAATAACAAGTTAACCTAGGTTGGGTATTCCGCAAAAAAAAGTATAGCTGGGCTAGCCATTTTCACCTTTAAAAATAATATTTGGGCTGGATATTTGGTCGACATAAAATAATAGCCTGGGCTAGACGGGCCACAGCCCACCCAGTTGATACCCTGCTCCTCTAAACAACAACAAAAATATCGCTCAAGAAAAACTCCGCTTACACTTAAAAAAACAAATACTGCTCGAGCTGCTGGGTCCGAACTGTCGGCCGCTCCTTGTGCAATTCTCTCGTTTATTGACTATATAGGTTGAGTATGGTGTGGGACTGTGATGTCAGGAAACCAGGAGGAAGCAAAAAATATATATAGTTGTATATAATAAGAGGAACTTGCCTATGTACGGCTATGTACCTAGTGGGTCTCTACTGTCATCCAGTCAAAATAAAATCATCTCCTGAATCCTCATGCTCATGACCATGTTGACAATGCTCGGCGCCACAACGAGTGCAACAACTCGAAGGACGACGGAGAGGGCCTCACGGGCCCTACGAATGGTCTGATACAGCGCCTGCTCCTCATTCAGGAAGCCAGGATCATCGGACACCTATGAGCACCTTCGAGAGACCGAGAAGGCATGAAACGGTAAGGACGTGCTTAGGAGCTCTGGTTTATTTCACACATGTAATTTACTCGTCATCGGAAACAACGCGTAAAATACAGGCGTAATGAAACTGATGGCCCGAGGTCTGTAACGAAAACCGGCCCGTTACGCATGTAATTTGAGAGACCAGTGTGTATTTTACTAGTCGAAATCGACCAACCAAGCGCTTCGCCCGAGACCATCTGCTTTTATTTACAAGCGGCAGTTTTACAAGCGGTTTTGGTTGGAAAACGACGATCCAATCACGGCCTAAGATGATGAGTTGGTCGGAAGATCATATGGTTTCACCTCTAACCTACCCGAGTTGTCGTGCAGGCTATGAATGAAACATATGACAATGAACTTCTTAAGCACAGAAACAACAGAAGAGGATGATGTTCTTAACATGCAAATCACAGGCATTAGCTCGACATGCAAAACAATATGAAGCATTATTCTCAGGAGGCACGGTGAATAGCTCGTGATGCCGCATGCCACAGCATTCCAAGCTCAACTTTGCAACCAAACTCACAAGGCCTAGCATTACATAGACAACCTTCAGAACAAACTCTTAAAATACCTTACATAAGTCAACATTCATGTGACTATGCATCTCAGCAGAGTAAATATTTACTTATGACCTGAAGACAGGAATAGGAAAAAACGATCGATGTTGCTCGTAGCAAAGGGCGTCCCACTCAAAAATATCAAATGCATGTCTTCTGGCTAACATCAATAGCAAAATTTGACAAGGTTTTCCAATTCCAATATATTAAACTAATGTCTTCTTGCTAACATCAATGATTAAACTTTGACAAGATTTTCCCATTCAAAATATGTAATGCCTATGATTGTGGAATAGGCAGGGTTTGTCATCAGTTTGTCATTCGATAGTCCGGCGGCTCAAGGTGAAAATGAATGATTAGAGAACCATTTGATGTATTGTGCATGATGAAGTATTATGGAGGACACGAACCATCTGAACATTTTGTGCAGTTCCACTAAAATCAAGCTGAGCATCCATGTGGATTTCGTATTTATATGCTGCAAGAAAACAAAGACACATCACCACACACATGAATATTGGCCCCAGTGTCAACCCACCAATCGATGGACTAACAAACTGAAAGTACGGTAAACAGATTACCATACCCAGATACTCCATCATTGTTGCTTAGAATGACATTGACAGACTTGGAGTCATGTCTTGCCTTCTTGTACTTGTTTGGGCACTTTTTGCCCAGTGCACTCCACGTGTTGTAGAGTTGCCTATGCTCTCTGCAGACTAGTCATGTCACCAGCGTCTACTAATACTCTGTAAAGCTTCTCGATCATTCCTTCTGTAATGTAGCGCAAACAGTGACTGCTTCTTTCTGCAAAGTGGTAAGACCAACTAGACCCACCAATGCAGCAGTTTGCCTTAGACACATTGGCTCCTTTTGTGTAGTTCAACTAAAATCAAAGTCGGAATAAAACCGAGCTTTAATTTTGATATCCCTATAAGCAACAATAGGTATAAGGGAAACAATTACTGAGAAATAACGGTTGATGACTTGTACTCCCAGAAGAAAAACATCTATTGATCTACCTTCTCTTAATGGGAAACAAAGCAGGAGAGTAGCAATTATCAATCAGTGTGATTCATTCATATTAACCGAGACATTATCTTAACAATGCCTTGTTTCAACATGTATAAAGAACGACAAAGTAGAAAAGTACCATTCCTAAAACAATGCGACTGATTCATTTTAACAGAGACATTATCTTAACAATACCTTGGTTAAACATGTAGAAAGAACTACAAAGAAGGATAGTACCATTTGTAAAACACTGTAACTGGTATATAATGACAGAGACATTATCTAAACAATACATTTCTTAAGCATGTACTCCGGCCGATCCCCAACAGAAATGGTACTCCCGCCGATCCCTAACAAGTGTTGCAGTTTTGAACTAAAATTCAGTAGTTAATTCTGAGGAAAGTCGGCACTGAAAGTTGGTACTGACCTTTCAAGACCAAGATTTCAAACAACTCGCAAGGAAGACCTGAAAGAGATCTCAACACATATATGGAAATCCGGTCTCCTTTTGTGCAGTTCCACCAAAATTAAGTGAAGCAAAATGTCGCAATAGCAACAATTTGAATAGATATCCCTGTTTTAAAAGAGGCAAAAAAGGAATCAATTACTGACCAATAAAGGAGGATGAAACATGCGGCCACAAAAATGGTAATCCCGTCAATCCCTAACAAGTGTTGCAGTTTTGAACTAAGATTCAATAGTTAATTATGAGAGTGGCATTGCTTAGTTTTACCAGCGGCATTAGATTAACAAAAAGCATAAACAGTTCCAGGGGAGAGTGGGCGCAACAACGGCATGTGCTTCCATCTACTTATAAAGGGGGTGATGTAGAGTTTTGCTGTAACAAAGAAACAAGCATCATGTCTGGGTTGGAACAATTTTTGCTCACTTAATGGTAAAAGATACCAGTTCAATAGCTTCAATTCAACATTTATCCAAAACAGTACCAATACAAGTAGCACAACATCTCAAAGCACACTTCAGCATCATGTGGACGAAAGTCGGTACTTACCTTTCTTGAACAAGATTTGAAACAAATCGCGAGGAGGACTTGAAACATATCCAACACATATATGAGAATCCGATCTCTTTTTGTGCAGTTCCACCAAAATTAAGCAAATTCGCCGGTGTGACATTCAAGTTGAACTGCACAAAACACTCTTAAAACATAAGTGTTTTGCGTAGCGAAGCAAAAAGTTGCAATAGCAACAAGTTGAATAGATATCCCTTTTTTAACAGAGGCAAAAAATGAATCAATTACTGGCCAATAAAGGAGGATGCAACATGCGGCCAACAAAATGGTAATCCCACCAATCCCTAACAAGTGTTACAGTTTTGAACTAAGATTCAGTAGTTAATTCTGAGAGTGGCATTGGTTAATTTTACCAATAGCATTAGATCAACAAAAGGCATAAATAGTTTCAGGGGAAAGTGGGTGCAACAACAACGTGTGCTTCCATCTACTTATAAAGGGGGTGATGCAGAGTTTGTTGTAACAAAGCAAAAAGCATCATGTCTAGGTTGATCCCATTTTTGTTCACTACTTAATGGGAAAAGACAGCAATACGATAGCTTCAATTCAACATTTATTTGTAAAAGTACCAATACAAGTAGCAGAACATCTCAAAGCACACTGCACAATCATGTGGATGAAGGCATGTACTGACCTTTCATGAGACGACCAAGATAAAATACGAATCTACCAACACGAATGGGAAACCCAATCTTGTTTTGTGCAGTTGCACTCAAATCAAGCAAAGTTGTCGGTGTGACATTTAAGTTCGCTATAGCAACAAGTTGAATAGATATACCTGTTTTCACAGAGGCAAAAAAGGAAACAATTACTGGCCAATAAAGGAGGATGAAACAAACGGCTACAAAAAGAAGCATCTAACTTATCTTGATGGAAAACAAACTAGGACAGTAGCATTCCTAAAATGGTTGCATTGATTCATATAAACAGAGACATTCTCTTAAAACAACATTCGTTAAAAATGTAATTTACTTTTAACAGTGGCATTGCTTCAATTTTCTAGCGGCATTCTTAGATTAACAACAGCAAAATAGTTGTATGGGACATGGGACATGGGACATGCCAGCACCATGTGTGTCCACACGTATAAATGGGTGATGCAGAGTATGTAGCCAAGCAGCATATCTGCGTTGGTCCCATATTTGTTCTATTTGAACCTTTTTCGTATGTGAGGGCAGCTAATCTAGTCCTGCACAAACTACCCGACCCCCAGTTTCTTTCCCTTTTCAACAAAGAGATCGGTTCCTTACACATGTGTATACTGGGTTACCCCCTTTTTCCCTTTTCGATCAGCAAAGCGGCTGGATAGCTAGTCTATACTACCTTCCCTCCCTCCTTTCCTCATTGAACCACATCCTAGATTCATGCTTCACCCCACCGCACCCTTCTTTCCTCTTTGAACCAAGACCTAGATTCGACTACAGAATCGAAAAAGATCTGCATGCAGCTAGAGCAATGATAGTTTCAAAGAACCTTATACCCTAGGGTCATCGGGATGTGGCAAGGCATGCGGCGGGTGGCCGAATCTGCCCACACTACGTACGGTAACGATGAAGAAGGGGTTGGTGGCCCTCCCGCACAGGCGCTAGGTGAAAGAGAACAACACAGCCGGCAGTGTATTGCCTCCCTCGCCGAAGGCGATAGAGTGAATGCTGCACCTCCCCCCCTTCCCGGTGCAACTGGATTTGGACGCCTCCTTCACCAGCTGTGAGGGGGGGAGAGAGAGATAGAGACCAACGCGGTCTTGTTTAGATATGGTGAAGAGGGTGAGAGACTGTGAATATAGCAAACCCTAGCAAAGGAACGATGAGCCTCCAGTGTGTATACATATGTAGTGCGGCGAGAGTGTGGAGAGTGCAAACCCTAGCGAACAAGCGTTAAGGCTCCAGCTTATATAGTACTACATATATACTGTAGTACAGACTGAGCTCCGGTGCCTTAACTGCACCTGCCTTTGACTGTATGACAGGTGGGCCAGCCACATTTTGGGCCCACCTATCATACACCTAAAGGCAGGTGCACTAAGTCAATGAAGCTGCGTCCATATAATACTCGTGTATACTACTAATATATAGTGGAGTGGTTTTCTTATTATCTCCATAAAAATTGTTTTAAATTGTGTAAGTATGAAAAGAAACTCTTTATTTAACATACCCGTGAAGAAAACTACTACTTCCGATGAACTAACGATCCACGCGTCCTGGTCGCACTTCCTGTCCTTCAAGTGCGGTACACTACCCTCCCTTAAGTGAACAACCACACATGCGCCAAATTATCGGAAACGTGTGAGAGTGTATACAAATAAAGAATTTTAATTACAATTATCGGAAAGGTTTGAGAGTATGTACAGTTTACCCTCTCTCAATAATTATGGTTTGTTGTGTTCGGCCTAAACTTGTTCAAACTTTACAAAGTTTGACTTCAGTCAAATCTAATATGCGGAGTAAATAAAAATGGAGGGATACTACGTCCATCCGGGATTTTGGTCCACACCATTTTTTTAATCAAAGTTAATAGCTGGACAAATAAAATTACAGGGGAGCTGAAGACAAAGTTGTGAGAAGGCTTAGAAATCAATACAAAACTTATGCTCTTAGTACCAATGTCGATCCTTCTTCGAGGAAACATTTGGTTCATAGCTAATTGTGTGATAAAATTGCACCAATGTGAATGTCACACCCTGATTTTCATGCCACAACACTTAAGCTAATAAATCATGATAAAGTGTGGTTTGACAAAAACTTTTGCATTATTTGGCTTTTATTTGGAGTTGGTTTTCTCTCTGTATTTTTCAAGTGCTCTTTAAAAGTCAACACAACACCACCTTCTATACTTCATCTCCTTGCCCCAAACTTCTACCCAATGATAATGCCATGTGTATAGAGCAATATAGTATTTTCTTACAAAAATAATTTGGCCAAATAGTATTTTCAAAAATTAGTTTTCCAAAAACCCCTTAATTGAGGTTTGCACTACAAGTACTTGATTCAGGGTATGAAAATCTTTTAAAAAGTATATTTGACTCCTACTAGGAATAGGATCCCATAAACCACAAAAATATAATTTTAAAAGTTATTTTCCTATTTTATTTAAAGGCTTTTTCTTTATGCCAGAAATGTTCTTTAATAGGTTAAAATTATTTAAAAGCTTCAAAAATATTTTGGAAAAATCAGGGAAACTCAGTGGACATATATTTTCCATATATAAGAGTTTCAACACATGGTCATGTTCAAAATATTGGGCGAAACCCTGCAAAACCATTTCCGTCCATTTCAAGTATTTGAAATATTTCTACAAGAAATTTTTTCAAATAAATCCAGGAAAATTCTAGCAAGTCACATATGCATAATGTGATGATCTTGCAAAGTTTCATATCAATCAAGATAATTTTGGTTCACTAAAGTGCCCCAAAACCCTCTCTGTCCAGATCCAAGTTTGAACAACTGTACATTGCCAACTTTCTCCATTTGATCCCAAACTTTGTGGACATTCTCAAATACCCAAATGATTAAACTACACAAAGTGGTGCATCAAGGAGAATAGTTTTGGATGACTAGTTCTTGGTGAATGCATTTCTGTTGATTTCTAGGGTTTACAAAAGTTGCATTGGCAACTTAGCCCAACTGAGCTCAAAATTGGTGGAAGTCCCTAATTATATGTGCCATTTCACCCTGTGGAGTCTTATGCCAAATGGAGTTCATTTGCTTACCCAAACAAGCATCAAACACCTTCTGCCACTTTACCAAAATTCCATTTTTGACCTCTTCCACTAATCTCCATGGTCTCAACTTGGTGCCACAGTTGCTCCTGACCCTCTTCTACCTCCAGTAACTCTCCCTTGGCCTCAGCTCAATGATTGAGGGGTGAAACCTCCTCATTTACCCCTCTAGACAGCCACAACACCCTTCTCTCTCACCCCTCCTCTCTCACCAGAGCCCCTCCAGAGCATCCAAGGATCTCTCTCCTTCCTTTACTCTCTCCTAGACCCGCTGGACATGCTTGGGGGCGCCCACACTGCTTAGAAAATGGCATGCCAAGCCATTTGGGCGCTCTGGAGCGCGTTCACAGTCTTGACCAGCACTTTGTGCCGCCCCTCCCAACCGCCTCACAGCCACCTCGGGCCTCCCAGTAGCTCCGGCAGGCGCCTCAACGTCCGAGACATGGCAGCTGGTCGGCCCCCTCCTTCCTCTCTCTTTCCTGGCCCTGCTCGCACGCGCACCATGGCCGCCCGAGAGATCCAATGAGCACGCTCACACGCGCGATGCCCTGACGCTCCCTCGCTCCTTCTCTCCCTTCCTCTGGTCATAGACCACCCCTACGAACTGCCCGGACACGCCCACGTGAGCCCCCATGACATATAGTAACGACAACAACCTCGTCGGCGCATGGGTCAACGGCAAGCCCTGGCCAGGCTATATAAGACCTCCCCGATCCCTCCTCTCCTCACCAATCGACCTCTGCAGCTCCAGAACACCCCCCTGAACCACCGACTCCTCTCCCGAAGCACCCGAGCTCAAGATCAAGCTCGAGCTCCGCCGCTTCGGCTTGCCGGAGTTCGTGAGGTACAGGCCTCCCCCGCTCCTCCTCTGCCTTGATCTGGAACCCCCGAGCACCCCTGATTGTTTCCCCCTATTTCCCCTCTCTGTAGCTGCTGGAAACAGCCGGAACTGTCGCCACCCGAAGCTCCTCCGCCGCGTGACCTCGTCGGCGTCGAACCAGGCCACCCCGGCGACCGCAACCACCTCCACCAGAACGGCGAGTCTGCGCTGAGTCCAACCCTGCCCTTCTCTCGCCTTGCCGTGCCCTGCATCGTCGCAGGTGAGCCCGCCGGCCCTCTGTCGCAGGGTTAGGGATGACAGGCAGGCCCCGCCTGTCAGCCTCTCCTCTCCATCGCCCCTCTCTCTCTCTCTCTCTCTCTCTCTCTCTCTCTCTCTCTCTCTCTCTCTCTCTCTCTCTCTCTCTCTCTCTCTCTCTCTCTCTCTCTCTCTCTCTCTCTCTCTCTCGGGCCTTTGGGCCCCTTGATCATGTTTAAACTTGGCCTTGCGCGTGCACCAGTCCGCTGGGCCGCCTCTCTGGCTGGGCCTGCTGCGCTGCGGCTGTTCTGGCCCAGTAGGCACAATGCCCTTCTCCTTTTTCTTTTCTGTCAAACTTGTAAAAAATCCACAGGATTAAGTACTCATCCAAATGCAATAATTCCAACTCCCATATTTTTCTAAAAATCCCACCTATTTAATGGTATAACTTTCATTCATGTCCAACCATCTTTTATGTACTGTTCATATTCAAATTCAAATTTGAATATATTTAAACCAATCTGAAAATCCATTTCATCTATTCTGCTACTCCAAGTCCAAAACTAGGAATTTTCCCCTTCTTAGTTTTCACCCTAGTATTTAACAAAAATGAGTTGACATTTTTCTGTTTTATTATTGCCTTATTTTTCTCGTTATTATTTTGCGACGATAGATTGCGTTGCTGACGAAGGAGTTGGACCAGAAGACTTTGAAGACCCGGAAGACTTTGTTGAGCCAGGCAAGCAACCCTTTGACCATACCGTGAAACCTTTTTATGCATGTCATATAGCACTTTTATTGCTTGCATCGGAGACATGATGATGAGGTGACCACATGGGGTGGTTTGCCACTGTTACTTCCTCGTTGATACTTGCATGGTGCATGACCCTACCTCCTTATTAGGGTTATGCCGGTGGGAGTAGGTAGGATGCTGGAGTAGTTGCTACGCAAAATGGGATGGGCATAAGCATGGTAATGGAGACAAAGTATTTTCAAAAGACTTTTGTCGAAAACCCCGTCGGGTGCCACTTATGCCCGAGGGAGATAATGAGATGGGTAAACACTTGATGACGAAGTGTTGTACCGAGGCAAGCGTGTGTGTTGTTTTCGAAAACGGATTAGATTTAAGATTTGTCGACTGTGCCAACCTTACATGCGCAACCACTCTACCATTATATGGGAAAGGGCATTATTGATTACCTAGGCCGATACTAGCTTGGATCCCGCATCACTAGTGACGGGAGAGTCGTTGTTGCACTCTCTCGGGACGGGGTCGTGCCAGGTAGGGCAGCCATGACTGTTTTTACAGGGCGCCGAACACACCATTGGTACCCTGTGCCAGTGGTATGTGATGAATATGGGAGCGAGGCTCCGCAATTTTAAGATGTGAAATGTTGGGCACGGGGGTTACTATCAATCGAGTGGACTCTATGTTAGTGTCGTCTTGGTAAAGATAGTGATCGGGTGCTTACCCCGGGTACATGAGTTACCGCGGGTCGTAGATGACATGGAAGTTCCCCGGATCTTGTGGGTAAAGTGTGCAACCTCTGCAGAGTGTAAAACTATTCGAATAGCCGTGTCCACGATCAAGGATAGTTGGGCGGTGCTGCTTAAACTACGTCCAGAGTTTTACAAACCGCGCGCGCGTGTGTGTGTGTTGATAAAACTATTTGGGTTAAGTCAGATGGCTTGACACGATGATCAAGTTGGATTGGTGTCCAACTCCGCTTATGTTGATATCTCTAATTTGTTCATACAGATATCTGTACTCTCATGATGCATACTTTAAGGTTGATAGATCATGTAACGCCCGGATAATCATGCTACAGTAATCCCCGTTAAACAAATGCCATGTCATCTATATTACTGTTGCTAATTAAGTGGTAGTTCAAAAACATTGCAAATTCAAAAATGAATTAGTGACAAACACCCAAAGTTTTCAAAAGTCAAAACAAAAATGTTCGGGGGTGCCAAATATTGCATAGGTAATTATGGTGAAGTAAACACATTTTTAGATAATGCCTAAATACTTTAAAATGAAATAAAACAGAAAAGAAAATAAATAAAAAGAAAAAGTGAAAATAAAAGAAAAGGAAGCGAACCCCACCTCTCTTGGACCAGACGGCCCAGCTAACCTAGCCGACCGGCCCAGCCGGCCCGGCCCGCCTCCCCCTGCCGCCTCCCTTCCCTGTTCCCCCGACCCGGGTCGGAACAGGGGCGCGTCCCCGCCGCACCCTCTCGTCGGCGATGAGGCGAGGATAAGGCCGCCACGCCCCGCCTCCTCGATCCCGCCTCCCACTCGCCCCCACTCTCGCCTCGGTTCCTGCGCCTCTCCCACTCCCCTCCAGATCCACCTCGCCCTCTCCTTCCCCTCCGCATCCGAGCGCCGCCGCCGCCATGGCTCCGGCCTAGCCACGGCCACCGTGCCCACCTCGCCGCCCCACGGTGTCTCCAAGGGCCGCCGTCGTCCGCTGCTTCGAGTGGTGCAACCCGTTGGAGACCGGAGCCACCGCAACGCCCCGACGCCACCGTCTTCCTTCTCTGCTCCGACAAGCTCCGCCGCCGTTCTTCACCGACTCCGGCCGCGTCCCTGTAGCTACTAAACCCCCAAGGGCCACCGTGTGCGCCGCTCGGTGAGCCCCTGCTCCCTCCTCTCTGTCTCGTGCGCCCTAGCTAGTTGTCGCCGTGGCACTGAGCGCTGCTTGGGCTTCGTCGCGGTGTCCTTGGTGACCTTATGGTCACGGGTGAGTGCCCGTTAGATTCACCGCACCGCGTAGGCTTCATCTAGCTGCTTGGTTTGCCCGCAAATGCCCCCAGCCCCGATCCCGACGACGACCGAAGTACGGCGTCCGCCTTGCCGCTCGCTGTCGATGTTTTCGACCACCGGAGCCTCTGCCACCACCTCAGATCGCCTCGCCGTCGTCTTCTCGTTCCAATGCACCCAACCGCGACCAAAACGGTGGCCTGTGTGCGGTTTCCGACCGGAGCAGGTACTCGAGCCACCGCCCGTGCTCGCCGCTGATGGTTATTCCGGCTGTCCCCGGGCGAGCCACCACCACCACCCGACATGGCGTCGTGCGCACGTTCGAACGGTGCTAACCGCACGCGAAACGGCCGCCCCTGGCGCGTTTCCGACGAGGCCCGAGCAGCTCCGCCGCGTTCTAGCGTCGCCAGCGGCGAGACGCCGGCCGCCACCGACGTGGCTGTGTGGGCCCCCACCCTGGCTCACTGCTAGAGGGCCCAAGGACCCTAGTTGATTTGGGTTGACCAGGTCAACCTCGCCGCTGGCAACCCCGACCACCGACCGATGGGGCCTACCCCTAATTAACGAGAAGTAATTAAATCAGTTTAGTTAACCTAAATAGTGGTGACCCAGGTGGGCCGAGTTCTAATATAGTTAATTTAGTTTAATTTAAACCCTTTATTAGCACCACTGTGTATGACATGTGGGTCCCACTGGACCCACAAGTCAGTTTTGACTCCAGTTAACTGCATTGTTTACTGCTGACATCACACATACATCATGCTGACGTCATCCCATACTGTTCTGGATAATGCTGGATTTAAATAAATAATTTAAATCAGAAAATGATTTAAACTTTAGAAAATCATATCTTTTAATCCGTAACTCGGATGAAAATACTTTCTACATGAAAGTTGCTTAGAACGACGAGACGATTCTGGATACGCAGCCGTTCGTCCGCCACAAACCCCTAACCTATCGAACTCGCAACTTTCCCCCTCCGGATCCTCTGTCTGAAAACGCGAAACACCAGGAATACTTTCCCGGATGTTTCCCCCCTTCTCCGGTATCACCTACTACCGCGATTGGGCACACCTAGCATCACGCTTTGTCATGTCATGCATCGTCATGCATTTGTTTGCATTTTATTTATGGTTTCTCCCTGCTCTTCTCTCGCTAGACACCGAGACCGACGCCGCTGCTACCCAGTGCGACTACGGTGTTGACGACCCCTCCTTCTCGGCTGAGCTTCCAGGCAAGCCCCCCCCCCCTGATCACCAGATATCGCCTATTCTTCTCTATAATGCTTGCATTAGAGTAGTGTAGCATGTTAATGCTTTCCGTTATTCCTATCCTGATGCATAGCATGTCCTTGCTACTACTGTTGATACCTTTACCTGCAATCCTACCTGCTTAGTATAGGATGCTAGTATGCCATCTGTGGCCCTACATTCTTGTCCGTCTGCCTTGCTATACTATTGGGCCGTGATCACTCGGGAGGTGATCAAGGGTATATACTTATATACTATACATGATACATGTGGTGACTAAAGACGGGTCGGCTCATAGGAGCACCCGCGAGTGGATCTTTGTGGCGGAGCGACAGGGCAGGTTGAGACCGCCTAGGTGAGAGGTGGGCTTGGCCCTGGTTGGTGTCCACGGTTACATCATTAACACACTTAACGAGATCTTGGTATTTGATCTGAGTCTGGCCATTTGGTCTATACGCACTAACCAGCTACGCGGGAACAGTTATGGGCACTTTCGGCGTCGTGGTATCGGCGAAGCCTTCGTGGCGTCGGCCGATCGGCGCATGCCGGATTGGACTGGAACGCCTGCTAGGCTAGGTCTGCTTCCGGCCGCGTACGTAACATGCAGGTGTGCAATGGGCGATGGACCCAGACCCCTGCGCGCATAGGATTTAGATCGGCGTGCTGACCCCTCTGTTGTGCCTAGGTGGGGCTGCGACGTGTTGATCTCCCGCGGCCGAGCATGACCCCGAAAAGTGTGTCCGGCCAAATGGGATCGAGCGTGTTGGGTTATGTGGTGCACCCCTGCAGGGAAGTTAATCTATTCGAATAGTCGTGATCTTCGGTAACAGGACGACTTGGAGTTGTACCTTGACCTTATGACAACTAGAACCGGATACTTAATAAAACACACCCTTCCAAGTGCGGATACAACCGGTGATCGCTCTCTAGCGGTGCGACGAGGAGGGATCGCCGGGTAGGAGTATGCTACGATGCTACTTGGAGGACTTGATCTACTCTCTTCTACATGCTGCAAGGCGGAGGCTGCCCGCGTAGTCTTGACGAGGATTAGTTATCCCCTCTTATTACGGCATTCTGCAGATTCAGGTCCACTGATATGGCCCTTTACACATATACCCATGCATATGTAGTGTAGCTCCTTGCTTGCGAGTACTTTGGATGAGTACTCACGGTTGCTTTCTCCCCCCTTTTCCCCCTTTCCTTTCTTTCTGGTTGTCGCAACCAGATCTTGGAATCCGAGGGCAGGCGCGCCGTCAACGAAGACTCCTACTACGCTGGAGGTGCCTACTACTACGTGCAGCCCGCTGATGACGACCCGGAGTAGTTAGGAGGATCCCAGGCAGGAGGCCTGTTCCTCTTTCGATCTGTATCCCAGTTTGTGCTAGCCATCTTATGGCAAACTTGTTTAACTTATGTCTATACTCAGATATTGTTGCTTCTGCTGACTCGTCTATGATTGAGCACTTGTATTCGAGCCCTCGAGGCCCCTGGCTTGTATTATGATGCTTGTATGACTTATTTATGTTTTAGAGTTGTGTTGTGATATCTTCCCGTGAGTCCCTAATCTTGATCGTACACATTTGCGTGCATGATTAGTGTATGATTGAATCGGGGGCGTCACAGATCATGTCATTGCACTCAAAACTAGCTTTCTGCAAACTACCTACTTAGTGCTATATCATTGCATTATTGTGCCTTGTTCCAATCATGGGTTGCTTGCGAGTACATTCAAAGTACTCATTGGCTTGTCACTGGTTATTTACTTGGCCAGGCATGGAAGAACAGGAGTTCGAAGAAGAGTTCTTTGGAGAGGAACATGCGAACTAGGATGTTTCCCGGTCAGAATGCCTGTAGGGTTAAGGCAGATGGCATGGGTTCTACTTATCGACGAGGATTTCCGCTGCTTAAGTTTATTTGGTATTCAACCCTTGTGGCTCTACCTATGTAAGACTTGACCATAATGGTCATAATTTGTGTAAGACGGTATGTATGGATTTAAGACTCTTGTTATTCAGCTTCTGTGTGTTCAGTGAGCATTGATCTCTGGGATCACTGTAAAAACGTGCATTCGATGATCACGACTTATGAGTCGGGGTCCCCACAGTGAAAGACGACTGCGCCTCCACCGCAACCGAGGTGAACTGATGAAGGATATCATATTTGTGGGTAACAAGCAAAGAGCACTGATGGAAGACAACTTGTTTTTCATTGGAAATTGATCAGCTTCACCAGCCGATGCAACCATGAGCATCGGTAGGTCACCGTGGTGATGCATCATCCATTTCGCATCAAGTTTGGGTGAGGCACCTATGAAGTTCGACAAATCCTCACTGTGGTCTGTTTCTTCTCAGTAATCAAGCTCGAGGAAGGAAGAACCACGTGGCAGAGGACAGTGAGGCGGAACAACAATGGCCATCCAATTTTGTGCAGTTCCACTAAAATTGAGGAAGACATGCCCGGATATGGAGATACGCATCGCTGTTTGCAAAAATATAAAAAAGGGATATAGTGTTGTTACTTTGTTTTGGCAGTGGTACAAGATTAACTGCGACATCTCAATTGTCAATAAGAATTAATGAAAAGTACACCAACAAATAGAAGCATCATGAATATCTTGATGGGAACTAAACCAGGATACCCGAGAAAAAAAATTATTTCTTCATTTAACCAGTGATAGTATTAGATTAGCAGCAGCAATAGGAGCATATGGACAATGACCGCACAACCACCATGTACTTTTTGTCGAAACAACATGTATACCTCCACCGAGGCATAAACCATGAAAACTTTTTGAGTGGCATTTCCTCTATAATAGTAGGTGATGTTGGACCTGCCGACGAACCCTAGCTACTGTACATGGGGAGATAGGGATTAGTCGCATGGAAGAAAACCCGCATGCAGGAACCTGGCGAGATGGACCAGTACAAGAAGTTATACCTCAGGTGGGTGAGATGTCGCTTAGGCGGGCGAGCGGGATCTGCCCACACGACGGCAGCGAACAAGGGCGCGGAGGACCTTCGTCCGTCCCAGCGCCGGCTCCGAGAGAACAGTGCACATCGGCTTCCTCCATCATAGACGGAGACAACGTCAACGCTGCACCTCCTCACCTCCCGCAGCGGACAGGATTTGGCCGGATCAGTGACCACCGGCGAGCAGAGAGATAGAGTGGACACTGTCATCTTGTTTTGATATGGAGAGGGTGAGAGGGCGAGACGCGAGAAACTCTATCAAACAAGAGGCTATATATACAATGGAGTAAAAAAATATCTCCATAGTAGTGGTTTTAAATAGAATATGCGCGTTCCCAGAAAAAAGAAATGAAAACTGGCGGATAATTTTTTAACGTACCAAGAAAGAAAACTCGATTAAAAACACGCCCCCGCTTCCAGGTCGCGAGAGTTGTTGCGCACACACACATAGACATAGACATGCATATCCGTGTTTATGTAAAATTCCATCTCCATCTCCATCTCCAATCATATTTGTCCAACTGACACATTATTTATGTTGTTAATTATATACGCAACAATTCTAACATGCAACATCTCTTGTTTGCGAGCGTCCGGACCGCTACCATGCCCGCTCCTGACCAACCCGAACCCTCTTCATCACCCGCGCATGCTTCCCACCTGAAATGGTCAGTGCCGCATTCATCCCGGCCAGAGCGAACGCGACCTCTAACTGACGCCGGCATTGAAGCGGCATGCCAGCCGAGAGAGCGTCTCCCGCCCCGCTTCCCAGTGCATGCGATTGCTCCGCGTTCAAAGGTCGCAATAGCCGGCCACAATATGCAAGTAAAAAGTTCTTGGGAGTCCGTGCTACAGCTAGCTGTCCTCCACTAGCTCGTCAATCTCTTCCAGTAGTGCTAGTACTCCATGGCGCGATCCATCATCAAGCAGGCGGGAAAGTTATCATATACTCGGTTTGCGGTGAGTGGCATGGAGAGCGACCGTGTGGGGTGGAGCCGTGGAGGAGGGTGAGACACGAACGCGATCCAACGAAACGAAACGTTGGTTTCTCTCCGTTTCCATTTTTTTCTCTGGAAAAACAGAAACTTTCCACTCCATTTTCATTCCTACTCCAAGGTTGCCCCGTTACAACATTCCATCAAATAAAAAGGAAAACTAACACGCATGTTGATGCATCTCAATGATTCACAGATCATAGCCAATATTTACTTCACAACTAAAGACAAAAGTTGTGAGTGTGTGTACAAAAGAAAAACTACTAATGGGGTCACTACGAGTTAAACCCTAAACCCAAAACAGGATTTAATTTCCTGGCTAGGTAGAACCTGTCGAACGAAAGACGGCTGTCACCCTCGGATCATATGATGATTTTGTGCAGTTCCACTAAAATCGAGCTGAGCATCCCTGATGGCAAAGATACTGAAGAAGTGTGATTAGAATAATAGTACTGGCACTAGTTCATCAGACATAAACTCATCACAAATAGAAGCCAGTAGAAGTAGAGAAAGATCGACATGGAGATGGAGCTACGTGGGGAGTTGCGGCAGTGGAGCAAGCCGGCTCCAAAAGGAAGATGTACCTGGGACGTTGGGCTATAGCTAGAAGGGCGGTTGGGACGTGGCATCAGCCCATACCGCAGCGACCCCGATTGGGACGCACCGACTGTTGGTTTTCTCCCTCGCCGATGTCGACCGCGTCTACGCAGAACATCGTTCCCTTCCCCCGGTGGCGGGATCAGGCCGGATATGTGACCAACGGTGTGGCTACCATCGTTCTATGCTTGTGAAGAGAGCAACCCAAGCAAGCAGGCTTGTAGCTTAGGCTCCTGCTAATGTATATATAGTGGTTTTGTTTTTCTCTCCATATCAACCATTTTATAATGTGTACGTGTCATTGAAGAGTTAAATGATGGTTGCTTCTTCTGACTAACTTACTGTGTGATTTGACTGCTCCTTAGTGGCCCCTACACGTACTCCCCCTACGTATATGACCGTTCCTGAGTCTCACTTGTACTTATCTCTATTTTCTTGCATGGCACGCAAATATGATACGCATACAGGAATTTTGTTACTGCATGTTGTTACGTAGTACTACTAGTACCTACACCCTCCTTCCGGTTCACTACTGGTACTCCCTCCGTCCTGGCTTATTGGTCCCCTTTGTACTCAATTCATGGGCTCGTTTTCCTCAAGAAATTGTCTTTACCAACATATTAATATCGGGAATGCATGCGTGAACGATGAATGATTAAACCTTGCATGCAACATTTTGACAAAGCATTGACTTATGAACATGTGAATGTGAGGGACTACAACCTCGTGCATGCATGCAACAGTCACACCTACACATATATGCAAAAGCGCGCACGACGCCCTAATGCATGCATGTCCGAGCACACGACGGAACACACACGGTCACGCTCAAGTGCTCAACCTACACGTGCATGCACACACATACTCAGCCAGTGTGAGCTAGTGACCGTATAAACACCAAAAAATGTATATATTAAGTGCAATGAGCATATTATGAAGTCCACTGACCATATCTTTACAAATATATAGTGACAGACAGTGTATTTATCTCGTTTGAAATTAAGCCATATTAACCGGAAAGGAGGCAGTATGGACTAGTATTACTTTGCCGTGTCCCGTCAACTTGCCGAACAAGGAGAAGCTTTCGGATGGGAGAAGCTTGCGCGCGGTGGCTCGCAGGACAAGGAGAAACTTTTGACTAATGCAAGCTCTCCCTCGCTCAGGCGGTAGACGTGCAATAGTTTATTCGGTGTTAGATCGCCAGAAGCATACACTAAACTAGTACTATTATTGTTCAACTTCCTGAAGAGGCGAATAGCCAAGCGCAAAGTTTACTAGTACTAGTACCACTACTATAGAGGTATGTACTACTACTAGGAACCGGATGGAGGAGTGTTTGCACTCTTATTTTATTTTAAAATGTAATAAAGCAATCTTCAACACATTTGGTTCTCTTCGAGGGTTCTCGCATGTGATAATGGAAGTTGATTGCATGGAACACTCACCACATTTCTCGCTTAATTCTGGCTCATGTTCTATTACAAATAGGAGTGTTTGGTAACATTTTCTCTTTTTTTCTTATTCAGCATGTAAACAGGTCAGCAAACCTTGCGGCTCATCTTTGTGCGAACCGTGCTTGCTGCACTTTGAATGTGGTCGAGAGCTGGCTTGATGAAACACCTCGCTTCCTTCTTATTTTTTTGCGGGGTACCTCCCTTCCTAGTGACTAGTCTCTTGGCTGGTCGTCCTAAGAATGCTTATATATGAATAAATCTCTCTCATTTACCCGCAAAAAAGATTAAGCCATATTAACAAAAAGGAGGGAGTATGGACGAGCACTACTTTTTGGTGTGTCCCATCAACTTGCAGAACGAGGAGAAGCTTGCAGGACAAGGTGAAGCTTGCTTACGCCTTCTGACTAATGCAACCTAACCTCACCTAGGCGATGGACATGTAGCAGTTCATTCAGTGTCAGATTTCCAGAGGCATACACTGTAGTACCCAACATCCGGAGTACCAACATTGTTTGACTTCACGAAGAGGCGAAGAGCCAAGCACAAGGTTTACTAGTATGAGTAGTACTACTACTAGAACCGCATGGTGGATCGTCTGTATTCTTATTTTATTTTAATCTCTGATAAATTACACATTTATTTGGGAGAAGTGCGGAAAACGGCAGCCCAATAGTACTATTAAAAACATCAAACATGTAATGATGATATCGATCAACCATGCTTGAATATATCTTGGCCTCTGTGCGAGCCCTTCTATTTGTTCTCGCTCCTCGTCTCTCTCAAGGAACGGCGGGTTGGCCATTTTGCCATGAATTGACATCGGCTTGCTCACACTCCGGTCCCACATGTCACTGATATGCTAAGAGGAAGTGCGTTGACTGACTGGCCATACACGTACTTGATTTTGCACCTCCATACTACTCCTCCCTCTGTCATAGTTTACAAGGCGTGCTTCATTCTGATGCATTTCTCTCCATGCATTTCCACCACCAGAGAGACTTTAGACGCGTTTGGTTTAATGCTCAATTAATTATGGCGTGGTAACCACAATCAAGTCCACAATTTTCTCTCGATGTACTACTGAGTGGAGTAAGTGCATGCATGTGTGTACCCGGGGTGGAAGCACTGCATGCATGTGTGTACGCATTATTTCCTCCAGTAATAGACGTCATGCCATAACTACCAATGCTATTTTTCAGGACGATTGCTAGTCGCCTTGGTCCCAGAGATTGTTTTTTTTAAGCGCGCTCTATAAACAATGATGGATGGAGTAGTACGAGCAGATTCAAAGAAGAGCGTATTGACGGTTGCTTCTTTGGAGCAACATAGAGTGGGAAAGGTGGGGCTTATGATTTGACTGCTCATTACTCACTATTAGTGTGGCGCAACGACCAGGCTGAGTCTCCCATGCGGTTGTGCACTACTCCCTCCGTTCTTAAATATACTCTGGGGTATTTGTCTTTCTAGAGATTTCAACGAGTGACTACATACGAAGCAAAATGAGTGAATCTACACTCTAACATATGTCCCTTTGAAATTTGTAAAAAGATAAATATTTAGGAACGGAGGAAGTATAATTTTGTGCATGGCACATGGACCCGGATGCTAAAGAGGCTTCTGGCAATGCTATCAAGCTTCTAGCATTTGTTTACATAATTGACATATACAAATAATTTTCCAGCAACAAGAAATTGTACAATGCTCTGAGCTTTCAGCTTTAGTTTTGTGTGTCTTGCCATCCATGCTCTTAGGAAACAATAAAAAACTAACTTCCTTGCTAATGCATCTCAATGATTAGCAGATAAGAGATAATATTTACATCACAACTGAAGACAAATTTGTGAGAAGGTGTTAAATTAAAATTGATCCATGCTTTCATTGGTAGCAACGTCCCCCCAGTTCTGTCTAAATCAACAAGGCATGTTGGGAAAAATAGTTGTCTGGAGCATGCAACATTCCGATCATTTTGTGTTGTTCCACTAAAGTAGAGTTGAGCGTCCCTGTTCCAAAGGTACTAAGTGTGATTACAATAATAGAGGACTGCTGATGAAACAATAAACACACAAATAGAAGCCGGTCACCTTTGTAGTCTCTCTTAAGACTAACTAGTTTGAGAAGATTAAGCAAATAGTTAGAGAAGATTAGGCTCGGAGTTGGATGAGGAGGATAGAGCAAAACCAATCTCCCTTTGTGCAGTTGCACTGAAATGTAGAGACGTTACCTGTGTGACATTTTTGTACAACTGCACAAAACACTCTTAAGAAAAAAGTGATTTGTGCAGTTCACCAAAAGGTCGCAATAGCAACGAGGTGAAATGGATAGCCCTGTTTGCAAAAAAGAGGTAGAAAGGAAACAATTACTGGCCAATAACAGTTGATGACACATACGACGACAAAAAAGAAGCATCTTCCTTGTCCTAAGGGAAGATAACAACATGGTTGTGTTTGTCTAAAACGGTGTGAGGATGAGATTGCAACATGGAAAGTACGCCGGCTGAGCTACGGTTTCAGCAAAGAACTATGGAAGATCCACATGCAAGATTTTCCACGTGCAGCGACGTGGGAAGACGGGCAGTGGAGCAAGGCCGAAGGGGATACCTGGGGGTCATAGGGATGTAACTAGGTGAGCGGCGGCGGGTGGGATCTGCCCATACGGCGACAGCGAGTAGGTGGCGTAGGCCCTACCGCGCCGGAGCTTGGTCAGAGAGAACGGCGGGTACTGAAGATCAGGACGTGTTGCCTCGGCGCCGTCAAATGGAGAAATGATGCACATCCTCCCTTTCCGCCGGCGGAGGGATGCGGCCGGATCAGTGACCAACGGTGATAGAGAGAGAGGCCACCGCCGCCTTGTGTGATGTACTCTGAAGAGAGAAAACCCCAGGCAGGCAGGCTCCATTGTATATAGTGGAGCGGACTACCTTTTTCTCCATAAAAATCATTTTATATTCTGTGTACGTGCCATTGAGCGATATAACTTTATTTAAAAATAACGCGCCAACGCATCAAGTCGAACTTTGTTTCATGCACGCGTGGTACACGGCCTCCGTAGGTAAACAATCGCTACACAAGTTCAAATTAGCACGTGGGCTGCCATCTTGTATAGAAATGAGCTCCACCATGTACCCGCGTGGGTGTGGCTGGGCACGAAGTGTGAGTACGTGCACCTATTCTCTTCGTGTACGTACATCACCTACGTGGGGTTGTGTGGGAGAGATAGAAATGTAGAGAGATATAGTGTGTGGGTTCGTGAGTGTTTTTTTTGGGGGGGGGGGGTGGGGGAGGGTTGAGAAATAGACAAGCAATATATGTGGATAATATTTCAATCAAAAAATGTAACATATGCAATGTGTGTGAAATAGAGTCCTGGATATATCATATATATAGAGGGGGTGATCCCCGAGAAGAGAGTGGTGGTATCATCGGCTTGAGGTATCCATAGAATCGAAGAGAGGGATGATGTGTGTGTGTGTGTGTGCACGCGCGATCGATAAAGAGTGCCATCGAATTTGTGTGTGCCCACGTCAAAGATATAGGATGGCTGGCCTACTGGAACATGAGAGGGGACAGGTGCAGTTTGTCTCTGTGGCATGGATACCTACCTACAGCGCTCGACTAACGGTGTGTGGTGGGGGGGGGAGACCTAATTAACTATAGAGGTACAATGGCTGGTACATATGTGGAGGAGGAGAGAGGCCTACCTTATGTATTGAGGGAGATCGATCGGCATCCATGCATATGTGTAGGAGAGGAATAAGGTTGGGAGAGAGACAGATCTAGAGTGTTGGAGGGGGTGGTGGTGGAGTTGCTTCTAACACATGGTGGGAGAGGCTTGCTAGACAAACGGAGGGCACGCTGCAATATCAATAAGAGAGGGGATGGCTGCGTGTCTGTGCACGTGCGTGTGAGAGACGGGTCAGGAGGCATGCACGAATGATGAGGGGGGACGATATGGCTGTGGTAAGCAGACGTAACTACATAGGAAGATCAATCGTCCTTTGTCAGAGAAAGGAGAGACATAACTTGTGAGGTACCTCGATCAATGGGTGGGGGAAATAGTTAATGTCGACCTAGGTATATGTAGGGAGATCGATCGGTATACATGCATGTATGTGTTAGAAGTAAATAAGGCTCGGGGAGAAGGATAGAGAGGGAGGGATGCATCTAGGAGGTGGTGCGAGAGGCATACTATATCGAGGGGGAAGGAGTGTGCGAGTACGAGATCGATGAAAAGAGGGGTGGGAGTGAGGCATGGGCGGTGAGAAGAGAAGAGGGAAAGTTGTGTTTGTGGTAGGCACACCTAGCTAGAGAGGCATATCGATCGATGTGTGTCGTAAAGAAGGAGCTGGGGGGCCTACACACAACATGGGTGAACGACCTAAAGTGAAAAGACGAATTTGCACGATGGAGCTAGAGAATGCTGAGGGAGGGTGAGAGGGATGCGGGCGTGTGCATGCACGAGAGAAAGTTAGCACTAGTTACAAAGATAAGAGGATTGTGTGGGTGTAAAAGACTAATAGAGATCATAATTCATTATAAAAAGTGAATTCGGATATTTGAAGAATTTATCGTAGTGTTTTAAACCGACGCATGCGTGAATATATATAACGGTGATACACATGGTGTGGTTATTAACATGTTATACTACATATAATATATTTTATCTCTACTCTTGTAAAACATAGAGTTGTTGATGATGGTGTGCCTGCCATCCTGCAATATAGGCCGTCCGATTTATATCTGACGGATAGGAAGGAAACTATGGAAATTTTGAAAAAAGATACCCACACCCCTCTCCATATTTGCAAATAAGGCCTCCCCTCAATCATCTTGATGTTCCGTGGAACGCATGGGCATCTTGCTAGTACTACATATAATATATAGAAGATTGATTGTAATTTGGGCTAATGTGTGGCTTTTGCAGCTCAGGGCTAAATACTTGTCATAATGTAGGGGGCGGGGCACTATACTTTGTGAGATATACATTGTGTACATATGGAACATGGTTTAGATTATGAATATATAGTTAGTACATCAAATGTACTATTATTTGGAATCAACATCAAGTGTATTCAAAAAATTGAATTCGAGTTCATATAGTACACATAGTTCATATATATCTCTATAGTAATAATGTGGTGTGTTGTTAAGGTAATACATGAATGATGGTTGAAGTTGGCAACAATCATGATTGTAGATTCTTATTGAAATAGAGAAATGAATTCAAGTTCAGTTCGAACTGCAGTAGTAATATAGACATTTGGAATGCACTAAAATGTTGGTATGAGTAGGTTACATGCATTATACAGCCAGCGAAATTTTTTAATTGGACATAACATGGATTCATAGCTTTGAATAGCATTTGTATAGTAAAACGGGACAATACTCTCTCTTTGCGTGGTGTGAATAGTTTTATTTTTTTCGTTTTTTTATTGAGGGAAGTGCGAATTGATTTGGTACGTACAAGTACAATATTACACGTTAGGCTTGTCCCTAAAATTCAACCCACGCCTAGTTATATCCCGAAAATTCAGATCTCGTGCTCCCAAAACTGGCGCCTTCACAACCCGCGCTTGCTATCTCGAAATTACAACGCGCACGAAAACTCCCTCCAGCTGCCAAATCACGACACGTGAAATCCCCATTCAAACCTTGAGCCGAAAGGGCCGCTAGTTCAAATCGATGGGGGTACTTTTGTAACATACCCTACATTTTGGACAAGCGCGTCCCAAAGTCATGGTTCCCCCCTCCCATCGCCTCCTTTTCTCCATTTGAAATCCCAGGCCACCATAACCTCTCCGCTCCAGCCGCGAAACCCCATAGCGCCGCCTTAACCTGCTCCACCGGAACCGCAGCATCCTCACCGACTCCTCGGACGAAGCCGAGGCCTACTCGGCGCCACCAAAGAGGTTGTACACTCATCGCATCGCACCTTCTCCTTAACTCGACCTCCCGGCGCCGACGGTGCTCCATCCCGCACCCCCATGGAGAGGCTACCTCGAAGCCAGCGCCGCAGGCGACATCTCCATGGCGGCTCTCCCCCAGTGTGAGGTCCCTTCGGCGGCGGCCGCCATACCAGCCGGATCTACTACTGCTGCTCCAGCTCTCGCTCACGCTGCCGCTGCTGCTCCGGCTCTCCCTAGCTCGCTCGCGCTGCTGCTGCTGCTCCGGCTCTCCCTCGCTCGCTTGCGTTGCTGCTGTTGCTCCGGCTCTCACTTTCTCGCGCTGCTGCTGCTCTCCCTCTCCTCGTCTTCTGCTCTGCTCGATTAGCTACACTTGATCGGTGAGTCGACTTTTGGGTCGATCGATTCTGAGGGGTGGGGGCTCATGGAGTTAAGGAAGAACCACTTTCATGCGGGAGGTGGGATCGCCGGAGAGGTACCCCACTATCTATCTTATGGTTCAGGGTGGGGCGGTGGTCTCCGGCGGTGGGGGCGCGGTGGTGGGGTGGTGGCGTGGGGATCGCCGGAGAAAAAGCTCAGCCTGGGGGCTAGAGGGCTGGCAGCGTGTAGCGGACGGCGGTGGGGAGTTGTTTCGGGGCGGCAGGGCGGTGGTGGACCGGCGGTGGGGAGTTGTTTCGGGGTGGTGAGGCTACGCGGGGGGCGGCGGTTCGGCCGGTGGTGGCAGGCGGCTCAGGGGGGTGTAGGTTGAAGATGAACTGCAGGCCCTCTCCCAACTACATGTGAAGTGCCTATCTGCTACCATTGCGTTTAGTTTCGACAGTAACATTCAGATTCCACGGTAAATTTCAGTTTCAACCGTTAAATTCAGAGTCAACAATTTTTACCTCATCTGTTGTATTCAGGTGGTTTTTGGTGATGTTAATTTTACTAGCATAATTGGTTTGGTGCCAAAAATAGGCATGCCAATGTTTGAAATTGTGCCAAATATTTGTTACTACTTGGTTGGTTACCGAGTTGTCTTGCCTATCTCACATAAAGTTGCCAATATTTGGCAAGTCTTGATATTGCCAATATTTGGCAATTCCAACATTTGGCTAGCCAAATATTAGTAGCAAACCAATCATGCTCGTAAATCTATCACTTTTTGGTAATGTATTTTACATCATCTATAGGAGATACTAGTAGAATCCTACTTAAGATTAACCATGTCTGTCTTGTGCTGCTTCAGCCTCGACGTCTTACGGCTCATCGGAGCTGCTCCAACAACGGAACGATCCATCACAACTGAGCAGTGCCCTAGATGCTGTCTACAGATTCCTCAGATCTTCCTCCACACCTCCGACAGCCACCTCTGCCTCAACTTCTTCAGCGACCAACCCAATGATGTTGAGGTCGACACGGCTACGGCAAAGAGGTTGTACACTTGTCGCATCACTTATTACTCTACATTCATATCGATCCATTAGGGCTATTTTGGTTCAACAGAAAAACATAGCAATAGGAAATTTTCCTATGGCACTCTACTATTAAATTATTCATGTATTTTGTTGAAAGGAATGGAGCAAAACATCCACCTGGACCTACTTTTCAAAATCCTATGCATGAAAACAAGACCAAGTGCATTAGTGGCAGGGTAACATTCTAACTGTACACGCTTTCATATGGTTTCACTTTATTTTGGCCATGTTTCTTTGCATTCCTCTACTCCTCCAATTCCTGTGAACAAAACACCCAAGTTGATAGAAATCCTGTGTTCACAAATGCTCTGTTTCACATGTGCATTCCTAACCTATTCTGGTGTTTTTCCTCCTATCCATGCATTTTCAGAATCATGCAAGCCAAATGAGCCTTTACAGAATTACTTCAGTTGCAGGTAGGTGTCGAAGAAAACTTTGTGTGGTTTGTCCTGCTCCTGTCGTGACGTCGTCCACCTCACCTGAGCTGCTCCATCGATAGAAGCATCCACCAAACCAAACATCATGACTCCCGACCGTCTTTCGCCGCCTCAGATCTCCTTCCACCTTGCAGCACACACATAACAACATCACCATCATCGACTCAGCAGATGAACCTGAGGAGTACACGGGTCCATAAGAGAGGTCGCACTCTTTTGTTTCAGCTTATGTTATGCATTGTTTAATATTACATGCTACATTATTGTCCTGTTCACCTCTTAGACTCCAAGCCATGTCCAAATTGATGTTCAAACTTGAGTTCTAAATTAGTTGTGGGGCTCATATTGAGGCAGCAATGAATAGTATCTCTGTCTAATATCTGGTTCACCTAGGGTATGCCTATGTTGTTCATCTTGGGTGCGAAACAAATAGTAAAGCAATCATCATCTATTTTTTATTAAATTAAAGCAATCAACAGCCTGCTATCATTAGTTTTGGATCCATCCACTGGTTGTTACCATTACTCTAGATTTCTGCATGCTCTCCTTATATAATCTCACTGTATTTTTTGTATGCATGTCAGATATTGTACACAGTCATGTTGAACATGTAGAGAAAAAGAGAAGAATTTTGCGCGGCAATACAATGTCATGAAGACATCGCTCCATGGCGGGTTCAATGGCAAACCCTCCCCCCTCTCTAGATTGTAATCTAGAGGAAGATATCTGTTCTGAGGCGGATTCAGACGCAGCTGGCCACTCCTATTTACCCCCAAGGTGTTTGCTCTAACTTGGCATGACGATGTTAGTCATATCATGCATATATTGCTTTGCAGTGCCTACTTTCGACATCATATATGTCATCTTCTTAGTTTAGACATGTTCTGTAATGGCACCTGTTTAGTTTCAATATCATATATGGGAATTATGCAGTCTCATGTCTTTTAGCCAGCCATAATATATGTGAAATGTGCAATACCATCCTATTTAACCAGGCATCATATATCTGAATGATATCTTGCCCATCCTTTTCTTCATTACATTTCCATTTGTCTACAATGTTTGTACATTAAACTACTCTTCCTGTGAATCAGCCATGTGAGTGGGTGATGGAAAAATCTGGAGTGAAAACAAGGCCTTCAGAGTAGATAGTGCTGCATGTCGAAGCAGATCTCTTGCCGGGTCCCGATAGCTTCTCAGAGATGGATTCAGAGACAGATGACCAGTCCTATTCCCCCACCGATGTGTATACTCTAACTTGGCATGGTTATCCTGCTCATATCATGCATATGGTGTCTTGCATTGCATAGTTTAGACATCATATACGCAATATTCAACACCATGTTCTTAGTTCAAACATCATATATGTGAATGCCCTCTTCTTAGCATATAAATCACATATGTGAATTAAATCATGCGATCCTGATTACCTAGATAGCATGTATGTGAATTATGTCATGCGATCATGTTTAGTTAGTCATCATATCTTTGAATTATGTTATGCTATGCTATCCAGTTTAGATAGACATGATATATGTGAAATTATATCATGTTATCCATTTTAGTTAAACAATATACATGTCAACTATTTCATGCCCTCTTTTTTCCACACTATCTATTGCATCTGTCTCTCATACAATGTCTGTACATTCAACTATGTTTCCTGTTTATCAGCCATTTGAATTGGAGCGGGTGATGGTAGTATCTAGCGGAGTAAAAACATGGTATTCAAATAAAACAGTGCTACCTCTTGGTGGAGATAGCACCCCGGTTGTACATGCACGAGAACCAGGCCTACCACACATAACCCAGACTATCGCAGATTTTACCCCTACTGCGATGGACAGAGAACCAGCTTCACCCAATCAAACCCCAACCCCAGCAGATAGTAACCCAGTTCCTGTTGACACAACACCATCTCCACCACAGAGCTCCCAAATAAGAGCAGTTAGTAAGGCAGCTCTAGTGCCCAAAGGGCCAGTACTACCACGGTGAACCCCAACTCCACCAGTTAGTACGCCTATTCCTGTGGAGGAAGCACAACCAGCTAGTCGTAGTTTAGCATCTATCGCATTGGATGTTGTTAAATCGTTTGTGTGTATCTTCCCATCTTGGAAATATTATACTGAAGATGAAGGAAAATGCCAGTTGCAGGTGTTTGTCTAGGAGTTATGTGTAAGTAATGTTATTCATGGCAATTACTTTGATTTGTCCCATACATTCTACCTCTATGATGGTTATAATACAACAAATTTTCCCATTTTTCTCTATAGAGAAGGGCCGATTTGGAAACTCATGATGAGGTAACCTGTGCTAATACCTCTACTATCTTCAAGAATGATTGGTGGCAGTATCAGAATTACCTGAAGTAAACGTACTTCACTGGCAAAGAAACTCATCAAATTCCCTTACGTTCTTCTGAGTCAAATTTACTGGACGATGACTGGGAACGCCTTGTTCTGTACAGGTCCGGAACCAAGAATGTGGTAAGGTCCATGAGCTCATTTTATTCTAAGTACTATAGTCTTGCGTCTTACTGTACTCTGTTCGTGTAGAATAAGTGCTTAAACCTGAAGAACAACTGTTCTCGTTTAAGATTCCATTGCTATCGTGCATACTGCTTTGCTCTTGTATCATTGTATTTACTCATACAAACTTATTTTTAAATTGAATGATCCAATGGAAACTCCAATGGCACAACAGGTATGTTTATGCATGTTTCTTTAACAGGTTTGCTCTCATAAATAGCTCTATTGTTTCAATTTCAATTGTGTGTACAGTTGACTTATCATATCATGCACATTACTAGAATCACAACAGGGCCAATAGTGTTGTTGTACATGTAGACTCGTGGTACCCATCTGAAATCTTGTTGTGCCGTGTAGTTTCCCACGCTTTGTATTCTTTCAGTGCTGCTTTCTCTTGAACTAATATGATTTGAACCGTGTCTCTATTTTGATTTGGCAAGACAATGCAGTGACCATAGGACACATATATATATATATATATATATATATATATATATATATATATATATATATATATATATATATATATATATATATGTGTGTGTGTGTGTGTGTGTGTGTGTGTGTGTGTGTGTGTGTGTGTGTGTGTTTGATGCTTTAATAATGCACTACTTGGCAATAGAAGACTGGGTAGTTTAATGTTGTCCACCTTACTTAATGAACTGGTTCACCGAAATGAGTTTCATATACTAGTACATGCTAAAAATGTTATGTGTCTGCTTGTTTCTTATTTTAGAATGCTGACAAAATATTGTGGAAGAGTGCCTTATTAAGCAATGGTAAAGGAAGTAATGCAGATAAGGTTCAAGATAGTGAGACATCCTTGTTGGTCACCAACAAAGCCGATAAAACAACTAAGGAAAACTATCTTGAAGACAGTGAGACAACCCCAAAGTCCTGTCTTGGTTTACTGTTTGAGTTACTGGCCACTACCGCTTGCACAAGCTATTGAAACTCACTGTCTGAATCAGTTCAATTTCTTGAGTCTCAACTACAAGCTCAAAGACATCGATCAGCTGTGCTGCGACAAGAAGCGAAAGGACTGCGGAAGTCCCTCGAGCATTCAGATGCATACTTTCTGGTGCAACACCAAGCGCTGGAGGATTTTAGCGCCAAACAGGACAAAGCTAATAAGCTTGCTAAGCTTATTGCCAGCATGGTGGATACCTAGGATAACGTTTCTTGAGCTCTTCTGAAGTTGTTTCAGTTATGGACTTGTTTTGCTGCCGCGTTTATTTGCACTGGTGGCCAATTTTGACGGCCAGTGTATGTAATATGCTGCTTTGTTCCCTATATTTGCATTGGTGGTGAACTTTGATGCCAAGTGGATGTATTATGTGTAATAGCTGTAATAGGCTAGCATTAGTTGCTTGCTTGTTTATTTCCTTATTGTCTTGTTTAGTTGTTTGCTTGTAGTCACTGCAGTTCTTTTTCCGCGTTTTTCTAGTGGCCACAATAACCTATTTTTGGTAACTAGGCCACAATAAGCATGGCAACACACGGACTGTTGTAACCATGGGCCTCCTGCGGGACGTAGGATCCATGGGCCTTCTACGGGCCGTAGGATCCATGGACTTTCTACGGGTCATATGATCCATGGGCCTTCTATGGCTGTAGGATTCATTGGTCTTCTACGGGCCGTAGGATCCATGTGCCTTCTACGGGGCGTATAATCATTTCGCCAAACATGGGTCGTACTATTCGTGGACCATAATGGGCCGTTCATAGGCCGTATTTGATAACACTATGAAAACAGCCCAATGGGTTAACGGGCCACAAAACGGGCTGAATGTAACCACGGGCTGAATTTGGCCCACAAATGGAACATGCCAGCAGCGGACCGTAACTAACCAAATTCTAGAAATGAGCCCAAGAATAAATGGGCCCTTAGAAGGCCGAAAGTTAACACGGGCTGGAAACGGCCGACGGAATAATGGGCCTTTTCTGGGTATAAAGCTATACACTGTTCATTATGGGCCAGTTTCATCTCGGGCCTTTAATGGGCCCAGAGTTACAAAGGGCCTCATATGGGCCGAAAGACATCATGGGCCATACATGGGCCGGAAGTTACAATAGGCTGGAATCATATTGGACGGCCCAGATGAAGCTACTGGGCTTAATTCTGATAGGCCGTAACGGGCCGGGAGTTAGCTGGTCGTAAATGGGCTATATACGAACTGACCGTTAACATGCTTTCCGTGGGCCGGCCAGTTACCTTTTGACCAAGTCAAATGGGCCGGACTTTTAACCGGAATGGGCCTCTATTGGGCCGTGCCACGTGTCGACGTATCATAGGCGCCTCCTGTCCAATGAGTGGATGACATCTATCCCAACGGTGAGCCAACACGTGTTTCCTATGGCCAATGAGAATTTTACACGTGGAAAATCCCCATTGGTCTGGGTTGTTAACGGGTTATCGGGTCCAAAATAGGACCTGAATGCTTAACGCGACCTGTTACGGTGGATGCCACGTGTCAGTTACCCTAGACGAAAACACTTCCATGACGCGCCATTTATTGTCATGGAAGTGGACACTTCCGTGATGATAATTTTGGTGCTATCATGGATCTACGACAGCACAGGTATGACTATCTTGATTCTGTCATAAAACGTCATGGATGTACATGCATGACAGAAAACGTGACCTACTGTGACAAACACGTATCATCACGGAAGTGTATTTTTTTGTAGTGTGGCTCGCGCCATGGCCTCCAAACTAGTGCTTGGCATAGATGACGAAGCAGACCGCGACGTCACCCGACTCCTAGCAGTACCCGTAGTGGCGTGCCGCATTCTCGTTGTTGTGAGCCAGTCGCTACGGCAGTACGATGCCGAGAGGGGTGCGCCTGGGGGTTGGCAACCCCATTTGATGCTTCGTCTTGGTGACCCGCCCGTAGGGAAGGCGCGTGGCCCGTAGGTGCGCCTGTAGCAGGGAGAGCTAGGGGGGTCGTGACTGGTGCCAGAGTGGGTGTTGTCACTGCAGCTGCGTCCATCAGCGCAGTGGGGAGGTGGAGACTGAACATCCTCCCTGCCCGCGCCTTGTGGAACGCGGCCTTCGGGATGTTGTTGATGTCACACTCGTCTTCCGCTCCTGCTTCGGCCGTACAGGGAATGACGACTGCACCGCTTGCACCGGTCGTGTCCCCTACGCCACCCCTGTCTCCTAACGCTGCTGCAGCACCTGCGGTATCAGTGGCTGCATGCGAGGGGGCCTCCGAGGTGGAAGGATGACCTGCTGCTCCAAGCTTCTTATTGGGCGCCATGGATGATGAAGCCAATGATGAAGAAGACAATGATGAAGATTGACACGCCGTTCACAACCTCGGTTGTGCGCACGCGCTCCCCCCTACCTGGCGCGCCAAAGATGTCGTGGTGGAACATAATCACCTATGGGGCCATCAGCCCCTTGTGGTTCGGCGAGGGGGAAGCTCACGTTGCACAAAGAACAGAAGCCATGAAACAACAGGACAGAGGTGACGCTGGTGATTTTCACCCAGGTTCGGTCCGCTAGGAAGCATAAAACCCTACTCCTACTTTGGTGGATTGAGGGGAGGAGCACGGCCAACACACTGCTATCAAGCCCAGCAAGGTCGCCTCGGGGAGAGCGGCTATGCGCGTAAGAGTATACAAGGGTCCGAATCCTTTTCTAGGTTGCCATGGCCCTCCTTTTATAGGCTAAAGGGAAACCACAGTGGCAAACCAGTCATTATCTAGTGATTAGATAGCTAACAGTGCTATCATACCTAACTCTGGAAGTTAGGACAAAGTGCATTAAATGCACTTCTAGGTGTCATGCAGAGGATGCAGCCCGGCAAGCCTGCCGTGCCGCTTAATCATCTTCCACCTGTCTGCTTGACACACTTCTGGACGGGTGTCATATAGGGTTAATCTTCCTTCCAAATGGTCGTCACGTGCCAAATGACGACCACTTAATCACTTGGGGGCTTGACACCGCACTGATAGATGACTTGCCTCACGGTGCGGTGGTGTCGGTGGAAACGACACCTATGGGATCACGGGGAATCCCTTCTACGGTTGGCGGGTGCGGGGCTGTGGAAAGAGCGGGTTTAGAAGATCAACACGGGGGAATTTATCCAGGTTCTGGCCGCAAGTGGTGCGTAATACCCAACAACTGCTGGTTTTTGTTTATCTGGTGTTCTTGGACTAGCTACAAAGCGTGCAGGGTCAAAAAAGTCTGAATCCTCATATAGTATGCCTCGGGTCTCCTTTTATAGCCGAAGGGTGTCGCCACAGTGGCACACGGGAGGTGGAAAGTTTGTACTGTATACAAGTCTATCGCCTGGCACCGTAGGATAAACGCATTTAATACGCTGCCAACGTGCCCTCTCACTTTATCTGGGATGGCAAGGAAACTCGTCCCGTCCGCCGCCGCTTCGCCTCGCTCCGACGCGCGTCCAGGCTGACCAGGCGTGCAGCGCCACGCTGGCTGGCTGGCTGGCTGCTGAGTTGGTGCGGTGGCAGAGTCTTCATGAAGATCTGCATGCCACCACGCAGGTGCTTGCTGAGTTGGCCTGGAAGCTGCACGTCGCCACGCAGGTGCCTGCCTTGTTGGTGGGTTGACTTCTGTGTTGGAACGGTGGTGGAGCCTAGGCAGGTTGGGGCCTAGCTGCAACCCTGCAGATGTCTCTGGCAAGGGTCTTGCCAGGGCCCCGACAAGGGCCTTACCGGGGTCTCGCAGGCGTCCCCGGCAAGGGTCTTGCCAGAGGTCTTGTGTGCATCCCCAGTAAGATTCTTGCCGGGGTTTAGGACTTCTGGTTCTTGCTACGTCTCGAGCTTGCGTTGGGTTTCCTCGAAGAGGAGAGGGTGATGCAGCAAGTGTAGCGTAAGTATTTCCCTCAGTTTTGGAGAACCAAGGTATCAATCCAGTAGGAGGCTTCTCAAAAGTCCCACGCACCTACACAAACAAACTGCGAACTCGCAACCAACGCAATAAAGGGGTTGTCAATCCCTTCACGACCACTTGCGGAAGTGAGATCTGATAAAGATAGTATGATAAGATAGATATATTTTTGGTATTTTGTAATATAGATGCAAACAAAAGTAGATTGGGAGCAAATATGATAAGAGATAGACCCGGGGGCCATAGGTTTCACTAGTGGCTTCTCTCAAGATAGCATAAGTATTACGGTGGGTGAAAAAATTATTGTCGAGCAATTGATAGAAAAGCGCATAGTTACGAGATTATCTAGGCATGATCATGTATATAGGCATCACGTCCATAACAAGTAGACCGACTCCTGCCTGCATCTACTACTATTACTCCACACATCGACCGCTATCCAGCATGCATCTAGAGTATTAAGTTCATAAGAACAGAGTAACGCATTAAGCAAGATGACATGATGTAGAGGATAAACTCATGCAATATGATATAAACCCCATCTTGTTATCCTCGATGGCAGCAATACAATCGTGCCTTGCAACCCTTTTGTCACCGGGTAAGGACACCGCAAGATTGAACCCAAAGCTAAGCACTTCTCCCATGGCAAGAAAGACCAATCTAGTAGGCCAAACTAAACGATAAATCGAAGAGACTTGCAAAGATAACAATCATACATAAAATAATTCAGAGAAGATTCAAATATTATTCATAGATAAACTTGATCATAAACCCACAATTCATCGGATCTCGACAAACACACATAAAAAGAGTTTACATCGAATAGATCTCCACAAGAGAAGGGAGAACATTGTATTGAGATCCAAAAGAGAGAAGAAGCCATCTAGCTAATAACTATGGACCCGTGAGGTCTGTGGTAAACTACTCACAACTCATAGGAGGGCAAGGATGTTGATGTAGATGCCCTCCGTGGTTGATTCCCCCTCAGTGAGTGCTTGCAAGGGCTCAAGATGAGATCTCGCAGATCTGAAGGTTCTGACGGTGGAAATTGTGTTTCGTGGTGCTCTGGATGTTTTCGAGTGCGTGGGTATATATAGGAGGAAGAAGTACGTCGGTGGCTGCCCGAGGGGCCCACGAGACAGGGGGCGTGCCCTATAGGGGGGTGGGGGCGCCCTCCTATCTTGTGGAGTCCTCAGCTGCTTCTTGACTTGCACTCCAAGTCCTCTGGATCACGTTTGTTCCAAAAATCACGCTCCCGAAGGTTTCATTCCGTTTGGACTCCGTTTGATATTCTTTTTCTTCGAAATACTGAAATAGGCAAAAAAACAACAATATGGGCTGGGCCTCCGGTTAGTAGGTTAGTCCCAAAAATGATATAAATGTGTAAAATAAAGCCCATAAACATCCAAAAGAGGTAATATAATAGCATGGAACAATAAAAAATTATGGATACGTTGGAGACGTATCAAGCATCCCCAAGCTTAATTCCTGCTCGTCCTCGAGGAGGTAAATGATAAAAGAGAATTTTTTATGTGGAATGCTACCTAGCATAATTCATAATGTAATTTTCTTTATTGTGGCATGAATGTTTAGATCCAAATGAATACAAAATAAAAGTTCATATTGATAAGAAATAGTAATACTTCAAGCATACTAATCAAAGTAATCATGTCTTCTCAAAATAGCATGGCAAAAGAAATTTCATCCCTACAAAATCATATAGTTAGGCTATGCTTCATTTTCGTCACACAAAGATGTCCCCAACTTCTATACCCCCGATGACAAGCCAAGCAATTGTTTCATACTTAAATAATCTCAAACTTTTTCAACCTTCACGCAATACATGAGCGTGAGCCATGGATATAGCACTATTGGTGGAATAGAACATGATAATGGGGATTGTGTGGAGAAGACAAAAAGGAGAAAGTCTCACATTGACGAGGATAATCAACGGGTCATGGAGATGCCCATCAATTGATGTTAACATGAGGAGTAGGGATTGCCATGCAACGGATGCACTAGAGCTATAAATGAATGCTCAACAAAAGAAAACTAGTGGGTGTGCATCCAACTTGCTTGCTCATGAAGACCTAGGGCATTTGAGGAAGCCCATCGTAGGAATATACAAGCCAAGTTCTATAATGAAAAATTCCCACTAGTATGAAAAAGACAACTTATGAGACTCGCTATATGAAAAACATGGTGCTACTTTGAAGCACAATATATGAGACTCACTACATGAAGAACAAGGTGCTACTTTGAAGCAAAAGTGTGGAAAAAGAGATAGTAACATTGCCCTTTTTTGGGCTTTTCTTTTTTTTGGCCTTTCTTTTTTTTGATTGGGCAATGCTCTAATAATGATGATCATCACACTTCTATTGATTACAACATAAAGATTACAACTTGAAACTAGAACAAGATATGACTCTATATGAATGCCTCCGGCGGTGTACCGGGATGGTGCAATGAATCAAGAGTGACATGTATGAAAAATAATGCATGGTGGCTTTGCCACAAATACGATGTCAACTACATGATCATGCAATGGCAATATGACAAAAGTGAAGTATGTCATGATGATGATGAACGGAACGGTGGAAAGTTGCATGGCTATATATCTCGGAATGGCTATGGAAATGCCATAATAGGTAGGTATGGTGGCTGTTTTGAGGAAGATATAGGGAGGTTTATGTGTGATAGAGCGTATCGTGTCACAGGGTTTGGATGCACCGGCGAAGTTTGCACCAACTCTCAAGGTGAGAAAGGGCAATGCACTGCATCAAGAGGCTAGCAAAGGTGGAAAGGTAAAAGTGCGTATAATCCATGGACTCAAAATTAGTCAAAAGAACTCATATACTTATAGCAAAAATTTAGAAGTCATCAAAAATCAAGTACTATGCGCATGCTCCTAGGGGGATAGATTGGTAGGAAAAGACCATCGCTCGTCCCCGACCGCCACTCATTAGGATGCACAAGCGAGGTACACTTCATGTTTCAAATTTGTTACACAACTTTAACCATACGTGCATGCTATGGGACTTACTAACTTCAACAAAAGCATTCTTTAAATTCATAATCACCCAACTAGCATGACTTTAATATCAGTACCTCCATATCTCAAAACAATTATCAAGTATCAAATTGATCATAGCATCCAATTCACTTCCTATGATAGTTTTTATTATACCCAACTTGGATGTCTACCATTCTAGGACCAATTTTATGACCATAGCAAATACCATGCTGTTCTAAAAGACTCTCAAAATAATATAAGTGAAGCATGAGAGACTAGAAATTTCTTCAAAATTAAGACACCACCGTGCTCTAAAAGATATAAGTGAAGCACTAGAGCAAAAACTATCAAGCTCAAAAGATATAAGTGAAGCACATAGAGTATTCTAGCAAATTCTAATCAAATAGGCTTCTCCCAAAAGGTGTGTACAGCAAGGATGATTGTGGTAAACTAAAAAGCAAAGACTAATATAGTACACGACGCTCCAAGCAAAACACTCATCATGTGGTGAATAAAAATATAGCTCCAAGTAAAGTTACCAATGAACGAAGACGAAAGAGGGGATGCCTTCCCGGGGCATCCCCAAGCTTATGCTTTTGGCTATTCTTGAATATCTTGGGGTGCCATGGGCATCCCCAAGCTTAGGCTCTTGCCACCCTTTATTCCATAGTTCATAAAAGCTTTACCCAAAACTTGAAAACTTCACAACACAAAACTCAACAAGAAATCTTATAAGCTCCGTTAGTGAAAGAAAACAAAACCACCACATAAGGTACTGTAATGAACTAGTTCTTTATTTAATTTGGTGTTAAACCTACTGTATTACAACTTCTCTATGGATTATAAACTATTTTATTAGCCATAGATGCATCAAAAGAAGCAAACAACACACGAAAAACAGAATATGTCAAAAGCAGAACAGTCTGTAGTAATCTGTAACTAACGCAAACTTCTGGAACTCAAAAAAATCAGCCAAAATAGGAAGACCTAGTAAATTTATTTATTGATCAGCAGCAATTAGAATCACTATTTTATCACTTTCTGGTGATTTTTAACAGTTGTTTTCGTGAACCGAAAGTTTCTGGAAATTACAGCAAGATCAAATAACTATCATCCATGAAGATCCTATAGGTTCTACTTGGCACAAACACTAATTAAAACATAAAACCACATCTAAACAGAAGGTAGATGGATTATTTATTCCTAAACATAAACAAAAACATAAAACATAAAGAAAATTGGGTTGCCTCCCAACTAGCGCTATCGTTTAACGCCCCTAGCTAGGCATAAAAGCGAAGATAGATCTAACGAGTGCCATCTTTGGCACTAAAATCATAAGTAGCACGCATGATAGATTCATAAGGTAATTTAACTTTCTTTCTTGGAAATTGCTCCATGCCTTTCTTTAAGGGAAATTGGAATCTAATATTCCCTTCCTTCATATCAATAATCGCACCAATCGTTCTAAGGAAAGGTCTACCAAGAATAATAGGGCAAGAAAGATTGCAATCTATATCAAGAACGATAAAATATACGAGCACCAAATTTCTATTTGCAACAATAAGAACATCATTGATCCTTCCCATAGGCTTTTTAATGGTGGAATCCGCAAGGTGCAAATTTAAAGAACAATCATCAAGATCATGGAAACCTAGAATATCACATAAAGTTTTCGGAATCGTGGAAACTCTAGCACCCAAATCACATAAAGCAAAACACTCATAATCTTTAATTCTAATCTTTATAGTAGGTTCCCACTCATCATTAAGTTATCTAGGTATAAAAACTTCCAAATTAAGTTTTTCATCATAAGATTGCATCAAGGCATCAACAATATGTTTGGTAAAGGCTTTGTTTTGACTATAAGCATGAGGAGAATTAACAACGGCTTGCAACAAGGAAATACAACCTTTTATAGAGCAATTATCATAATTAAATTCCTTTAAATCCAACATAGTAAGTTCAACAATATTAGAAGTTGAGGATTCTCCAATCTCACTTTTACCAAATTTAACATTAAGATCTAAAGATTACGAATTCTTGGGACGCCTTCTAGGCAAAGTTGATTCATCATCAGTCCCATAATCATCAAAATTCATATTGCAAAACATAGATCTAATCGCAGACGCATCAATAACTTTGAGATCCTCATCAATATTTTCACGGAAACTAGAAGGACACGCTTTTATAAAGCTTTCTTTCTTAGCACGCAATCTAGCAGTTCTTTCCTTGCACTCATCAATGGAAATTCTCATTACTTTGAGAGACTCATTGATATCATGCTTAGGAGAAGAAGATCCAAGTTTAAGAGAATTAACATCAAGCGAAAGTCTATCAATGTTCCTAGCCAATTCATCAACTTTGAGCAATTTTTCTTCAAGCAAAGCATTAAAATTCTTTTGAGAGATCATAAATTCTTTCACACTATTCTCAAAATCAGAGGGCATCTTATTAAAATTACCATAAGCATTATTGTAGGAATTTCCATAATTATTAAAGGGATTACTATGGAACGGTCTAGCATTAAAATTTCCTCTATAAAGCATTGTTTCCAAAACTATTCCTACCAGCAAAATTCACATCCATAGATTCATTATTATTCTCAATCAAGGAAGACAAAGGCATATCATTGGGATCAAGAGGAGTATTTTTAGTAGCAAACATCTTCATAAGTTCATCCATCTTTCCACTCAAAACATTGATTTCTTCTATAGCATGCACTTTTTTTTGACAGAAAGACTGTAAGGGAACCCCTTACAGTATAATTGGTGCAACAAACCCAAATTGCAAGTACCATGCCTTGAACCTGGGTGGGTGGGAATGCATCAGCCCCTTCCCTCCACTAGGCTATGCCTTAGTCTGCAGCATGCACTTTTTTACTAGAAGATCTTTCGGTGTGCCATTGAGAATAATTAGCCATAATATTATCAAGAAGTTTTGTAGCATCTCCTAACGTGATTTTCATAAACGTGCCTCCCGCGGCCGAATCTAAGAGATTTCTAGAAGCAAAGTTCAAACCGGCATAAAATTTTTGTATGATCATCCATAAATTCAAACCATGAGTGGGGCAATTACGAAGCATCAATTTCATTCTTTCCCAAGATTGGGCAACATGCTCATGATCAAGTTGTTTAAAATTCATAATATCGTTCCTAAGAGTGATGATCTTAGCGGGAGAAAAATACTTAGAGATAAAAGCATCTTTGCACTTGTTCCAAGAATCAATACTATTCTTAGGCAAAGACGAAAACCAAACTTTAGCACGATCTCTAAGTGAAAATGGAAATAACTTCAATTTGACAATATTGTTATCCGTATCTTTCTTCTTTTGCATATCACACAAATCAACAAAGTTGTTTAGATGAGTAGCGACATCTTCGCTAGGAAGGCCGGCGAATTGATCTTTCATAACAAGATTCAACAAAGCGGTATTGATTTCACAAGACTCATCATTATTAAGAGGAGCAATTGGAGTACTAATGAAATCATTATTATTGGTATTCGAGAAGTCACACAATTTGGTATTATCTTGCGCCATGGCAACAAGTAATCCAACACACAAGGAAACAGAAAAACGGCAAGCAAAAAAGAGAGGAGGAGATTGGGAAAGAGAGGGCAAATAAAACGGCTAGGGTGAAGTGGGGGAGAGGAAAACGAGAGGCAAATGGCAAATAATTTAAATGCGAGGGAGATGGGTTTGTGATGGGTACTTGGTATGTCTTGACTTGAGCGAAGACCTCCCCGGCAACAGCACCAGAAATCCTTCTTGCTACGTCTTGAGCTTGCATTGGTTTTCCTAGAAGAGGAGAGGGTGATGCAGCAAGTGTAGCATAAGTATTTCCCTCAGTTTTTGAGAACCAAGGTATCAATCCAGTAGGAGGCTTCTCAAAAGTCCCACGCACCTACACAAACAAACTGAGAACTCACAACCAACACAATAAAGGGGTTGTCAATCCCTTCACGGCCACTTGCGAAAGTGAGATCTGATAAAGATAGTATGATAAGATAGACATATTTTTGGTATTTTGTAATATAGATGCAAAAAGTAAAGATGCAAACAAAATTAGATTGGGAGCAAATATGATAAGAGATAGACCCGGGGGCCATAGGTTTCACTAGTGGCTTCTCTCAAGATAGCATAAGTATTACGGTGGGTGAACAAATTACTGTCGAGCAATTTATAGAAAAGTGCATAGTTATGAGATTATCTAGGCATGATCATGTATATAGGCATCACGTCCATAACAAGTAGACCGACTCCTGCCTGCATCTACTACTATTACTCCACACATCGACCACTATCCAGCATGCATCTAGAGTATTAAGTTCATAAGAACAGAGTAACACATTAAGCAAGATGACATGATGTAGAGGGATAAACTCATGCAATATGATATAAACCCCATCTTGTTATCCTCGATGGCAACAATACAATACGTGCCTTGCAACCCTTTTTGTCACTGGGTAAGGACACCGCAAGATTGAACCCAAAGCTAAGCACTTCTTCCATGGCAAGAAAGACCAATCTAGTAGGCCAAACTAAACTGATAATTTAAAGAGACTTGCAAAGATAACTTAATCATACATAAAATAATTCAGAGAAGATTAAAATATTATTCATAGATAAACTTGATCATAAACCCACAATTCATCGAATCTCGACAAACACACCGCAAAAAGAGTTTACATCGAATAGATCTCCACAAGAGAAGGGGAGAACATTGTATTGAGATCCAAAAAGAGAGAAGAAGCCATCTAGCTAATAACTATGGACCCGTAGGTCTGTGGTAAACTACTCACAACTCATCGGTGGGGCAAGGATGTTGATGTAGATGCCCTCCGTGGTTGATTCCCCCTCCGGCAGAGTGCCGGCAAGGGCTCCAAGATGAGATCTCGCGGATCTGAAAGGTTCTGGCGGTGGAAATTGTGTTTCGTGGTGCTCCTAGATGTTTTCGAGTGCGTGGGTATATATATAGGAGGAAGAAATGCGTCGGTGGCATTGAGGGACCCACGAGAGACAGGCGTGCCCTATAGGGGCCCTCCTATCTCGTGGAGGCCTCGGCTGCTTCTTGACTTGCACTCCAAGTCCTCTGGATCACGTTTGTTCCGAAAATCACGCTCCCGAAGGTTTCATTCCGTTTGGACTCCGTTTGATATTCCTTTTCTTCGAAATACTGAAATAGGAAAAAAAAACAGCAATATGGGTTGGGCCTCCGGTTGGTAGGTTAGTCCCAAAAATGATATAAATGTGTAAAATAAAGCCCATAAACATCCAAAAGGGGTAATATAATAGCATGGAACAATCAAAAATTATAGATACGTTGGAGACGTATCAGTTCTCATCTAGTCTTGTGCGTTCTTGGTCTCTACAAAGATCTGCATGCCACCATGCAGGCGCCTCCTGAGCCTTGGTTCAAATGTTTTCAATGGTGTCGGAACTCTTAGGCTCAAGGGTGGCGGCTCTGCTGGTGTTGGGCAAGTTGCCCCGGCAAGGCTCCTGCCGGGGAGAGCCCACCTTGTCCCTTTGCTCCTCGTGCATGTGTCTTGGCGTTGCTCTGGTAGTCTTGTGTCTTTGCTTCTTCTTCTGCCCCGCCAAGCACGACCGCCAGCGTGTGGCTGCGACTGCCCGCACACAAGTAAAGGGGTACAAAAAGGACCCCTACTTTTGTACACCGACAGGAGCCCCTGGGCCTGGGCCCCATATAAGCGCGGAGCTTTATTGGGCCAGTCCCGAGCGATCTTGTGAATGCAGCGTGGCGAGTTTTACCACGATGCGCCGCCACAGCCGGGCTTCAGGTTGTTGATGAACCAAGTACCGGTGGTGGCGGTTCCCAAGAGGAGCGGCTTCTCCGGGCCATGAGAATCAACTTCCAGAAGCTCCAGGGGCTCCATCGTGCCCGCCTAGACAAGGCGAAATCCAGGATGGCGGTAGCGGACAAGGTGGAGGTGGATCTTGAGGAGCGTGTCGCTCAGACGCAGGCCTGGTTCCGCAGGGCTTAGGAAGAACAGAAGGCTGCCCAGGGTGAGCTGGCTGAGCGCAAACGGGAGCTCATCCTGAAACAGGCTGACATCGAGAAGGCCCAGGAGGTGGCGAAGGAACAGGCCGCCAAGGACGAGGCCGCTCGGCAATAGCACCAGGCTCTGCTGAACTCCCAGGAGGAGGACCTTGCCGCCCGTGAGGAGGCGCTCGCTTCCACACTCCGTGTCAAGGATGAGGAGGTCGAGAAGCTCGTCGCGCAGCGGACCTAGGAGCTGGAGCTGAGGCACAAGGAGGCACTCGATGTTCAGGCCCTAGTCCATGTCGGCAAGGTGAAGGAGCTGGAGCTGGAGCGGGAGGAGCTGAAGAAGAGAGTCTCGGTGCTGACGGAGGAGAGGGATGCGGCCAACCGCACTCTAGCGGTTGCGCAGGTCACCATCTCCGACAAGGCCAAGCTGCTCTCCAAGGCTAATGACTCCATCAACGATCTGAAGTTGAAGCTGGATAGCTTGGAGGGTAAGCTTTCGGAGGCCGGGGCTCGTGAGGAGACCCTGAACAAGGCCCTGGAGGACGAGAGGCGGCTGCGGAGGGATGGCACTGCCGAGTACGAGGAATACGCAAAGGGCATAAACCTCTAGATCAGCCATCTCGTCGACGTCGCCGGCAAGATCACCACGAAGATGGCTGCCATGGGGATGCCGAATGTCAAGTACTCCCAGGAGCCGAATGTTAGCCCCAACGCCAGGCTGACCCTGTTCTTCGAGGACGTCCTCGATGCCCTGGAGTAGTTCCGTTCCAACCGAGCGAACTCTCTGGCCAATGAGGCCCGGAAGCTCCGGGGCACCCTGACCAAGGTCCTCACCAAGGTGGCATACTGGAACCCCAATGTCAACTTTGCCGACGTGCTGGAGAGCTTGCTGGAGGATGTGGACCTCGCGGCGCTCGAAGAGTGTATCGAGCCCATCATCAGCCGCGTCGAAAGAGTCAGGAGGGTGGAGGGCCAGCGCCGAGACTAGGCACCTCGGTCCTCATTGCCGTTGCGAGTTCATGACCAAGACGATTTTATCTTAAGTTAGAACCACAGCAACGATTGATGTAATATAACTCTGCAGCACTTTAAGATGAAACACGCTATCTTCCTGTATTGATCTTTCTTTGTACGTATGCACCCTATGCCCAGTAGGATTGGCTCGCCGGGGCGTAAACCCATGCTATGGCGCCTTGAGGATGGATCCTTAGCAGCCTGCCGGGGGGCGCTTCCTTCCAGACAAACCACCTTGCCATTCTCAGCGCGGCCGCTTAAACTGTTGAGCAGACTCAAAACAAAGCAAGGGCGTTGCTAATAGCAGGCAGGCCACCTTGCCGTCCTCAGCGCGGCCGCTTGAACTATTGAGCGGACTAGAAACAGAACAAGGGTGTTGCCAATAGCGGAAGGGTCCCCTTGCGTGTAGGTTTTTCGTACAAAGATCAAGATCTTTCGGGGAGAATAACCATATATTAAGAAGAATTGCTCAAAGTTATGCGTGACTAGGCTTTTTGCGGCCACGCGGATGGTCGATGCAGCCGTGGATCACACCAGAGTGCGGTTGATTGACGTCGCCTTCTCTTCTCGGGCCATCGCGACGACGGAGTCGGTAAGTTGACTCAAAAACCAGATTTTCACAGCTTGCACCCCCTACCTGGCGCGCCAAGGATGTCAGTGGAAACGATGCCTATGGGATAACGGGGAATCCCTTCTATGGTTGGCGGGCGCAGGGCTGTGGAAAGAGCGGGTTTAGAAGATCAACACGGGGGAATTTATCCAGGTTCGGGCCGCAAGTGGTGCGTAATACCCTACTCCTGCTGGTTTGTGTTTTTCTGGTGTTCTTCGACTAGCTACAAAGCATGCAGGGTACAAAAAGTCCGAATCCTCCTCCAGTATGCCTCGGGCCTCCTTTGATAGCCGAAGGGAGTCGCCACAGTGGCACACAGGAGGTGGAAAGTTTGTACCGTATACAAGTCTATCACCTGGTACCGTAGGACAAATGCATTTAATACGCTGATGCCCTCTCACTTTATCGGGGACGGCAAGGAAACTCATCCCGTCCGCCGCCGCTTCGACTTGCTCCGAAGCACGTCCAGGCTGACTAGGCGTGTAGCGCCACGCTGGCTGGCTAGCTGCTAAGTTACTGTAGTGGCAGAGTCTTCACGAAGATCTGCATACCACCACGCAGGTGCTCGCTGAGTTGGACTAGAAGCTGCACGTCGCCACGCAGGTGCCTGCCTTGTTGGCTAGTTAACTTCTGTGTTGGAACGACGGTGGAGCCTTGGCAGGTGGGGGCCTAGCTGTGGTCCCGCAGATGTCCTCGGCAAGGGTCTTGCCGGGGTCTCGCAGGCGTCCCCAGCAAGGGTCTTTCCAGGGGTCTTGTGAGCGTCCCCGCAAGGATCTTGCCGGGGTTTCCGTCTTCTGGTTCTCATCTAGTCTTATGCGTTGTTGGTCTCTACAAAGAACTGCATGCCACCATGCAAGAGCCTCATGAGCCTTGGTTCCAATGTTGTCGATGGTGTCGGAACTCTTAGGCTCAAGGGTGGCCGCTCTACTGGTATTGGGCAAGTTGCCCCGGCAAGGCCCTTGCCGGGGCTACGTAAGCTGCCCCGACAAGGCTCCTGCCGGGGAGAGCCCACCTTGTCTCTTTGCTCCTTGCACCTCTGTCTTGGTGTTGCTCTGGTAGTCTTGTGTCTTTGCTTCCTCTTCTGCCCCGCCAAGCGCGGCTGCAAGCGTGGGGCTGCGACTGCCCGCGCACAAGTAAAGGGATACAAAAAGGACCCCTTCTTTTGTACACCGACAGGTGGAGCGGTGGAGTCTTGGCGGGGAGATTCACCTTTAGCGGCCCCAGCAAGCCTACCAGGGAAATCTTGGATTCGTGCTTGGGGAGGCCTCGACCTTAGCAGGCTCGCCTGCCCGGCAAGGGAGGCTTTCCCTTAGTGATGTCTTGCCACTTTGGCTTGTCTTGGTCTTCTTGATCCGCCATCTGATCCCTCAAAGAGTTGTTTGTCTGGCTTGGTTTTGACTTGGATGCTTGGTGAAGTTTTCTTCCTTGTCATCGTGCCTATGTATAGTCCGGGCAACACACGCGAAGGTTTGTTGCACCGACACCTTACCTTCATTCCATAAGATAATTATCGGATGCCAATCCTTTCAGACATCCGTCTTTATAGAGTTTCCCCTCCTACCCTATTCGTAAGTATGATGGAGTTTCCGAAGAAAGTACAATGACTTCATCATGATGACTGGAGTAGAGAAATAAAGACATCAAAAAAAGGAACAACTACTTCGGGAAGAGCAACCAAGACCAAGAAGACCTGTTAGAATTTCATAGCGAGGACTTCCCCATTTAGTCCAGCTCTTAAATCTCGGGATAAGATTTCTTGTAGTAGAGGAGATTTGTAACACCCCGAGAATCATGCTACAGTCATCTCCCCCTAATGGTGGTCATGTAATCATGATTACTATGTGAATTGCCACTTGTCCAAAGTCAAATTCAAATTTAAAATAAAGTCAAAATAATGTTTCTTTAAAACAGAAAAACAAAATAGTTCATAGTTTTGCAAATAATAGCTAAGTAATTAGGTTGAAGAAAACAACATCACCTAAATTCCCAAATTGCCCCTCGAAATTAATTAAGTGGATCAACAGCAAAATAACTGACCTTTTCAATTTCTAAAAATATTTAAACATTTCCAAATACTCTAAAACTTTTTGTGACACCACAATATTATGTTGTATTTATGTGCCAGTCACATTTAACAAAAATCATTTAGTTGCTAAATTTAATGGAAAATTGTAAACAAATATAAAACAGAAAAGATAAAAGAAAAATAAAAGTCCCCACTGTGCACTTGGGCCTCAAGTGCATAGTGAAGCCCAGCCCACTAGGTTCCCCTTTCTCCTCCTACCTCTGTTCATCAGGGGGGAGGTGGACGTTGTGCAACCGCCTATGGCTGCGGATGGTCATGTGTCGGGCCATCCACGCCCCCATGCGCCTACAAGACCCTCCTCTCTCCCTGGAAACCCTAATCCCCTCCCTCGCTCTCCCTCGACGGAGTCGCCCCGCCCCGACGCCACCGTCGCCAAAACCGTCTCGGCCCTTCCCCGGGCCAGCCTTGCTCACCTACAGGCCCGCCCCTCCTCTGTTTCCCTCCTGTTTTCCCCCTCCCGTCATTGTAGACCGCACACGCTGGTTGTGCCCTTGCTCGCCGCTGCGCCGCCCGCACCCCTGGCCGTGCTCTGGCGCGCCCGCTGCACTCGCCGACCCTCCGCGTGCATGCACCTGCGCCTTCCCTGCCGCGCCCGGCCAAGGCCGCTCCAACCATGCCTGCCGCGGCCCCGGCTTTGCTTCCCCCGGCACGCTGGAGTCCGGTGGCTGCTTCTCTTGTGTCGACAGCCCCGCGCATCCCCGCTACTAGCCTGTGCGCTACACTACTACGGTTGTCGCTGCGGCCTAGTACTGCTGCAGCCCCCACCCAGCCGATGTTGCTTCTGCCTCCGCCCGCGCTGCTGTTGTAGGAGCCGCCCGCACGCGCGCCCCGCCACCTCCGGTCACCCCTCCCGCATCCGCCACGGCTCCCCGCACTCACCCGCATGGCCCCACGACCTGCCTCTCCTGACTGCGCCCGCCTCAGAAGCGCCCGCCCTGCGCCCTTGCGAGCCGCTCCTCCCATGCTCTTTGTCGTCGCCTTCGCCACCACGCCCTTCTTCGCCGCTGCTTGCTCTCTGCTGCTTTGCTGCCACGCCACCGTCGCCGGCCGCACCCACGGCCATGGCCTCCTGCCTCGCGAGCCCAGCCGGTCCCCTACAAGTTTAATGGGGATAACCCCCTAATTACATTAGTGGCCAAACCACCCCCACTTAAGTTGTTTTAGCAAATAAACCCCCCCTTTTAAACTATTAGTTCTAGTTATAATAATAATAATAATAATAATAATAATAATAATAATGTTAATAAAAAAAGGGAAAATCCCTAGACTATAATATGTGGGTCCACTTTGACCCTGTTGACCAAGCAACATTAACTGGTCAACTGCTGACTGGACCCCTCCTGGACCTAACTGGTCATACACTCCGGCTAGGGTAGAGCTAGGTGACAAATGCATATTTTGTTTTTATTTCGAATTTAAATAGTTCTAGAAATTCAATAAAACTTTGAAAAATCATATAAACTAAAGCGTAACTCGGTTTAAAATAATATGTATATGTGTGTATATATAGAACAAATTTTATCTACCACCGGTGGTAGTTACCACCACTTGAGTTTGTATGTTGTAAATGGTATCTATCAAATCGAAGAGTGTGTACGCGTAGTATATAGTATATAAGAATGCTTAGGTAGTATATATACTACTTTTTAGATAGTATACATCATATTTTGAGTATGCTTTTTTATGTACAAATATATCGTATTTCATAAATATAATAAAACCATGGCTCAACTTGCAATTTTTTCATGTAACTCACTTTAGAATATGTTATATATAATAAATGAACATATTTATAATGATAAAGTATTATATATTGGGTAGCTATGTGTATTATATATATATATATATATATATATATATATATATATATATATATATATATATATATATGTGTGTGTGTGTGTGTGTGTGTGTGTGTGTGTGTGTGTGTGTGTGTGTGTGTGTGTGTGTGTGTGTGTGTGTGTGTGTGTGTATATATAAATGAACATATTTATAATGATAAACCATGGGTAACTTGCAATTTTTTCATGTAACTTGCAATATGTTATATATATACAGCCGATCTATTCTGCTAATATTAGAAGAATAACTATTCTGATAACACTTCTGCACTACACGCTCAACGCAAGTGCACGTCATTGTTTGAACCAAGTGTGCTGCAGTACTCAGGCGAGTGAACTTCCCGTCGCAAAAAAACTGCACGCTATGTCTTTTGGTACCTTTTTTGCTCTAATTTTTTAACCGTTATCGGAACGAGGCGTGTAATATACGGTTGAAAAGCTATGGATTGGGCGCTACTTCGACATGTTGAACACTTTTCGAGATTTTACACGGTTTAAGAGCAGTTTTGAAAATGGTGCGGCCATGACGAGTGGCAGCGAGCGTTTTTTCGCGATTTCTTCTAAACCGCTTGTCGGAATGAAGCAAATTATACTCCTTTGGAAAGATACGTCGAGGCGCATATTTTTCATATATATTATTTTCTCTAATTTGTTACAGATTAATAGCAGTTTCAAATTTACTAAATTGCGGAATTCTGTTTTTCAAATTTTTTCAAATTTTCGGTACTGTTTTCACTCCAGTTTTCTAACCGTTTGTCGAAATGAGGCGTATGGTACGCCGTTGGAAAGCTTCAGACGAGGCGCAACTTTCATATGTTGAAATGTTTTTGAGAATCCATACAGTTTTTAGTTAATTTTGAAAATCATGCGGCTGACGACGAGAGGCAGTGGCCGTTTTTCGCGAAATTTTTACAAACCGCTGGTCGAAATGATTCAAATTATACGCCTTTGGAGAGATATCGATGAGGCGCAACTTTTTCATGCAGAACACTCTCTCCGATTCCTTACAGTTTCGGAGCAATTTTGATTTTAACGAAATGCGGACACTCTGTTTTTCCATGACACCAAAATCATCGCTTGTACTACACGAGACAGCAAAATACACTGCTTTTGACTAAAACAAGCACTTCATCAAACGGAAAGTGCACTGCATGATTTCTTTTTTGTGTGACATAAATTTTCCCAAACGAGGTAGCAAACCACACTACTTTAGACTGAAAACCGCACGACATGAGACAACCAAGTGAACTTCATGATTTCTTTTGTCGAACGTAAATTTTCTCAGGTGAGTTTTTGTTATCTTTTTTTCAACATTTTTTATGAACAAGATTGGACCGCAGAGACGAGGGCAAGTGAACCGCGACATATATCAAAGTGAACCACATTACTATCTTGTTGTTTCGCTAAATTTTTTACACTTTCATGTTGCGCGCAAATGAACAACATCACTCTCAAAAGTGAATCACATCGAGGACCAAACACACTGCAGGTGTTGCATTGATATAGTGAACCACTTAGGAGTTTTAAAGCTAACCAGGCGAGAAAACAAAGTGAGCTTCACATCTATCTGGTTGTTTTACACAGACACACACATACAAAATTTGTACTCTCCACCAGTCGAACCACAAAACATTCTATGGGATACACGAACTTTAGTTTTTACAATGAAGTGCAGATCTCAGCAACAACAAAATTGAGTAACTGGGCATGCAACCGAACTGCATCTTCCCTGCAAAGAGAAAAGTAAAATGAACCCCGAGAGCAAAAGAACAATAGACTGCAATTTTCACTCGATTACTCTTCAGAGAAAACACACAATGAATTGCATCCACATATTTCTGTTTTTCAACAATTGCAGCCCATGCAGAGTCGTGGATCTAACAAATAATGAATATCTTGGACTACACTACAAATCTGAAAACGAAAATAAACTGAACCCCGTGCTACCCCTAGCCAAACTACAACATGGGACACCCTGTTTTTCTAGCGGACTTGCTGATGATAGTACTATCAATGAGCCGTGGTGGTGCAACCTGTGCATGGACCACATGGAGAGGAGCATCGAACTGCATGCGGCACGAGGCCGAGCTGCACAGAAAAGGAGGTGGAGGTCAGCTGGATGTGCACCTCGTTTGGGAGGAGCGGGGCTCTAGACCCGGGAGCAAGGGAAGTGGTGGCCCGGTCAAGGCGGGGATTGGGAGGGGAGGGGTGGGAGGCAGGGTACCAACGCAGTTCAACCGCGGGCCGGAGTCGGAGTACTGCGCGAGCACCATCGATGAATACGGCCGCCTGAGGAGCCGTGGCTAGGCGGGGCTCGCTAGGTAGGGCGTTGTGGACGGCAGCAGCTGCCCGTGCTGGTAGGCCGTCGTGGTGGCGCGGGGATGGCGGAGGAAGGAGCAGAGAGGAGTTGCGGAAGGGAAGGGGTGGATCCGGCTGCGAGAGTCGCGAGGGGATGGCGGGAGGAGCAGAGCAGAGTCTCGCGATAGGGGAGGGGAGGGTCCGGCTCCGGGGGTCGCGGGGGAGCTGCTTGCCGACGCGATCCTAGGCCGCTGGCGATGCAGGGCACTGGCGGTGCGAGCCCAGGCCGCTGGTGATGCAGGGCACGGGTGGTGCGAGCCTAGGCCACCGGCGATGTAGGACAGGGCAGCGCAATCCCAGGCCACGTGCGGGCGATGCAGGGCCTGGGCGGCGCAAGCCTAGGTCGCCGGCAGGTGGATCGATAGCCGACTAGGGTAGGGCGGCGCCAAGCATACGGTGGATCGGGGAAGAGAGGTGCGGCGCCGGCGGGGGAAAGAAGGTGGATCGAGGTGGGGAGGCGCCCAACAGAAGGTGCGGTGGGAGGTGGCGTGGGGGAAGCGGGGAAGGTGGTGGTGCGGCGGCGGCCTGGGGGGAAGCAGGGGAGTGGATGGGTGGTGACGCCACAGTGAGGAGGTTGAAGAAGGGGGGAGTGGACCGGGGAGGTTCGTGCTGTTGTGGTGGGGTGGGAGGGGGTGGGGATTGGGATCGCGCAGAAGTGGGCACATCGGTTGGTTTTTTAGCGCGGTTCCTTGCGTGTTTGCACGGGTGTTAGCAGAATAAGAATCAGTGTTTGCGAGAATAAGGTCTAAAGGGTGTTATCATAATAGACCCACCTATATATATATATATATATATATATATATATATATATATATATATATATATATATATATATATATATATATATATATATATATATATATATATATATATATATATATATATATATATAGAAGGAAATATGCCCTAGAGGCAATAATAAAGTTATTATTTATTTCCTTATTTCATGATAAATGTTTATTATTCATGCTAGAATTGTATTAACGGAAACATAATACATGTGTGAATACATAGACAAACATAGTGTCACTAGTATGCCTCTACTTGACTAGCTCGTTGAATCAAAGATGGTTAAGTTTCCTAGCCATAGACATGAGTTGTCATTTGATTAACGGGATCACATCATTAGGAGAATGATGTGATTGACATGACCCATTCCGTTAGCCTAGCACATGATCGTTTAGTATGTTGCAATTGCTTTCTTCATGACTTATACATGTTCCTGTAACTATGAGATTATGCAACTCCCGTTTACCGGAGGAACACTTTGGGTGCTACCAAACGTCACAACGTAACTGGGTGATTATAAAGGAGTACTACAGGTGTCTCCAAAGGTACATGTTGGGTTGGCGTATTTCGAGATCAGGTTTTGTCACTCCGATTGTCGGAGAGGTATCTCAGGGCCTTCTCGGTAATACTCATCACCTAAGCCTTGCAAGCATTGTAACTAATGAGTTAGTTACGAGATGATGTATTACGGAGCGAGTAAAGAGACTTGCGATAGCGAGATTGAACTAGGTATTGGATACCGACGATCGAATCTCGGGCAAGTAACATACCGATGACAAAGGGAACAAAGTATGTTGTTATGCGGTTTGACCGATAAAGATCTTCGTAGAATATGTAGGAACCAATATGGGCATCCAGGTTCCGCTATTGGTTATTGACCGAGAATAGTTCTAGGTCATGTCTACATAGTTCTCGAACCCGTAGGGTCCGCACGCAACAAGGTTTCTATGACAGTTATATTATGAGTTTATGAGTTTTGATGTACGAAGGAGTTGAGTCCCGGATGAGATCGGGGACATGACGAGGAGTCTCGAAATGGTCGAGGCGTAAAGATCGATATATTGGACGACTATATTCGGAGTTCGGAAAGGTTCGAATGATTGGGTATTTTCGGAGTACTGGAGAGTTACGAGAATTCGCCGGGGAGAAGTATTGGGCCTTATTGGGCCTGCGGAAAGAGAGAGGAGCTGCCTAGGGCAGGCGCGCGCCCCCATGGCCTAGTCCGGGTGGACTAGGGGAGGGGCCACCCCTTCCCTCTTCCCCTTCCCAAGTCCTAGTCCAACTAGGAGAGGGGGAGTCCTACTCGGTGGGAGTAGGACTCCTCGGCCAGCGCCTCTCTAGGGCAGGCCGCACCCCCTGCTCCTTCATATCTGAGGGCAGGGGGCACCCATGACACACAAGTTGATCTCGGATCGTTCCTTAGCCGTGTGCGGTGCCCCTCCACCATATTCCACTGCGGTCATATCGTCGCGGAGCTTAAGGCGAAGCCCTGCGCCGGAGAAGTCATATCGTCGCGGAGCTTAGGCGAAGACCTGTGTCGGTGGAGCATCAACATCGTCCTGCGCCGTCGTCTTGTGGAACTCATCCCGACACTTTGCTGGATCGAGTCCGGGATCGTCATCGAGCTGAGCGTGTGCAGAACTTCGGAGGTGCCGTGCGTTCGGTACTTGGATCGGTCGGATCGTGAAGGCGTCGACTACATCAACCGCGTTGTTATAACGCTTCCGCTTCGGTCTCAGGGTGCGTGGGCGGACACTCTCCCTCTCGTTGCTATGCCATCACCATGGTCTTGCGTGATCGTAGGAAATTTTTGAAATTACTCGTTCCCCAACATGGCATCCGAGCCTGGTTTTATGCGTTGATGTCATGTGCACGAGTAGAACACAAGTGAGTTGTGGGCGATACAAGTCATCTGCCTACCAGCATGTCATACTTTGGTTCAGCGGTATTGTGAGATGAAGCGGCCGGACCGACATTACAGCGTGCGCTTACGCGAGACTGGTTTCACCGCTCCGAGCACTCGTTGCTTAAAGGTGACCGCGGGTGTCTGTCTCTCTCACTTTAGTTGAACCGAGTATGACTCGCCCGGTCCTTGAGAAGGTTAAAGCGGAGTCTATTTGACAAACTATCGTTGTGGTTTTGATGCGTAGGTAAGAACGGTTCTTGCTCAGCCCGTAGCAGCCACGTAAAACTTGCAACAACAAAGTAGAGGGCGTCTAACTTGTTTTTGCAGGGCATGTTGTGATGTGATATGGTCAAGGCGTGATGCTATATTTTATTGTATGAGATGATCATGTTTTGTAACGAGTTATCGGCAATGGCAGGAGCCATATGATTGTCGCTTTATTGTATGAAATGCAAGCGCCATGTAATTGCTTTACTTTATCACTAAGGAGTAGCGATAGTCGTAGAAGCAATAGTTGGCGAGACGACAACGATGCTACGATGGAGATCAAGGTGTCGCGCCGTAGCGATGGTGATCATGGCGGTGCTTGGCGATGGAGATCACAAGCACAAGATGATGATGACCATATCATATCACTTATATTGATTGCATGTGATGTTTATCCTTTATGCATCTTATCTTGCTTTGATTGACGGTAGCATTATAAGATGATCTCTCACTAAAATTATCAAGAAGTGTTCTCCTGAGTATGCACCGTTGCCAAAGTTCGTAGTACCCGGACACCACGTGATGATCGGGTGTGATAAGTTCTCGTCCATCTACAACGGGTGCAAAACAGTTACACACGCGGAATACTCAGGTTAAACTTGGCGAGCCTAGCATATAACAGATATGGCCTCGGAACACGGAGACCGAAAGGTCGGCGTGAATCATATAGTAGATATGATCAACATAGTGATGTTCACCATTGAAACTACTCCATCTCACGTGATGATCGGACATGGTTTAGTTGATTTGGATCACGTAATCACTTAAGATGACTAGAGATGTCGGTCTAAGTGGGAGTTCTTAAGTAATATGATTAATTGAACTTTAATTTATCATGAACTTAGTCCTGGTAGTATTTTGCATATTATGTTGTAGATCAATAGCTCGCGTTGTTGCTTCCCTATGTTTTTATATGTGTTCCTAGAGAAAATTGTATTGAAAGATGTTAGTAGCAATAATGCGGATTGGATCCGTGATCTGAGGTTTATCCTCATTGCTGCACAGAAAAATTACGTCCTGGAAGCACCGCTGGGTAGACAGAACTCTGCCGAGATCTTTGAGCGAGAAGTTGTGAGCGTCCGCAAAGCGAAATGATGACTACTCAATAGTTCGATGTGCCATGCTTTACGGCTTAGAACCGAGTCTTCAACGACGTTTTGAGCGTCATGGAGCATATGAGATGTTCCAAGAGTTGAAGTTAATATTTCAAGCAAATGCCCGGATTGAGAGATATGAAGTCTCCAATAAGTTCTATAGCTGCAAGATGGAGGAGAATAGTTACATCGGTGAGCACATACTCAAAATGTCTGGGTATAACAATCACTTAATTCAGTGGGAGTTAATCTTCCGGATGATAGTGTCATTGATGAAATTCTCCAATCACGCCACCAAGCTACAAGAGCTTCGTGATGAACTATAATATGCAAGGGATGACTAAGACAATTCACGAGCTCTTGGCGATGCTAAAAGCATGAAGTAGAAATCAAGAAAGAGCATCAAGTGTTGATGGTCAACAAGACCACTAGTTTCAAGAAAAGGGCAAAGGGAAGAAGAAGGAAACTTCAAAAGAACAGCAAGAAAGTTGCTGATCAAGAGAAGAAACCCAAGTCTGGACCTAAGCACTGGCCGAGTGTTTTTACTGCAAGCGATGGACAACTTTGAAGCGGAACTGCCCCAAGTATTTGGCGGATAAAAAGGATGGCAAGGTGAACAAAGGTATATGTGATATACATGTTATTGATGTGTACCTTACTAGAGCTCGTAGTAGCACACGGTATTTGATACTGGTTACATTGCTAATATTTGCAACTCGAAGCAGGGACTACTGAATAGACGAGCACCGGCAAAGGGCGAGGTGACGATGCTGGGGAAATGGTTCCAAAGTCAATGTGATCGCGGTCGGCACGCTACCTCTACATCTACCTTGGGATTAGTTTTAGACCTAAATAATTGTTATTTGGTGCCAGCGTTGAGCATGAACATTATATCTGGATCTTGTTTAATGCGAGGCGGTTATTCATTAAATCGAGAGAATAATGGTTGTTCTATTTATATGAGTAATATCTTTTATGGTCATGCACCCTTGAAGAATGGTCTATTCTTGTTGAATCTCGACGATGAGTGATACACATATTCATAATGTTGAAGCCAAAAGATGCAGAGTTGATAATGATAGTGCAACTTATTTGTGGCACTGCCGTTTAGGTCATATCGTTGTAAAGCGCATGATGAAACTCCATCTTGATGGGCTTCGGAATCACTTGATTATGAATCACTTGGTACTTGCGAACCGTGCCTCATGGGCAAGATGACCAAAACGCCGTTCTCGGAACTATGGAGCGAGCAAATGATTTGTTGGAAATCATACATCTGATGTTTGTGGTCCAATGAATGTTGAGGCCTTGGCGGGTATCGTTATTTTCTCACCTTCACAGATGATTTGAGCAGATATGGGTATATCTACTTAATGAAACACAAATCTGAAACATTTGAAAAGTTCAAAGAATTTCAGAGTGAAGTGGAAAATCATCGTAACAAGAAAATAAAGTTTCTACGATCTGATCGTGGAGGAGAATATTTGAGTTCTGAGTTTGGTTTACATTTGAAACAATGTGGAATAGTTTAGCAACTCCGCCACCGGAACACCACGAGAAATGGTGTGTCGAGCGTCGTGTCGTACTTTACTAGATATGGTGCGATCTATGATGTCTATTTCGATTTACCGCTATCGTTTTGGGGTTATGCTTTAGAGACGGCGCATTCACGTTAAATAGGACACCATCAAAATCCGTTGAGACGACGCCTTATGAACTGTGGTTTGGCAAGAAACCAAAGTTGTCGTTTCTTAAAGTTTGGGGCTGCGATGCTTATGTAAAGAAACTTCAACGGATAAGCTCGAACCCAAATCGGAAAAATGTGTCTTCATAGGATACCCAAAGGAGATGTTGGGTACACCTTCTATCACAGATCTGAAGGCAAGATTTTCGTTGCTAAATTCGGATCCTTTCTAGAGAAGGAGTTTCTCTCGAAAGAAGTGAGTGGGAGGAAAGTAGAACTTGATGAGGTAATTGTACCTTCTCCCTTATTGGAAAGTAGTTCATCACAGAAATCAGTTCCAGTGATTCCTACACCAATTAGTGAGGAAGTTAATGATGATGATCATAAAACTTCAGATCAAGTTGCTGCCAAACCTCGTAGGTCTTCCAGAGTAAAATCCGCACCAGAGTGGTACGGTAATCATGTTCTGGAAGTCATGTTACTAGACCATGATGAACCTACGGACTATGAGGAAGCGATGGTGAGCCCAGATTCCGCAAAATGGCTGGAAGCCATGAAATCTGAGATGGGATCCATGTATGAGAACAAAGTATGGACTTTGATTGACTTGCTCGATGATCAGCAAGCCATGTTAAATAAATGGATCTTCAAGAGGAAGACAGATGTTGATAGTAGTGTTACTATCTACAAAGCTCGACTTGTCACAAAAGGTTTTCGACAAATTCAAAGTGTTGACTACAATGAGATTTTCTCAAGCTGTAGCGATGCTTAAGTCTGTCGAATCATGTTAGCAATTGCCACATTTTATGAAATCGGCAAATGGATGTCAAAACTGCATTCTTAATGCTTTTCTTAAAGAAGAGTTGTATATGATGCAACCAGAAGATTTTGTCAATCCTAAAGGTGCTAACAAAATGTGCAAGCTCCAATGATCCATCAATGGACTGGTGCAAGCATCTCGGAGTTGGAATATATGCTTTGATGTGTTGATCATAGCATATGATTTTATCTGAACTTTTGGAGAAGCTTGTATTTACAAGAAAGTGAGTGGGAGCACTACAGCATTTACGATAAGTATATGTGAATGACATATTGTTGATCGGAAATAATGTAGAATTATTCGCAAAGCATAAAGGAGTATTTGAAAGGAGTTTTTCAAAGAAGGACCTCGGTGAAGCTGCTTACATATTGAGCATCAAGATCTATAGAGATAGATCAAGGCGCTTGATAAGTTTTTCAATAAATATATACCTTGTCAAGATTTTGAAGTAGTTCAAAATGGAGCAGTCAAAGAAAAGTTCTTGCCTGTGTTGCAAGGTGTGAAATTGAGTAAAGACTCAAAATCCCGACCACGGCAGAAAATAGAAAAGAGAATGAAAGTCATTCCCTATGCCTCGATCATAGGTTCTATAAAGTATGCTATGCTATGTACAGACCTATTGTGTACCTTGCTCTGAATTTGGCAAGGAGTACAATGGTGATCTAGGAGTAGATCCTTTGGACATTGGTCAAGAACATCCTTAGTAAGGACTAAGGAAATATTTCTCGATTATGGAGGTGATAAAAAGGCCCGTTGTAAAGAGTTACATCGATGCAAGCATTTTACACTAATCCAGATGACTCTAAAGTCTCAATCTGGATACATATTGAAAGTGGGAGCAATTAGCTAGAGTAGCTCCGTGCAGAGCATTGTAGACATAGAATATTTGCAAAATAGATACGGCTCTGAATGTGACAGACCCGTTGACTAAGCTTCTCTCACGAGCAAAGCATGATCATACCTTAGTACTCTTTGGGTGTTAATCACATAGCGATGTGAACTAGATTATTGACTCTAGTAAACCCTTTGGGTGTTGGTCACATGACGATGTGAACTATGGGTGTTAATCACATACAGATGTGAATATTAGTGTTGAATCACATGATGATGTGAACTAGATTATTGACTCTAGTGCAAGTGGGAGATGAAGGAAATATGCCCTAGAGGCAATAATAAAGTTATTATTTATTTCCTTATTTCATGATAAATGTTTATTATTCATGCTAGAATTGTATTAACGGAAACATAATACATGTGTGAATACATAGACAAACATAGTGTCACTAGTATGCCTCTACTTGACTAGCTCGTTGAATCAAAGATGGTTAAGTTTCCTAGCCATAGACATGAGTTGTCATTTGATTAACGGGATCACATCATTAGGAGAATGATGTGATTGACATGACCCATTCCGTTAGCCTAGCACATGATCGTTTAGTATGTTGCTATTGCTTTCTTCATGACTTATACATGTTCCTGTAACTATGAGATTATGCAACTCCGTTTACGGGAGGAACACTTTGGGTGCTACCAAACGTCACAACATAAGCTGGGTGATTATAAAGGAGTACTACAGGTGTCTCCAAAGGTACATGTTGGGTTGGCGTATTTGAGATTAGGTTTTGTCACTCCGATTGTCGGAGAGGTATCTCGAGGGCCTTCTAGGTAATACTCATCACCTAAGCCTTGCAAGCATTGTAACTAATGAGTTAGTTACGAGATGATGTATTACGGAGCGAGTAAAGAGACTTGCGATAACGAGATTGAACTAGGTATTGGATACCGACGATCGAATCTCGGGCAAGTAACATACCGATGACAAAGGAACAAAGTATGTTGTTATGCGGTTTGACCGATAAAGATCTTAAGTAGAATATGTAGGAACCAATATGGGCATCCAGGTTCCGCTATTGGTTATTGACCGAGAATAGTTCTAGGTCATGTCTACATAGTTCTCGAACCCGTAGGGTCCCTGCACGCTAAGGTTTCGATGCGGTTATATTATGAGTTTATGAGTTTTGATGTACGAAGGAGTTGAGTCCCGGATGAGATCGGGGACATGACGAGGAGTCTCGAAATGGTCGAGACGTAAAGATCGATATATTGGGCGACTATATTCGGAGTTCGGAAGGTTCGAATGATTGGGTATTTTTCGAGTACCGGAGAGTTACGGGAATTCGCCGGGAGAAGTATTGGGCCTTATTGGGCCCTGCGGGAAAGAGAGAGGAGCTGCCTAGGGCAGGCGCGCCCCCCATGGCCTAGTCCGAATTGGACTAGGGGAGGGCCGCACCCTTCCCTCTTCCCCTTCCCAAGTCCTAGTCCAACTAGGAGAGGGGGGAGTCCTACTCGGTGGGAGTAGGACTCCTCGGCGCGCCTCTCTAGGGCCGGCCGCACCCCCCTTGATCCTTTATATCTGAGGCAGGGGCACCCCATGACACACAAGTTGATCTACGGATCGTTCCTTAGCCGTGTCGGTGCCCCCTCCACCATATTCCACTTGGTCATATCGTCGCAGAGCTTAGGCGAAGCCTGCTTGGGAGAAGTCATATCGTCGCGAGCTTAGGCGAAGACCTGTGTCGGTGGAGCATCAACATCGTCCTGCCGTCGTCTTGACGGAACTCATCCCGACACTTTGCTGGATCGGAGTCAGGGATCGTCATCGAGCTGAGCGTGTGCAGAACTTCGGAGGTGCCGTATGTTCGGTACTTGGATCGGTCGGATCGTGAGAGACGTCTGACTACATCAACAGCGTTGTTATAACGCTTCGCTTTCGGTCTCACGAGTGCGTGGACGGACACTCTCCCCTCTCGTTGCTATGCCATCACCATGGTCTTGCGTGATCGTAGGAAATTTTTGAAATTACTCGTTCCCCAACAATATATATATATATATATATATATATATATATATATATATATATATATATATATATATATATATATATATATATATATATATATATATATATATATATATATATATATATATATATAGGTGACACTATTCTAATCCGGGATTAGAATAACTATTCGGATCACGGCGCCCCCTATAGTCGCGATGAGGTGTTCCCGAACTCGAATAACACGGCACCGAAAAAACTAAAAAGGAAAAAACTGCCGTCCCCACCTCCCGACCTCCACAAATCCTCGCGCCCCAATCCCGGCCCGGCGTCCACCGCCCCTACGCGCTGCGCCGCCGCCCGCCTCTTCCGCTGCCGCTGCCCCGCTTCCTTCCAGCGCCGTCTGCCTCCTCCTCGCCATACGGACCCACCTCCTCCGCCACGCCACGGACCCGCCTCCTCCTGGCGGACACCCCCCCCCCCCGCACATCGAGCTGGAAGTTCGAGCGCCACCACCGCTCCTTCTCCTGCCACCCCCAGCAGATGCGACCCGCTGGTCCGATGGATGCTCTCGCCGGGAGGCGATGCTGCTCCGCAAGCTCCTTCTTCCTCGAGCACGACCGTCTCGGGCGCCTTCAAACAGCCGCGACCCGCGGATTCGACGGATGCTAGCAGCGTGGGGCGGTGCTACTCGCGGTCTCCTTCGTCCTCGAGTGCGGCACGTCGACAACAGCCTCCTTGTTGTCGTTCCTCCTCCATCCCGAGCACAAATCCGGCGAGCACAGCCGGCGGTGAGTCCTCTCGACGTTGTTCACGATGAAGTGGCTATAGAGCATCCGTGGCAGGTCGAGTAAAATTCTCATGGCCGTTCAAGTAAAACTGGCAGCGAGAGAATTGATAATCTGAGAGTAATAGAGTTTTCGGAGCACATTTTTATGTTTGCTGGAATCCCCTAGGTAAACCGACATTGTTTACTTTGTGAAAAGTCTGAACGTGGTGTTTGGATGAGAACTGGAGTTCAGGTTGTTGGCTAGCTGAAGATCCAAGAGCCATCTTTCTTATTGGCAGTGGCCGCAATAGTGGGCACAGTGGTGGCGTTCGTGCAGCCGCCCACGCGGTCAGAACATCAAGAGTTGGTCGAACACAAAAATGTTACCGTCGTAGAGGCCGTGTAGGTCTCTCCATTCAGTGCCTCTTGTGAAGTGACTTCACAAATTTTATCTTGTATAAAGTGATTCTGAACCTGTGGAACTGGTGATCACATATCTATATCCCCCAAGCAGCTTTGCGGTGCGGGTGCTCAATTTGGCTACAAATTTTGCTATAATTTTTGAAGTGTTTCTGTGTTGTTGCTATGAGGTGAATTGTGGCAGTTTTGACGTTGATTACAGTTAACATATAGTGGAAAAACACTTTCTTTGTAGCGTATGCGTTCCACTGAGAAAGCAAAAGAGTTGGGTTCAGTCTGAAAAAGTACGTCAGTTCATTCACCATATTGTGTTACCTCTGAACCAGAGAGTAAATCACACAAATATAACTCCTTTACTCTGCAAGTACGAACTTGACCGGCTTACCTTGCTCTATTATTGTTTGTTTCTGGACAAGTAACTCACCTAGTATGCTTCCTTTTGAGACTAATCAACTTCTTTTGATAATTCTTGGACAGGTTTGTCATACATTCAACATTGGTGGCTTTTGTGCTATTCTGCTTGAGAAAAATGATCTTTGGGGAACTTTGCTAGTCGTAGACACAGAGTGTGCTTTTAAATACCTACAGAGCATCATGTCATTTATAATTGTTTGAAATGCTATGCATATCCGTTATGGCGGCAAAAATACGCATGGATGACTAGCAGAAGTTCATAAAGAGTTGTCATTAATCTTGAGAGTTCAGATAATTTATTTTGGGCAGCTGCAATATGATGGATCAAGCTTGTAAAAGGATATTCAGAAGTTCAAAGTAGACTTAAACAGAAGTTGAAAAATGAAAAAAATAGTCTTATGTGTTGCTGCGTCCGTGCTAAGTCTTGTGTCTTGTATGTGTCTGCACTCACTGTGTGGGTGCTTCGTGTGTTCGTGTATGTGTCGTGCTCTTTATGTCTCTGTTCTTCTTCACAAAAGTCTAACCGTTCTCAAAAGCATTTTGCAAGGCCACATTTTTCTTATGTTACGATCAATTTTTCTGTGTGAGTAATTAGTATAGCCATAGTCCAATGTGTTGATTTTTAGCAGGCCAAAATTGTGTTCATTGGTCAAATTTGTAGAAATGGAAGGCGCTCGGCTGCAACTCCTTGTGTTACGACCTTGTAGTCCAATTTTCTCGTTTCTTAAAAAACCTAGAGGTTCAAATTTAAATAACGGAGAAGTCCAACATTTATTAGGAAGTTGGGAAGGTGAAACTAAAAATATAGTGCAGTTTAAAAAGTTTTTTAAAAAGTAAAATTTTCCTGTTTCTAAAAAACTCAGAAGTTCAATTAAAATACCAGAGCGGTTCAGTGTTTATAAGAAAACTAGGATTTCTTCAGTTCCTAGAAAATAAAAACCAAGAAGTTCAAATTAAGATATAAAGAACTGTCGTTTAAGCGAGACAAAAGAACTTATCTTTGGCTTTCCCTTGTAGGTAGTTCAGGTAAGAAAAAAGAATCCATTCTTGTGCATTTGTGAGAGAAAGTTTTCTTATGAAATTGGTGCATTCGTGTGAGAAAAGTTTACTTATGAAATGATAAAAAAATGTGAAGTTCAGGTTTTAGAAGTATGTTAGCTCAAATACATAAGCTAGATAAGTGCAGAGGAAACAAGAGTTTTGTAAAACAAATAAAAAGAGACCATGTTGGAATTTTCCTCAAGAAAATTTGATAAATGTGGTGTGAACGAAGCAAAATAAAAACCTAAAAGTTCAAATAAAAATAAACAAAGCAATTCAATGTTTGTAAAAAAAAGGATTTATCTCTCTTTTTTAAAAACAAAGAAGTGCAAAAAAATTAAAAACATGGTAGTTCCAAAAATTATTTTAAAAAGCATTTTCCATGTTTCCATAAAGAAATTAGAGGTTCAAATTTCAAAAACATGGAGGTTCAATGTTTATTACAGAAGCAAGAAAGTCAAATTTAAAAAACCAAGAAGTTCAATTTAAAAACAAGAGTACTTCAATGTATATGAAAAAGTCAGATTTTCCTCATTACTAAAAAATAAACCAAGAAGTTCAATTTCAGAAAACGGAGTAGTTCGATATTTATTACAACAACTTGATTTTTTCCATTACTAACGAATAAACCAAGAAGTTCAATTCCAAATAACGAAGAAGTTTGACATTTACTAAAGAACTCCATTTTTTTGCCATTTCTAATAATACACAAAGAGGTTCAAAAAAATTCACAAAAAGACAACAGAAGTTCATAGTAAAAACAGCGAGAAGTTCAAGTACTACAAGGAATGCATTTCAAATGAAAATAAAGGTATAGAAAATTAAAAGCTTAAAAGGTTTGTTGAAAGAAGTTCAAGTGCTCTGTCCGGGGAAGTTCAAAAATTCTTACGAGAGAGGCTCACCTTGTATTTCCATGTTCGATTTTTTCCGTATAAAAATCGAATACAATTCTTTACTCAACATATAAAAAGGTGAAGTTTAAATTGAAATAATACAGAAGTTTGGAGTTTATTAAAACCTAGGATTTACCTTTTCAAAAAAATAAAAAGCACAACGCCATTTTTTGCACTTTTGAAAACAATCTCATAAACGTAAAAATGGTTGCTAGAAGTTCAAGTGCTCGGCAAGGGAAAGTTCAAAATTCTTGTGAGAGAGATTCACCATGTATGTAGATGTCCAAAATACATAAAAAAATATGTTGTTTTTTGTGTTTTAAAATAATTCTCTCAAACCAGAGAGAAGTTCAAAGTGATAACAACCGGAAGTTCACGTACTACATGGTGTGTATTTCATATAATAAAAAATACAAAAAGTGAAACAGTGTGAAGTTCAAACAGAGATGCCCCAGAAGTTCAATTACTTCACGTAGTGCAAAAAACAGCTCGTCAAAAACAGAGTGAGGTTCAAACAGACATGCCTGAGAAGTTTAATTACTTAACGCAGTGCATTTCCATTCGCAATGAAGGCAAAAATCATGATCTCGTCATTTCTCTAATTACTTCAAAACGACAGGGAATATCATTTGTGTAAGTTCAAGTCCTCGGTCGGAGAAATTTAAAAAAATTATTGTGAGAGGGGTTTGTACAAAAGGAATATCATTTGTGTAGCACCAACGAAATGGATGAGAAAATTACAAACGAAAATACGCCACAGAAGTTCAATGTGAAAACAGCATGAAGTTCAACTACTACGCTGAATGAATTTTAGATGAAAAACTTCTAAAACCATCGCGAGTATGAAAAACGATCAACACGGGGAAGTTATGTGCTTACAACAGCTTTCCACCGGTATATCACTTGCTCAATTCCGGTGAGTGGATGGAGAGTTCTGAGCGGTGGATGGAGACCTCGAGCAAAAAATCACGTGAAAAGCAGTGAAGTTCGGTACACAGCGCCAAGAAGTTCAGGTTCTTCACGCGGTGCATTTTCGAAGATTCTGTTTCCCGATAGAGGCAGAACGAATGATCCTGCCGTTTTCGAAATTACTTGAAAACGGCTAAAACCAGAGAAAACCATCAATATGAAAAAGTTTCGCATTTTCCGTAGCTTTTCAACGGTATATTATTTTCCCAATTTCGATAAAGTTTGTAGAAATTACGGCGAAAATACATTTTTCTCCATTTTCATAACTGACTTAAAACCCTAAAGAATTGGGAGAAACAATACATACCAAAAAGTTTCGCATTTGTTCAAGCTTTCCAACGCCATATCATTTGCTGCATTTGAACGCAAGGTTAAAAAATTAGCTCAAAAATACGAACTCGATAGGACTTGAACCATTTTCAAAATTACTCTTAAACCATTCACAATTAGAAAAAAAAAATTTCAAGATGAAAAAGTAGCGCATTTTCATAAGCTTTCCAACGCCATATCATATGCCTCCAGTTGATTAGCCGTTTAGAATTGACATCGAAAAAAATGAACTCAGCTGTTCGGTTTACGAAATTTTACGTTTTTTGAAATTACTCTTTAACCATAGGGAATTAGAGAAAACTTTTAACATGTGGAAGGAGCGGTTTTTCAGCAGCTTTCCAACGCCATATTATATGCCTCATTCCGATAAACGGTTTAGAAATGCGATCGAAAATACAATTGACGTTTTTTGCGTGAAGAAAAAACGGTTTTCAAAACTGCTCTTAAACCGCTTATATTTTGCCAAAAATTTAAGTTTGGTCATGATATTGGTGCCCATAGCTTTCCAACGGTATATCGCAAGCCCCAAGTTAATTATTTGGCAAAATGTGAGCGGTTTAAGAGCAGTTTTGAAAACCGTTTTTACTTCATAGAAAAAACGTGAATCGTATTTTCGATCGCATTTCCAAACCGTTTACCAGAATGAGGCACATGTTGAAATTTTTCTCTAATTCCCTACAGTTAAAGAGTAATTTAGAAAATCATAAAATTTCACAAACCAAACAGCCGAGTCCGTATTTTCGATGTCATTTCTAAACAGCTAATCCAATTGAGGCAAATGATATGACATTGGAAAGCTTATAAAAATGCGCTACTTTTTCGTGTTCAAAGTTTAAGTAATTTTGAATAGTTTAAAAGTAATTTAGAAAACGGTCCAATTTTGAACAATTGAGCTAATTTTTTAACCGTGCGTCCGAATGTAGCAAATGATATGGCGTTGGAAAGCTTGAGGAAATGCGAAACTTTTTGATATATATTGTTTCTCCCAATTCCTTACTGTTTTAAGTCAATTTTGAAAATGACTAAAAATGTATTTTCATTATAATTTCTACAAACTTTATTGGAATGGAGCAAATAATATACCGTTGAAAAGCTAAGGACAATGCGCAACTTTTTCATGTTGATGGTTTTCTCTGATTCCTAGCCGTTTTCAATTAATTTCGAAAATGTCGAGATCATTCGTTCTACCTTTATCGCGAAACAGATTCTTTCAAAATGCACCGCGTGAAGAACCTAAACTTCTCGGCATGTCTACTTGAACTTCACTCTGTTTTTCACGTGCTTTTTTTGCCCGTAGCTCTCCATCCACTCACCGGAACATTCACCGGGATTGAGAAAATAATATACCAGTGGAAAGCTGATGTAAAGATGCAAATTTCCCGTGTTGATCGTTTTTTCATACATGCGACGATTTTAAAAGTTTTTCATCTCAAATTCATGCACTATAGTAGTCGAACTTCCTGCTGTTTTCACGATGAACTTCTGTGATGTATTTTCGTTTGTAATTTTCTCATCCATTTCGTTAGTGTTACACAAATGATATTCTTTTTGTACAAACCTCTCTCACAATATTTTTTTTACTTTCCCCGACCGAGGACTTGAACTTACACAAATGATATTCCTGCCATTTTGAAGTAAATTAGAAAATGATGAGATCATGATTTCTACCTTCATCGCGAATAGAAATGCACCGCGTCAAGTAGTTGAACTTCTCGGGCATGTTTGTTTGAACCTCACTCTGTTTTTTGACGTGCTATTTTTTGCCCGTAACTCCCAAACCACTTACCCGAATTGCGCAAATGATATACCGATAGAAAGTTGCTGAAAACACGCAACTTTCCCGTGTTGATCAGTTTTTCATGCTCGCAATGGTTCGAAATATTTTTTTTGCATGCATAAAAATGTGTTTTTAACGGTATACATAAAACTTTGAAACCATTCATCGGAATATAGCATATAATATACCATTGGAAAGCTTATGAATAGGAGCATATTTTTCATGTAGACAAACATTACAATTTTTTGCCGTTTGAGAGCGGTTTTAAAAATGGCAAAAACAACGTCGTTTTTTGCCTGATTTTTACATGTAATTGAAGGTTGGACGTCTCGCACTAGAGATCTTGAACTTCACCGGGAGGAGCACGTGAACTTCTTGCAACAAACCTTCTAAGCTTTTTGTTTTCCATTCTTATATTCTTATCTAAAACGCATTCCGTGTAGTACTTGAACTTCCCGCTGTTTTCCCCTTGTACTTCTGTCACGTTTTCTTGTTGTACCTCTCTCACAAGACTTTTTTGAACTTTCTCCGGCCGATGACTTGAACTTCTAGCAACAAAAAAATTGGACTTCATGGTGGATTCTTTAATAGTAAAGGATATTTGAGTATGTTAATAACAGTAAAGTCCTAGTTTTGAAATAAACATTGAACCACTTTGTTATTTTCCTTTGAACTCTAGTTTTTTAACAAACGGGGAAAATCTATTTATAAACTTCTTCGTTTTTATTCTTTAGTAACGAGAAAAAATTGAGTTTTTTATAATCTTCGGAGTCTCTGTTATTTTAATTTGAACTTTTAGTTTTATTCTTAGGAAAAATATGTTTTTAAATAAGCATCAAACAATTTTTAATATTGAACTTCATACTTTTATTTTCTTAGAAACAAAAGAATTTGAGTTTTACGTATATATGTCGGACTACTTTCTTATTTTCAAGTTGAAACTTCTAGATTTTAGTCTCAAGTAGGAAGGAAAATCAATTTTTTATAAATATCGACATGCTCTATATTTGTAATTTGGAATTCTTGATTTTATTCTTTTACTAATGTAATAATCCTAGTTTTGTAATAAATATGTGAATCGGTCCGTTATTTAAATTTGAGCTTCTAGATTTTCTTTTTCTATTTAGATACGGTGAAAATCCCTTTTTATAAATTTTGAACTGCTCTTTTTTTAAAAATTGAACTTCTTGTGTTTTTACTTTTGAACTTCTTGTTTTAAGTATTTAATAATAAGGAAAATCTGAATTTCGTATAAGCATTGAACTACTCCTTTTTCTAAATCTGGACTTCCTAGTTTTATTTCTTTTAGTAGTGAAGAAAATATTTGTTTTTTAATAAACATCAATCCACTCGGTTTTTCAAAATTTGACCTTCTAGGTTTTTTAAAATGCAAAAAATCCCTTTTTTATTAAATTGTTTTAAGATGCTTTGTTTTTTTAATTTGACCTTTGTTTGGTTTTGTAACAAACATTAAACTTTTTCATCTTTTAAATGTGAACCTCTAGGCTTTTTCTAGAAAAATGAGTGAGCGACCACAACAAAATAAATTGTATCTCTGTACTGCTTCCCGACGGATGATTTTTATTCTATGTGCATCTTCTAGGCAAGATGTGTTCTCCCAAAACAGTGCCTTTTGAACATTCTAGGCGGAACTTGTTGAACTACTAAATTATTAGAAAAGTATGGCTTTTCTAGTTCTCAATCAATATGTGCACTAACGCATAAACTTGTTGAGAGAGAAAACACACTAGCGCACACACTTGTTGAGAGAGAAAAATAATAGGTGTACATCATTTTTTGGACTTCTTCGTACTTTCGTCTCTCGTCAACATGCTCGTACGTTTCAAAACCAAAATCTAAATGCAGGTTAAGAAGAAAAAGAGTACGAACTAGCATATACGAGCATAAACATGAACGTTATAATGAAAAGTCCACCACTATCTGAACAACATTTTTCTGGATTTTTATGAGAAAACTCTGAATTTTTTCTTTCCCAGATGTGTCTGAACTTCACCTCCAAAGTCACAACAGCAAAAGGAGTATTTTTGTCGGGTCCGGCAATGGATCTGAGGGGAAGAAAGGGATGCCGGTGGGGGAAGGGTTCACTGGGGAGGCCCAAAATCATACCCTCCACGAGTGTGGAGGCATTTAGATTGGAAGGAGCTTACGTGCGCATTTGCGTGGCCACTCTGCTAGTTTTTACTAAAAAAATATAATAAAATCTAACTACTCAATGAACACATGCTATGTTATATTCGAAAACAGGTGTGTAGGTTTTCTCCATGCACCTTTGTTCTTTGATCTTCCTCTAGGTACAATTGTCTGTGTGCTTTTGGTCTATTGATCCACAAAACAGATCAACATTAGTTTTAAGAGTAATGGCATTGTTTACTTCAACTGGTCGTTTTAGTGCTTCTGAACTGATATTCTTTCATGGTGGTAAGTAATAGGAGTATCTTTTATCCAAAACTCCCTTTGTAGCAGACGGAGCTTGCTCGGCAAATTTGCATAAACATCATCAAATTTATCATCAATCTTGACACAAATTTTTTCAACACTTGCCTGCGTTAGTTGCACGTCTGTCTGCATCACATTGTGGAAGAGAGAACACAAAATCTGTAGGTCGATTCTTGCCTCAACACCGATGGACAGTAAAAGAATCATGAGTTAATGACAGAAAAAAAACTGCAAATACTATAGTAGTACAGAATTACAATTAGAACGAAAGCAATTTCTCTGCAACTTCAAAGGCCGTATCTACAAGGACTTGCGAACTAGTATGGGCCTAAGGCAGGTCGCGGCGGCGGCCTTGGCAGTTCTCGGTGGCGGCGCCTGGGGCAGGTCGCGGCAACGGCGCCTAGGGAAGACCACGGGCTGCGGGGGCGTAGCTTCTGCTTGGGAGGGAGATGGGGGCGGCGGCGCTTCTGCCAGGGATGGAGGTGCGGGCGGCGCGCAGGGTGGCTGGGGCGGCGGTGAACCACGGATCCACGACGGAGGATGGAAGTGGAGGTCGCGGCAGCGCGTAGGGCTCCAGATCCTGGCGGCTCAAGAGGGTCAAGGGACGGCGGCGAATGGCAGATGGTAGTGTGCATGGGTGTGGGTGGCGGCTTCGGTGGTCGGCAGTACACACAGGTGGGGCGGTGGATCCGGCGGTTGGCAGCGCTGCAGGGTAGGTGCGGGATGGGTGTGGGGATCATGGTGAAGTGCGCACATGGGTCGGTGGTGGGTGGAGACATGTTTTATAATTTTTCATCCACTGGTACTGGCCCTTATAGGGTTGGCTATGATCCAAATAGTTATTCTAATAACAGAATTAGAATAGCCGGTCTGTTCTGCTAATATTAGCAGAATAGTTATTCTGATAACACTTCCGCACTGCACTTTCTCTTGTAAGGGCACTGTAATACGGACTAGTGAACTTCGTGTCGGAAAAAACTGCACGCAGTGTTTTTCCGGTACTGTTTTTGCTCTAGTTTTTTAACCGTCTATTGAAACGAGGCGTATAATATATCCTTGGAAAGCTATGGATTAGGCACAACTTCGCCATGTTGAACACTTTCCGAAATTCCTCACGGTTTAAGAGCAGTTTCAAACACGGTGCGCTGGACGACGAGTGACAGCGAGCATATTTTCGCGATTTTTTTCTAAAACGTTCATCGGAAAAAAAGCAAATGATACGCCATTAGAAAGATATCATTGAGGCGCATCTTTTTCATATCTATTATTTTCTCTAATTCATTACGGTTTAAGAGCAGTTTCAAATTCACTAAATCGCGGAATTGCGTTTTTTGAAATTTTTGTAATTTTTGGTACTGTTTTTGCTCTAGTTTTTTAACCGTTTATCGAAACGAGGCGGTAGTACATCGTTGGAAAGCTATGGACAAGGCACAACATTCATATGTAGAAATGGTTTTGAGATTCCTTCAGATTTTAAGTTGATTTTAAAAATGGTGCGGCGGACGACGAGTGATAGCCGTCGTTTTTCGCGAAATGTTTACAAACCGCTTGTCGAAATGATATGCCGTTGGAAAGATATCAACGAGACGCAACTTTTTCATTTAGAAACACCCTCTAATTCCATACGGTTTAAGAGCAGTTTTGATTCTACCGAAATGCGACACTCTGTTTTTTTCGCGACACTAAAATCGATGAGTGGACCGCATCAGATAGAAAACCGCACTGCTTCAGACAGAAAACCGCACTGCATTAGACAGTCAAAGCGCACTACATTTTTTTAATGCATTTTGGTTTCAAATGTAGTGTGCTAAAAATTCCTTCATATTGAACTTCTTTCAAGATCAAAGTGCACCACATTTGCATGTTTTTTAAATGCACTTTTAGATCAAAGTGCGCCGCATTGGCATTTTTTTAAAAATTCATTTTTGTTTTAAATGAAGTGTACCAAAAAGTTCTTCGTAGTGGACCCTTTTGCAAGACCAAAGCGTACTATATTTGCATGTTTTCAATGCATTTTTTCTTTTGTAGTGACAAGACCAAAGCGCACTCCATTTGCATGTTTTAAATGCATTTTTGTTCTAAATGGTGTACAATTCCTCCAAAAATAATAAAAAGTGAACTCCTCTCTACATTTTTTTACAAAGTGAACTCCTTTGTTTTGCAAAGTGCACCACAAAGGTTTTCTTAATGAGCTACATCGATTTTAACAAATTATACACCATGTCCTTACAAATTTGCAAAAAAAAATATCCTCCAAAAATAAAAAAATGAACTCCTCTATACATTTTTTTACAAAGTGAACTCCTTTATTTTGCAAAGTGCACCGCAAAGGTTTTCTTAGTGAGCTGCATCGATTTTTAACACATGAATGCAATTTAATTTTTTGGGAGAAGTGAACCACGGCATAAATCGAAGCGAGCTGCATGGTTTTTTCTTCTTATTTTTTTAAAAAGTATAAAGCATTTTTGGACTACATGACTTAGGCAAGTGAACCTACATGAACCGTTCAAGTGTACTGAATTTTTTTAAATTGCATAGTAAATCACACAGATTTTTAACAATGGACTACAATACTTTGAAAAAATGTACTTCTTGGGTTCATGGAGTGCACTGCTTTTACAAAGAAAGATTTTACAAACTGAGCAATAACCCACAATTTTTCAATCATGCATGCTCTGCCTTTGCCATGAGCGAGACTAGTGAACCACATACCTTTTTCCAACATTTTTGTATTTAACTTATCTTTTTTCCCATAAGTGAACCGAAGATGCACACAATATAAACTGAAGATGCGCCTAACACGGAATGCACCCATATGCAAAGGCGGTCGAGGCAAGAAGTACATGGCCTGGGAAAATATCACAAAGCACTCCTCAAGCCCAAAATAAAATTACAAGCAGTTACATCATTTTTTTGCTCCTGCCACACCGGCGGACTACAGACATGCTCTGCCAGACTTGCACCGTGCACGCCAAACTGCAATAGGCACCAAGTGAGCTCTGAACAATCCACAAAAAAGGCACAATACTCAAGCAAGCAAAATCGAAGACAAATAACGGCAGCTGTCTTGTTGGGCAAGTGTTCCACAATGGCGCCATGCGCGGCACTCCAATGGAGGAAGAAGAGGAACCGAATTTCGCCGTCTTGCTTGTGGTGTCCAAGAGGAGAGGCACGACCGGGAATCCCGAGTAGACTGCTGCGACCACCTACTGGGGAATCGCGTGATTGATGTGCAAGTAGGGCGTTGATCGCATCCATTGTGAAGTGGATCCACTGGGTTGCGATCATTGCCGACATGTTGCTGCCGTTGGTGGCGCGGGAGTTCGGTTGTTGGCGTAGGAGTCGAGGCCGCACCGGCCGACAGCGGAGGGAGGTTGGAGGTAGAAGGAGGAGACGGAGGGGAGGGGATCCGCACTCAGAGGTAGAAGGAAGGTTGGAGGTAGGTGAAGCCACTGTCGACATCGCGCAAGGACGGCCGGATCTGACGCCAGCCGGCATGCCCACGTACTGCAAGTACCACCAGAGTGCACCGCTGGCGCACCAACCACTGCCCAACTCCCCAGTCGTGACACTCGAGGGGAGAGGTGGTCGACGGTGAGCCCCTGCCTCGATCTGGCATCCGTGGATGTGGATCCAAGCGTCGGCGTGGGCCCCGGGATGGATCAGGTCCAAGGAGGCGGATCCGGGCGCGGGGGATGGGATCCTCCCGTGGGCAGGGGGCGACGTCCAAGCTGCAGGCATCGACACAGGGCAGGGTGGCGCGAGCCCAGGCCGCCGGCGATGCACGGCAGGGACGGTGCCATCCCAGCCCGTCGGATGGTGGGTCGACGGCCTGCTTGGGGTAGGGCGGCCATCAGACGTGGATCGGGGGAGACGGATGCTACGTCTTGAGCTTGCGTTGGTTTTCCCCGAAGAGGAGAGGATGATGCAGCACAGTAGCATAAGTATTTCCCTCAGTTTTTGAGAACCTAGGTATCAATCCAGTAGGAGGCCACGCGCAAGTCCCTCGTACCTGCACAAAACGGTAGCTACTCACGACCAACGCGATTAGGGGTTGTCAATCCATTCACGGTCACTTACGAGAGTGAGATCTGATAGAGATTATATTTTTGGTATTTTTGGTATAAAGATGCAAAGTAAAAAGTAAAAGCAAAGTAAAAACAAAGCAAGTAAATAAAGTGATGGAGATTGATATGATGAGAATAGACCCGGGGGCCATAGGTTTCACTAGTGGCTTCTCTCAAGAGCATAGATATTCTACGGTGGGTGAACAAATTACTGTTGAGCAATTGACAGAATTGAGCATAGTTATGAGGTTATCTAGGTATGATCATGTATATAGGCACCACGTCCGTGACAAGTTGATCGAAACGATTCTGCATCTACTACTATTACTCCACTCATCGACCGCTATCCAGCATGCATCTAGAGTATTAAGGTAAAAACAGCGTAATGCCTTAAGCAAGATGACATGATGTAGAGAAATAAATTCATGCAATATGACAAATACCCCATCTTGTTATCCTTGATGGCAACAATACAATACGTGCCTTGCAACCCTTTCTGTCACTAGGTAAGGACACCGCAAGATTGAACCCAAAGCTAAGCACTTCTCCCATTGCAAGAACTACCAATCTAGTTGGCCAAACCAAACGGATAATTCGAAGAGACTTGCAAAGATAACTCAATCATACATAAAAGAATTCAGAGAAGAATCAAATATTTTCCATAGATAAGCTGGATCATAAACCCACAATTCATCGGTCTCAACAAACACACCGCAAAAATAAGATTACATCGAATAGATCTCCACGAGAGAGGGGGAGAACATTGTATTGAGATCCAAAAAGAGAGAAGAAGCCATCTAGCTACTAGCTATGGACCCGAAGGTCTGAAGTAAACTACTCACACTTCATCGGAGGGGCTATGGTGTTGATGTAGAAGCCCTCTGTGGTGGATGCCCCCTCGCGGAGCTCCTGAACAGGCCCCAGGATGGGATCTCGTGGATCTGAAAGGCACGGCGGTGGAATTAGGTTTTTGGCTCCTCTTCTGATCGTTTGGGGATACGTAGGTATATATAGGAGGAAGGAGTACGTCGGTGGAGCGTCAGGGGGCCCACGAGGTAGGGGGGCGCGCCCTCCACCCTCGTGACCGCCTATGGCACTTCTTGGAGTAGGGTCCAAGTCTCCTGGATCACATTCGCTAAGAAGATCACGTTCCCGAAGGTTTCATTCCGTTTGGACTCCGTTTGATATTCCGTTTCTTCGAAACACTAAAATAGGCAAAAAAACATCAATTCTGGGCCGGGCCTCTTGTTAATAGGTTAGTCCCAAAAGTAATATAAAAGTGGAAAATAAAGCCCAATATAGTCCAAAACAGTAGATAAAGTAGCATGGAGCAATCAAAAATTATAGATACGTTGGAGACGTATCAGGCATCCCCAAGCTTAATTCCTGCTCGTCCTCGAGTAGGTAAATGATAAAAAGAGAATATCAACAAACCCCATCGTTTTATCCTTAATGGCAACAATGCAAATACGAGTCTTGTCCCTTTCTTTCATTTGGGATATAGAAACATTTGCAAGATTGAACCCATTGCAAAGCACCTCTCCCATTGCAAGATAAATCAATCTAGTTGGCCAAACCAAATGGATAGATCAAAGAGAAATACAAAGCTATAATAATCATGCATAAAAGAGTTCATAGAAGACTCAAATAATATTCATAGATGATCTGATCATAAGCCCACAATTCATCGGATCCCAACAAACACACCGCAAAAGAAGATTACCTGGAATAGATATCCAAGAACATTGTATTGAAGATCAAAGAAAGAAAAGAATCCATTTAGATACTAGCTGTGGACCCGTAGGTCTGTGGTAAACTACTCACACATCATCGAAAGGGCAACAAGGGTGATTTACAGGCCCTCCATGATCGATCCCCCCTCCGGCAGAGTACCGAAAAAGGCCTCCAGATGGGATCTCCAAAGAACAGAAACTTGCGGCGGCAGAAAAGGTATTGTGGGTGGCTCTCTAATGGTTTATCGATTTTAGGAATTTATAGATGTGGAATTAGGTAAAATGGAGGCACGTGGGGTCCACAAGGCACTTGGGCGCGCCCAAGTGCCTTGTCGCTTCCTTGTTTCACGTCTGGTATCCTCCTGAAGCTTCTAGGGTCTCTTTTGTCTAGCAAAATGTCATAAAAAAGTTTCATCGCATTTGGACCTCGTTTGGTACTGATTTCCTAGAAAACCAAAACAAGCAAAAAAAATAGCAACTAGAACTTGGCACTAAGTTAATAGGTTAGTCCCAAAATATATATATAATTGCATATAAAACATCCAAGATCTATACTATTATAGCATGGAACAATAAAAAATTATAGATGCGTTGGAGACGTATCAGACCACTACCAATGGCGGGGCGGAGAAAATAGTTGTTCTGGGCTCTATTCATGCCCGCCACTGATTCTATTAACAACAGCGGCGGGTACAGAGGACAGTTGTGGCGGGCAATATGATTGCTTGTACCTGCGTTGGTATTTCCCCGAAGAGGAGAGGATGATGCAGCATAGCAACGGTAAGTATTTCCCTCAGTTATGAAACCACGGTTATCAATCCAGTAGGAGAACCAAGCCACATCTTCTAAATAGCACCTGCACACAAATAACAAATACTTGCAACCCAACGCATAAGAGGGGTTGTCAATCCCTCCTCGTTATTGAGATAGATAAAATTGTATGAGATTTCATAAATAGATCTGACAAAAACACAAAATAAAATAAATAAAGAAAAAGTGCAGCAAGGTATTTTTGGGTTTTTCGAATAATATATTTGAAAATAATATCAATGGAAATAGACCCCGGGGTTGTAGATTTCACTAGTGGCTTCTCTCAAGAAAATAGCATACGGTGGGTAAACAAAGTACTATTAGGCAATTGATAGAAGAGCAAATAATTATGAAGATATCCAAGGCAATGATCATGTATATAGGCATCAATTACAAGATTAGTAGACCAACTCCTGCCTGCATCTACTACAATTACTCCACACATCGACCGCTATCCAGCATGCATCTAATCTACTACCATTATAAAAGCAAGAGAGGAGGCCGATCCAAACAATCACATCCATCCATCACCAAAATCTAATGGCCCTTAATCCTTCCGTGTTTAATGCTACCAACAACGTATTAAGCCACAATCGATCAATCGCTAATCTGCCCCACAGTAAAATAGAAAGAAAACCACCCGCACGACCTCCTTCTTCTCCTCCCGCGCGACCTCCTCCTCCTCCCGCGCCGTTCGCCTCCTGCACCCGATGCAGACGAGCCCCATGAAGGTGAGGTCCCTTGCGTGTTTGCACGGGTGTTAGCAGAATAAGAATCTGCGTTAGCAGAATAAGGTCTAAAGGGGTGTTATCATAATAGACCCACCGTATATATATATATATATATATATATATATATATATATATATATATATATATATATATATATATATATATATATATATATATATATATATATATATACATACATACATACATACATAAACAGTATACTAATCACGGGATCAGAATATTATTCTGATCACAACATAAACTTCATGAGTTGCATGCCTGAACTTCCCTTTGTAGTAACCCGACCTTCGGGCTATCTTCTCAACCGTGTCTCCCCGCACGAGTTTTTTTTTGTCAGTCATGTTCTATGTGATGTAAGTGTAATCTACAAACGGTTTTTAGCAACTAAATGCCTGTTTTAAATAGGAATCTCGCTCATTGGCGGATTTGCTCTCGGGTCATGATGAAACATGTCTCTGTTGCAATCTTACTGCCTGAGTTGTTCGACCAGAACTTTCCCTAGTGCTAGGTTGAACTTCCGCCAACATTGCCCAGATGGTGCTCGCGATATACCGTTGGAAAGCTATGGACACGAGTATCATGACCCAAGTTAACTTTTTGGCAAAATGTGAGCGGTTTAAGAGTAGTTTTGAAAACCGTTTTTACTTCATAGAAAAAACGTGAATCGTATTTTCGATCGCATTTCCAAACCGTTTACCGGAATGAGGCACATGTTGAAATTTTCTCTAATTCCCTACAGTTAAAGAGTAATTTAGAAAATCATAAAATTTCACAAACCAAACAGCCGAGTCCGTATTTTTGATGTCATTTCTAAACAGTTAATCCAATTGAGGCAAATGATATGACATTGGAAAGCTTATAAAAATGCGCTACTTTTTCGTGTTCAAAGTTTAAGTAATTTTGAATAGTTTAAAAGTAATTTAGAAAATGGTCCAATTTTGAACAATTGAGCTAATTTTTTAACTATACGTCCGAATGTAGCAATTGATAACTTTTTGATATATATTGTTTCTCCCAATTCCTTACTGTTTTAAGTCAATTTTGAAAATGACTAAAAACCTATTTTCACTATAATTTCTACAAACTTTATTGGAATGGAGCAAATAATATACCTTTGAAAAGCTAAGGACAATGCGAAACTTTTTCATGTTGATGGTTTTCTCTGATTCCTAGCCGTTTTCAATTAATTTCGAAAATGGCGAGATCATTCGTTCTACCTTTATCGCGAAACAGATTCTTCCAAAATGCACCGCGTGAAGAACCTGAACTTCTCGGCATGTCTACTTGAACTTCACTCTGTTTTTCACGTGCTTTTTTTGCCCGTAGCTCTCCATCCACTCACCGGAACATTCACCGGAATTGAGCAAATAATATACCAGTGGAAAGCTGATGTAAAGATGCAACTTTCCCGTGTTGATCGTTTTTTCATACATGCGACGATTTTAAAAGTTTTTCATCTCAAATTCATTCACTATAGTAGTCGAACTTCCTGCTGTTTTCACGATGAACTTCTGTGATGTATTTTCGTTTGTAATTTTCTCATCCATTTCGTTAGTGTTACACAAATGATATTCTTTTTGTACAAACCTCTCTCACAATAATTTTTTACTTTCTCCGACCGAGGACTTGAAATTACACAAATGATATTCCTGCCATTTTGAAGTAAATTAGAAAATGATGAGATCATGATTTCTACTTTCATCGCGAATGGAAATGCACTGCGTCAAGTAGTTGAACTTCTCGGGCATGTTTGTTTGAACCTCACTCTGTTTTTTGACGTGCTATTTTTTGCCCGTAACTCCCAAACCACTTAACCGAATTGCGCAAATGATATATCAATAGAAAGTTGCTGAAAACACGCAACTTTCCCTTGTTGATCAGTTTTTCATGCTCGCAATGGTTCGAAATATTTTTTTTGCATGCATAAAAATGTGTTTTTAACGGTATACATAAAACTTTCAAACCATTCATCGGAATATAGCATATAATATACCATTGGAAAGCTTATGAATAGGAGCATATTTTTCATGTAGACAAACATTACAATTTTTTGTCGTTTGAGAGCAGTTTTAAAAATGGCAAAAACAACGTCGTTTTTTGCCTGATTTTTACATGTAATTGAAGGTTGGACGTCTCGCACTAGAGATCTTGAACTTCACCGGGAGGAGCATGTGAACTTCTTGCAACAAACCTTCTAAGCTTTTTGTTTTCCATTCTTATATTCTTATCTGAAACGCATTCCGTGTAGTACTTGAACTTCCCGTTGTTTTCCCTTTGTACTTCTGTCACGTTTTTTTGTTGTACCTCTCTCGCAAGAATTTTTGAACTTTCTCCGGCCAATGACTTGAACTTCTAGAAACAAAAAAATTGGACTTCATGGTGTATTCTTTAATATTAAAGGATATTTGAGTATGTTACTAACAGTAAAGTCCTAGTTTTTAAATATACATTGAACCACTTTGTTATTTTCCTTTGAACTCTAGTTTTTTAACAAACGGGGAAAATCTATTTATAAACTTCTTCCTTTTTATTCTTTAGTAACGAGAAAAAATTGAGTTTTTTATAATCTTGAAGTCTCTGTTATTTTAATTTGAACTTTTAGTTTTATTCTTAGGAAAAATATGTTTTTAAATAAGCATCAAACAAATTTTTAATATTGAACTTCATACTTTTATTTTTCTTAGAAACAAAAGAATTTGAGTTTTACGTATATACGTCGGACTACTTTCTTATTTTCAAGTTGAAACTTCTTGATTTTAGTCTCAAGTAGGAAGGAAAATCAATTTTTTTATAAATATCGAACTGCTCTATATTTGTAATTTGGAATTCTTTATTTTTCTTTTACTAATGTAATAATCCTAGTTTTGTAATAAATATGTGAACCGTCCGTTATTTAAATTTGAGCTTCTAGATTTTCTTTTCTATTTAGATACGGTGAAAATCCCTTTTTATAAGTTTTGAACTGCTCTTTTTTAAAAAATTGAACTTCTTGTGTTTTTACTTTTGAACTTCTTGTTTTAATTATTTAATAATAAGGAAAATCTGAATTTCGTATAAGCATTGAACTGCTCCTTTTTCTAAATCTGGACTTCCTAGTTTTATTTCTTTTAGTAGTGAAGAAAATATTTGTTTTTTAATAAACATCAATCCACTCGGTTTTTCAAAATTTGACCTTCTAGGTTTTTTAAAATACAAAAAAAATCCCTTTTTTATAAAATTGTTTTAAGATGCTTTTTTTTAATTTGACCTTTGTTTGGTTTTGTAACAAACATTAAACTTTTTCATCTTTTAAATGTGAACCTCTAGGCTTTTTCTAGAAAAATGAGTGAGCGACCACAACAAAATAAATTGTATCTCTGTACTGCTTGCCGATGGATGATTTTTATTCTATGTGCATCTTCTAGGCAAGATGTGTTCTCCCAAAACAGTGCCTTTTGAACATTCTAGGCAGAACTTGTTGAACTACTAAATTATTAGAAAAGTATGGCTTTTCTAGTTCTCAATCAATATGTGCACTAGCGCATAAACTTGTTGAGAGAGAAAACACACTAGCGCACACACTTGTTGAGAGAGAAAAATAATAGGTGTACATCATTTTTTGGACTTCTTCGTACTTTCGTCTCTCGTCAACATGCTCGTACGTTTCAAAACCAAAATCTAAATGCAGGTTAAGAAGAAAAAGAGTACGAACTAGCATGTACGAGCATAAACATGAACGTTATAATGAAAAGTCCACCACTATCTGAACAACATTTTTCTGGATTTTTATGTGAAAACTCTAAATTTTTTATTTCCCAGATGTGTCTGAACTTCACTTCCAAAGTCACAACAGCAAAAGGAGTATTTTTGTCGGGTCCGGCAACGGATCTGAGGGGAAGAAAGGGATGCCGGTGGGGGAAGGGTTCACTAGGGAGGCCAAAAATCATACCCTCCACGAGTGTGGAGGCATTTAGATTGGAAGGAGCTTACGTGCGCATTTGCGTGGCCACTCTGCTAGTTTTTACTAAAAATATATAATAAAATCTAAGTACTCAATGAACACATCCTAAGTTATATTCGAAAACAGGTGTGAAGTTTTTCTCCATGCACCTTTGTTCTTTGATCTTCCTCTCAGGTACAATTGTCTGTGTGCTTTTGGTCTGTTGATCCACAAAACAGATCAACATTAGTTTTAAGAGTAATGGCATTGTTTACTTCAACTGGTCGTTTAGGAGTAATAGGAGTATCTTTTATCCAAAACTCCCTTTGCAGCAGACGGAGCTTGCTCGGCAAATTTGCATAAACATCATCAAATTTATCATCGATCTTGACACAAATTTTTTCAACACTTGCCTGCGTTAGTTGCACGTCTGTCTGCATCACATTGTGGAAGAGAGAACACAAAATCTGCAGGTCGATTCTTGCCTCAACACCGATGGACAGTAAAAGAATCATGAGTTAATCACGGAAAAAAACTGCAAATACTATAGTAGTATAGAATTACAATTAGAACGAAAGCAATTTCTCTGCAACTTCAAAGGCCGTATCTACAAGGACTTGCGAACTAGTATGGGCCTAAGGCAGGTCGCGGCGGCGGCCTTGGCAGTTCATGTGGCGGCGCTGGGCAGGTCGCTGCGGCGGCGCTGAGGAAGACCACGGCTCTGGGCGTGGCTTCGCTTGGGAGGAGATGGGGCGGCGACGCTCGCCAGGATGGAGGTGGGGCGTGAAGCTTCGCCTGTGGAGGGAGGTGCGGGCGGGGCGCAGGGTGGCTGGGGCTGCGGTGAACCACGGATCCACGGCGGAGGATGGAAGTGGAGGTCGCGGCAGCGCGCGGGGCTCCAGATCCCGGCGGCTCAAGAGGGTCAAGGGACGGCGGCGAATGGCAGATGCTAGTGTGCATGGGTGTGGGTGGCGGCTTCGGTGGTCGGCAGTACACACGGGTGGGGCGGCGGATCCGGCGGTTGGCAGCGCTGCAGGGAAGGTGCGGGATGGGTGTGGGGATCATGGTGAAGTGCGCACATGGGTCGGTGGTGGGTGGAGACATATTTTTTTTCATCCAGTGGTACTGGGCCCTTATAGGGCTGGCTATGATCAAAATAGTTATTCTAATAACAGAATTAGAATAGCCGGTCTATTCTGCTAATATTAGCAGAATAGTTATTCTGATAACACTTCCGCACTGCACTTTCTCTAGTAAGGGCACTGTAATACGGACTAGTGAACTTCGTGTCGGAAAAAACTGCACACAGTGTTTTTCCGGTACTGTTTCTGCTCTAGTTTTTTAACAGTCTATCGGAACGAGGCGTATAATATATCGTTGGAAAGCTATGGATTAGGCACAACTTCGCCATGTTGAACACTTTTCGAGATTCCTCACGGTTTAAGAGCAGTTTCAAAAACGGTGCGATGGACGACGAGTGACAGCGAGCATATTTTCGCGATTTTTTTCTAAAACGTTCATCGGAAGAAAGCAAATGATACGCCATTAGAAAGATATCATCGAGGCACATCTTTTTCATATCTATTATTTTCTCTAATTCGTTACGGTTTAAGAGCAGTTTCAAATTTACTAAATCGCGGAATTGCGTTTTTTGAAATTTTTGCAATTTTCGGTACTGTTTTTGCTCTAGTTTTTGATCCGTTTATCGAAACGAGGCACAACTTTCATATGTAGAAATGGTTTTGAGATTACTTAAGATTTTAAGTTGATTTTAAAAATGGTGCGGCGGACGACGAGTGATAGCAGTCGTTTTTCGCGAAATTTTTACAAACCGGTTGTCGAAATGATATGCCGTTGGAAAGATATCGACGAGACGCAACTTTTTCATTTAGAACACACCCTCTAATTCCATACGATTTAAGAGCAGTTTTGATTCTACCGAAATGCGGCACTCTGTTTTTTTCGCGACACTAGAATCGATGAGTGGACCGCATCAGATAGAAAACCGCACTGCTTCAGACAGAAAACCGCACTGCATCAGACAGTCAAAGCGCACTACATTTTTTAATGCATTTTGGTTTCAAATGTAGTGTGCTAAAAAGTCCTTCGTATTGAACTTCTTTCAAGATCAAAGTGCACCACATTTGCATGTTTTCTAAATGCATTTTTAGATCAAAGTGCGCCGCATTGGCATTTTTTTTAAAATTCATTTTTGTTTTAAATGAAGTGTACCAAAAATTTCTTCGTAGTGGACCCTTTTGCAAGACCAAAGCGTACTGCATTTGCATGTTTTAAATGCATTTTTTTCTTTTGTAGTGACAAGACCAAAGCGCACTCCATTTGCATGTTTTAAATGCATTTTTGTTCTAAATGGTGTACAATTCCTCCAAAAATAATAAAAAGTGAACTCCTCTATACATTTTTTTACAAAGTGAACTCCTTTGTTTTGCAAAGTGCACTACTAAGGTTTTCTTAATGAGCTACATCGATTTTAACAAATTATACACCATGTCCTTACAAATTTGCAAAAAAAAAATATCCTCCAAAAATAAAAAATGAACTCATCTATACATTTTTTTACAAAGTGAACTCCTTTACTTTGCAAAGTGTACTGCAAAGGTTTTCTTAGTGAGCTGCATCGATTTTTAACACATGAATGCAATTTATTTTTTTGGGAGAAGTGAACCACGGCATAAATCGAAGCGAGCTGCATGGTTTCTTCTTCTTTTTTTTAAAAAAGTATAAAGCATTTTTGGACTACATGACTTAGGCAAGTGAACCTACATGAACCGTTCAAGTGTACTGATTTTTTTTAAAATTGCATAGTAAATCACACAGATTTTTAACAATGGACTACAATACTTTGAAAAAATGTACTTCTTGGTTTCATGGAGTGCACTGCTTTTACAAAGAAAGATTTTACAAACTGAGCAATAACCCACAATTTTTCAACTGGCGCATGCTCTGCACTGCACAGACGAGACTAGTGAACCACATACCTTTTTTCCAACATTTTTGTATTTAACTTATCTTTTTTCCCATAAGTGAACCGAAGATGCACACAATATAAACTGAACATGCGCCTAACACAGAATGCACCCATATGCAAAGGGCGGCCATCAGACGTGGATCGGGGGAGACGGATGCTACGTCTTGAGCTTGCGTTGGTTTTCCCCGAAGAGGAGAGGATGATGCAGCACAGTAGCGTAAGTATTTCCGTCAGTTTTTGAGAACCAAGGTATCAATCCAGTAGGAGGCCACACGCAAGTCCCTCGTACTGCACAAAGCGATAGCTACTCACAACCAACGCGATTAGGGGTTGTCAATCCTTCACGGTCACTTACGAGAGAGATCGATAGAGATAATATTTTGGTATTTTGGTATAAAGATGCAAAGTAAAAGTAAAAGCAAAGTAAAAACAAAGCAAGTAAATAAAGTGATGGAGATTGATATGATGAGAATAGACCGGGGCCATAGGTTTCACTAGTGGCTTCTCTCAAGAGCATAGATATTCTACGGTGGGTGAACAAATTATGTTGAGCAATTGATGAATTGAGCATAGTTATGAGGTTATCTAGGTATGATCATGTATATAGGCATCACGTCCGTGGCAAGTTGATCAAACGATTCTCGCATCTACTACTATTACTCCACTCATCGACCGCTATCCAAAGATGCATCTAGAGTATTAAGTTAAAAAGAGTAACGCCTTAAGCAAGATGACATGATGTAGAGAAATAAATTCATGCAATATGATAAATACCCCATCTTGTTATCCTCGATGGCAACAATACAATACGTGCCTTGCAACCCTTTCTGTCACTAGGTAAGGACACCGCAAGATTGAACCCAAAGCTAAGCACTTCTCCCATTGCAAGAACTGCCAATCTAGTTGGCCAAACCAAACGGATAATTCGAAGAGACTTGCAAAGATAACTCAATCATACATAAAAGAATTCAGGGAAGAATCAAATATTTTCCATAGATAAGCTGGATCATAAACCCACAATTCATCGGTCTCGACAAACACACAGCAAAAAGAAGATTACATCGAATAGATCTCCACGAGAGAGGGGGAGAACATTGTATTGGGATCCAAAAAGAGAGAAGAAGCCATCTAGCTACTAGCTATGGACCCGAAGGTCTGAAGTAAACTACTCACACTTCATCGGAGGGGCTATGGTGTTGATGTAGAAGCCCTCCGTGGTGGATGCCCCCTCCCATGGAGCTTGAACAGCCCCAAGATGGGATCTCGTGGATCTGAGGAAGGTACGGCGGTGGAATTAGGTTTTTGGCTCCTGTTCTGATCCTTTGGGGATACGCAGGTATATATAGGAGGAAGGAGTACGTCGGTGGAGCGTCAGGGGGCCCACGAGGTAGGGGGGCGCGCCCTCCACCCTCGTGACCGCCTCTAGCACTTCTTGGAGTAGGGTCCAAGTCTCCTGGATCACGTTCGCTAAGAAGATCACGTTCCCGAAGGTTTCATTCCGTTTGGACTCCGTTTGATATTCCGTTTCTTCGAAACACTAAAATAGGCAAAAAAACATCAATTCTGGGCTGGGCCTCTTGTTAATAGGTTAGTCCCAAAAGTAATATAAAAGTGGAAAATAAAGCCCAATATAGTCCAAAACAGTAGATAAAGTAGCATGGAGCAATAAAAAATTATAGATACGTTGGAGACGTATCAGGCATCCCCAAGCTTAATTCCTGCTTGTCCTCGAGTAGGTAAATGATAAAAAGAGAATATCAACAAACCCCATCGTTTTATCCTTAATGGCAACAATGCAAATACGAGTCTTGTCCCTTTCTTTCACTGGGATATAGAGCACTGCAATATTGAACCCATTACAAAGCACCTCTCCCATTGCAAGATAAATCAATCTAGTTGGCCAAACCAAATGGATAGATCAAAGAGAAATACAAAGCTATAATAATCATGCATAAAATAGTTCATAGAAGACTCAAATAATATTCATAGATGATCTGATCATAAGCCCACAATTCATCGGATCCCAACAAACACACCGCAAAAGAAGATTATCTGGAATAGATCTCCAAGAACATTGTATTGAAGATCAAAGAAAGAAAAGAATCCATTTAGATACTAGCTATGGACCCGTAGGTCTGTGGTAAACTACTCACACATCATCGAAAGGGCAACAAGGGTGATGTACATGCCCTCCATGATCGATTCCCCCTCCGGCAGAGTACCGAAAAAAGGCCTCCAGATGGGATCTCCAAAGTACAGAAACTTGCGGCGGCAGAAAAGGTATTGTGGGTGGCTCTCTAATGGTTTATCGATTTTAGAGAATTTATAGAGGTGGAATTAGGTCAAATGGAGGCACGTGGGGTCCACAAGGCACTTGGGCACGCCCATGTGCCTTGTCGCTTCCTTGTTTCACGTCTGGTATCCTCCTGAAGCTTCTAGGGTCTCTTTTGTCTAGCAAAATGTCATAAAAAAGTTTCATCGCATTTGGACCTCGTTTGGTACTGATTTCCTGGAAAACCAAAACAAGCAAAAAAAATAACAACTAGCACTTGGCACTAAGTTAATAGGTTAGTCCCAAAAAATATATATAATTGCATATAAAACATCCAAGATCTATACTATAATAGCATGGAACAATAAAAAATTATAGATGCGTTGGAGACGTATCAGACCACTACCAATGGCGGGCGGAGAAAATAGTTGTGGTGGGCTCTATTCATGCCCGCCACTGATTCTATTAACAACAGCGGCGGGTACAGAGGACAGTTGTGGCGGGCAATATGATTGCTTGTACCTGCGTTGGTATTTCCCCGAAGAGGAGAGGATGATGCAGCATAGCAACGGTAAGTATTTCCCTCAGTTATGAAACCAAGGTTATCAATCCAGTAGGAGAACCAAGCCACACCTTCTAAATAGCACCTGCACACAAATAACAAATACTTGCAACCCAACGCATAAGAGGGGTTGTCGATCCCTCCTCGGTATTGAGATAGATAAAATTGTATGAGATTTCATAAATAGATCTGACAAAAACACAAAATAAAATAAATAAAGAAAAAGTGCAGCAAGGTATTTTTGGGTTTTTCGAATAATATATTTGAAAATAATATCAAAGGAAATAGATCCCGGGGCTGTAGATTTCACTAGTGGCTTCTCTCAAGAAAATAGCATACGGTGGGTAAACAAAGTACTATTGGGCAATTGATAGAAGAGCAAATAATTATGAAGATATCCAAGGCAATGATCATGTATATAGGCATCAATTACAAGATTAGTAGACCAACTCCTGCCCGCATCTACTACAATTACTCCACACATCGACCGCTATCCAGCATGCATCTAATCTACTACCATTATAAAAGCAAGAGAGGAGGCCGATCCAAACAATCACATCCATCCATCACCAAAATCTAATGGCCCTTAATCCTTCCGTGTTTAATGCTACCAACCACGCATTAAGCCACAATCGATCAATCACTAATCTGCCCCGCAGTAAAATAGAAAGAAAACAACCCGCACGACCTCCTCCTTCTCCTCCCGCGCGACCTCCTCCTCCTCCCGTGCCGCTCGCCTCCTGCACCCGATGCAGACGAGCCCCATGAAGGTGAGGTCCCTCCAGGGACGACATTGTCGGCGAGTGCTACGTAGGCGTCGGCGAGGACATGGATGAGGGATTAGCTGTAGCCGTAGATTATTCATCGATCCTTCATCTGTTCCCGCGTGCCGGAAGTTACCGCAGCCGTAGATCCTTCATCTTGTGGCTCAAAAGCGAAGATAACAGTTCAAATAAAGTGGGAAGCTCTCCTTCATCAATCTGCCATCCAAGGGTTGCGAATGCTCGAGATTAGCTGTAGCTGCTCCGACAAGCACATGTGTTATGTTCTGCTTTTCTTTCACCTTTACCAACTTGTAATGGCTATAAAGCCAGCCACCCTGTGTGTGAGAGGGCATGCCTTTGTGTATTCGGTGTAAATCCTAGTCACCGGTGGCGCGCTGAACCTACTTTCCCCAAATTCTAACCAAGAACCCTAGCTCGAAGCTTCCTGTTCTTCCTCTAAATTCGTTGCTTTGTGTGTTAAATTGCATAGACCAGTTGTCCTGGAATTGTCACGACAGATGTCCTAGTGTGAGGACTTAGTCGTGAGGCCAACGCATCTATGTGGTAGCTTGAGAGGGGTTGATCGGAATCGAGAAATGCAACACAAGACAAGGATTTAGACAGCTTTGGGCCCCGGGAAACATCATCCAGTAACAACCCTACATGTTGTTTGTGGCTAGGTCTCATTATCGTTACGGGGGAGTCGCCGTAACTCCGGCTCTCCTAGTTATTTCTAGCCATACCATTATTCAACTTGTCCCTCTTGGGGTGCCCTGCCCCTCCTTATATAAGTTAAAGGGGCGGGTTACATGTAGAGTCCACCTCGGATTAAGACTTAAACTATTCTGACTTCTCATCACGGGCTTCTCTCCATGGGCTTCTTAACGTCTTAGGCTTCTTAATGTTTTGGGTGTATTAACCCCAGGCGACTCTGTCACAATTTGACTTAACATCTGGCTTAACATCTGGCGGTTTAAACTTCTGGCTTAACATCTGCCGGCTTAAACATCTGGCTTAACATCTGCCGGCTTAAACATCTGGCTTAACATCTGTCGGTTTAAACGTCTGGCTTAACATCTGCCGGCTTAAATATCTGGCTTAACATCTGCCGGCTTAACATCTGACTTAACATCTGCCAGCTTACCATCTGACTTAACATCTGTTGGGTCACCAATGAAACAATAAGTCCCAGCCGGGTCATATCTCCAGTCGGGTCATACTGCGGGGTATATCCTCGACACCAGTGCTCTGATCCTGACAATTGGTATCAGAGGCCAGTCCTTTCTCGGAGGCGGTGTGATTTGAGCAGTGTTGGGGTTGGTCGTGGGCCGTAAAATCCCACTTCATGCTCAAGTCGGGCGGCGGAGAATTCTGTAGGCGACCGGAGTGGCAGAGTTCGAGTACAGTCGGAATTGCAGCCTGGTTGCCGGAGAGTAATTCTTTGGTGGTAAAACCCTAGCTCCTGCGATCTGACCGTGTAACATCGAAGCCGGGCGCAGGCGGCGGCATAGGCGACGGCAACGAGAATTTCCCTCCCTCCCAACCCACTGGTGAGAATTGCTGAAGCAGGCGAGATGACAGGCCCGACAGATTCGAGATCAACTGCTGAGTTGCAGCTTGAGTCACTAGAGTTGGATATCAAGACGCTGCAGCGAGACAGAGAGGAAGATCGCAAAGAATTTCAGCAGTTCCAGGCGATAGTGAACAGAAACTTTGCCACGATGCAGAAGAATTTTGACAAAATCCAAGATAATTTTAGGCGTTTACTGTTGGATCCGGAGCCAGTACCTGCAGATGAAAGAGAGGAAGGTCAGGGCAGTGTCCAAGTGAAGGAAAATCACAATCAATCTCCTCAAATTGCTCCTGGGCGACCTAAACAGCTGCAAGCTCCAACTCCACTGTCAGTAACAATGCCAGAGAAAGGATCCCCTTTGCCAGTGGGAACTGCAACTCTTCGGGATAACACTGGAAAAGAGCTCAACTAGGATGGGACTATGAAAGTACCTTACAGACATCCAAATTTTGGTCAAGGTAATGAAACAGCTCCAAACATAGTGGTGCACCTGGATGAACAACAGGAAGAAGAGGCAATTGATCCACAGTACAGAATAGGAACCACTACCCCTATTGAAGGAAGAAGGAATGTGCTCACAGTAAAGCCAGCAAAGCTGAATATTTATGAATTTGAAGGACAAGACCTAGAGTCTTGGATTCAGAATTTAGAGTTGTATTTTGCTGCAGCCAGAACCCCTATTGAACACAGAACTGAATTGGCAATCTCTTGCCTCAAAGGGCCTGCTGTACAATGGTGGAGAGGAACAGGATATGCTCCTAGCAATGTTCCTTGGCATAAGTTTTGTTCCTGCATTTCTGACAGATTTTCTGTGGATTCTGCTTGTGACATTGTCAGTTCTTTCCATGCAGCACAACAAACAACTACAGTTACTGCATATGTGGAGCAGTTTGAGCAACTAATGAACATCATGAGAAGAGAAAATCCTGGAACCCCTGATGATTACTATGTTTCCAGTTTTGTAGCAGGATTTAACCCATATATTAAGAATCATCTTGAGTGCTTCAGGCCTAAAGATATGCAAACTGCTGTGTGGTATGCTAGCAGGATGGAAAAAGCTCAAGTACCAACTCTAGTAGTGCAAACTAAGCCATACATTCCCCAACCCAGAAGACAAGTAATATTTGATCAGCCCAAAACCCCTGCACCTACTGCCACACCAAACAGAAACACTGTTATTTAGCAGGCCAAACAAAACCAAGTGTGTTACAAGTGTAGAGAGCCATGGGTACCAGGCCACAGGCAAGTCTGTAAAATGAGCCAGGGAGCTCAGATCCAAGCATTACAAGTGCAGGAAGTTGAAAACCCTGATACAATGTTTGTCACAGACTTTGATGACCCTGACTTGGAAGCACAGGAACAACTGTCTAATGAATCAGTGTTAAGAGTATCAATGCATGCTACTATGGGCATAGGATCAGCCAGAAATACTTTTATATTAACTATAAAAGTAGGAAATACTGTTGCTATAGCACTGGTGGATAGTGGTAGCACTTCTACTTTCATTTCTCCTGAAATGGCAAGCAAGTTACCTGTCACTCCAAGCTCTACACCTAAGATAAAAGTAGTAGTTGCTAGTGGGGGAGTGCTATGGACTGAATAAGATTGCCCTTATGTAATACAAGGCCATCACTTTAATGATAGTTTCAGAGTATTGAAACCAAAGGGGTATGACATGATGTTGGGGGTTGATTGGCTCAGGAAATATAGTCCAATACAAATGGACTTTATTAAAATGGAAATGAAAATATCTGACAGCTCTGGGCAATTTATCACCTTTGTGGATGAGACTGTTCCCCTTGCTCCTGTAGCTGAGGCCAAGGATAACACTGAAAAACTGTTGGAACAAGCAGTATGTGGATTTTTCCTGTTTACAACTTCTGGCACTGATTTCACAGCAGGTAGTCCAGAAATTCCTACAGAGTTGCAGCTTTTGTTGGACCAGTACGAAAAGTTGTTTAAAGAGCCAAATGAATTGCCACCAAGTAGGCCTTGTGATCACAGAATTCCCTTAGTGGAAGGAGCAAAGGTTGTTAACCAAAGGCCTTACAGAATTCCTCACCATCAGAAGGAAATTTTGGAGAAAATCTTTAAGGAACTACTGAAGAATGGGATCATCAGACCTAGCACGAGCCCTTTTTCTTCTCCTGTGCTACTGGTCAAGAAAAAAGATGGATCTTGGAGGTTATGTACCGATTATAGAAAATTGAATGCTATCACTATCAAAAATAAGTATCCCATTCCTGTGATTGAGGACCTCTTAGATCAACTCAAAGGAGCAAAGATTTTCTCCAAAATTGATCTCAGAAATGGATATCATCAGATCAGAATGGCAGAAGAAGATATACCAAAAACTGCATTCACTACTCACATGGGCCTGTTTGAATTTCTGGTTATATCCTTTGGATTAACTAATGGCCCTCCTACATTCCAAGCATTGATGAACTTTTTGTTGGGCCATCTTAAATTTGTTGTGGTTTTCTTTGATGATATCTAAGTGTTCAGTTTCTCTATGGAAGAACACAACGACCACTTAAAGCAGGTGTTTGGGATCTTGCATACAAACAAACTATATGCAAAAATGGAGAAGTGCTCTTTTGGACAGCAAGAGATTGAGTACTTGTGTCATGTTATTAACTCTGAGGGAGTGTCTACTGACCATTCTAAGATACAATCTATTAGAGACTGGCCAGTTCCTACTATAGTGACTGAGCTGAGAAGCTTTTTGGGGCTAAGTGGATACTACATAAGATTTATCCAAGGTTATGGAGTAATTTGCAGTCCACTATTTGATTGCTTAAAGAAAAAGGGTTTTTTAATGGGAAAAAGAGCAACAGGAAGCATTTGTAACATTGAAAAACAAGCTTACAAACACACCTGTGCTAGCATTGCCTGATTTCTCCAAACCTTTCATTTTGGAAACTGATGCTTGTGGTTATGGATTGGGAGTTGTGTTGATGCAAGAGGGAAAACCTATATCTTATTTCAGCAAGAGCATTGGCCCCAAGGCAGCTGCAATGAGCTCTCATGACAAGGAAGCTTTGGCCATAATTGAAGCTGTTAAGAAGTGGAAGCATTACTTCTTAGCTACTTCTCTAGTTATCAGAACTGATCAAGAAAGTCTGAAGTATATTCATGAACAAAAAGTTACCGAAGGCATTCAACATAAACTGCTATTGAAGTTTCTGGGATATAACTTCACAATTGAATATAAAAAGGGAAGAGAGAACAAGGTGGCTGATGCATTATCCAGAGTGAGGCAGATGGTTTCTGCATTAACTGCAACTGTTGCCTCTCCTGCTTGGGTCAAGGAGATCATTGGAAGCCATCAGCATGATAGTAAGATCAAGGAGCTCATAGCTGAATGTATTGTGGATAAATCTAATACCACTGGCTTATTCCTTTAAGAATGGTATATTGATGTTTCATAACAAAATTGTAGTAGGAACAACTACTAAACTAAGACAGGAAATCCTCCAAACATTCCACAGTTTAGAGTTGGGGGCCATTCTGGTGAAAGAACTACTTACCAGAGAGTGAAGTTGATTTTCCATTGTCAAGGTTTAAAGAAAGATGTTGTGAAATTTTTCAAGAATTATCGTGTTTGTCAGTTGAACAAAGCCGAGCACACCCCCTACCCTGGGTTATTGGAACCACTTCCTGTGCAAGATTTTTCTTGGGCACATGTGAGCATGGATTTTGTGGAGGGGCTACCTAAGTCTGAACACAAGAACTTGATTTTGGTAGTGGTTGATCGATTCACTAAGTATTCTCATTTCATTTCTATGAAACATCCCATAACAGTACAATCTGTGGCAAGAGCATTTTCTGATAATGTGTTCAGGTTACATGGAATGCCATTGGTGATTGTCACTGACAGAGATAGAATTTTTACTAGCCATCTATGGCAGCAACTGTTCAAGTCCTTGAAGATCAAGTTACACATGAGCACCGGTTACCACCCTCAAACTGATGGTCAAACAGAAAGAGTTAATCAATGTTTGGAGAATTACTGGAGATGTATGTGTTTCCAACAACCAAGGAAGTGGCATGGGTGGTTGGCACTAGCTGAGTGGTGGTACAACACTTCCACACATCATTGAAAATGACACCCTTTCAGGCTCTGTATGGTTTTCCTCCCCCTATGATTGTTGAATCAGCTCTACCAGATGCAATCTATGAGGGTAGTGAGGATCTGTTACATAACAGAGAATTAGCACTGGAAGTGATCAAGCAAAATCTTCTTAAGGCCCAATCTAGATTGAAGTATTTTGCTGACAAGAAGACGAAGGGGACAGAATTTGAAGTGGGGGACATGGTCTATTTAAAGCTGCAACCTTATAGGCACACCTCTCTCAGTCTGCATAGGCACATGAAGCTGCATTCTAAGTTTTATGAACCATTCAGAGTCATGGAAAGAATTGGAAACCATGCTTACAAACTACTATTACCAGAGGGCTGCCAGCAGCATGACACATTTCATGTCAGCCAATTGAAGAAGCACATTGGACCAACAATCATTCCTTCTCCTATGCTACCACTGGTTGGCCCTGATGGTATTATCAAAGTGGAGCCTGAAGCAGTTCTAGAAAGAACACTCATTCCAAGAAAGCAAGGGAACATCAGTATTCCTGTAGCCAGGTGGTTAGTCAACTGGACCAATATGCTAGTGGAGGAAGCTACTTGGGAAGACTCTGCGTTCATTTAGAAGGTTTTTCCATCTTTCAGAGCTTGAGGACAAGCTCAATCTCAATTGGGGGGTATTGTCAGCTCTGTTCTTATCATTCCCCTATTCCCGCGTGCCGGAAGTTACCGCAGCCGTAGATCCTTCATCTTGTGGCTCAGAAGCGAAGATAACGGTTCAATTAAAGTGGGCAGCTCTGCTTTGTCAATCTGCCATCCAAGGGTTGCGAATGATGGAGATTAGCTGTAGCTGCTCCGAAGAGCGCATGTGCTCTGTTATGCTTTTCTTTCACGTTCACCAACTTGTAATGGCTATAAAGCCAGCCACCCTGCGTGTGAGAGGGCATGACTTTGTGTATTTGGTGTAAACCATAGCCGCCGGTGGCATGCTGAACCTACTTTCCCCAAATTCTAATCAAGAAACCTAGCTCGAAGCTTCATGTTCTTCCTCTAAATTCGTTCCTTTGTGTGTTAAATTGCATAGACCAAAGCTCTGATCCTAACGATGGAGGGCTCTGGCTTGGCGCCCCAGGACACGGCCTGGGTGACCAGTGGTGCCGAGTGCGCCCAGAAGGAGTAGGTGTCGTTGCCTCCCCGGCCGTCGCCGCCCGACACGCGGGGGCGGCGCCGGTGACTCTCGAGTTGCCGCGGCTGCCCCGCTTGGAGAAGTCGCATGGTAGTTGCTGCACCATGCTCATTTGATGCCTAGACGACAAGGAGCAGCGTGCCAACATCCCTGAGACAGGTGTCACCAGCGTATGTAGAAGTGCAACATAACTCCTCCTCTAAACTCTGCTCTTCTTCCTCCCGTGCTTTGCTGATCACACTCACTCTCTAATCTCTCTGTGATATGTGGGTAGAGCTTGAGCTTCAGTGAGATGTAGTGTATGAATGTATGGATGGATGAATGTGGAATTAAAACAGGGAATGTTGGCGTTCTTGGAAAGAATTTGTCAGTCCAAAGAAAGAAAATGAGAGAAGAAAAGAAACTGAAAAAGGAATGTAATATGTTTGTGTATGTGCTGTATATGAAGGAAAGAATTCAGTGGTGGTGTTTGGACTCTGCAGAAATGCTGCTTAGTATAAAAGAATCAACAAATCTTGTGCGGGAACATGGCGGCGCTGGGCACAAGAAATGCTATCTTGAGCTGGGTCGCCACAGCCACATCACGGCAGACACCTCCGTCTCCATGCCCGGGCATCTCCCCCACTCCAGCGCCGCAATCCAGGCCGAATCAACACCTTCCTCCATCGTCGATCTGCGGGCCCTTCATGTTTCATGCCCGTGGTGTGCTCGACATGCCGCCTCGACACGCTGCACTGGTATGTGTCCGACATCGCCATAAAATTTCATAGTAATATTCAGCTTTGTCCATGTTGCAATGACAATTAACTGTATATATAACTCTTCCCGTGTTCAATACCGATGGGCGATGGCTGCTATCTCCTTTTTTTGGTAAAGGACCTCAGATCAATTAAACGTCCAACCAGAGATATAAGGCACCCCACACAGTGTGAATGATTTACACAAGTTCTAACCTATCCAAGGCGTTGGATTTTTCTGGACATGTTCAGAACGAAGACTGTACTGACATATAGTAATTGCAAAGCTTACATCACAAAATGATATAAGTAAGAAATGATACTCAATGTATTGGAACACTGATGTTGGTTTTAGATATGGAGTAAGAAGTTTCCCAGGAAGAATCACTTTTCTGAACCATCCACATTTTCTCACATTATGCCAGTTAGAAGGAAGATAATTAAGAACATTAACACATATCTTTGGTGAATATTGTTATACTATATATGTCCAATGATATACCATGTATACATATGTAAAAGGTTAAAAGTGAAAAATATCTACCAAAAGAAACCATGCCCAGGAGCTAGACAGATTATGGCCAAATAGATTTTGAAGAAGGGAGTTGGAACTTTGCGGTTGATTTTCTACATCAAATTTGGTTGCTAGAGATGCAGAAGGAGTAGGCACAAGGAGGCGGACGGGGGTAGTAAATGTACTATGTGTTAGTTGTTAAATATAAGCTATAGGTCCAAATGTTGATGCTCCTGCTTACAAGTCGTATGAAATGTTTTTTCAAATGCTTTATGATGTTTTTGTTTAGTGGCCTGTAACATCCCAAAATTCTAAATTTTGGAATGTTATATCAAATAAATAGTTTTGATTGATTGCTTGATTGATTGTGAGAAATTGAGTGAAATTCGAAATTTTTGAAAGTTAAATGAGAGGGAATAAAAGGACTTTCCCAAACTTTCATTTTTGCATTTATGTTCTCCATGAATTCAAACTCTTTTCATCACAAAACTCTTGAGACAAGATGACATGACTTTTTCCATTTAAATAAATGAAAAGGGCTTTGAAATGATTTGAATTTCATTTGGAATTTTTTTCAAATTCATAAACTTCAAGCAACTCAATGATTTTCATGAGAGGAGATAAAATGACTTCTCCAAAAACATATGAAATATGAGTTGGAAGTTTCAAAGAATAAAATTTGAAGTCCTTTGAAATTATTTTCAAATTGGAGTTATTTGGGTTTTATTAAATTATTTTTCTCCAAAATAAAATATATGGAAATTAGGGTAAAATGATTCCCTATATCAGAAAATTGGAGAGAAATAAATTTGAAATCATTTTGGTATTTTTAAAATAATTTTTACTGGGTTTTATTGTAGCAATAGCACTCTTTGCTTTATTTGAATTTTGTGGTTTTTATTTGATGCTAGAAAAATGTCCATGTTGTAGAAAACTTTTTTCCTAAAATTTTTGATATATTATATGCCTATATTATATTTGGTTTTTGTTGTCTTTTTGTCTTTTTTTTCCTTTGTCTATATTTGAAAAACAATCCACCAAACCAGGCCGCGGCCTAGCCCCGCGCCGTCCCCGAGCTGGCGACGGACTCCGCCTGTCGTACGCCGCCGCGCCGCCACGGGACCAGTCCCCGATACGAACTCCCCTCGCCGTCGTGCCCCCTCCTCCACGCCATCTCACCCCTCCCCCTCCTTAAAAGCCGCGCCTTGCACCGCCGCCTCTCCTTTCCTTCCATCGCCTCGCCTCGCATCTCGCGCCGCCGCTGCACAGTCACCACCGCCGCCGCTACCTCTCCTCCGTTGCTCCGTGCCACGCGCCGCCGCTGTCCCGCGCCGTGCCGCTCTCCGCCGCTTAAGCCACCATCTCGCCATGCCGCCCTCGCCGGAGTTAACCGCCGCCGCCGGTTTATTCGCCCGAGCCGGTAAAACCGATAAAACCACCCGGTTTTATTTTATTAGTTCGGTTTATATTTTTAGATCGGTTTTCTTTTTAGTTAGTCCTATTCGGTGAACGTTCGCTGTTTATCCCTTCGCATCGAACGAATTCGTTCGTTAGCGTCCGGTAACGAACGCTCATTATTTAGTCTTTTTTTCTTTTTCTTTTTTAATTCCGGCCAGGGACCTAGATGTAATTATCTTTCTTACAGATTAGTCCCTTTGTTTCAAACTAGCACAACTTTTTGCTCGTTTGTCCAAATCCAACGAAACCAACGCCCACTTCTTCGTTATGATCCCATCTATCCAGATAAACAACTTAAACATGTTTTTGAAAGTTTTAAAATATGAATTCAAACAGATTTGTATTTAAACTTTATTTGATCGTAACTCGAGTTTTACAACTCCGATTTAGTTGATTCTTTTTGGAAATTGAAGCTTTTGACCTAAACTTTCTGATAAGGCCAAATACACGTAATTTTCGTACTGTTAGAACTTCTTTTATGTTGCAAGGGTTATTTGCTTGGTTTTGATGCTTTCCGAATTGTCATCTTCATTCTTTCCAATCTTTTGAGTGATTGCTTATGTGTGGTTACTATTGCTTGCTTACGATCGATTGAAACGGAGTGTGACGAGTAGAACTATCAGGAGTTATGAGTGTGAATCATCTTCATCAACAGTACAAGGCAAGTTCACACTTTGATCATATCCCTTTCATACCTAGTTTTTATGCATTAGTTTCACCCTCAAACATTGCATGAGTAGGACCTGATTAACATGTGGGTATTGGGAAGTAGTTGATGAGGTAGGAACCTATTGTCCTGCATTCAAACCTCGGGAGATACTTCTACGTTATGCTTATACTGCCTGCTATGCTCGTAGACGTGGATTGGTTTGAGAGAATTCATGAAAGATGTGAGAGACTATTTGTTAACAAAGGTTCAACTTAAGGTGGCTACTTAAATACACATCTGGGTGGATTGCTAGGGGCACCCTGGGTATATACCAGTTTTGTCCTAGGAGATCCCAGGGTTATACCGTGTGATCCTCCTATGGTCCGCCACCCAGGCTCAAAGGGCTCATAAGATTATTCTTGCTAGAAACTTCCGTGTACAACCACAAGCTATTATGGGCTCTAGCATAGTTGAGTATGTTGCATGACCTCTTCTAGTGGTAGGCTAGCAGATGTAGGGGGGTGTAGGTACTGTCTACCCGGGGTTAGAGTTAATGCTTCTGAAAGACTGTGTCTCGGTCATCCGTTTCTCAAACACCATGTAGTGCGAGAAATCCAACGGAGGAGATCGAGTCTTGTGGGGAAAAGTGTGCAAACCTCTGCAGAGTGTACAAACTAATCAAGATTAGCCGTGTCCCTGGTTATGGATATCTTGAGTATCTGGTTCTTGGATTATCATGTTGATCTCATCACTCTAAATTAATTTGTTGGGTTGTTAATTACTTTTTAATTGGGATTGAGATGGGGGTACCATTCTAAATGTTTATCAACTACCATGATAGTTAAATAAAATATATTCCTTTGTTGTAGGAAAAAATTGGCTTTTCGCAAAAACATTATAACCATAGAGCTTTTCCACCAGCCAAATATGCATGTAGTGATAGATATTATTCATCATTATCCTATGGTGTGAATTTGCCGGTACATTCAATGTACTGACCCTTTGTGGCTGCAACGTCTCATGTTGCAGGAATCATACGACGAGTAAGTGATATGTTAGGGTTACGATTTTTACACTCAACTTTGCCATTGGTGTTGATGGGAATCCACAACCTTCTTGTTACTTCCGCTATTTGGATTGAGGTAATAGTATTTACGTTACTTTATACATGTGATTTACCTCTGTTATAAATCCTCGAGTACTGTGTGTGTCATCATACCGATCCAGGGATGGCACTTAAGCAAAGAGACTTGACCGTCTGAGGTCGGGTCGCTACAAGATGGTATCAGAGCACATGTTGACTGTAGGACATGACCCCTAGAAACTGGCAAGCCCATAGGAAAGATTTTCTCTACTAATTCATTTTCAAAAAGATCTTTTACCTCTCCTCTCTTCTGAGCTTATTCAAATATTCCCTTTAGTGAGACTATACCCCTTTCCCCTTTTGACCACACGAAGATTCGACTGATGAGACCACTCCAAGAAGTACAAGATATTAGACAACTAAGACCACTTGGCTCATTCAAAAGGATTGGGGACAGCTGTTGGTTATGGCGCTCCCACCCACCCACCCACCCCTAAACCCTAGGCCGCCAGTGATCTCTCCCTCCTTCCTGTGATCTGGTAATTGGCTCCGATCATCTTCCTCGACGCTCTTTGATCTCTCTTCCTATACCCTTTGTGATGGGTTCCTCCTCTGGATCTACCCTTGGCTTGGACTTGTCCAAGGGTAGAGTTTTTGCTGATGAAATCTATAATGCTTCGGGCCTCACAGTGCATCCCATGGAGAATATGTGATCCTTCACCTTAATGGTTTCTTTCAGCCGCCATGATTTTCGTCTTTCAAGGGATTCAGTGGCAGCAGCTTTGGAATCTGCTTTGGGTGGATCTGCCATTGATTTTTTGGTTTCCGCCATTGGTGATAAGGTATTCAGCTTTAATGTTTCTTGCAAAGATGTGGGGTTTTACATTGTGCATACACGATCCTACTCCGGCCCTCAGTTTAAATGTTACTTTCATTTGTGGGGAAATGGTGGACCTAATTGGGTTCGTGAGTTTAAGATTTGGATGAAAGAATGTGATGCTGAGTGGATCTTGGTTAGTCCTTCTAAGCGTAGGGCTACCTTGGGTCTATTAGCTATGCATAATCCACCTGCTAAATCTGCTCTTAAGTCTGGTTCCTCTGTTCGCAAGAAGCTATCTTTTGCTACATTTCAAAATTATAGTGTTTGCAAGGGATTATCGTTATCATGCCTTGGCGGATTGCATTGTTGCATCTGAGGATGCGGGTTATCATATTCCTGCCGCTGACCGCGTGGTTATCCATCCTCCCAAACCTATTGATTTGCAATGGACTGTTGCTTCGCCTCTGATAATCTTTGGATAGGTGAGCTCGTCGGTGATTCAATGGCGCCGTGATTTGGGCGATCTTCCTCCTCATGATCCGGCACATAATTTGCATGGGTCGAGTAGTACTGCTTTGATTGCCCATGATGGGCCCTCGTCTGCCAGGCCCTCTCCGCCTAGTATGTATCTTCCCGCATGTCCGAATGGGCCGGGCCCGATTTCTTCGCCTTAGGATATTCCGGGGTCTCAGGAGGCACATGCTGCTTTTGAATCTTTGATTGATAATATGGTTGAGAAAGTTTTGACTTGCCCAAAGTGCTCCTTATCTGGTCATTTTGAAAAAAATTGCCCCCTCAATACTGTTTGTGCGGCTTGCACGCGTGTGGGCCATAGTAAGCGGGATTGTGCAAAGATTGCAACTGCACTGGGTTTATTTTGGAAGCCAAAATATCAGCCGCCTCCTCCGGTTCCCGATACCGGTCTCGAGTCTGCCACCACCACCTTTGACAGGGCTGCCCCGTCCTCCTCCTTGAAAAACCCCAACATCCACACCTCCGGCGACTCCTCCACCTCCTGCGTCTGCTCCAGCGTCGGGTCCCTCTGCCAAGCCCATGGCGGTCTTCGCCATTGACCCCATGCAGTATGTGCCAGCGGGTCACCATATCATTGATGGTGGTGCCAATCGTGTGCCTCGGACTTTCGTTTCGCTGCCTCCCTCCATTGTGAAGCGACATGAGCAGTTCATGGTGGCGGAAGTGATGCCTCTGCCTCCTCCTAACCAGGTGGGAGTTGCTCGGGAGGCTGTGGTCGACTTCTTGGAGCATCCTGGAGTTCAGGTTCGATCTGGGCAGCCTTGGGTCTGTGGTGTTGGTTTGTTCGAGTTGAGAGATGCTGGTGTTTGTTTTCCTCTGCTGCAGTTGCCGCATCAGCCTCTAGGCAGTGACACCTTTGTTCGTTTTCATAAGCATGATGAGGGTGTGGGCCTTAGGGGGCAACATGGTTTTCGTGATGGCTGCTTGATGTTTCTGGGAATCCCTCTTGATCTCCGTAACACTGAAAATATACGTGATGCTGTCAACACTTTTGGAAAGTTTCAACATTGGGTTGAAGACGATCTCTATTTGGTTAGATCAATTGTATTTGCATCTTTCCCTGAAGATATCTTGGTCCCAAGAGATGTGGTGTTCACGGATTACGCTGCCTATGGTGGAGCAAAGGTTTCTTGGACTGCACCTTGTTATGTTTTAGGTGCCAATTTCGCTGATCAAATGCCTGAAGATGAAGACCCAATGCCTATTGATGGTAATCCTCATCCTCTGTCGGGTGCTCTGTTCCCTGACAATCACAATTTCATGCTTCCTCCATATCCTGCGATTGGATGGAACGACCTCCCGCCAGTTCCTCCCCCAATGCATAATCAGGTGGATCCAGATAACTGGGGGCATGCGCACTGGGGCGATGAACATGCCGATCAGGATGGGGAGTTCAACCCGGAGGCCGTGGTTCAGGATCAAGAGTCAATCGTGATTGATAACTCAATGCAGCAGTCTGAGTCTGAAGTTTAGTTGGTGGACCCTCCTGAGCAGTTCTTTGGTGCTAATGATTGGGCTATCGTTCCTTATCAGCCGCCTGTTATCCAGTATGATCAAATTGTCATTGCCTCTGTCAAGGTCGTTTATGGGCCAGTTTTGCCGCTGGAGTTGGCCTGGAAGCGCACCTTCGAGTCTCTAATGAACTGTTGTCCTGTTTATGAGGTCCCTATGTAGATGCCTTTGGTTGATTTGCAGCCCATTGTTCTGTCGAAGAGGAGCTGGGCTCTTGCTTTCGATGATGTTCAAGCTGTGTCTCATCATCAGTGGAAAGAAGTCCAAGTTGCCAGCAAGCCCAGACCTATTGCTCGGGCTCTTTTTTCAGAACCTGAAAATTCAGACAGTTCTGCCTCTGAACCTGTGGCCTCAAGCGGCTTTTCCTCTGAACCTCTCCAGGAGATCCATATCTCACTTTCTGCAGCTCAGGAAGATCAACCCGATGAGGTCTTTTCTTTTTCTGTTCAGTTTGACAAAAAGAAGGCGCATCGTCGCAAGACTCTGACTCCAACACCAATTGTGGACACTGAAGTTCGTTGTTGCACGCGTGGTTCAGTTAAAAGAGATGGTTTCAAACCGGCTTTTCAGGAACTTCAGCAGCAGCCGAAGAAGAAGAAGCCTAGGTGCAAGCCACTCACTGCGTCCCTCTCTGAGGAGTCTCCACGACCAGGTTCTTCAACTGATGTGCCCCCGCCAACTCCGATCAGGTTGATCCAAGATCTTGGCCGAGATTTGCAGATACCTGATGAGCAGCTCACAGTGGATAAGCTTATGGCTAATCCTGGGGATGAAAGCAAGTCTGGTGGGCATGTTTAGTCCTCTTTGGAACTCTGGGGTTTGCCATGCCCTTATGATGGCAGTGTTGCTGGGCCTTTTGGTCTTTTAAAATTATTGTAATAATTTAGGCCTAAAACCTTCTTGCTTGTTGGGATTGTATGACCTGTGGTGCTACTATGTAGTGCTTTTTTGCTACCTTCAATTATATGGTTATTATGAGTACTTATAAATTCAAGAATTGGAGTGTGCTGTGCTAGAATGTGAGAGGGCTTAACTCACCTGCTCGAAAGCGTGCTGTTAAACAGAAAATTGAGGAAAGCCAATGTGTGGTTGCTTGTTTCCAGGAAACTAAATGTGAAACTTTTGTTATAAGGGAAATTAGGGCCTTTTGCACCAGGCAATTTGATACTTTTGCCTTTGCACCCTCTGTGGGTGCTTCTGGTGGGAATCTGGTGGTTTGGAATTCGGCTGTGTTGTCTGGTGTGCTGGTGGAAATTCAATACTTTGTTGTGGTGGTGCATTTTACTTCTAAGCAAAATAATGAGCAGTGGTCTTTAGTTTCTGTCTATGGGCCATGTCAGGGGGAAGCCAGGGATAACTTTGTGGCCTGATTATACAACTTAAATATTCCAATTGCTGATAATTGGTTAATCATTGGAGATTTTAATTTCATCAGGTCCTCTGAAAACAGAAATTTACCAGGGGAAGATGTTAATGATATTTTTATCTTCAATTAAATTATTGGTCACCTAGGTTTGCTTGAATTGCCACTTAAGGGGAGGTCTTATACTTGGTCTAACATGCAAGATTCCCCTTTGCTGGAGCAGCTGGATTGGTTATTCACCTCCTCTAACTGGATAACTGTTTATCCTTTTACTGAAGCACTTCCTTTGGCTAGAACTGCTTCAGACCATGTGCCTTGTGTTGTGGTAATTAAAACCTCCATTCCTAAGTGTAAAATCTTCAAATTTGAGAATTACTGGGTGCACATGGAGGGTTTCTTGGAGTGTGTGCAGAAATCTTGGAGCAAACCATCTAATAAATCTCACTCCTCTGCAATCATTGCCGATAAGCTGAAAACTCTCAGGCAGGACCTAAAGAGGTGGCAAACTAGTTTTTCCAAGATGAAGCTGCTCATCTCTAGCTGCAACAAGGTCATTTTACTGCTAGATAACTTGGAGGAGCTCAGGCCTCTATTTAGGCAGGAATTTAATTTCAGGAAAATTGTCAAACTGCATTTGGAAAGTTTGTTGCATCTACAGTTTTTGTACTAGAAGAAGAGATGTACTATAAGATACATCAAAGTGGGTGAGGAAAACACTAAATTTTTCCATGCCATGGCTACAGAAAGGTTTAGAAGAAACTCTATTGCTAGCTTGCAGCAGCCTGATGGTGCTGTCATTTTTTATCACTCTCAAATGGAAGGTATGATCTGGAGTGCTTTTAAAAGGAAGGATGGGAGTTTCAAGAGGAATTGTTATGGGTCTTGATCTGTCTGTCCTGCTACAACATGTGCCTGGCCTAGAGGTTTTGACAAAACCCTTTAAAATTGAGGAAATGGACCTGGTGGTCAAACATATGCCCATTGATAAAGCCCCTAGACTAGATGGTTTCAATGGCCTCTTCTTCAAGAAGTGCTGGCACATTGTTAAGCATGAGTTCTTTGCTTTAGCTCAGGATTTTTACGATGGTAAAGCCATCTTGGAAAACATAAATGAGTCTTTCATCACTTTGATTCCCAAGAAAACTTTCACCTGAAGTGGTTGGAGATTACAGGCCTATTTCTTTGACTGGCATGGGTATTAAGTTTCTGTCCAAAATGGTAGCCATTAGATTTCAGGAATTGATAATGATGTGCATCCATAAAAACCAGTATGGTTTCATTAAGTCTAGGACTATTCAAGACTGCATTATGTGGACATTGGAATATTTGCATTAGTGTCATCAGTCCAAAAGGCCAATTTTGATTCTCAAACTAGATTTTGAGAAAGCTTTTGACTCCATTGAACATGAAGCTATCTTTCAGATCATGAAGCACAAGGGTTTTAATGACAAATGGATTAGTTGGGTGAAATCACTTTTATCCTCTAGGACCTCCTCTGTTCTGCTTATTGGTGTGTCTGGGAAAAAAATTGTCTGTAAAAAAAGGGTTACACAAGGAGACCCAGTATCCCCTCTTCTTTTTGTTCTTGCTGCAGATATGTTGCAATCTGTGGTCAATGACATGCATACCAGAGGGGAAATTAAACTTCCTATTCCCTGTCATGACAAGGACTACCCAATTGTGCAGTATGCTGATGACACTTTGATTGTGGTACCTACTGATGAAGCACAACTTTTGGCTCTTAAGAAAATGTTGCTAGTTTTTTCTCAGTCCACTGGCCTGGAGGTTAATTACCACAAATCTTCCATGATCCCAATAAATGTTTCCCAGGAGGAAATCCAGAGATTGGCATCCATTTTTGGTTGTCAAGTGTAGGGCTGGAATTTGAGCCGAGTCGAGCCAGCTCGGCTCGACTCGCTAGAGCTCATTTTGTTAACGAGATAGCTCGACTCGACTCGTTATTATAACGAGCTCAAATCCAAGATTGGCTCGACTCGTATAACTCGCGAGCTGGCTCGTTTAGCTTGTTAAGCTCGTTAAAGATATGAACATAAAACCCTCATATATTATAAAATGATTATGTATATATTAAACATATATATCACTAAACAATAGTAATTTCCTTGTAACGCATGAGTCTCCTAGGCGGTTGGGCCTTCAACGGCTAGGCCTTGTGTTGTGCGCCTGGGACATAGGGTGTTGAGTGGCTGATCTTTTTTTGTATTGGGAGTGGCTGATCTTTTGTGCCGAGCCTAACGAGTTACATGAGTACTCGTGAGATTGGCTTGTTTAACTTGGTCTACAAACGATCTTAAACTAAAGCTCGGCTCGACTCGTTATTCTTCGAGTTCGAGTCGATTCGAGCCGAGTCACGAGCTACTCGTTTAGCTCGCGAGCTTCGAGCTTTTTTTCCAGCCCTAGTCAAGTGGGAAAGATGCCCTTCACCTATCTAGGTTTACCAGTTGGAACTACAAAACCTGCAATGTCTGATGTGCTGCCCCTGGTTACTTGCATGGAGAGGAGAATGTCTGCTAGTTCATCTTTCCTTGCTCAGGGAGGTTGACTGCAATACTTAAACTTTGCTTTGTCCTCCTTACCAATATTCTTCCTCTGCAGTTTGCTTATTGCTCCTGTTATTCTAAAGCAACTGCAGAGAATTCAAAGGCAGTGCTTGTGGAGGAAAAATAGGCGAGAACCTGCTCCTTCTCTGGCTGCTTGGGATCTGATTTGTAGACCCAAAAACAAAGGAGGGCTTGGCATCCTAGACCTTGGTTTTCAAAATGTGGCCCTCTTACTGAAGCATGTCAATAAGTTCCTCAACAAGGCCGATATTCCTTGGGCACATCTCATTTGGAACTCATATTACCATGAGCTTGTCCCACAAGGAACCACTCCATGTGGGTCTTTCTGGTGGAAGGATATTCTTAAACTCATGGATCAATTCAGAGAAGTCACATGGGTTAAAGTTAATGAGGGTGACACTGCTCTTTTCTGGCAAGATAAATGGCAGCTTGGAAACTCTGTCTTGCCTTTGCAGCACAGGTTTCCCAGGTTATTTTCTTATGTAAAATATGCTCTGGTCTCAGTCAAGGATGGTTTTTCTGCCCATGACCCGATCTCTTGGTTTCATCTCCCACTTTTTGAGCAGGCACACAATGAGCTTCTGGTTCTGAAATCTCTTATGCTGAACCATGAGAGGAATTCTGATCTAAAGGATGTTTGGTCTTGGCATGGCTCTAACAAACCCTATAATCCCAAACAGTTTTATGTATCCAGGTTCATTGATCATACTTTTAACCCTGTCTTGACTTGGATTTGGAGGAGCTGCTGCACCATGAAGATCAAGGTCTTTGCCTGGATGCTAATAATGGACAGACTCAACACCAAGGATATGGTGGAAAGAAGGCATTGACATATAGATGATGGAGTTAATTGTGTGCTTTGTCCCACTCACACCAGGGAGGATAGGGATCATCTTTCCTTCAACTGTAATTTTAGTCAGAGGGTTTGGAATTTTCTCCAGAATGATTGGGAAGATGGGAATGACATGGGCCAGATTGTGCTCAATGCTAAGAGAAAATTTGCACACCCTTTCTTTGCTGAAGTGGTCTTCACTGCTTGCTAGAATATCTGGATCATCAGAAATGGAAAAGTTTTTAGACAGGAAAGGCCCAGTTTTAATAGGTGGAGAGGGGCTTTTGTGAATGATATGCTTTTACTTTCTCACAGAATCAAGGTGAGGTTCAAGGAAGACCTGGTTAGATGGGTCTCCTTTCTCCCTCCTTAAATGTATTTTTTGTTTTTTGTTTTCTTTTCCTTCTTAGCTACTCTTGATAGCCTTTGTATTCCTTGTAATTATGTTATATTAAATCAATAAATGGTTGTGGGGGCTTTCCCTACAGTGTTCAGTCAAAAAAAACTAAGACCACTTGGGAATAAAGAGGATTTTAGTGGGCATTAGAGGAATGGAAACTACAACAGTTGAAGACTCCGAAGACTAGGAGAATTTGAAGGCTATGAAGAATTTCCAGATTTAGTATGACCTAGGAAGGCTACCCTTATGGAATTGGTCAGACTATTGAAGCTGTCAATACCCCAGATCAAGGTGTGCCAGAGAAAGACCAGAACACGGAGCATTAGAACTCAAAGTTTTTGTCAAGGAAACCCTAATGGAGGAGATATCAATTATGGAATGATAGCTCATGGCAACGACAAGGGCAGAAACACAGCTATCCATGGTGTTATTGCCCGCTTATGCTATCGTCACCATGCAGAGTTAAGCATGCATTTCTTCAGAAGGATTGGATGACAAAAGGGCTAATGGAGCACCTATCAGCAAGAGACGAAGTTTTAACCTTAGCTGGTGCATCGCCAGGATCTGGAGTGTTACATCAAGAAGTTAAGACAGATCTGCAGGAAGCTGTATTTGACAAGGAAGCATTTCGTGAAGAACTTAGGACCCAGAAGCTGAAGTAGCCAAACTAGAGGAACAAAACCTCGAGATACCGGAGATTCGTCAGGACCTGAAGGACAGTAGGACCATGGTTCATGCCAAGGATGTTGAAACCCAGAAGTTTGGAACGCAACTCCAGAATATTAAGGGATGTCACGAGAGACTTCGCATCAACAAAGATGATCTGGCAAAAGAACTTGAGAAAGACAAGCATGATCGGAAGAAGCCATTGGAGGCATGAACAAGACTTGAGGAGTTTGATGACTTTGAAGATTTATTGACCCTTAGAAGACCAAACCCCTATTATATACCTACGTTAGAGCGACGATTGTGAGCTGTCATTTGTTTGATGTTTTTCCGATAGCCACAATAAAAATCCGTCTTTTCAAAACTTTTGTTTGTATTGTGTGTATCCCTCTATATCTCTCTTATCCCACCCCAAACCCCATGGACCCAATAGAGGATGAATGGAGATGAACCGATATTTTCAGGACCGATGAGTCAATTGGAGATGGACCGATGGATTCATAACATGGAGGATCATATGGAGAATAACACTATAGCCGGAAAGGATATGGCCCAGCATGCTCTTCAGTGCTTTGATAAGGAATTTACTTGTGTCCTCTTCGGCTCATGCCGTGACACATACTTGATTCTTCTCCCTTCCGGGGTGGTAAGCATAATCGACTTACTAGCGCAATCGATGTTTCCTCCATACATCGATAGCCAATCCATACCTAGAATCACATCCAAACCTTGCGATTCCAGAATGATTAAATCCGAGGGGAAAACATGCCTACCTATACTCAATGGCACTTGAAAACATCCTCGATTGGCCATATACTCCGCTCCTGGTAAGCTTACTAACATAGGTGTTCTAAGAACCTTGGTGGGCAGTTTATATTTATCCACAAATCCCCTTGATATGTATGAATGCGATGCACCAGTATCAGAAAGAACGATTGCAGTAAATGACTTAACCAAAAACTTACCTATTACCGCATCTGGCTGGGCTTCAATCTCCTCCACGTTAACATGGTTCACCTGTCCCCTGTTGAAAGGGTTCGGCTTCTTCCCAGAGCTTCCATTGCCATTTCCATTATGGGCTTCAGGACATTCATTGGCATAATGTCCAGTCTTCTGACACTTATAGCAAGTGACTTGGCTCAGGTCTCTCTTGGCTGGGGTTGATGGGTTGGTATGGTTCTGACCGTTGCTTCCCCCATTCCCATTACCATTCTTGGGGCCATTATGATTATGCCAACTCCCTCCTCCATGGGTATGCTGAAAATGTCCACCCGATTTCGGGGTAAAACGTGGCTTCTGCTGAGCTCCAGAATTGTACTTCCCTTGTCCATACTTCCTCTTGCGATTTTCAATCTGCTGCTGCTTCCCGTCAATCATAAGAGCACGATCTACCAACTCCTGGTAGTTGTTGAAAGTTGCTTTTCAGTCCTTCCAAAAACTTCTCCTGCTTAGCTGCATCTGTTACAACGTCATCTGGGGCATAACGTGCTAACTTACTGAAGTCATCCACATACTGGCCAACTGTCCGTCCTCCTTGGCGCAAGTTGCGAAACTCACGCTTCTTCATGGCCATAGCTCCTGCTGAAACATGGGCAGACGGAAGCTCTTTAAATCGATACCATGTGACAGTGTCGATAGGATAAGTGGCTGTGAAATTCTCCCACCATGATGCCGCGGGTCCTTCAAGTTGATCTGCGGCAAAATGCACCTTTTCCGCATCTGCGCATCCTGCAGTGGTCAACTCCCTTGCTGTCTTGCGGAGCCAATCATCTGCAACTATCGACTCGGTGCTACTGGAGAACACCGGCGGATTCAGTCTAAGAAAACGGGTTAAGTGATCAACATGTGGTGGTGGTGGTGGGTTGTTGTTCCCCTGATTCTGATTCTAGACTAGCAACTGCATCAACGCATTCTGCTGCTGGATCAACTGGGTGAGCTCCGGTGGGAAAGCAAATCCATTGTCGCGTCTCGGAGGCATCTGAGGGTTTTAGAAAAGATGAGGATATAGAATAGAATGAGGTCTAGAGGGAAAACACTACCCATATGCACATGAGACAAATTCAATCAATATCAATTCAAACAAGGGCATACAACGGTCTAACTATCGTTATAAAAGTGCTCAGACTATACTAGATACATGGGGAATACTACTACTGTTATGGTGGTCGACTAGAAAAACTGCTCCGATGAAGACTCCATGATATCCGCTCCAGCTTCATCAACATAGTCATCATCGCTGTCGTCTGGGTCCGAGTCGGTGTCGTCGATGATGATATAGTTCTTCAGGCAAGTGGAATCGTCATCTCCTCCTCCTGGCGCAGGGTCTCCCATGAAAACTCCTAGCTTCCTTGTCAGGTCGTCATTCTTCTCCACTAATATTTCGATTTCCTCCATATAATCTTCGCGTGTAGCCTTGAGTTCTTCCTCCAGCTCCGTGATCTTGGTCAAGGCCTTCTGTAGATCTATCATGCTCACAAGACATCCGGTTCTCTGGCGTCCGAATGTGCTGGTTTAACTCCTGGATAAAAGCTGCGATTGATCTATCCTTCCTTGTGCTGATCATCTCCCATTGCTCATCTTGGCGCCCACAAATCTGGTAGATAGTGTCCTTGAGATCATTGTGGTAAACTTCTCTAATGCATCCCATGGTGATGTGGGCTGCCATACTCTTTCCTAGACTCCAGGTTTGTGCATCAAAGGAAAACTCTATGGGCTCAGTGACTGGCGCGAATGTCCTTCCTGGAACTTGAACTTGAATCATCTAGCGCTCCTCTTCGGGTAAAGTGGCGTTTTAGGTCCCAGTGAAGCTTGGTACTCTGATGTTCAGGTATCTAGTGACTTCCTTCAAGTGGCGTCCAAAGGGTGTAGCTTCATCCGGTTGCGTGAACTTGTTCCTTGCATCCGCCATCCTAAAAGAGTAGAAAAGATGAGGAATCAGAAATGAGAAGAGTGAGTAGTGATCTAGGGCTTTAGCTTAGTGGTCGTGTCCTACAGTCAGCGTGTGCTCTGATACCGTCTTGTAGCGACCAGACCTCAAACGATCGATCTCGTGCATCGTTGTCATCCTCGGATCGAGAATCTTGACACAGACGATTACTCGAAGGATTTATAACAGAGTAGCAGTCACACACTTATTACATCGAATGTCTCAAAAGAGAACTTATTACAACAAATATGGCTTAAGGCCATCTAATAACGATAACAGCAGAAGGCTTGGAAGATAAGCGAGTCCATCAACTCCAACGGCATCACCGAGTATAGAACCACAACCTAAAGGCACCTTACTCGTCGTCTGAAAAGTCTGCAACATGAACGTTGCAGCCCGAAAACGGGTCAACACATGGAATATGCTGGCAATGTAACACATAGAGAGTATGAACAGAAATAGGCTATACTACATGCATATATGGCAGGTGGAAAGCTCTATGGTTACAGTTTTGCATAAAGCCAATTTTTTCCTACTACAAAGGAATAAATTTTATTTAACTATCATGGTGGTTGTTAAACATTGAGAGTGTAGACACCCTCTCAATCCCAATTAAGCATCATCATTAAAACCCAACAAAATTAATTAAAGTAACATGATGAGATTCACATGATAATCCAAGTACTAGATACTCAAGATGTCCATAACCGGGACACGGCTAACCATGATTAGTTTGTACACTCTTGCGCACTTTTCCCCACAAGACTCGATCTCCTCCGTTGGGATTCTCGCACTACATGGTGTTCGAGAAACGGATGACCGAGACATAGTCTTTCAGAAGCGCTAGCACCTTACGATCGGGTAGACCATTACACCTACTTTCCCCTACATCTGCTAGTCTACCACTGTAAGAGTTCACATGACTTAATCAACTATGCTAGAGCCCATAGTAGCTTGTGGCTGCACACGGAAGTTTCTAGCATGAATAATCTCATGATCCCTTTGAGCCTGGGTGGCGGCCCATAAAGAAAAACAACATGCAATCGCTGGAATACACAGGTGTCTCAATCCACCCAGATGTGTGTTAAAGTTGCCACCTTAAGTTGAACCATTAAATAAAAATCTCACATCTGTCATGGATACGCTCACCCAATCCACGTCTACTAGCGTAGCATGGCATAAGCAAACGTAGAAGAAACTCCCAAGGGTTTGATAATAAAACGGGTAATAGGTACTACCTCATCTACTTCCCAAAACCTACATATTAATCAGATCCTAATCATGCAATTGTTTGAGGATTGATCTAATGCAATAAAACTGGGTAGTAAAGAGGTATGATCAAAGTGTTACTTGCCTTGCTGATGATCCGTGAAACCTAGAGATACGAAGTAGCAAGCGGCGCACTCCGGGTACTCTATCGCAAACAAACAAGCATACAATAAGCACTCATCTAATGCACAGGTAAAACTCAAATAAGATACCTATCCAGAAAGTTCAACTTAAGAACTCCGGTTTGCAAAAAGAATCAACTCAAACGAAGCAACGAAAGTCAAACAGCGAAAGAAACAAGCTTCACTTACTAATCTGGATCTAAGTAAAATTTTCCTGCAGCAAAAACTTGTTTGAGTTGGTTAAATGGAAAGAGGGTTTCGAGACGAAACTCTAGGCGCTTGAATCGCCCGATTCCGATAAACGAGCGAAAAGTTATACTAAAACAAAAATCGGATCAGAAATCACGATCAGAAATAATCGCGGAAAATCCGAGAAAAAGAAAAACGACGAACAGGCTAACGAACGAACATTCGCTGTCTGCGGCTAAAAGACGAAAACCGTTCGTTAAACCGAATGTACGGACGAACGTCCGCTAAATAGACTAAACCGTAAAATAAACCGAATCGGATCTAAAAAAACGGATCTAGGTTTTCGAAAAAAACCGGTCGGTTTTCTTCGCGAAAACCGAGGCAACGGTGGCTACCTCAGGCGGCTCCGGCGAGATGACGGCGGCGGCGGTGCGGCTCCAATGTGGCGGCGCGGGGCGGCGGGGGTGGCGGCGGCTCCAAGCGGCGGCGGCGAGCGAGCGGCGGCGGCGGCGCGCGCACGGATTGAGGGCGGCGGCTAGGGTTTTATGGGTCAAGGGCGGCTGCGGCTCGGGCCCTCGCGGCTTTAAAGGCCGGCCGGCCAAGTGTGCTAGTCGGACACGGCCCGGTTAGGCCAGTTCGCGTTTTTTTAATAATTACGCGTAGAAAAACAAATAAAAGAAATAGTAAACAGACTCCAAAAATCCCGAAATAAATTTTCCCCGACTTCTAAAATCAAGCCGTACAAGATGAACATCTATTTGGGGCCTGAATTCAATTTTGAAAAACGTGCATTTTTCCTAAAACAAATAAACTAGCAATATACTCCAAAATAAAATCTTATTTGATTTTATTATTAAATCCTCAATATTTCTTTATTTTGGAAAAGTCATTTTATTCCCTCTCTCATATTTTTATAATAGAAATAACTGAAGATAAAATAATTAAAATCAAATGATCCTATTTTCAAAATTTGAGAAAACTCAATTATGAAAATAACGAAATCCCCAACTCTCTCCGTGGGTCCTTGAGTTGCGTAGGATTTCTAGGATCAAGCCAAAATGCAATAAAAAAATATAATATGCAATGATGATCTAATGTATAATATTCCAAGTTGAAAATTTGGGATGTTACACTTGTTTCTTGTGTGAAGGGACTACCCACTACCCTGCTCAGTGTCACATTTACCCCATGGTACAAGAAACCATCCAACAGAAGAAAGAAGCAATGGAAGGAGCCCTCATGGAAATTTTAGAAGAACCTGCGATGAAGGAAGAGGTGGAGGACACACCCGAAGAAGACCCAATTAAATCCCGCACCAAGTCTTACTATTCATGTGGGGAAGAAGGACACATCTCCCAGAATTGTCTAAATGGGGATTTAGTACAATTCCCGTCAGAGGAAGTAGAGTATGACCCACAGGAAATTGAAGCCCTGATTGGCACAGAAAAGTCCAGGAAGAGAAATAGATTGGATTCCAAGAAGGACCCGCGTCATATAATATGTTTTAGGTGCAAGGAGTCAGGGCACTACTTCAGCAGTTGCCGAAAAAGGAAGCCGAGGACCCAAGGAGGATATGTAGTCACAAGGAAACCATGAGACTTGTCAGAAGTAATATGTATCTGCTGTAATGAAGCAGGGCACTTTGCCAGAGATTGTCCCAAAGAGAAGGAGACTTGTGATAAATAGTTGAGTCTGTGAGAAGTATAGTAGTAGTAGTGAGAACAATTCCTTTATATTGAGGCGATGAGTTAAGGCATGTAATGGAAGTGTGGGAGATTGTAGTAATTGGAGAATTAGTAAAGTTAGCATCGTTGGTACTGATTTGGATTTTACGAGTAGTGACTCTATGAAGGAAAATTTTGACCATTTTCGAGGATATGAGAAATTTTGTCTATGGAAGAGTTGGAGCATTTTTAAGGGTGGTAGTACCCTATGAGGAGATTTGACCCCTGGAAAGGATAATGATGTTCCACGGAGTGGACTTCATAAGTATAAGTTTTATCTCGATATGTGGAATACCCCAAGAGCATGAAGAAATGAAGTACTATTGGATATAAAGGACGTAGAATGTTGGTAATATGGAGCATTGTAACTCCATGATGAGTTTGAGTAATCACGTCTTAGTTTGGTACCAATAGAAGGAAGAGAGACAGTACAACTGGATGGATTTTAAGAATGCTAGGAAGCTGGATGTTGGAGTAATGATCAGTTGCCCCGATAAGGAGTTCAAGGATTACAAGTGATGAGATGGGCCATAACCCATAGGCCCCAGGACCTGCCAAGAAGCAAGCACACTCTTGCTGAAGGAAAAACCATGGAAGAAGTTACGATTTTATCGACATACGATTTTATAGGAGTAACGCAAAACCTGAGAGTTGTGAAGAAATGATAGATGTTTGTTTGGCTTGCAGAATCAATGGATTATCCGAACTTGGTTCTTCGACAAAAGAAATTATGCAATGCTTGTGAGGATGACCGAGTGTTAGAATGTGAGATTCGCTAAACCATATACAAGGTAATGATTTGGGTGCGGGATGGATTGATCACCATACTGACTTGCTCTTATTATTCGCCTTGCTATACGGGATGGTAAATCTGAGTGACTTGCCTATAGTAGAGAGACAACGATATTAAACCTTGTTTAAACCTTAGAATGGTATAAGAATTTTTCCCTTGTGCAAGGCAGCTCTTGCCAATCGTAGGACATACGGTGAGAATGAAGCCCAGACCCATTTCCTGCAGGAGAAACCATGAATTGTTGACCACCATGAGATATCGATAGTTGTTTAGTATGGGCACCAAACCCGTAAGCTAAGAAGACCCCATCACAGCAAAACCGTACCCGGATGAAAGGATAGAAGTATTAAGGAAAAGGTTATGCCACTACCGGAAGAGCCCAGAGAAGGAATTTTCCCGAGAATCTGAGAAGACCGACACTGTCAAGAATAAGGATGGAGTATATGAGTATTGATGGAACCGTAACCATGCTTCTAAGGGTGGTAGCACCCCAGACCCCCTCTTACGATCGATAGATTTTGAGAAGACTCCAACCATAACCTATTTCTTTCTAGCCTCTCTGAATCTCGAGGACGAGATTCACTTTAAGGGTGGTAGATTTGTAACATCCCAAAATTCTAAATTTTGGAATGTTATATTAAATAGATAGTTTTGATTGATTTTTTGATTGAGTGTGTGAAGTTGAGTGAAATTTGAAAGTTTTTGAAAGTTAAATGAGAGGGAATAAAAGGACTTTCCCAAACATTCATTTTTGCATTTATGTTCTCCATGAATTCAAACTCTTATCATCAAAAAACCCCGGAGAGAAGATGACATGACTTCTTCCATTTAAATAAATGAAAAAGGCTTTGAAAAGATTTGAATTTCATTTGGAATTTTTTTCAAATTCAGAAACTTCAAGCAACTCAATGATTTTCATGAGAGAAGATAAAATGACTTCTTCAAAAACATATGAAATATGAGTTGGGAGTTTCAAAGAATCAAATTTGAAGTCCCTTTGAAATTATTTTCAAATTGGAGTTATTTGGGTTTTATTCAAATTATTTTTCTCCAAATATAAAATATATGGAAATTAGGGTAAAATGATTCCCTACATCAGAAAAATGGAGAGAAATAAATTTGAAATCATTTTGGTATTTTTAAAATAATTTTTACTGGGTTTTATTGTAGCAGTAGAACTCTTTGCTTTATTTGAATTTTTGTGGATTTTATTTGATGCTAGAAAAATGTCCATGTTGTAGAAAACTTTTTTCGGAAAATTTTGATATATTATATGCGTGTATTATATTTGGGTTTGATTGTATTTTTTCCTTTGTCTGTCTTGAAAAAAACAATCCGCCGAACCAGGCATGCCTAGCCTAGCCACGCCCTGGCCCCCACGAGTGGCGATAGACTCCGCTTGCCAGTCGCCGCCACCGCCATGGGAGCAGTCACCGATTCGAACTCCCCTCGCCGACGTGGCCCCTCCTCCACGCCATCTCACCCCCTCCGCCTCCTTAAAAGCCGCGCCTATCCCCGCCGCCTCTCCTTTACTCGCATCTCGCGCCACCGCCGCACAGTCACCGCCGCCGCTGCCTCTCCTCCGCCGCCTCGTTACAAGCCGCCGCCTCTCATGTCGCCGAGCCACCGCCACCACGCCGCTCTCCGCCGCTTGGCCGCCCCGCCTGCTGCCGCCTGAGCCGCTGTCTCGCCGCGCCGCCCTCGCCGGAGTTAACCGCCGCCGGTTTATTAGCCCGAGCCGGTAAAACCAATAAAACCACCCGGTTTTATTTTTATTAGTTCGGTTTTATATTTTTAGATCAGTTTTCTTTTTAGTTAGTCCTATTCGGTGAACATTCGCTATTTATCCCTTCGCAGCGAACGAATGCGTTCATTAGCGTCCCGTAACGAACGTTCGTTATTTAGTCTTTTTTCTTTTTCTGTTTTAATTTCGGCCAGGGACCTAGATGTAATTATCTTTCTTACAGATTAGTCCCTTTGTTTCAAACTAGCACAACTTTTTGCTCGTTTGTCCAAATCCAACGAAACCAACGCCCACTTCTTCGTTATGATCCCCTCTATCCAGATAAACAACTGTGACGCCCGGGTAATTACGCTACAGTAATCCCCGCTAATGATGCCACATCACCTCGGTTACTGTGGATAAACTCGCGCTAGTTCGAAACCTGTTTGAATTCAAATTCAAAATCAAGCAAACAATAAAAGTTTTCAAATATTAAAACTAAAATGTTCGGAGTGAGCCAGATAATGCATAGGTAGTTATGGTGGTGAAATCACACTTCTATAAAATATTTAAATACTCTAAAATGAACAAAACAGTAGCAAAAAGAATTATTTAAAAGCTTTTTAAATAATAAAGCATCGCAAACTATTTTACTTTATGTGCCAAGTTAAATGTGGTTGTGGCATATTTACATATACTAAATTAGGTACAACTTTGATATTTTACAAAAACTAAGGTATATTGGAAATTAGAAAAATGTAAAAAGGAAAAGAAATAAAGTAAAACAAAAGAAGAAGTAAATGTAAAAGGGATAAGAGGAGAAACCCCCCACCCCAGTTGGGCCTCGGCCCAACCGGCTATAGGGCCGCCAGCCGCCCAACCGGCCTCCCTTATACACCCACCGCAGGAGACCCCACCCGAAACCCTACCCACTACCCCCACTCCCCTCGCCTCCCCACGTCCGCTCTCCTCTCCCCGATCTGATCGGATCGGGAGGCCACCGACCCGCCGCCCTCTCGAGGCCACCGCCCAGCCCCCAGGCCGCCGCACGAGGCCTCGAAGCTCCTCCCCTCGGCCTCGTTCCGAAGCCCCCACCTCTCCCTCTCTCGCTCCCAACCCCCGATCCAGAACCGGATCGGGGCCGACCCCGCCGTCCTCGCCCGGCGCTACTTCGCCTCGCCAGCGCCCCGTCGCCTGATGCCGACCACCGCCGCCCAAGGTCCTCGCCGGATCGCCCCACAGTCTCCGTTGTCGTCCACGTCCTCCACCTCGTCGATCTACCCCGTCGGTCGCCTCCTCATCTCCTCCCCGTCGCCCCCGACTCCTCGCCGTCGACGCACACCGTCGCCTCGCCTCATCCCCGCCGCGCCTCCGTCCTCCCCCACGGCGCCACCTCGCCGGAGCCGCCCCACCGTCTTCACCAGCGTCGCCACGCCTGCCCGCGTCGGACGCCACCTCGACCACCTCCTCGTCCCCCGCTGCCCAATCCCTACAACCCCTGTGAGGCCCCTCCTCCTCTCTTCCCAGCGCGCCACGCCAAGACCGCCAGCGCCACCATGCCACCACGCTGTTTCCCCCTCGCTGCTTCGCGCTACCGACACCCGCCAGTAGCATTCGCCCTTTCAGGCGGGGCCCCGTCCCCTGTCGGTTGACAGCCCGGCCCAAACCGCCTCCCTGGTGGCCTCGGCACGCGCCTGCAGCGACGCCGAATCCCATCGCTCGCCGCCGTCGTGAACGGCGGCCTCGGTCGTCGGCGCCCGGTCCGCGCCCACAGGCTCCGTCCACCTGCACCCGGGTTTGCCTCGACGGGTACCCACGCCCGTGCCCGTTCGCCCGTTTGGCCCCCTGGGGCCATTGACATGTGGGGCCTAACCCCAAAACAAAAACGAAAAAGAAAAAGAAAAATAATAATAATAATAATAATTAATTAATTAATTAATTAATTAACTAAATTAATTAACTTAATTAATTAAGTTTAATTAACCTGATCACTTAGTTAAACTAATTAACCTTGTTTAATTAACTTTGAGCCTATGATGAGATAGGCCCCACCGCCCTAAAACGTTTATTAACTAAAAGGTATAAGACATAAAAATATTAAATAGTTAATTAATTAATTAACTAGATTAATTAACTTAATTAATTATGCTTAATTAACCTAATAACTAGTCAACCTAATTAACTACGGTTAATTAGCTAAACAGTCCCTGACAGGTGGGACCCACCTGTCAGGTTGACTTGGTCAGCAGTCAATGTTGACTGCTGATGTCAGCATGACATCATGCTGATGTCATTAATCTGTTTTTCAAATTAATTTAAATATTTAATTAAATTCCAGAAATGAATAAATACTTTAGAAAATCATATCTTTTAATCCGTAACTCGAATTAAAATAATTTCAACATGAAAGTTGCTCAGAACGACGAGACGAATCCGGATACGCAGTCCGTTCGTCCGCCACACACCCTAACCTATCGAACCTGCAAACTTTCCTCTCTGGTTCATCTGTCTGACAGACGTCCGGAACCGGGAGAACTTCCCGGATGTTTCCCCCTTAACCATTACCCCCTCATACCACGTTAGGGCACGCCTAGTGCTACGTTAGAACACGTCTAGCTCTGTCTGTTGTCATGTTATGCACTTGCCTGCTATGTATTTACTGTTCCTCCCCCTCTTCTCTCCGGTAGACCCCGAGACCGATGCTCATGTCCCTGTGATCGACTACGTCTCCGACGACCCCTCTCTCTTGCCGAGCAACCGTGCAAGCCCCCTTGATCACGGATATCGTCTACTCTTCTCTATACCGCTTGCATTAGAGTAGTGTAGCATGTTAATGTTTTCGCCACTCTATATCTGCTGCATAGCCTGTCCTTGTAACTTCTGTTGTTACCTTACCTGCAATCCTATATGCTTAGTATAGGATGCTAGTACATTCATCTGTGGCCCTTCATACTTGTCCGTCTGCCGTGCTATACTATCGGGCCGTGATCACTCGGGAGGTGATCACGGGTATATACTATATACTGTACACTATTACATTACATGTGGTACTGTTCGGAGATGGGGGCTGAAAGGACAGGTGGTTCCATCCCGGTAGAGGTGGGCCTGGGTTCCCGACGGCCCCGATCACATTATGGCGGAGCGGCAGGCAGGTTGAGACCGCTTAGGAGAGAGGTGGGCCTGGCCTGTTCGCATTCGCGGTTACTTAACACGCTTAACGAGGTCTTGGTATTTGATCTGGGTTGGCTACGAGCTTATACGCACTAACCATCTACGCGGGAGTAGTTATGGGTATCCCGCGTCGTGGTATCACCGGCACTTCAGACGTCGGACGAGCGGCGCGCTACCGGATTGGACTGGAACGCTTCTTGGCTAGGTCTGCTTCCGGCACAGACGAACGTGCAGTGTGCTTTCGAGGCGATGGGCCCGCACCCTGCGGCTTAGGTTTAGACCGGCGTGTTGGCCTCTCTATTGTGCCTAGGTGGGGCTGCGGCGTGTTGATCTTCCGCGGCGGGCATGACCCAGAAAGTGTGTCCGCCAAATGGGATCAAGCGTCTTTGGGTAAGATGGTGCACCCTGCAGGAAGTTAATCTATTCGGATAGCCGTGATCTTGATAACAGGACGACTTGGAGTTGTACCTTGAGCTTATGACAACTAGAACCGGATACTTGATAAAACACACCCTTCCAAGTGCCGATACAACGGTGGTCGCTCTCGCTCGGGGTTATGAGCAGGGATTGCCGGGTAGGATTATTGCTATATGATGTTACTTGGAGGACTTCAGATTGCCCTCTACTACTGTTGCAAGACAGTGTCCGTGGCGTAGTCTTCGTTAAGACTAGCTATCCCCTCTTATTCGGCATTCTGCAGTTCACCCAATGATATGGCCCTTTACACATATATCCATGCATATGTAGTGTAGCTCCTTGCTTGCAGTACTTTGGATGAGTACTCACGGTTGCCTTGTTCCCCTTTTCCCCTTTCTTTACCCGATTGCTGCAACTGCACGATGGAGCCCAGGCAGCGACGCCACCGCCTATGACGACTACTACTGGAGGTGCCTACTACTACGTGCAGCCCGCGACGACGACCGTGAGTAACCTAGGAGGATCCCGGCAGGAGGCCTGCTCCTCTTCGATCTGTATCCCAGTTTGTGCTAGCCATCTTATGGCAACTTGTTTAACTTATGTCGTACTCAGATATTGTTGCTTCCGCTGACTCGTCTATGATCGAGCACTTGTATTCGAGCCTTCGAGGCCCCTGGCTTGTATTATGATGCTTGTATGACTTATTTTATTTGTAGAGTTTTGTTGTGATATCTTCCCGTGAGTCCTTGATCTTGATCGTACACATTTGCGTGCATGATTAGTGTACGATTGAATCGGGGGCGTCACAACAACTTACACTTGTTTTTGAAAGGTTTAAAATTTGAATTCAAACAGATTTGTATTTAAACTTTGTTTGATCGTAACTCGAGTTTTACTACTCCGATTTAGTTGATTCTTTTTGCAAATTGAAGCTCTTGACCTAAACTTTCTGATAAGGACAAATACACATAATTTTGGTACTGTTAGAACTTGTTTTATGTTGCAAGGGTTATTTGCTTGGTTTTGATGCTTTCCGAATTGTCATCTTCGTTCTTTCTAATCTTTTGAGTGATTGCTTATGTGTGGTTACTATTGCTTGCTTATGATAGATTGAAACGAAGTGTGAAGAGTAGAACTATCAGGAGTTATGAGTGCGAATCATCTTCATCAATAGTACAAGGCAAGTTCACACTTTGATCATATCCCTTTCATACCTAGTTTGTATGCATTAGTTTCACCCTCAAACATTACATGAGTAGGATCTGATTAACATGTGGGTATTGGGAAGTAGTCGATGAGGTAGGAACCTATTTTCCTGCATTCAAACCTTGGGAGATACTACTACGTTATGCTTATACTGCCTGCTATGCTCGTGGACATGGATTGGTTTGAGAGAATTCATGAAAGATGTGAGAGACTATTTGTTAACTAAGGTTCAACTTAAGGTGGCTACTTGAATACACATCTGGATGGATTGCTAGGGGACCTTGGGGATATACCAGTGGACTTTCTGACTATGTACTGCAAGGAAACAGCCTCACAGTCCTTTATTAAAACAAAATGGGTTCAATACAAAATTACAAAGGGAAACAAAAGGAAAAAAAGGCTACTTACAGGGAGTGATTAGTGTAAAGAAGCTATCCAATCAGTTAGTCTATCCCTATATTTACACTTGATTCTATGAGCTAAGAGAGAAATATCATGAATAAAATTCCTCCTCCAAGCTCTGAAAGTGGGCAACTCATTTCTGAAGATCCTTCCATTCCTTTGGGTCCAAATATTCCGGTAGCCGTAAAGACTACCCGAGTGAAAAACAGTTGACCAAATTCCTCCCGGCCTCACAAGCCATTTCAAAAGAAGTCAGTTAGGTTGAACATTCCATGAAATGCCCAAATAATTCCGCATATCGCTGGCTAAAGTTGCAAGCAAAAAAGAGATGAGCTCTATCTTCATGCAAACCTGAGAAGCAAATGGTACAAGTGTCATCCTGGATAATCCAATGTCGTCTCTGCATCATTTCCCTAGTGTTCAGACGATCCATCAAAAGAAGCCAGCCAAACACCTTGAGCTTGAGAGTGCAAGCACATTTCCCGGACACCTGGGGATATACCAGGGTTGTCCTAGGAGATCCCGGGGTTATACCATGTGATCCTCCTATGGTTCGCCACCCAGGCTCAAAGGGATCATAAGATTATTCATGATAGAAACTTTCGTGTATAGCCACAAGCTATTATGGGCTGTAGCATAGTTGAGTATGTTGCATGACCTCTTCCAGTGGTAGGCTAGCAGATGTAGGGGGATGTAGGTTGGTACTGTCTACCCGGGGTTAGAGTTAATGCTTCTGAAAGACTGTGTCTCGGTTATCCGTTTCTCAAACACCATGTAGTGCAAGAAATCCAATGGAGGAGATCGAGTCTTGTGGGGAAAAGTGCGCAAACCTCTGCAGAGTGTACAAACTAATCATGATTAGTCGTGTCCCCGGTTATGGACATCTTGAGTATCTGGTTCTTGGATTATCATGTTGATCTCATCACTCTAAATTAATTTGTTGGGTTGTTAATTACTTTTTAATTGGGATTGAGATGGGGTACCATTCTCAATGTTTATCAACTACCATGATAGTTAAATAAAATATATTCCTTTGCTGTAGGGAAAAATTGGCTTTTCGCAAAAACATTATAACCATAGAGCTTTTCCACCAGCCAAATATGCATGTAGTGATAGTTATTATTCATCATTATCCTATGGTGTGAATTTGCCAGTACATTCAATATACTGACCCTTTGTGGCTGCAACGTCTCATGTTGCAGGAATCTTACGACGAGTAAGTGATACGTTAGGGTTACGATTTCTACACTCAACTTTGCCGTTGGTGTTGATGGGAATCCACAACCTTGTTGTTACTTCCGCTATTTGGATTGAGGTAATAGTGTTTACGTTACTTTATACATGTGATTTACCTCTGTTATAAATCCTCGAGTACGGTGTGTGTCAGCATACCGACCCAGGGATGACACTTAAGCACAGAGACTTGACCGTCTGAGGTCGGGTCGCTACATGGCCTCTCAAGTACACAATTTTATTTTTCTCTTTTTCTCATAGTGCCTAACATTCTGATGGGATATGGGAAGAGATGGGTGAATGACCTATAGGATTTAATAACTCGTGCTCCCTTGCTGTCTGCCTGCAACGCAAGCTCGTGCTCTCCTATAAGGAGGTTGTGGTCATACAAGGACATCATCAAGATCTTCGATCAGTGCAAGCGACTGATTGATGTTGCTGTTTGAATTGCCTGTAGTTCGAGCGATTCTAGGTTTTCTACTGTTATACCTTGCATCTAGAAGATCTTTGGTGGGTTTCATAATCATAAGGTCAAATGCCATTATACAAATTGAGTGATATTACCATGCATGTGACTGTTCTATTTGAAGTAAGTCAAACTCTGTTAGTTATGTGATGCTTCCAAATTGAATAAGTATAAGTGCACAACTGATACATATCTCGAATTAATGTTTCTAGAAATAATGAGTTAATTTATGAACACCGATGGGTAAACGTTTTATCTTTATTTGATGATCCAGAGAGAGGTCAATTTCCATTTTTACTGTCATTAACCTTTTATTGCCATCTTGATAAGCACATGGTGAATTATGTACTAAGTGTATATTTCTTGCTTGTTATAAGGTCTCAGATCAATGTTGATGCTCCTGCTTCTCCTTTTATTTCTAATATATTAGAAGCCGCTGGAAACATTTGTAGTTTCCCTAGCATGTTTAGCATGTAGTTATTTCCCTTATTTAAATGCAGATGAAAAATAATAATCTAGATGCATCTATTCTCTTTTTGCACCAGGGGAGTGTTCCCGTTTGAATAATGAATACCTAGAGTGGCAGTATTGCTAACAGTGAAATGCATTTAAAATATTTGTAGGTTGTACCAGCTTGAAGAAATATTCTGACTGAAAATATCTGCATAGGTTATACGGGCCAGAGTATCCATTGTCGATGCCTCTGCTGCTGTAACCATATTTGGGGCCAACCAAACTGTGTAGCCATCTGTCACCCTGGAGGTCTCAAGATGAGGTCGTGCCCAAGAAGCTCCGGTGTCAGGATAGAACGGTAATACATGCATTTGCTTTAAATATGTTTAAACCATAAAATTGATTTGTTCCTTTCAATGGTATGTCGACATGCATTTCCAAGTACATGCACTACATGTTGCTACCAAATGACTCACTTCTAATGCATTGCTTTAGCTGAATATATGTTTGTTTATTGTATTTTTTCCTTAGAAACTACTGTTCTCAAGTGGAGAGTGGAGACACAATTGTAAAGGTCATCCCTTGTAATCTCAACTAAAATAAGCAGATGTCTAGCTGATGTTGGCATACATGGAAATTCGTCTTGTCTTTATGGGTTAACTCCCAGTAGGCTTCACCAAATTGTTTTGAATTTTGCTTTTATACATCAACTAGATGCTTGTCATTATATTTAATTGGCAACTCAAAATCTTGGAAAACTCAGGCGGCAGTTAGCTATGAAGCATATCCATTTTATTACAACTTGCTTATGATGTACTATACTTGTCCAACACAAAACTCAAACTCACAACACAGGTACCTAAATCATACTTGTAAATCAACATCAGAAACGAAAAGGAAAAAAAGTTGGTTCCAACGAACAGGTCGAGCAACCCACGCCGCTTGCAGCTATTTCTTTGGGCATAGTTTCATGCTTCATTAGGATAGAGGGAGGCATCAGCATGCACCAAGTCTATCTCATCTTTCCCAAGCCAGGCACACATGAAATCTCGTCTTTTTTTTGAAACGATCTTTGTTGATCCACGTGAATTTCATGTGCATGCTTACTAGTGTATTAAGTTCATGGAAAAATGGAGTAATGCAATAAGAACGATGACATGGTGTAGACAAGATCCATTTATGAAGGAATAGACCCCATCTTTTTATGCTTAATGGCAACAATACATGCATGTGATGTCTCCTTCTGTAACTGAGAATAAGCACCGCAAGATCGAACCCATCACAAAGCACCTCATCCCATTACAAGAAAAATCAATCTAGTTGCCCAAACCAAACCAAAGTTTCAGAGAAGAAATACGACGCTGTAAAGATCATGCATAAAATAGTTCAAAGAAGACTCAAATAATATTCATAGATAGAACTGATCATAAACTCACAATTCATCACATCCCAACAAACACACATCTAAAAGTCATTACATCAAATAGATCTCCAAGAACATCAAGGAGAACATTGTATTGAAAGATCAAAGAGAGAGAAGAAGCCATCTAGCTATGCCTATGGACCCGTAGGTCTGTGGTAAACTACTCACGCATCATCGGAGGAGCACCAATGAGGATGATGAACCCCTGCGTGATTGTTTCGCCCTCCGACAAGGTGCCCGAAAAGGGCTCTAGATTGGATCTTGTGGTTCTGGAATTTGAGGCGGTTGCAATTGTGTTTCGTCGACTCCCCTAGGGTTTCAAGAGTATTTGAGTATTTATAGAGCTGAGAGGTGGTGGAAAAGATCACCTTGGGCCCCACAAGGCACCACGGCGCGCTTGTGGCCCTGAGTCTCTTCTGGGCAGAAAAAAATCTCCAAAAAGTTTTGCTACATTTGGACTTTGTTTGATATGGATATTCTATGAAGTAAAAAACAAGAAAAAAACAACTGGCATTGGGCACTATGTCAATAGGTTAGTCCCAAAAGAATGGTATAAAGTTGCTATAAAATGAATGTAAAACATCCAAGATTGATAATATAATAGCAAGGAAAAATAAAAAATTACAGATATGTTGGAGACGTATTAGCATCCCCAAGCTTAATTCCTGCTCGTCCTCGAGTAGGTAAATGATAAAAACAGAATTTTTGATGTGGAATGTTGCCTAACATGTTCATCACATTTTATTTTCGTTTGTAGCATGGACATTTGGACTTTTAGATGATTCAAAGCAATAGTCTACAATTGACATGAGGACATTAATACTCAAGCATATCAACAAGCAACCATGTCTTTCAATATATCAACACTAAAGAAAGCTATCCCTAGCCCATCATGCTCAATCATTGATCCATTCATGAAACACACTCGAATATTAGCTACATCCAATGCACAAGTATGATCATAGTGCTCCCTAGTTGGTGCTTTATAAGAGAAGATGGGGACTCAAAGTACAAATAAAAAATGCATAAAGTAAATAGAAAGGCCCTTCGCAGAGGGAAGCAGGGATTTCTAGAGGTGCCAAGGCTCAAAGCTTAAATGAGAGATAAAAATGTTTTGAGAGGCATGATTTCCCCTTCAACAAAAATGACATAGAATTCCCAATACTTTCCATGCTGGATACATCATAGGAAGTTCCCAAACATAAAATAAAGTGTATTCCTCTTTTCACCATTCTTTCACAATCCATGGCTAGTTGTATCCACGGGTGCCTTCCATACCAACACATTTCCAAGGAATTTATTATTTGACAACATAAATATTTTTTTTTCATTTCGGAACTAGGCATCCCTATTACCTTGCCACACTCTCGTGCAATGACAAGTGAATAAACACTCATCTTGAGAATAACACATCTAGCATGGAAAAATATTGGCCACCCCCTGCCACTTCATTTGTGGTACGGGTACACAAAAGGGAAATTAATTTTGAAAATTAGAGTTGGCACTTACAAATTTACTTGGAACAGCATGGAAATACCGCATATAGGTATGGTGGACTCATTGGCACAACTTGGTTTAACGAGTTTGTATGCACACGTAGTATTCCCAGTTAGTATAAGGAAAGGGTAGCAAATAGATTGAGAAGCAATCAACCAAAAAACAAAAATGATCATAAACGAGCATTAAACATAACTAACACCAAATAATGCACCCAAGTAGGATGTAGCTTCACTGCATAACTATTGACTTTCGTGCTTGCATAGGGAATCGTAAACCTTAACACCAATATTCTTACTAAAGCATAATTACTCACCAACATGACTCACATATTACTATCTCCATATCTCAAAATGATTACAAAGAATCTAGTTTATAATATCCAATGATCTTCATGAAAGTTTTTATTATATCCTTCTTGCATATCTATCACTTTGGGACTAGTTTCATATATTACCATTGCTTATAACAAGCTCTCAAACAAGTTTAAGTGAATAACATGAGCTTAATTTTGTTTCATCTCTCAATAATATAAGTGAAGCATGAGAGAATTTCTTCAAAAGTTTAATAACTATCAAATTGATCTAAGTGAATCATGAGAGTATTTCTTTCAAAAGTAAAGCACCACCGTGCTAAAAAAGATATAAGTGAAGCACTAGAGCAATTCCATAGCTTAAAAAATTAAGTGAACCACATAGAGCAATTCTAAAAAACCATATCATTATTAGGACTCTCTCAAATAGGTGTGTCCAGCAAGGATAATTGTGACAAATTTAAAATCAAAACAAGCAAAGACTCATATAATACAAGACTCTCCAAGCAAAACTCCTAATATGTGACAAACAAAATATAGCTCCAAGTAAAATTACCGATGGTTGATAGAAGAAAGAGGAGATGCCATCTGGGGCATCCACAAGCTTTGTTGCTTGGTTCTCCTTGAATATTAACTTGGGGTGCCATGGGCATCCCCAAGCTTAGGCTCTTTTCACTCCTTATTCCTTCACCCATCGTGATCTCACCCAAAACATGAAAACTTCAATCACACAAAACTTAACAAAACCTTCGTGACATCCGTTAATATAATAAAGCAAATCACCACTCTAAGTACTATTTCAAACCCATTCATATTTTATTATTTCATTATACCTAATGTATTCTAACTTTACCATGGCTTATACTCCCCGATACAATCCATAGAATCATCAAAATAAGCACAGAATGCAACAAAAATAGAATCTGTCAAAAACAGAATAGTCTGTAGTAATATGGACTTTGTCCATGCTTACGTAACTCCAAAAAATCTAAACAATTAGCAAAACCGTAGGAAATTTGTATATCAATCTCATGTAAAAAATTCAGAAATTTTGTTCGCTTCTATGATTTCTAACAATTTAGCTACTGGACGCAAAAGTTTTGGTTTTTCAACAGGATCAAATCAACTATCACCCAACATGATCCTAAAGGCTTTATTTGAAAAAACACTAATTGAACATAAAAACACAACCATAGCAGTAGCATAATTGTGTCAACACACCAAAACAGAAAGAAAAAGAGAAAAATATTTTATTCATTGGGTTGCCCCCTAACAAGCGCTATTCTTTAAAGCCTTTTAGCTAGGCATTGATGATTTTAATGATGCTCGCATGAAAGACAAGAATTGAAGCACAAAGAGAGCATCATATAGCATGTGACAATCACATTCAAGTCTAACATACTTCCTACGCATAGGCATTTTATAAGCAAACAAATTATCAAGACAAGCAAAAGCTAGCATATGCAAGGAAGAAGAAAGAAACAATAGCAATCTCAACATGAAGAGAGGTAATTTACTAACATGAAAAATTCTACAACCATATTTTCCTCCACTGGTACAACAAGGTGTTATACAAACGGTTTTTAACCCCTTTCGGCGACGGCATTTTGAACCATCGCCTAGTGAGTGTGTGCGATAGGGGGGGGGGGTCCTTCCCACATGACCCAGAAACCGTCGGGGATAGGTCCTTCGGTCACACATGCTTGTCAAAATGAGGTAGTGTGCAACGGCCAAGCGATCAAATACAATTGTATGTACAGTTGTGCTAAAAAAATACAATTATACATGCCAAATCGTTTCCAGTCATAAGTAATTCCCACACAGTCAGTCCCGGCTAAACGTTTCCGTTCGTATGTAGATTCCATGCAGTCAATCCAAGGAATACGTTTATGTTAGTATGTACATCCCACACACTCAATCCAAGAAGTACATTTCTGTTCATATGTACATCCCACACAGTCACTCCAAGGAAAATGTTTCCATTCGTAGGTACATCACACACAATTTTCCCCATTGAATCATTTGTGATAGCGTTGGCATTGCAGACGATATTAAAAAAAATATTGTTTGCGTTATTGAATGCATCACATGCGGTGCGCAGAAGAAACTGTGTGGCATAGGCTGTCCATCACACACACTTTTTATGTGGTAAACGTTTGCGCAAGGTGGCTTAACGCAAACAGTTTTCAAGAGGAAGTACTGAGTAATGGTTCATTGATCCAACAAGTTTTATTCCTAGAAATTGTGTGCGTTGTCTAAGATCATCACCCACGGTGTTTTCTCAATAACCGTTTGCAATAGAAAAACCCAATTAGCAGGCTAATTGGCCATTAGCAGGCTAATTGGACATTAGTTGGCTAATTGTCCTATTGTTAAGAATCCATTTATTAATCTAATTGACATTTCATATTAAGCACACAATATATTTCATTTTCATATTAAGGAAGCATGATTTCATAATTGAAATACATCAGAGTACAACATCATATAGCTTCAGCACTCAAGTACCCTATTACACAATCGCACTAGCACCAAGTTTCACATGCAATATCTATAACCTTTCAAAATTAGCATCATAGACGATTCATAGGCAGATGAATCTCATCTGGAAAACTGCTGAAGCGGAAGGCGAATATTGAGCCTTCATTGATGTTGAAGGTCTTTGCAAATTTAGGTCAGTGCCTGTGGATGATTGACCGTCCATCCTTCGTCCTCTTCAGGAACACTTCAATATTGAACCGTGGGTGTTGTATGAATACCTTCCTCGCCTCCTGACCATACAGGTGGTTTGAGAGGTAATCATCAATGAACTGCTTTGGAAAGGCCTGAAAACAAGGATGTGCATAAATATCTTCTCTATATTGGAAACGGGGCAAAGGAATAAAAAAGCCAAGGTATAATAGTTAGTACCATCTTGTAGTGAACTGATGTCTTCTCCATTGTGCAGACAAAGATCTCGTCGTCTCTTGTCGCTAATTTCTTTATCCTAACAATCTTTCTTAGTTTCTTGACTTGACTGATATTCATGGACAACTCATTTCCCCATATGCAAAAAGGGTCGAACGGTGGGTCGAAACCTCTGACAACAGGACCTACATGTGCAAGACCAAATTGTTTAAAACCTAAATATTAGAATGTTTCCTGCAATTGCACAATAATGTGCTATTAGACAAAGGACCATGCAGGTGCAAACCTCGATTGTAAACCTCAGTGCTTCCCATTGTTTCCCTGCAACACATATATGGTAGTTAGTGATCAGGTTAAGTGAGGATTTGCATGCTATCAGTAAAATATGTTGATGAAAAATAAGCACATTGCAGATTCATCAGATTAATTTGAGCCACATGGAAAACCCATTTATCCAAACCAAGCATGATTAAGAACTAGGAAATATAGCAACTGTATATGTTGCTCATGTATTAAGTGCAGCCAAATTTGATTTATTCCTCGCATGCACAACAATATAAAATTCTACCCACGACAATTGGACATCGCATTGCTGAATTGAACCAAGCAGTTAACTAAACACCACAACAAATGAACCCAACATTAACTGAGCACCACATTGCACAATATAACATACACCTAATAGAAGATCAGACAATTAACCAAACGAAGCATGCTTAACAACTTGGAAATATAGCAATTGTATTTGTTTCTCATGAATTTAGTACAGCCAAATTTGATTTATTTCTCACATGGTATACAATAACAAAATGCACCCACAACAATTGAACATTGCATTGTAGAATTGAACCAAACAGTTAACTAAACACCACAACAAATGAACCAAACGTTAACTGAGCACTGATACGTCTCCAATGTATCTATAATTTTTGATTGTTCCATGCAGCTATATTATCAATCTTTGATGTTTTATAATCATTTTATAGTCATTTTATATCATTTTTTGGTACTAACCTATTGACATAGTGCCAAGTGCCAGTTGCTGTTTTCTGCAAGTTTTTACATTGCAGGAAATCAATATCAAATGGAGTCCAGACGCAACGAAATTTACGGAAATTTTTCTGGACCATAAGGAACATAATGGGCCCTGGCTACGCCTTGGGGGTGCTCCGAGGAGAGCACAACCCACCAGGGCGGGCCAGGAGGCCCAGGCGCGCCCTGGTGGGTTGTGCACACCTCGGGTGCCCCCCGGGCCGCCTCTTTGCTATATAAATACTCCAATATTCCCAAAACCCTAGGGGAGTCGACGAAATATTGATCCAGCCACCGTAGAGTCCAGAACCACCAGATCCAATCTAGACATCATCTCGGATGGGTTTCACCACCTCCATTGGTGCCTCTCCGATGATGCATTAGTAGTTCTTTGTAGACCTTCGGGTCCGTAGTTAGTAGCTAGATGGCTTCCTCTCTCTCTCGCTGAATTCTCAATACAGGGGTATCTTGGAGATCCATATGATGTAACTCTCTTTCAGTGTGTTTGTTGGGATCGATGAACTTTGAGTTTATGATCAGATCTATCTTTTTATATCCATGAAAGTTATTTGAGTTTCTTTGATCTCTTTTATGCATGATTGCTTATAGCCTCGTATTTCTTCTCTAATATTTGGGTTTTGTTTGGCCAACTTGATCTATTTATCTTGCAATGGGAAGAGGTGCTTCGTAGTTGGTTCGATCTTACGTTGCTTGATCCCAGTGAGGGAAGGACAACCGACACGTATGTATCGTGGCTACTAAGGCTAAAACGATGGGGTCTATCTCTACATAGAAAAATCTTGTCTACATCATGTCAGCGTTCTTATTGCATCATTTCTCCATGAACTTTAATACACTAGATGCATGCTGGATAGCGGTCGATGTGTGGAGTAATAGTAGTAGATGTAGGCGGGAGTCGGTCTACTAATCTTGGACGTGATGCCTATATAATGATCATTGCCTTATTTGAAGTTCTATCAATTGCCCAACAGTAATTTGTTCATCCACCGTTTTCTATTTTTCTCGAGAGAAGCCACTAGTGAAACATACACCCCCCGGGTCTCCTTCTCATATATTTGCCTTTGCGATATACTTTTCCCTTGCATTTATTTTCAGATCTATTAAACCAAAAAATACAAAAATACCTTGCTTATTTATTTTATTTGGCGTTTGATTTATCAATCTACTACAATTTTACTTCACGTCCGTTTGCCTATCTTGAGGCGCCGTACCCGGAAGGTATTGACAACCCCTTTAACATGCCCGGTTGCGAGGATTTGTTATCTGTGTGCAGGGGCTGTTTACGTTGTGTTGCTTGGTTCTCCTACTAGTTCAATAACCTTGGTTTCATATCTTAGGGAAATACCTGCCACCGCTGTGCTGCATCATCCCTTCCTCTTTGGGGAAATACCGACGTAGCTTCAAGCGACATCAAAAGGAATTCCTGGCGCAGTTGCCGGGGAGGATCTTCAACATATACCAGGTTCCTAATCACAAATCTCATCTCCTCGCAATTTACATTATTTGCCATTTGCCTCTCATTTTCCTCTCCCCCACTTCACAAAAATTTGTCGTTTTATTCGCCCCTCTTTTTTCGTTCGCCGTTTTCTTGTCAGATCTATTCTTTGCTTGCAATCATGAGTGATTTCGGTATGGCACCAACAGATGATGGCCTTACTCCTAAGATTGGACGTATGGGCAATCTGGATGCTAAAACTTTTATCTTGGGGCCAGGGAATGTTATGGGAAAAGAACGTATCCAAGAATTTTTCAATTGTGTGGGAAATTTGAGTCTTGATGATGCTCCTGTACTTAAAACTACTAGATCTTATGCGGATGCCATCTCAGCACTAGTTCTAAAGATTGAAAGCAAATTTATTCGTACCCATCCTACTTTGCAAAGGTTGTTTTTTGAGCTTCCCATTATAAAGAATCCTAGGGCTAAAAAGTTGGCCACTCTCGTTCTTATGAATGAGTTTGACTACATAATATGAGAAGCTAGGGAAATCGTTGTTTTTTATGGTATGAATCGTGAAAAACCGGTGATAGATGAAATTCTTTACAATAGTGACCATGCTTTAGGAAATTCTCTTGGGGATAATAAAATCTTTGATGAGAATCTTAAAAATGAAGTCCCTGTTTTAGATATAATCCAACAGGTTTTCAATAATGTTAATCAACATTACTCTTGGATTGTTGTTGGGAATCAAAAAGGTTATGATGAACACCAACTTAGGAATGCTAAGGTTTCTATGGATAATATGTTTTATGTTTTGTTTACAAAACCCCATGATGAAAACACCTCTAAGAAATTTAAGAAGAAGGATGACAAAACTTAGATCCTTGCTTTATGCCTAGCTAAGGGCGTAAAACTATAGCGCTTGTTGGGAGTCAACCCAATGAATAAATTTTCTTTTTTTTCTTTTTTGCTTTTCTTGAGTGTTTACACAATTATCCTACTATTATGATTCTGTTTTTCGTGTTTTAGTTAGTGTTTGTGCCAAGTAAAGCCTTTAGGATCTTCTTGGGTGATAGTTGTTTGATCTTGCAAAAAACAGAAACTTTTGCGCTCACGAAAACAATTCTAATGTTTTACCAGAGCGTGATAAAATACCAATTCTTTTTACAGAAGATTAATATGCAAATTTCTCAGGTTGTCCTAATTTTTTAGATGGAGTTCGAGAAGTATTCAAACAAATCAGATTGCTACAGACTGTTCTGTTTTGACAGATTCTGTTTTCTTTGCGTTGTGTGCTTATTTTGATGGCTCTAGGGTTTTATTTTATGAGTTTTTGCCATAGAAAATTTGGAATACAGTAGATATAATGCAAAAATAAAATATGAATTGGTTTGACACAACACTTATAGTAGTGATTTTTTTACACTAACGGATCTCACAAAGGTTTTGTTGAGTTTTGTGTGCTTGCAGTTTTCAAATTTTGGATTATCTTACGATGGATGAAGGAATAAGGAGTAGAAGAGCCTAAGGTTGGGGATGCCCTGGCATCCCAAGCTATTATACAAAAATTAGCAACCAACTAAGCTTGGGGATGCCCCCGAGTTGCATCCCCTCTTTCTTCTAATGACCATCGGTATTTTTACTCGAAGGTATATTTTTATTTGTCACATACTACGTTATTTGCTTGGAGCGTCTTGTATGATATCAGTTTTTGCTTGTTTTATTTTGTGTTTTAAGTCTTTATCCCTTCCTGGACACACCTATTTGATAGAGCCAAAATTATGTCATGACTTGTTAGAATTGCTCTCTTTGCTTCACTTATATTTTTATGAGCTATGGACTTGCTCTAGTGCTTCACTTATATCTTTTTGAGCACGGTGTGCTTTAGTATTTTGGAAGAAATGCTCTCTTGCTTCACCTAGATTTATTTGAGAGTTAGTAAAATTTTCAAGAAATTCTCTCTTGCTTCACTTAAATTAATTTGAGAGAAAGAAAGAAATATTATGCTCATGATCTTCACCTATATTTGTTTGAGCTTATGAAAAGCAACACATAAAAATTAGTCCCAAAGTGATAGATATCCAAGAAGGATATAATAAAACCTTTCACGAAGATCATTGGACAAAATAAACTTGATTCTTAGTAATAGTTTTGAGATATGATGATGTGATATGTGAGTTATGTTGATGAGTAATTATTCTTTAGTAAGAATATTGGTGTTAAGGTTTGTGATTCCCTATGCAAGCACGAAATTCAATAGTCATGCAATGAAATTATATCCTAACTTGTGGTGCATTATTTGGTGTTAATTATGCTTAATACTTGCTTATGCGATTATACATTTCTTGGTTGGTCGCTTCTCAATCTTTTGCTAGCCTTCATTTTGCACTAAGTATGATCTGTACTTGTGCATCCAAAATCCTTTAAACCAGTTTTGTCATGTGAGTCCACTATATCTACCTATATGCGGTATTCTTTTGCCGTTCTAAGCAAATTTGCATGTGCAATCTCTAATTTTCAAAATAAACTTCTCTTTTGTGTGTTCGTTTCGCTCATGGAGCAGTGAGGGGTGGCTAATATTTTGCATGCTAGATGTGTTATTCTCACAATGAATGTTTATTCACTTGTCATTGCACGAGAGTAAGGCAAAGGTATTAGGGATGCCCGGTCCCGAAATGAAAAATGAATTTACTTTATGTTGTCAAATAATAAATTCCTTGGAAAGTGTTGGTATGGAGGGCAATCGTGGATACGGCTAGCCATGGAAAGTGAAAGTATGGTTGAAAAAGGAATAAACTTTATTTTTTGTTTGGGAACCGCCTATGATATATCTAGCATGGAAAGTGTTGGGAACTCTAAGTCGTTTTCGTTGGTGGGATGGATACACCTCCAAAAATGTTTTTATCTCTAAGTTTTTGGCTTTGAGCTCTGGCACCTCTACAAATCCCTACCACCCTTTGCGATGGGCCTTTCTCTTACTTTATGCAATTTTTATTTTTGAATTTGAGTATCCATCTTCTCTTATAAAAGAACCAACTAGGAGGCAATATGATCGTACTTGAATATTTGGTGTAGCTAATATGCGAGTGTGTTTCATGAGTGGATCAATTGTTGAGCATGATGGGCTAGGGATAACTTATTTTAGCGTTGATATTTTGAAAGACATGGTTGCTTGTTGATATGCTTGAGTATTTAAATTATCATGTCAAAACTATACTATTGCTTTGAATCACATAAAAGTCCAAATATCAATGCTATAAAGAAAAGAATATGATATGACATGTTAGGCAGCATTCCACATAAAAAATTCCGTTCTTATCAATTCCCTACTCGAGGACGAGTAGGAGTTATGCTTGGGGATGCTGATACGTCTCCAACGTATCTATAATTTTTGATTGTTCCATGATGTTATATTATCAATCATGGATGTTTTATAATCATTTTACAGTCATTTTATATCATTTTTGGTACTAACCTATTGACATAGTGCCAAGTGCCAGTTGTTGTTTTCTGCATGTTTTTTACATCGCAGGACATCAGTATCAAACAGAGTCCAAACGCAATGAAACTTTATAGAGATTTTTTTTGGACCATGTAGGACCTTGAGAAGAGGTGTCTAGAGGGGGGGATTAGACACTAAGTACCAAAGTTGCAGTTTTTAAGTTACTTTGAAGTTTGAGTGGAGTTTAGGGACAAGTTTAACATTCACAACATATTGCAAGCAAGCATGCCAAGAGTATATGAGCAGTGGAAAATAAAGCATGCAACTTGCAAGAATGTAAAGGGAAGGGATTGGAGGATTCAAACGCAATTTGAAGACACGGATGTTTTTGGCGTGGTTCCGATAGGTGGTGCTATCGTACTTCCACGTTGGTGGAGACTTCAACCCACGAAGGGTAACGGTTGCGCGAGTCCACGGAGGGCTCCACCCACGAAGGGTACACGAAGAAGCAACCTTGTCTATCCCACCATGGTCGTCGCCCACGAAGGACTTGCCTCACTAGCGGTAGATCTTCACGAAGTAGGCGATCTCCTTGCCCTTACAAACTCCTTGGTTCAACTCCACAATCTTGTCAGAGGCTCCCAAGTGACGCCTAGCCAATCTAGGAGACACCACTCTCCAAGAAGTAACAAATGGTGTGTTGATGATGAACTCCTTTCTCTTGTGCTTCAAATGATAGTCTCCCCAAGACTCAACTCTCTCTCATAGGATTTGGATCTGGTGGAAAGAGGGTTTGAGTGGAAAGCAACTTGGGGAAGGCTAGAGATCAAGATTCATATGGTAGGAATGGAATATCTTGGCCTCAACACATGAGTAGGTGGTTCTCTCTCAGAAATAGGATGCTGGAAGTGTAGGTTCAGTCTGATGGCTCTCTCCACGAATGAAGAGGAGGTGGAGGGGTATATATAGCCTCCACACAAAATCTAACTGTTACACACAATTTACCAAACTCGGTGGGACCGAATAGTTAAACTCGGTCAGACCGATTTTGCAAATAGTGTGACCGTTAGGGTTTTTGGTGGGACCGAAATGCAACTCGGTGGGACCGATTCGGTTAGGGTTAGGGCATAACGTAATCTCGGTAGGACCGATTTTGGTAATAAGCTTTCCAGAGAGTTGGTCAGGAAAACTCGGTTTGACCGATTATCAAACTCGGTGGGACCGATTTTGATAATAAGTTAACCAGAGAGTTTGCATTGTAATCTCGGTAGTACCGATTGCTCAAACTCGGTGAGACCGATTTTGATAATGGACATACACAGAGAGATTACAATCCCATCTCGGTGAGACAGAGATCCCTATCGGTGAGACCGATTTGCCTAGGGTTTGTGGCAGTGGCTAAGACATCCAAACTCGGTGGCGCCGGATAGAAAGAATTAGTGGGGCCGAGTTTGACTTTAGGTTTAGGACACATGTGTGGAAGTGGGAAAGTAGTTGAGGGTATTGGAGCATATCACTAAGCACATGAAGCAAAAGGCTCATTAAGCAACACCTCATCCCTCCTTGATAGTATTGGCTTTTCCTATAGACTCAATGTGATCTTGGATCACTAAAATGGAAAAAGAAGAGTCTTGAGCTTGAAGCTTGAGCCAATCCTTTGTCCTTAGCATCTTGAAGGAGTTCCCACATCCTTTAGTCCATGCCACTCCAATGTTGAACTTATCTAAAACATACTAGATAAAAGTGTTAGTCCAACAAGAGATGTGTTGTCATTAATTACCAAAACCACCTAGGGAGCACTTGTGCTTTCAATATCCCCCTTTTTGGTAACTGATGGCAACATACATCAAAGCTTTAGATAAAGATATAAAGAATAGCAAGTAAAGCTTTGGAAAGACATGTAACAAGCATTGGCTCCCCCTACATGTATGCAATCATGTGAATATGAAATATAGGAGCATGTGATAGCATAACCATGATAGAGCAGGCAATGTGTTACATGTATCTTGGCTATATGCATCAGAGCAAAAAGTATTAAAGAGAATACCTTCATGCCCATGAGTCCTTCTTGCAAACAGTATGTTCATCAGCAAGAATTCCTCATACACATGATTGTGATGCATATACTTACCTTGTGGTCTTGAGTTGGCTTAGGATGGAATGAACCTGCGTAAACAAGGTTAGATAACACAGATATATCTACTAGCCAGAGCAAACAGAAGAAACCACAAGAATACCAAGATTGGGATGACATGTAGAGAGTGAGTACTGAGTACCACATTGGATTAGACATGTCCCCAAGAGTAAAGATATGCAATGAATTTAAATGATCTCTTTCCCTTAGATGTCTTGCTCCCCCTGAATCTAACATGGGATACTAGGAGAAGATAGGGAACAGAAAATCAGAGCTGAAAGAAAACAGAGCTAAAAGATATGAATGATGATCAGAACTAAAATTCAGAGCTAATGTATGCTAATGCAAAATTTAGCACAACAGATCATATGAACATGTCTCTCCCCTCAAGAAGACACGTGGACATCTCTCCTCTTGAAGATAAAGCATCTGGGAACCTTGAGAAATACTTTCTATTAGTATTCTCTCCCCCTGGAGATCTCTCTCTCCCCCTGAAGGATCTCTCTCTCCTTCTCTGATGTGATCTCTCTCTCTAAATGATAAGCTTTGATGTGATCTCTCTCTCCCCCTTTGACATCAATTTCCAAGAAGGGCTTGATAAAGATGTAATCTCTCTCCCCCTCTGGAATTTTTCGTGAATGGGTTTGATCCTTGAGTCACAACTTAAAGCAATGATAAAAATGTGATGCTTGTAGAGGACAAGATTCATTGAGTGGAGCTGGAACAGACGAAACACAGAATATGTGGCAAAGTGTTTTTCCTGTTATGAAATCAGTGGCACCAAGTTGTAGGCTTCGGTTGCACCAAAAGGATTCGGTTGGACCGAAAACAACAAATCGGTTGAACCGAGTTCATCGCAGAGAAAACACTTGTCACCTCAGCTCACTAGACTAGTAAGATCTCACAAAGATTTGCAAGGAATTAACTGAAAGATATGCAAGGAATTAGATGCTGAAAATGCAGAGAAAACAGAAAGAAATCTAGATGAAGTTTTTTTTTGAAAGGGGAAACACAAATGCATGAGTCAAATGCAAAAAATCAGAAAAGAACACAGGAGAACTTCATCTAGAGATGGTCGGCGACAAAGTCACCTATGTTAGAGTATATTGACTTAGGAGTCAAGTGATATCACTTGATCATAGGCCACACTCATCGTTTAAGCTCAAAATGGGGTTGCCATTTTTCGTTTAAGCATCTTGATGTATTCACATCTTGTCGAGTTGCTTTAACTCATGACTCGGAGTAAAGCTTCTCTAAGATGGAATAACATACCTTGGTTGGTGGTGTTGTCCATGTAGTTGAACTTGCGTGGGTTGCTCAAGGTTGATGTAGCTCATCAAGAATTTGGAGCACCACTTGGAATTTGAGTCCATCTACCTACATGGGTTAGTTCTTGCAAGGAAGAGCACTTGTATATCCAAAAATGACAATCATGAAACTCAACATAGAATTTGTCAAAGGATATGTTTGAATGGTTTCGTGCTTCCTTGTCTTCAACCACCTTGTGTAGAGACTTGGTGATGTAGAGAGTGCTCAAGATATGAGTAGGTTACAATCTCATGGAATTGATTCAACCAAGTACCTACATGGGTTAGATAACATGCAAGATACAAATATGTCCAAGACATAAGTTTTTCATCCTAAGAGAAATATCAAGGATTAGTCATAAGCTCATGTCTTGCATGTATCCAATGGAGTTTCTACTCCAAGTTTGAAGCATCAATGATGTTCAATTCACCTCTTAACCTGCAAAACACTTTCTCATCAAGAGGTTTAGTGAATATATCTGCTAATTGCTTTTCGGTGCGAACATGCTTAAGATCAATGTCACCCTTAGCAACATGATCTCGAATGAAATTATGACAAACTTCAATATGCTTAGTTCGAGAATGTTGCACAGGATTATGACCAATCTTGATAGCACTTTCATTATCACAAAGCAATGGAACATGTCTCACATATATCCCATAATCTTTAAGAGTTTGGGTCATCCAAAGTAATTGAGCACAACATGAACCAGCAGCAATATATTCAGCTTCGGCGGTGGATAAGGATACCGAGTTTTGTTTCTTGGAGGACCAAGAAAAAAGAGATCTACCAAGAAATTGACAAGTACCCAAAGTGGACTTTCTATCAACCTTGTCTCCGGCATAGTCCAAGTCGGAATAGCCAACAAGATCGAAAGAGGCCCTTTTAGGATACCAAATGCCAAAATTTGGTGTATGGATTAAGTATCTCACTATCCTTTTCACGGCCTTAAGATGACATTCTTTAGGGGTAGCTTGATATCGTGCACACATGCACACACTTAGCATAATATCGGGACGTGAAGCACATAGATATAACAATGAACCAATCATAGAGCGACAAACCTTTTGACCAACCGGTTCACCATCTTTGGTTAAGTCAAGATGTCCACTAGTAGGCATGGGTGTAGTCATACCTTTGCATTCTTGCATATTGAACTTCTTGAATAAGTCCTTGGTGTACTTTGTTTGCGAGACAAAAGTACCTTCCTTAGTTTGCTTGATTTGCAAACCAAGAAAGAATTTGAGTTCACTCATCATAGACATCTCAAACTTCTCCGACATTAGCTTCCCAAACTTTTCACTAAAATGAGGGTTAGTTGAACCAAATACAATATCATCAACATAAATTTGGCACACAAAGAGTTCATCATTGACCCTTTTAGTAAAAAGAGTAGAATCAATTTTCCCAATTTCAAAGCCTTTTTCAATAAGGAACTTGGTCAAGCATTTATACCATGCTCTAGGAGCTTGTTTAAGTCCATAAAGAGCTTTGTGAAGTTTGTAAACATGATTGGGTTTCTTAGGATTAACAAAGCCGGGAGGTTGTTTAACATAAAATTCCTCCTCTATTTCACCATTTAGAAAAGCACTTTTAATGTCCATTTGGTACAAGGTGATATCATGGTGATTAGCATAGGCAAGTAAGATGCGAATGGACTCAAGTCTAGCAACGGGGGCGTAAGTCTCACCATAGTCCATACCTTCGACTTGTGTGTAGCCTTGGGCTTATTTAGACGTGCTTTGTTGCGAACTACTTGTCCATCTTCATCTTGCTTGTTGCTGAAACACCCATTTGGTACCGATGATGTTGTGGTTGTTGTCGGGCTTCTCAACCAATGTCCAAACTTGGTTCCTCTCAAAGTTGTGTAGCTCTTCATGCATAGCATTTATCCAATCCAGATCTTCCAATGCTTGTCGGTGTACTAGAGTAGGGGTATCCTAGTATCCCGAACTCGTGCCTGAGCGATTCAGACACCAGCGGCAGGGGCTGCCTAGTGACCGCCAAGGTCCTCCGTGGTTCCTTTGGAGCCATTCAAGAACAAAGTATTTAAGCCAAGAAGACAAGACCCCGGCAAGAGGAGCTTGCCGGGAAGACCAATCAAGGCACGCAGAAGACAAGACCCCGGCAAGAGGAGCTTGCCGGGAAGGCTTGGTGAGCGACAAGCTTCCGGGCGCGACAAGGATTCAGCCGCGGCAAGGTGCTTGCCGCGGCAGGCAACCTCTCTTCATCTCCGCTCCAGCTCATCCACCAACGTGTCGCCATGGGGCCATTCCAGGCGTGCGTGTCAAGAGGCTGTGCAGCCAGCGGAGAGCAGCGGTAAGCGGCGCTGACAGGGGTGCCATCGTGGCGAGCGGTGGCGCCCCTGACGGTCCCTTTCTGCACTGTTTAGGAGACATGGACGAGCATTTACTGCCTTTGTCCCTTGCCGTCAGAGTTAGGTATAATACACTGTACAAAGTAGCTGTACCAACCGCAACTCATTTTTCCCATTTTTGCCCTTGTTTACGCTACACCACTGTGGTGACCCCTTGAGCCTATAAAAGGAGGCCCATGCATAACGAGAAAAGGTTCGGCTGGTTCGACTCATTCGAGACTAGAGACACTCAAGCTAGGTTTTGTAGCTCTCATTGCTCCCTAGCAAGAACACAAGATAATCGCACAAGCAGCGGTAGGAGTATTATCTCTCCGGAGAGCTCGGAAGCTGGGTAAACTGCTAGTGTGCATCGCCTCGATCTGCTCTTCGTGCAATCTCCGCCCCCCACCGAACCAAAAGGGACTCGGTCCGCCAGGTCCCATAGGTGTTCGTGGGTCACAATCAGCTTCCCCGACATCTTTGGCGCGCCAGGTAGGGGGTGCGTCGAGGCTGTGTGAACCTAATCCGGCGTTCACACGAGCAACATCTTCATCATCTTCATCAACATGCCACCGAAGAAGAAGGCTTCGGCGGCAGCAGAGCCGTCCGCGTCAAACCCACCACCACCAGAGCTGACGAGTGGTGGGGAAGACGCTGGTGGAGGAACGGGCGTCGTCAAGGGAGCCCACGACGCTGCCAAGTCCAAGGACAAGGCGGCGCAGACCTCGGCGTCCGGATACGTACCGCGTCCATCTCAGGAGGCGCGAGACCGACAGCGTCATGGTGCTCGCAGCGCCATACGTTCGTTGGGCCAAGATCAAGCTGGTGGATCCGGGACGCCAAGAGCAGCTCGCGCCAACAGTTGGTGTGAGCGGGGCACGGTCGCCTGGACGGGATACTGCTCCTTCTAATGTATTTAGAAGTTCGAGCACATCCCGCTCCTCGCACCGTTCGCCATTACCGCCCACCACTCAAGCAGAAGCTTTGGCGCGAGCTCAACTGCTCCTGGATTACACTCCGATGGCAGACAAGGTCGACGAATGGAGGGCCACCATTCAAAGTCTCATCGGCTTTGCCAACGGCGATGTTCCGCGGCAACCAAGCACGTCGCTGCCGCGGCGAGACGACAAGGCACGAGCCGGCGGCGACGAGACCTGTGGGGGTGCAACCACCATGCACTCTCCACCCCGAAGGCCAAGATCACCAGCTCGTCAGATCCACCTCGACAGCGACTCCACCGCGTCGTCGGATCCACGAGCTCGCCGTGATCAGCACCAAGTTCTTCAAGAACGGCAACAAGAAGACGCTCGAACCCGCATCGAGCGCCGAAGAGAAGCGCGACGTCAATCCGACCAGCGCGCCGGGCCCGCTGTCGACATGCAAGCGCCAGGGGAACCAGGTGACTTGCCGTACGCGGTAGGTTGCCCTGCGTTCACTCGTGAGCTGCGGCAAGTCCAGTGGCCCGACAAGAAAAATTTCAAGCCAGATGTGCCAGAGAAGTATGATGGCAGGACGCATCCATCGGAGTTCCTCAAAGATCTACACCATCGCGATGCAGGCTGCGGGGGACGAGACGACAAGATCCTCGCCAACTACTTCCCGCTGGTACTCAAGCCCAATGTTAGATCTTTGCTCATGCACTTGCCGGACAGTTCCATATCCTCTTGGGCAGATCTATGCCATCAGTTTGTCGGCGCCTTCACAGGCGTCCACAAACCTCATGGCCAAGAGAGTGACCTTCACCTGCTCGCCCAGAAGGAGGGAGAGTCCTTGCGCAAGTTCATCCAGAGATTCATCCGTGTGCACTACAACATCCCAGATGTCCACCCTGCCGCGGTGATCAGCGCGTTTCATCAAAACATGCGGAACCGCAGGATGAGGGAAGAGATGGCGATGTGCAAAGTCAAGGACGTCAGTAAGCTGTATGCCTTGGCTGACAAGTGTGCACGTGCTGAGGAGGGAAGAAGACTTCCAGGAGAGAATGCAGAAGCAGGATCTGATAGTGAGGAGACCGCCCCGGCAAAGAAGAGTCGGCGGGGAACAACCGAAGGAAGAAGAGCAAAGAGGTACTAGTTGTCGAGTAGTCCGGCAACGGTGGCGCCGCCAAGAAAGCCAAAGTTGGTGGCTCCGGTAAGGAGGTTGCCGCTGGCGCCGATCGCAAGCCTGTAATGGCCGCCGACAAGCAGTGACAGCTCAACAAACAGATCTTGCAAGATTCACCGCACCAAGGGCCACGACCTCCAGAGCTGCAAGAAGGTCGAGCAGCTTGTTGAACAGCGAAGGCTGAGTACGAGGGGCGAGACAAGGAGAAGGCCCAGAAGGTGCTTTGGGGCAGCTAGCAAGAAGCGACCCGGCCGGGGAGGACGCCGCGGCAAGGCCAAGCAGCGGCAAGGAGACAGACCTCCCCGCGGCCGCGACAAGGATGAAGACGACGATGATGATGAAGATATGGAAGACGATGAGGCTGACGAGCAGGAGTTTCAGAAAGCCACGGAGGTCCTCTGCGTTGACGGCGGTGCTTCTCTGCATACCTCACACCGCCAACTCAAGCAATGGATGAGGGAGGTTAATGCAGCAGAACCATCCGTAGAGTCGCGCAGGCCTTTGAAATGGTCCAGCACGCCTATCATCTTTGATATTGAGGACCACCCTGATCGCATAACTGCGGTCGGGTGCTTACCGATGTTGGTCTCACCAACTATCCGCAACCTCAAGGTCACCAAGATGCTAGTTGAAGGCGGGGCCGGCTTAAACCTGATCTCATCCGCAGTGCTCCAGAAGCTTCAGATCCCTGACAGCGAGCTCGAAGAGACTGGCACATTCCAATGAATCAACCCAGAAGGAGCAAGCCGAAGGGAAGATCACATGCCAAGAACATTTGGCAGCGAACTAAACTTCAGGACTGAGAGGGTCACGTTTGACGTCGCTGATTTTCCATTGCCTTACAATGGAATACTTGGCCGTCTAGCACTCGCCAAGTTCATGGCAGCCTCTCATTACGCATACAACCTGCTCAAGATGCCCGGCCCGATAAGTGTCATTTCTGTCCATGTCGACAAGAAGGATGCTCTTATCTGCGCCGACAAGATCTACCGGGAGGCAGCAGCTGCAACAGATAGCAAATCACTTGCTGCTGAAGCTCCCGGGGGGAAGAAGAAGACCAAGTCCGGCAAGAGCTCTGATGCCCACTCCGGCAAGCGCACCTCTTCGGAGTGCTGCGCTACCGTCGAGGACGCACCATCGAGCTCCATCGGCAAGTGCAAGAAGATGATGGCAGCTCCGCCGAAGACCAAGAAGGTGCCCGCCAAGGAGGACGGCACTGGTGGTACCTTCACCATCAGTGCCACTCTCGACCCTAAATAGGAAGGCGCGCTCGTTGCTTTCCTGCGGGCGAATGTCGACGTGTTTGCATGGCAACCATCTGACATCCCCGGTGTTCCCAGGAAAGTAATTGAGCATCACCTAGCTGTCTGTCCTCATACGCGGCCCGTCAAGCAAAAAGTCAGAAAATAGGCAGTGGAGCGCCAAGAATTCATAGCAGAAGAGATCAAGAAGTTGGAAGCAGCAGACCTTGTCAGAGGAGTGCTCCATCCCACGTGGTTGGCCAATCCGGTAGTTGTACAAAAGGCAAATGGGAAATGGAGACTCTGTATCGACTTCACAGATGTTAATAAAGCTTGTCCCAAAGACCCATTTCCCTTGCCGCGTATCGACCAGATTGTTGACTCCACGGCTGGATGTGATTTTCTTTCATTTCTTGATGCATATTCAGATATCATCGATCTTCATGGCGAAGAGGATGAGGAGAAAACCGCATTCATTACCCCATGTGGCACATACGCTTTATACGGATGCCTTTTGGGCTAAAGAATGCTGGTTCAACGCTTGCAAGAGTAGTCCATGACGCTTTTGAGCCGCAAATGCACAGTAAATGTAGAAGCTTACATGGATGACATAGTGGTCAAGAGCAAGGACAAAGCAACTCTGGTTCAAGATTTAGATGAGACCTTTGCAAATCTGCGCAAGATCAACCTCAAGCTCAACCCCGAGAAGTGCGTGTTGGAGTCCCTTCCGCAAGCTTCTCGGGTTCTTCGTGGTTCCACGGGAATTGTAGCCAATCCCGACAAGATCAAGGCCATTGAGCAGATTGAAGCACCAAAGCGCGTCAAGGATGTACGAAGACTTGCGGTTGCGTGGCTGCTCTCAGCGGTTTATCTCTAGGTCTGCTGAGCGCCTGCCATTTTTCAAGATTTTGAAAAGGCAGGTCCAATGAAATGGACTCCCGAGCGGAGGCTGCGCTGCAGGACTTAAAGAGGTACTGTCCTCTACTCCAATACTTGTCGCACCTAGGCCACAAGAGAAGTTGCTGCTATATATAGCGGCAACCAATCAAGTGGTTAGTGTTGCGTTAGTAGCGGAAAGGGAGGCGATGATGAGCCGACAACCAAGGCGAGATACATCCAGCGACAAGCGGGGGCTTCACCGACGAGCTCGGTCCCGACAAGGACGGATCTGCGCAGGATTGCGAGAAGATGCGAAAAAGGATGGTGCAGCGCCCAGTCTACTTTGTCGGTTCCCTTCTGCAGGGGCTAGGTCAAGGTACTCGTGTGCAGAAATTGCTTTTCGCCTCCTCATGGCCTCGAGAAAGCTGCGCCATTACTTCCAAGCACATGAGATCACAGTTGTCACTCGCTTTCATCAAGAGAATACTGCAAAATCCAGAAGTAACAGCAGGATTGTCGAGTGGGCACTGGAACTGTCAAGCTTTGGCCTCAAGTTCGAAAGCACTTCAACTATCCAAAGCAGAGCACTGGCAGAGTTCATAGCAGAATGGACGCCGACGCAAGATGAAGAAATTCCAGAGACGAGCATCCCCGTCAAGGAAGCAAGCAAGGAATGGTTGATGTACTTTGACGGTGCCTTTTCGCTGCAAGGCGCCGGTGCGGGCGTACTGCTTGTCGCGCCCACCGGAGAGCACCTCAAGTACATAGTCCAAATGCACTTTCCCAAGGAGCAAGCAACAAATAATACTACAGAGTATGAAGGTTTACTTGCCGGTCTCAGAATTGCAGTAGACCTTGGGATCAAGAAGCTCATTGTCAGGGGTGACTCGCAGCTTGTCGTCCGCCAAGTAAATAAAGATTATCAGAGTCCGTTGATGGAAGCCTACGTTGATGAAGTGAGAAATCTAGAAGAGCACTTTGACGGCCTACAAATGGAACATGTTCCAAGAGCTCAGAATGATATTGCTGATGGCTTTGTCAAAGTGCGCCAGACTCAAGTTACTCATGGAACCAGGGATTTTGTGCTCAAGCTGACTCAACCGATCGTAACGCCATCAACTGGACAGAACAAGAAGAGGAAGTTGATTTCAGGTGACTACTTCCCGCCGAGCTTCCGAAGCCGCCGCCGCCAAGGTCCCCAAGTTCAACACCAAAAGTCTTGAGGAGCGATCTGCTCAACAAACCCTGTGGTTTGTCTCGTTGAAGCGACGCCCCGACAATTTTGCTCGGCAAGCTTGCCGGGAACATCAAGCTCCGCCGAGCCACGTGTTCTTGCCGAGAAGCTGATATTCCGCAGCAGCAGATGTGCCTTTAGTCCTTGTTGTCGAGCCGCAAGCTCCAAAGATGGGCGCAGCAGATCGTCCATTTCCTTCGAGACAGAGAACTTCCGAAGAGCAAGAAGAAGCGGAGAGAGTAGCCCGGCAGTCAAGTATGTATCAGTTTGTCGACAACACGCTATACGTAAGAAGACTCAACGGTGTGAAATTGAAGTGTATTCACCGGGAAGATGGATGAAAGCTGTTGGCGAGATACACGGAGGCATATGTGGTCACCACATTGGCGCAGAGCACTTGCCGCAAAGCTTTTCGGCAAGGTTTCTTCCGCCGACAGCCTCCGTGATGCAACTGCACAAGTAACCAAGTGTGAAGCGTGCGGTTCCATTCCAAGCAAATACACCAGCCAGCTCAAGCTCTCTAGACGATCCCTTTATCCTCGCCATTTTCGGTCTGGGGCTCGACATCCTCGGCCCCTTTCCCGAAGTTGTCGGGGCTTTGAGTACTTGTACGTTGCAATCGACAAGTTCACAAAGTGGCCGGAAGTGGAAGCAGTGAGGAAGGTGACAGCACAGTCAGCAGTCAAGTTCTTCAGGTCAATTGTTTGCCGTTTTGGGATTCCTAACCGGATCATCACCGACAACGGCACATAGTTCACGAGCCGCACCTTCATGCAGTACGTCCAAGATCTTGGCGCCAAGGTCTGCTTCGCTTCTGTTGCTCACCCGAGAAGCAACGGTCAAGCGGAGAGGGCAAATGCTGAAGTGCTGCGAGGGCTCAAGACCAGAACTTTCGACAGGCTGCACAAGTGCGGAAGAAACTGGATTGAGGAGCTGCCGGTGGTTCTTTGGTCGATCAGGACGACGCCAAATCGAGCCACTGGCCAGACACCTTTCGCTCTAGTCTATGGAGCAGAGGCAGTTCTCCCACGGAACTCAGATACGGGTCACCTCGAGTACTCGCTATGATGAGTTTGAGCAAGAGCAGCTGCGACAAGATGACGCGCTGCTCCTTGAGGAGGATCGCCTTCAGCCGCTGACGAGCTGCTCGTTACCAAGAAGCTTTGCGCCGCTACCATAGCCGCAAAGTTAGTGCCAGAAGTTTCGAGGAAGGCGACCTTGTTCTTCGGCGCGTTCAATCCGCCAAGAATTCCAACAAGTTGACGCCGAAGTGGGAAGGCCCTTATCGGGTGAAACGAGTCACTAGGCCCGGCGCTGTCCGCCTTGAGACCAAAGATGGCATTCCGGTGAGCAACTCCTGGAACATTGAGCATCTTCGTAAGTTTTACCCATAGGGCGCGGTTGCCAGAACCTGTTCCGGCAACCACCTTTTGTACAAGTCTTGCCGATGTTGCATGTAATCCTTTGTACAAAGCCGGGCGCAGACCCCGTGCATCAGTAAAGCTCATGTGTTGCGCGCAAATTGTCAATTTCATGTTTTCATAATCAATTTGCATGTGTTATCTGACATTTTGTGCAGCATCCACACCTGGTAAGCAGTAACGAGCCACGAGGCTCCATAACTTTATTTTCTCTTCTTTCTTCTCAAAAGAAAGGAAGGTTCCTTCGCCCACAAGTTAGCCGGGGGGGAAGGAGAAGATAATGGTGTGGACCGCCAATCGTCGCTCGAGGAAGTTTCGCCTTACCGGGAAGCAAACGACAGAACAGCTAAGTTGCTAAAAGTTTGAGCAATCAGTTTTTTTAATTTTTAAGTTATATTCCTCGAACGATAGTACTTTGTATGGAAAACCTGTGCGCGGAGGAACCAACTCGTAGCTAGTCGCGCCCTTACTTTGTTTCGAGTCCGCTCAACAACTTAAGTGAGCTGCAACTAGTTGCGACAAGGTTGCTTGTCGGAGGCGGCACCGCCAGCAGACTGCTGATGTTCCGCACTCAGCGCATGCAAAGGTGCCACGCCGACAAGTTCCCTAAAAGCGTAGGGCACAAACATACAAAGGAAGGAATCAAGTAAAGGAAATAACATTGCAATCGTTGCCTAAGATAGAGTATATTACAAAATTAACTTGTCGCAGATCTAATAAATTCTTCTCCTAAACATGATCAATAGCGACAAAGGAAAGATAAATTTGGCAGCCTAGTCTACGTGGTCGCCATCGACCCTCTTGACCCCGCTCACCCTGTCCACAATGGGTGCGACAAGGGCCTTGAGCGCTTCAACGTCAGCAGTCGGCGGCAAGGACTTGAGGACGTTGGCAAAGCTAACGCCTGGATTGCGGAAGGCCACCTTCATCAGCACCTTCTGAAGAGCCCCTCCACAGATTTGGCGCGACTCATCGGCCAGCTGCTTCGGGATCTCCTCCCGGAGTCGCTGGAGAGCCGTCACCACGCCCTTGAGGAACAGGCTGAGCTTGGCGCTGGGTTGGAGGCGCTCGTCGGAGGAGTACTCGAGATCCACCATCCCCAGCTCCATCAGCTCCTTGTCGATGGCGGCTGCGATATTCACAAGACCTTCAGTCCAGAGCTCCACATTCTCCCTGAAGGTGCTCTGGGCGGCAGTAGAATTCGCCAACAGCTCCTCGTTGGCCTTGATCTTTTCCAGCAGACCCACCTCTCGCTCCTTGGCGCCGTCTAGCGTCTCCATCAGGGTGGTCAGCTTCAGCTCAAGATCCGCCTTGGAGTCATTGGCGGCATCGAGCTCTTTGATCCTTTCAGCGAGACGGCCCTGCAACTCACCAAGAGTGTAGGCGTCCTTCTCGCGCTCGTGCTTCAGCGCAGCGAGCTCCTCACCGCTCTTCTGAAGGTTGGCCTCCAATTGCGTCACCTTCATCTCCAACTCCTTCTTGGCGGCCTCGGCAGCTGCGGCAGCGTCCTTTGCTTCCTTGAGAGCTCCGCCAAGTGATTGCTCGCGCGCGGCAATCTCTTCCTCATAGCTGTCAAGGTTGATCTTCCGCTCGCCATTTCGCCTTCTTCGCAGATAGCTTCTCGCCGGCAAGTTTTGCTGCTCCTCGACCTCAGCCTTCTCAAGGATGAAGGCTGTGCGCTCTTCGGAGAGTTGCTCCTGCGCTTACGCTACATTCGAGAGCTTCTTGATTGGCGCCACGGAGCTCTTCTGCGCTTCTCCATGTCTGCTCCGCCCTCGACGATTTAGTGCTTCCGGGACTCCAGCTTAGCTTGTCGGGCGCGTAGAGCGACAAGAGCTTCTTCAGCAGCTGCTCCTCCTCGACTTCGCCATCGCTGCTGCTTACGCGTCAACCAGCGACAGCCCAGCGAGGCGAGCAGCTCTTCGTCAAGGTCTCTCCTCGACCGGCGCCACGAGCTCGACGCCCATGGGAGCTTGATGAAGACGCTGTCGCCGCCTTCGATAGGCGCCGGGCTGGGGCTCTTGAGCTCGATGCTGCATCGGTGGCGGAGGGATCGGCGATCGGTGTAGCGCCTGGCGCTCCTGCGGCCTCAGGGTCGCCAGTACGATCGCCAGACCCATCGCCAGCCTTTGCGGCGGCAGCCTTGGCGGCCTCCTCGCCGGCGGACCCATCGGCGCTGGCCTCTTCCTCCATGGTGGCGGCGTCGTCGGTGTTGCCGCGTGACCTCTCGCCGCGACCTCGGTCCCATCGGATCTGCGGCAGATGGATCTGACGATCAGAAAAAGAAAGAACAGTCAAGCAAATGTTCGAAAAGAAGAACAGAAGAAAAAAGAACCCAAGGGGAATTGGCATGCAAAAGGGTTACCTGCGATGGGATCTGTGGCCGCGGTCTCCACCACCGGAGGATCGCCGGCGCTGCCCCTTGTCGGAGAAACTTCCCTTATCGGAGAAGCCTCCCTTGCCGGAGAGCGCTCCCTTGCCGGAGAATTCTCCTTGGCGCGAATTGAAGCAGACGGAATTTCGGGAGCGACTTCCGGGCCCTCCTGATGAGGCTGCTCTGCTCCTACACAAATCAACAAGTCAGATATCAGTGAAGAAGGAGCACCCATGCACACCTAACCGTAAGAAATAAACCAAATACTTACGCTGGGGGCTGTGCTGGGGGCTGCTCTGAGGAAGGGTTGCCGGGTCCGGCAAGGGGTCTCAGACGCGCCTCCACCGCCACGGGGATCGCCTTCGATGACAACCACCGGGTCTTGGCTCTCGACGCTCTCTAAGCCAGCGTCTGAAAAGGAAAGAGTTCAGAATGAAGCAAGTCAGATACAAGACAAAGCAGCAAATTGAAAAATTACAAGTAACAGCGACGAGATCTTACTCTTCTTCTTCCTCGGAGCTGAGCGCGGAGAAGTCAAATTCCGGTCCGCCTCCGGTGCGACGAGCTGGAAGAGTAGGCTCCCTCGACGCTTGGCGGGTGCAGGGGCCGTGGTCCCGAAGGCCCGCTCCGTTCTTTGTGGCGACGTGAGGCGCTCCCGCGGCAACAGTGCTTGCCGCGGTGGAGCGCATCGCGCGGCGCGACGGCTGTTGGCCCGTCTGCCGCCCCGCCACTTCCCCGGTCTTGCGGAGGCGCCTTCTTGGTGGAGCTGTGGGCTCCTCCCGCGGCAAGCAACCTGAAGGTGAGGGGGAGGCGCCCCCGGCAAGCTCGTTCAGCTCAGCTTCAGGCTCGGCCTGCTCCTCCGCGCCGGCAAGCTCCTCTCGATCGGCAAGGCTTGCCGCTTCTGCTGCCTCCGCCTCCTCCACGGTGAACCCGAATTCACCAGCGGCAGCAGCTTCTGCCGCCTCCTCCAGCCTGGTGGCGATGCGATGTAGCTCGGCGTCGGTGGTGTCGCGTGTGAGCCACTTCTGCTCGTCGGGGCGGATCGGCACTTCTTCCAGGCTGTCGAAGAACTGCTGCACGACGTCATCGGTGGGCTCTTGCCAAGTTGGAACGATCCCATGGGAATCACACAACGGCATCATTGCACAGATGCGGTCGAGCGAAGAGTTGTTGCACAAAGGAACGACCCCCCTTGGCAACATGAACCACTCGGGGTGATCTGGGTCGTGCTTGAACAGCTCCAGCAGCATCGCATCCAGCTCCAAGACGGTGAAATTCCAGTTGAGGCCCGGGCGCAGCCTCATGATGTCCGCCGCATTTTGGAACTCCCAAGCAGGCCTCCTCCTCTCCTGCTAGGGAGCGATGCGGTGGCGAAGGAAATCTGCGCCAACGGCGCCTACAGTGAGTCCGGCATGCCTGAGGCGCAAGATCCGGGTCACAGCAATCTTCAACCTAGCATCCTCTGGCGCCAAGTTGCTCCAATCGCTGCCACAAGCACTATGGGAGTTTGGCGCTGGGCGTGAAGGGCTGCGGTTTTCCTCGATGATCCAACACCAATCGGCTCTCCACTCCTCCCACTTGCTGCGGAGCTCTCCTTCCAGATATGCTTCTTTCTTGCCGATCCTGGAGATCCAAGCAATCCCTCCGGCAAGTGGCTCTCCTCTCTCAACGCAGGGCATGAAGAAGTGGCGGAAGAGGGCTACATTTGGGTGGACTCCGACAAAGTTTTCACAAAGGTGTGCGAAAACCGCCATGGTCAGGACAGCATTGGGGTGAAATCAAGGAGGCGGCCCGTGAGGTGTTCATGATATCGCAAAAGAACTCAGAGAAGGCGGGCAGAGCCCGCAGAGAAGAAGAGCGCCAAGAAGGGTACCAGCGAAACCAACTCGATGTGGCGGCAGAGATTACCCTCGTCGCGGATGCGCCTGCGTCTCCATCGACCGAAGAGGTAGTACCCTCCCTCAGCTCCTTGGCCGAAATGGGGTCGAAGGTGGCCCGCTCCTTTCACAGCCATGAGCCGCTGCGCCTCGCCGACTTCACGCCCTTCCCTTGTCGGCTTCGGAGCCATGGTGGAGGTGGTGGAGGAGGCCAACGACGCTGATGGCGCTGGTGGCGATGGGGCGGAGCGCCGCTCTCTTCACTCGAGGAGGAGGGAGGAGCGACGGTGGTTTTGAGATGTGACAGCAATGGCGGGTCGGCGACCTGCCCCTGTTTCCCCTGCTTATAAGGAGGGAGAGGGGGAGGACGTTCCGCTTTTCCAATTAAAGAAAGCCCCCACGATCTCTCCCACGACGCCACATTCAGCGCGTGCTGTTCGTGGGGGACGTGGTGGGTCCGGGGCGAGTAACGGCGTGATCTAGGCCGCGGTGCCTGCAGATTGCTTTGGGCCTGGCCCAACAGCGCTCGGCACCGTGTGGCCCAGTTCGGGGCTCTGCCGGTGTACTAGAGTAGGGGTACCCTAGTATCCCGAACTTCGCACGGGGCAGTTGCAGACACCCAGCAGCGGGGCTGCCTAGTGACCGCCAAGGTCCTCCGTGGTTCCTTTGGAGCCATTCAAGAACAAAGTATTTAAGCCAAGAAGACAAGACCCGGCAAGAGGAGCTTGCGGAAGACCACTCAAGGCACGCAGAAGACAAGACCCGGCAAGAGGAGCTTGCCGGGAAGGCTTGGTGAGCGACAAGCTTCCGGCGCGACAAGGATTCAGCCGCGGCAAGGTGCTTTCCGCGGCAGGCAACCTCTCTTCATCTCCGCTCCAGCTCATCCACCAACGTGTCGCCATGGGACCATTCCAGCGCAGGTGTCAAGAGGCTGTGCAGCCAGCGGAGAGCAGCGATAAGCGGCGCCGACAGGGGTGCCATCGTGGCGGCGGTGGCGCCCGACGGTCCCTTTTCTCAGACTGTTTAGGCGACATGGACGAGCATTTATTGCCTTTGTCCCTTGCCGTCAGAGTTAGGTATAATACACTGTACAAAGTAGCTGTACCAACCGCAACTCATTTTCCCCATTTTTTCCCTTGTTTACGCTGCCACTGTGGTGACCCTTGAGCCTATAAAAGGAGGCCCATGCTAACGAGAAAAGGTTCGCTGGTTCGACTCATTCGAGACTAGAGACACTCAAGCTAGGTTTTGTAGCTCTCATTGCTCTCTAGCAAGAACACAAGATAATCGACAAGCAGCAGTAGGAGTATTATCTCTCGGAGAGCTCCGGCTGGGTAAACTGCTCGTGTGCATCGCCTCGATCTGCTCTTCGTGCAATCTCCGCCCCCCACCGAACCAAAAGGGACTCGGTCCGCCAGGTCCCATAGGTGTTCGTGGGTCACGATCAGCTTCCCCGACACCATTCCTTTCCTCCTGACATATATCCCCGAAGATTTTCCATAAGACCAAAATGTCTCATTGCATCATCAAGATCGAAGTCACTATCATCATCCTCATCATAGTATCCATGTTCAACATCATCATGTGGTGGATCAAATCCTAGAGAGGGTGATTCATTAGAATGAGTTCGACACATATCTTGCTTATGAATTCTTATAGCTTCGGAAATAATGTCACTAATAATACCAACATTTCCTTTGGCACGCATAAGGTTTGTAAGCTCAAATAGACGATCACCAGACATAGGATCACTAGTATTCATTTTGCTCAAAGCAATAGACTTACAGAGAATATCAATAAGATTTTTCAAAGAATAATCAGGAAATCGTTCCTCAAGAAATTTCCATATAGTGTGGGCACACTCAAAAGTAGGCAAGATTCTAATCAAGTTTCTAGGCAAGCCTCTAGTGATAAGATTAACAGTTCTAAGATTCCTAGTCATGTCAATAGCTTCGTCAAGGGTAGGATGCATAGGATCAACACAAGGTGCACAAGGACTAGCAATGTACTTATTAAAATGATATTGATTGAAAATAACAAGCATCTCATTTTTCCACGCACGAAAATACTCTCCATCAAGAATAGGCACTCTATGACTAAGAATCCCCAAAGTAGACTCATCCATCTTCCTCCAGTGGTGATTAAACCAAAGCAATGGAGACCAATGCTCTGATACCACTTGTAGGACCTTGAGAAGAGGTGTCTAGAGGGGGGGGGGATTAGACACTAAGTACCAAAGTTGCAGTTTTTAAGTTACTTTGAAGTTTGAGTGGAGTTTAGGGACAAGTTTAAGATTCACAACATATTGCAAGCAAGCATGCCAAGAGTATATGAGCAACGGAAAATAAAGCATGCAACTTGCAAGAATGTAAAGGGAAGGGATTGGAGGATTCAAACAAAATTTGAAGACACGGATGTTCTTGGTGTGGTTCCGATAGGTGGTGTTATCGTACTTCCACGTTGGTGGAGACTTCAACCCGCGAAGGGTAACGGTTGCGCGAGTCCACGGAGGGCTCCACCCACGAAGGGTCCACGAAGAAGCAACCTTGTCTATCCCACCATGGTCGTCACCCACGAAGGACTTGCCTCACTAGCGGTAGATCTTCACGAAGTAGGCGATCTCCTTGCCCTTACAACCTCCTTGGTTCAACTCCACAATCTTGTCTGAGGCTCCCAAGTGACACCTAGCCAATCTAGGAGACACCACTCTCCAAGAAGTAACAAATGGTGTGTTGATGATGAACTCCTTGCTCTTGTGCTTCAAATGATAGTCTCCCCAACACTCAACTCTCTCTCATAGGATTTGGATCTGGTGGAAAGAGGGTTTGAGTGGAAAGCAACTTGGGGAAGGCTAGAGATCAAGATTCATATGGTAGGAATGGAATATCTTGGCCTCAACACATGAGTAGGTGGTTCTCTCTTAGAAATAGGATGTTGGAAGTGTAGGTTCAGTCTGATGGCTCTCTCCACGAATGAAGAGGAGGTGGAGGGGTATATATAGCCTCCACACAAAATCTAACCGTTACACACAATTTACCAAACTCGGTGGGACCGAATAGTTAAACTTGGTCAGAACGATTTTGCAAATAATGTGACCGTTAGGGTTTTCGGTGGGACCGAAATGCAACTCGGTGGGACCGATTCGGTTAGGGTTAGGGCATAACGTAATCTCGGTAGGACCGATTACACAAACTCGGTGGGACCGATTTTGGTAATAAGCTTTCCAGAGAGTTGGTCAGGCAAACTTGGTTTGACCGATTATCAAACTCGGTGGGACAGATTTAGATAATAAGTTAACCAGAGAGTTTGCTTTGTAATATCGGTAGTACCGATTGCTCAAACTCGGTGAGACCGATTTTGATAATGGACATACACAGAGAGATTACAATCCCATCTCGGTGAGACCGAGATCCCTATCGGTGAGACCGATTTGCCTAGGGTTTGTGGCAGTGGCTAAGACATCCAAACTCGGTGGCGCCGGATAGAAAGAATCAGTGGGGCCGAGTTTGACTTTAGGTTTAGGACACATGTGTGGAAGTGGGAAAGTAGTTGAGGGTATTGGAGCATATCACTAAGCACATGAAGCAAAAGGCTCATTAAGCAACACCTCATCCCTCCTTGATAGTATTGGATTTTCCTATAGACTCAATGTGATCTTGGATCACTAAAATGGAAAAAGAAGAGTCTTGAGCTTGAAGCTTGAGCCAATCCTTTGTCCTTAGCATCTTGAAGGAGTTCCCACATCCTTTAGTCCATGCCACTCCAATGTTGAACTTATCTGAAACATACTAGATAAAAGTGTTAGTCCAACAAGAGATATGTTGTCATTAATTACCAAAACCACGTAGGGAGCACTTGTGCTTTCAGACCAGAAGGAACATAATGGGCCCTGGTTGCGCCTGGAGGTGCTCCGAGGAGAGCACAACCCACCAGGGCGCGCCAGGAGGCCCAGGCGCACCCTGGTGGGTTGTGCCCACCTCGGGTGCCCCCGGACTGCCTCTTTGTTCTATAAATACCCCAATATTCCCAAAACCCTAGGGGAGTCGACGAAATATTGATCCAGCCGCTGCAGAGTCCAGAACGACCAAATCCAATCTAGACACAATCTCGGATGGGGTTCACCACCTCCATTGGTGCCTCACCGATAATATGTGAGTAGTTCTTTGTAGACCTTCGTGTCCGTAGTTAATAGCTAGATGGCTTCCTCTCTCTCACTGAATTATCAATACAACGGTCTGTTAGAGATCCATAAGATGTAACTCTTTTGTGATGTGTTTGTTGGGATTGATCAACTTTGAGTTTATGATTAGATCTATCTTTTTATATCCATGAAAGTTATTTGAGTATCTTTTATGCATGATTGCTTATAGCCTCGTATTTCTTCTCTGATATTTGGGTTTTGTTTGGCCAATCTGATCTATTTATCTTGCAATGGGAAGAGGTGCTTTGTAGTGGGTTCGATCTTACGGTTCTTGATCCCAGTGACAGAAGGGGAACCGACACGTATGTAACGTTGCTACTAAGGATAAAACGATGGGGTCTATCTCTACATAGATAAATCTTGTCTACATCATGTCATCGTTCTTATTGCATTACTCCGTTTATCCATGAACTTAATACACTAGATGCATGCTAAATAGCGGTCGATGTGTGGAGGAATATTAGTAGATGCACGCAGGAGTCGGTCTACTAATCTTGGACGTGATGCCTATATAATGATCATTGCCTCAATATCTTCATGATTATTTGAAGTTATATCAATTGCTCAACAGTAATTTGTTCACCCACCATTTGCTATTTTTCTCGAGAGAAGCCACTAGTGAAACCTACGACCCCTGAGTCTCTATCTCATATACTGGCCTTTGCGATCTACTTTTCCTTTGCATTTAATTTTAGATCTTTTAAACCAAAAAATACAAAAATACCTTGCTGCAATTTATTCTTATTTGTTTTATTTGGCATTCGATCTATCAATCTACTACAATTTTACCTCATGTCCGTTTGCCTATCTTGAGGCACCGTACCCAGAAGGGATTGACAACCCCTTTAACACGTCGGGTTGCGAGGATTTGTTATCTGTGTGCAGGGGCTATTTACATTGTGTTGCTTGGTTCTCCTACTAGTTCGATAACCTTGGTTTCATCTCTGAGGGAAATACCCTACCGCCGATGTGCTGCATCATCCCTTCCTCTTTGGGGAAATACCGACGTAGCTTCAAGCGACATCAAGCACAACATTGCACAATATATAACATACTAGAAGATTAGACTATTAACCAAACCAAGCATGCTTGACAACTTGGAAATATAGCTATTGTATTTGTTTCTCATGTATTTTGAACAGATAAATTTGATTTGTTTCTCACATGGAAGACAATAAAAAATTGCACCCTGAAGAATTGAACATCACATTTGCATAATTCAACCAAAAAGTTAACTAAACACAACAACCAATTAACCAAATAGTTAATAAGTGAGCACCACATTGCACGACATATATTACATATACATTAGAGCAAAAGATTGCATGGTAAAAGTAGATAGGAAAATTCAATAGAATTTGTTAAGGAAAGGTGGGAGCAGCACATGCAACGGGTAAATGGAGCATGCTTAACCGACATATAAGCAAACTGAACATAGGTCCTTATAGTGAGCTAATAAGACAAGCTACTCCTGATTATCGAAGATATCGATGATGATTGGCTCCTTGGACATGGAAGAGGGTGATGCCTCCACATCGTGGGTGCCCTCGTCGTAGTGGTGAGTTGCCTGAGCCAGTCTAGGCACCAACCCACGGGCTCTCGAGTTGAGGTAAGCACAAGAACGCTGAGAAAACTCCTGATAGTCTTCATCGAAGGCACCGACGATGGCCTCAAGAAAACACCACGAACTGTCGTTTAAAGCAGCTAACCACGTTGCAGCGTCAGCACGCGAGGCATCGACAATGGCCTCGACGGTGAGGTTCTCCTCCAAGATCTAGAGGTTGGCACGACTGGCAGCCATCGTGACCTCATTCGCGCGTGCGGCCGTGATTTGCTTCACCGCTGCCAAATACTCATTGAGCTCCAGGCTATACTGCATGCACCATGGCTTAGGGTGGCGCTTATTTGGGGGAGGGGTCGGTGATTTGGGTAGAAGGTGTCGCGTCGGCAGTCGGGGCATGTGGATTACCTGCCTGGATCGACGAGGCCGAGTAGCGTGAAGGAGGTTCGCTGGCGAGGAGGCGGCGTTGCAAGCAAGGCGTGAAGGTTTCAACTTGGATAGGAAGGCGGAAAAGGGGGAAATTTGGATTTGGTAAGGGAAACGGCGGGGAGGCAGATATTTCTGCGGAAGCCGGAAAATTTGGATCGGTGCAGCAGAAAAACTAGCACACAAAGTGTCATTAGACACGGTCCCTTACAACACTGTGTACGATATGTGAACATCACAAACGATTCATATAACTTACCCCGTGTGTGATGAGTTTGAACGTGCAAATTTTGGTCCGAATATCCCTGGCTACAGTGGTCATCCATGCCATTGCATAATTTGGGTACACAAAGCCTAGAGCACACCCACACTTCTTAATCGAGCAGGTTCATTAATTAAATGGAGCTAGCTGACCTAAACATTAACCTAACAAATTAAATACCGGTGCTCTAAATTAAACAAAGAGTACTACTCCGACTGGCGCTCGTCGATCTCTGCTACCTCCTCCATGCCCAGCTCACGCTCGACGATCTCCTTGGTAAGGGGCTCCATGGCACCAATCGCACCACACTCGGTAAGCATCTCACCATCCGCGTCCGCCATTTCTTTGGAAAAGGCCACCACGAGCTGGGCGTGGGAGGACACGATCCGGGCTTGGACGGGCTCCTCCATGGCAAGGTATCCCGCGAGGGAACGGACGGCTTCTCAAACTCGGCGATTGCCAACTCTTCGGCCGTTGGTTGCTGACCATTGGCGGAGAAGCTTCATTCAATTTGTGCGGTGACCTCCACGAGCTGGGCATGGGCGGCCTCCATCAGGGCTAAGGTCGCCGCTGCGGAACGGATAGCTGTTGTGCCGCTCTCGCCAGTTGCTATCCCCTAGGCCGAATCTTGCTGCCACCACCTGAGAAGCAACAACGGCCGTTTGGGCTGCCTTGGCCGCAAGGTCACAGATTGCGGCCGCGCTCATGCACCTTGTTAGCACGCGCATGACGGCTGCGGCCGCGCTCTCGCCGGAGTGGGCAACCGAAGTTTCCCTCACGACGCGGGTCCACGTCCCCATCTTTCACCGACGTCAATTGAACAGTGAAATGCTATTTGGGGAGCGAGCCAGTGTGCTTGAGACGCCGGCTGGGACTGTAGCCGATGCACCTTCTCGTGTAAGCCATATGCGTACTATACTCCGATGGTGCTCCATGATATTTTGTGCTGCATCTCACACGATTGATGATAATAAACTGTGTGCGAGCTACTTGATTTTTTGTCTTGATTTGAATTATATAATGGGGTCATAGCGTCAAAGGAGGGTGTTTAAATTGCTAGAACTTTTATCTGCACTGAACATGCAACTATAGGTGTGCCATCAAAATAATTGGAGTTATTCAGGGTTCGTTTCGACATGTTTATACATTAACTTGGTTTTCTAGGCATTTCAGGAGCACAATTCAAAAATAAACTACATGCACATGCTCCGGTGCACCAAAATGGGTTGTAAAATCATATACGTGTCCATGGGTTGCATGCTTAGGCCCCATGCAAGAAATGGGAATGAATGTCAAATACCTTGCCACGGTCACTTGGCCGCAAACATTGAGATACATGGTTTTTAAATTCTAGTAAATCCAAAATTCGTTTGAAATTCATGAAACTTGGCATGCTATCATGGAACAGCATCAACATGGTGAGGTAAATTTTTTTGTTCCATTTGGGGCAGGTTTGGGTATAAGCTTCTCATATACCAGAGCTTCTGACAACAAGCCTCATGGTTCCGGTAGGGAATGTGCCTCCTTGGTGGATGAAACGATCTTCGTTGCCTCTTCCTGTTTTCAGTTTTTTTCCTAGTGGCAACATAGAGCCATAGGAGTGTCGTGTTAAAATCTGCAATTTCGGGGTTCGTTTGTACATTTTTATACATTAACTGAGTTTTCTAGGCATTTTATGTGTACAATTCAAATTTGAACTACATGCACATGCTCCAGTGCAGAAAAATGGTTGACATATCAAATGTGTGTCCTTGGGTGCATGCTTAGGTCCCATGCAAGAAATGGGAATGAATTTCAGACACCAGGGCACTGTTGATTGCCAGCAAAATGTTGAGATACTTTCTTTTAAATTCTAGTAAATCCAAAACTCGTCTGAAATTCATGAAACTTGGCATGCTATCATGGAATGGCACCCGACATGTTGAGGTATTTTTCATGTCCACTTTGAGAGAAGGCGCACTCGAATAATAGCCAACAAAGGCATTTTGAAACAAATAGCTGCCACTTTAACATCTCAAACGTTTTGTATAACTTAAATCGTGTGTGTTCTGTTAACCATTCACATGAAGCCACGCATCACTCTTTTAATGGCTAGGAGGTGTCGTGCGGACAGCTGCTTGACTGAACGGGAGGCGTGCGAGCACAGTCTGCTGTGTAGGCTGGTCGAGAGGCATGCACTGTCCTCCAATGCACACACTCACCAGGAAGTGGGCAAGTTGTATGCTACACAGACTCACTTGGAAGCAGGCCCTTTGACTTCCATGGCCGCCCTGCTCGCATCCTCTCCATTAATGGCACCCGAGTCGCTGTTTAATATGGGCGGCTGTACTATTCGCCTCCCATTCCCCTCCGCAGACCTCCACCAACACCATGGCGTAGAAGGATCATCTGCCACTAGTCTTCCAGTTTGGTGAAGTCGACTCCGAGCCAGACGAGATAGAAAATAAGGAGGAATGGGGCCTCATGGACATGGCCCTGAATGAGCTGGCCACGGCGGTTGCTGCCCCCGCGCCCATCCCAGGTCCCATCCCCGCGCCCGCGCCAGGGACCATCCCGTAGCATTGACGGGCTGGTCGCCAAGCACTATCGTAGAGCTGGAAGCCGCGGGTGTCAACGAGGTCTCTGTGGACCCGCGCGAGCTCGTGTACATGCCAGCGCCCGTGCCCATGCCCGTGCGCACCCCTGCACCCACCGCGGTGCCGGTCCTCATGTGTTTGCCTGCACCCACCGTGATCGTGCCCGTGTGCGCGCCCCCCTCAGTGACATGGGACGCCGTCGTCGACCGATACCTCGCAGCGGCGCGATTTGTCATCCTCCCGCGCCCCGCCCGTCGATCGCGCAACGACATGATGTTTGATTTCCAAGTGAAGAACACTTTGTGTTGCCTTGAAGACTTCAACAACGTCGTCCCGGAGGACGACAACGACAACGCTGGCACGTCACGCCGCCGCCTGAATTAGTTTTTTTGGGTTTAATATTGTATCTCGATCATACGAATATAAGTTTTGAGTGTGACTAAATGAAAGATATGGTTTGAATGAACTTGCCTTTTCTCTCTGAATGTACAAATTTATCAAACGATTTTCTTAAAAAAACGTCAATTGTTTTTAAATATAAAACACTCATCACAAACGTTTTTGATAGAACACCCATATGCAGACTGAAAGCTTCCCCAGGAAGCCAAGGGAAAATGTTATGAGTAGGATTTGTGCAGCTCTTGATCGCAAACGTATTAGATAGAACACACGTATGCAAACCGACAGCTTCCCCAATAAGCCAAGGGAAAATTTGCCGCGCGGGATTTGTGCATATCTTCAACACAAACGGTTCAGATTGAATAAGGTATGCAAAGCGAGACTTCGCCGCTAAGACAAGAGAAAATCTAGCACGCAGGATTTGTACATCCCTTCAATGCAAACGGGTTTTTCAGATGATTCGTGTGCAACCACGTTCAGACAATTTGACAGATTTGCATCTGTCATCTTGGGTATATTGCCAGTTGTCAAACTGGAATGATTGACATTTGTTGATCTAGTTAATTCCCCTGTAACCCTGCCATTTGTCAAAATATGCAGCTAAAAATCACTAGCACTATCTAATTTTGCAACTGAAATTCAGTAAGCATAGATTTCATTCATAGATTAAGTAGTCGTTCTTTATACAAAGAGTTCAACTTGACAGCTGAACCGACTAGACTTTTTTCCAATTGTTGCTAACCACGTACTAAAATAGCTAGTTCAACTATATATACTAGCCAATTTTAAGTACGTAGTACATTTCAACCACATCTATAGTCAGATGAACTGAAAAATAGCCCCTAAATACTACTACGGAGGGGCTGTGTACTACTTCCAGCAGCCTCTCCTCTGTCGAGCGCACTCAGTAAGAGGCAGAGGAGGAGGAGCCTACCGACGAGCTGGACAACTGCAATACGCTGCCTGCCGATGCAGCACCTTCAGTGACGCTCACCTCGAACGCCCTCTGCCGCTCCAGGCGACCCCTCTCAAAGTGGTGGGACTCCTCGTATATCTCCTGATTTCTTGCCTCCGCGTCGGCGTGTGCTGCGGCCACAACGGCGCTAAGGCTCTTTGCATGCTCGATGAGGCGCTCCTCCTCCTGCAGGAACTCGATCTAGCGTGCAAGGTTGCTGACGCACATGGGGACCTCCACCTCCGCCTCCCGCCTTCGGGCGGCGTTGGCACCTGGCTGGCTGCCATGGCGGTTGACGATGGGGTGGCAGCCATGACCACCACCTCTCTCCTACGGGCCATGGTGGTGGAGCGGGTGATGGCCACGGTGGCTGCCACTCGGTTGGCGGCCACGATGGCCAACTCCCGCCTTTGGGCAGTGGCGTCGGAGCGGACGATGGCCCTGGCTTTCGACGGTGGTGTGGCGGCCACAGTGGCAGACGGTGGGGTGGCGGCAACAGTGGCCGACAATAGCTACTGACGGGCAGCGGAGCGTGTGGTGGGTGTTTCGCGCACACCCAACTGGGACACCACGTGCACTACACTATGTCGGGGACTACGCCGCCGCCACATTTTAGCCTCCCAGCTGGAGCTGTCCTCCAAGGATTGTGGAGTGGCTGAGCGACAACGACGGACCAGTGCCATTGGCGATTGTGGGAGAAGCTGATGAGATAAGCTACAGGGAGGGTGGGCAAAATGCGACGCAGGACTCCCCGGCCATGAGGGTTTATATAGTAGCCTGTAAGCATTGGGATTTTGGGGGATTTCACCGAGTCGGAGGGGAAGCTTGCGCGGGAACCTGCGCGGTTGCGCGTGAACGGGCTCACCGACAATTTATTGGCGCCACTTCGAGCCACCGTTTGACCAAAAGAACACCCCCGCGCGCTACTCAAGCTTGCGCTCGAAGCCGTCTGCGGTAGCGGGGTGACAAGACGTGCGAGAGGAGGACGAAAGGACACGTACACATATAGTTAATAAAAAAATGTTTTCGATTTAATTACCTACTACCCTCGTCCTGGTTTATAAGTCTTCTTTATATTTTTGTGCCAAATTTTGTCTAGAGATTTAACTAATAAAATACGAATGCATGTCGCCAAAGATTATATCGTTGGATTCGTATTTGAACATAGTTTCCAATTATATAATTTTTACAACATGCATTAACATTTTGTTAATTAAATTTAAGGTCAAAATATGGCACAAAATATAAAGGGGACTAATAGACCAAGACGGAGGTAGTAGCACACGACCGCTCTCTACACAGCATCGCAGCTGCCGGTCGGCTTGCAGACGACCATTCTCTGCGTGTTCAAATGCTCTATGTGTGTGGTTGATCGCGGTTGAGGTGGCTGCAGCGCACTCTGCTTGTGTTATGCCCCGCGGGCTCTGCTCTCGCTTCCCTCTGGGCGCTCTGCCCTCGTCTCTCCATGTGTGCTGCCAGTGTTTGGGGTCGGCGCACAATCACGTACGTTCGTGCTGCCATTATGTATGCGGTTGCATCGGGTGCGGCGCTACGATGCAGTTACCCGCTGCAAAAACTGCCATGCGGACGCGCCGCGAGAATCTAGGCCGCCTGGCCCCCTTTTATTCCCGCGACCATTTACCTTCATCTCTTGTACAACATGACAAAACAAGAACACCCATGACGACACATACAAAGTGGACATCCAGCGGCTGCCGACGACAACGGGGGGCTGTTCACCATGCATCATGTAGTGGAAACCCACTTGAGGGGGAAGGCACTCTCGGTGGTGTACACGAACAAGTCGGTCTCGGTGGAGAGCTCCATCCAAACTATGAGAAGTTGCTTGCTGAGGACAAGTACCAAGTGGTCAGCTTCGACCTCGAGTTCACCAGCGGTCGTGTCGGGCACGATACCTACTAGAATCTTGTCAACATCCATGACCAGTAGAAGGTCTGGGGCAGCGATGACAACAAACGGAACTCCCTGGTTGACCTTGCCTCGGCCATCATCGACCCCTACTACATGAAGATGAAGGATGAAGCAAGAAGGACAAGAACGCATGCTAAAGTGTCTGGCATTAGAGACTTGATAAAGAACACGTCAAGTACGCGGCCAACGACACGTACACAAGCTACGAGATGTACAGGCGGATCATTGACATGAGGAAGTGTTTTCTTCCTGCCCTAGACAAGGGATCAAGCCACAGAGCAGTGGCGGGAGTGTCACAGGAAGTAGATGACTAGACGGTTGTTTCTCCTAGTTTAGAATGCACGCAATTGTTTATTGAGGTGTGTGCGAATTATCTGTATAGTCACTTATGTAATTGGATGTTTATTTTAGTTATATATATATATATATATATATATATATATATATTATTCTTCTATAAACATAGCAAATCACACGGCTTATTAGCAGCAAACATCTGTGTTATTATTGGTCTTCGCACACATTTCTGATTACGGACTTGTTTACCGCGTATCACACACATCTTGTTCAGTTGAACTATTTATGTTGTCTTTGCTCATCACAAAAAGTTCATCCGAGTGAACTGTATGTCGTATATCGCACAAACCCTCATTTGGCTGCCCGTTTCTGTTGTTCTGCTTCATCGAAACAGTCCTGCTGGAAGAACCGTTTGCCACGCATCGCTCATGCAACTCAAATTTGAATTGTGTATGTCACCACCATCGTAAACATTTTGTATCTTTTTTATGGTTTTATTACATCACTGTTTGTGATTAATGCATCGCACACAGTTTTGTTGAAGGGACTCTGATTGGACTGCCGCATTTGGACCAACCTGCAGTAGTGCTCTCTCATAATAATTACACGTACGATCATAATCAGATTCAACAATATGGCTATCATATAAAGTTTTATCTTCATGATCCACATGCATAAAAGTTTTATAATCTTCCAAGATAGTGGGAACAACATCAACTAAAGTCATGACCTCTCCAAACCCACTTTCATTAAAAAAATCATAAGATTGAACACTCTCCAAATATGTGGGGTTATTTTTTCCTAGAGTTGACACTCTTCCAAACCCACTTTCAACAATATTGCAAATATTATCATCGATATCATATTCATCATGAGTCTTAAATAAAATTTCAAGATCGTAAGAAGCATCACCCCCATCATGATCATTACAATGAGTTGTGGACATAACAAAATCATCAACCTAAACTTGGGGTTTTGCATATCATTAACACAATTGACATTAATAGAATTTATAGTAACGTCATTGCAATCATGCTTTTCTTTCAAGGAGATATCGTGAATCACTATATAAATTTCTTCTTTTAACACTTCATCACAATTTTCAGATTCACGAATTTCAAGCAGAACTTCATAAAGATAATCTAGTGCACTCAACTCACTAGCAATTGGTTCATTGTAATTGGATCCTTTAAAAAGATTAGCAAGTGGATGAGGATCCATATCAATAGATTTTTAGCAAGCAAAGAAGCAAGCAAATAGAGGGCACATGGCAACACAAACAAAAATAGCAAAAAAGCAAAAACGCAAACAAAAAATATTTTGGTATTTTTGTGAAAAACGTTTTAGAAGTGAGGGAGATGAAAACGAGAGGCAAATGGCAAATAAAGTAACTTCAAGGAGATGATATTGGTGATTGGGTACCTGATAGATGTTGATGGTGTCTCCCCGGCAATGGCGCCAGAAATTCTTCCTGATTGCTTGTATCTGCGTTGGTATTTACCCGAAGGGGAGAGGATGATGCAGCACATCAAAGGTAAGTATCTCCCTCACTTATGAAACCAAGGTAATCAAACCAATAGGAGAGCCAAGCAAAACTATGTAAACATCAACTGCACACAAATAACAAATACTTAAGAGGGGTTGTCAATCCCTCCTCGTATTTACATAGATAAAATTGTATGAGATTTGGTAAATAAATCTGAAAAAAATCAAAATCAAAATAAATAAAAAGTGCAGCAAGGTATTTTAAGGTTTTTAGAATAACAGATATGAAAATAATATGATAGGAAATAGACCCGGGCCCGTAGATTTCACTAGTGGCTTCTCTCAAGAAAATAGCATACGGTGGGTAAACAAATTATTGTTGGGCAATTGAAAGAAGAGCAAATAGTTATGACAATATCCTAGGAAATGATCATGTATGTAGGTATCATGTCCAAGATTAGTAGACCGACTCCTGCCTGTATCTACTACTATTACTCCACACATTGACCGCTATCCAGCATGCATCTAGTGTATTAAGTTCATGGAAAAATGGAGCAATGCAATAAGAACGATGACATGATGTAGACAAGATCTATTCAGGTAGGAATAGACCCCATCTTTTTATCCTTAATGGAAATGATGCATGCGTGTCATGTCTCCTTTTATCACTGAGAATAAGCACCACAAGATCGAACCCATCACAAAGCACCTCTTCCCATTGCAAGAAAAATCAATCTAGTTGGCCAAACCAAACCAAAGTTTCGGAGAAGAAATACAGGCTATAAAGATCATGCATAAAAGAGTTCATAGTAGACTCAAAAAATATTCATAGATAGAACTGATCATAAACTCGCAATTCATCGGATCCCAACAAACACACTGCAAAAATTCAATATATCAAATAGATCTCCAAGAACATAGAGGAGAACATTGTATTGAAGATCAAAGAGAGATAAGAAGCCATCTAGCTACTGCCTACGAACCCATAGGTCTGTGGTGAACTACTCACGCATCATCGAAGGAGCGCCAAAGAGGATGATGAACCCCTCGGTGATCGTTTCCCCCTCCGTCAAGGTGTCGGAAAAGGGCTCTGGATTGGATCTCGTGGTTCTGGAACTTGCGGCAGCTGGAATGGTGTTTCATCGACTCCCCTAGGGTTTCTGGATTATTTGAGTATTTATAGAGCTGAGAGGCGGTGGAAAAGATCACCGTGAGCCCCAAAAGGAACCAGGGCGCGCCTGGGGCCTCTGGTGCGCCCTGTTGTCTTGTGGGCCCCATGGGCCTCCTCTGGTACACCTTGTGGGCTCCCTGAGTCTCTTCTGGGAAAAAATCTCCAAAAAGTTTTGTTGCATGTGGACTTCGTTTGATATGGATATTCTGTGAAGTAAAAAACAAGCAAAAAGATAGCAACTTGCACTGGGCACTAGGTCAATAGGTTACTCCCAAAAAATGATATAAAGTTGCTACAAAATGAATGTAGAACATCTAAGATTGATGATATAACAACATGGAACTATAAAAAAAATTATAGATACGTTGGAGACGTATCACAATACACAAAGCCCGCCACTACTATACGCCCACCAGGGGCGGGCATCCGCCCGCCACTTATACCATTATAGAAGTGGCTGGAGGTCCGTGGAGGGTGGCCCTGGGCGCTTCGCCCTCCACTACCAACCTTTTTGCGCCCGCTACTGCTAGGCATTCCTGTAGTAGTGCTACTGCGTCAACTCGGGCGAGACAATTCAAAGGCAAGTGCAACACCCCCTCGAGAACGGGTATGTACGTGAGAGCCTAAGACCATGTGTCATTATGGTTATTGATACGTCCCAAACATATCTACTTTTCCAAACTCTTTTGCTCTTGTTTTGGACTCTAATTTGCAGGATTTGAATGGATCTAACTCGGACTGACGTTATTTTCAGTAGAACTGCCATGGTGTTGTTTTTGTGCAAAAATAGAAGTTCTCGGATTAAGATGAAAATTTTATGGAGAATGTTTTCAGAATATATAAAAAATACCGGCGAAGAGAAATACCAGAGGGGGGCCACCAGGGGGCACGCCTAGCAGGCTTGTGGGCCCATGGCAGCTCCCGCAACCCTAACTCCAACTCCATAAGTACCTATTCATCCAAAAAATATGGAGAAGGAATCATCGCGTTTTACGATACACAGCTGCCACCACCTCCTGTTCTTCATCGGGAGGGCTGATCTGGAGTCTGTTTGGGGCTCCGAGGAGAGGGATTCGACCCTGTCGTCATCATCAACTATTCTCCATCGCCAATTTCATGATGCTCAGCACCGGGAGTGAGTGCTTCCTTCGTAGGCTTGCTGGACGGTGATGGGTTGGATGAGATTTGTCATGTAATTGATTTAGTTTTTTTAGGACATGATCCCTAGTATCCACTATGTTCTGAGATTGATGTTGCTATGACTTTGCTATGCCTAATGCTTGTCACTAGGGCCCGAGTGCCATGATTCCAGATCTGAACCCTTTATGTTTTCATGAATATATTTGTGTTCTTGATCCGATCTTGCAAGTTGTATTCACCTGCTACATGTTATGATCCGCATACCCCAAGGTGACAGTAATTGGGATTCTTTCCGGTGATTACTGTAGTTTGATGAGTTCATGTGTTCACTATGTGCTAATGCTTTGTTCCAGTTCTCTATTAAAAGGAGGCTTTAATGTACCATAGATTTCCTTATGGACACCACTGCCACGGGAGGGTAGGACAAAAGATGTCATGCAAGTTCTTATTATAAGCACATATGATTGTGTACGGAATACATGCGTACATTACATTGATGAATTGGAGCTAGTTCTGTGTCACCTTAGGTTATGATTGTTATATGATGATTGTTATCCAACACAATGATCCATCACTGATCCAATGCCTACGACTTTCCCATATTGATCTTTGCTAAGTTACTTTCATTGTTGTTGCTATTACAATCATTGTAAAACTACTACTACTACTGTTACTGTTACTATTGCTACTGTTACCAATACTATAAAACTATCATACTACTATGCTACTGATCACTTTGCCACAGATATTTAGTTCTCCAGGTGTGCTTTAATTAACAACTCAACTACTAATACTTGCAAATATTCTTTGGCTACCCTTGTGTCAAATCAATAAATTTGGGTTGAATACTCAACCGACAAAAACAATTGCGATCCCCTATACTTGTGGCTTATCAAGACCTTTTTATAGTGCCGTTGCCGGGGAGCGTATATCTTGTTGGTTGAGTCACTTAGGATTTATATCTGTTGATCAGTATGAAGAATCTAAAATATGATAGACCAAGATCGTTTCCTCTAAGACGAGGGAGGTAAAGAACTGGCATCTAGCTCTTCACTTGATTCACCTTCTGTTTTGAGTAGGCTTGCGATACCACCACCTTCTATTAAGTCTGATACGTTGCGAGTAGTTGATGACACTACTTATGATACGAATGATGCTAGTACTCTGCTTAATGAAACTGTGCCACTAGGTGAATTTCTTGATGAACAACTTGCTCAAGCTAAAGAACTAGAAAATGCTTAAACTGATGAAATTTATTACTCACCTATTAGACCTAGCTCTCCTAGAATTGAGATTCCTAAGGTACCTAAGGGTTATGTTATGGATGGGGAGATAGCTAGAGAATTTCTTGCTTGTAATGATAGAGAAGATGTTAAGAAATTACTATGTAAGCTGAACGAAAAATCTATGATGGAGAAAATGAAATATAATCCTAAATTTTCTACTTCTCCAATCTTTGTTATTGATAAGGATTACGAATTCTCTGTCGATCCTGAGTTAATTACTTTGGTTGAATCTGATCCTTTTCATGGTTATGAAACTGAAACTTTTGTGGCACACCTTACTAAATTAAACGATATAGCCACCCTGTTTGCTCATGAGGAAAAACATCTACCACTATATTCTTAAGTTATTTCCTTTCACATTAAAGGGTGATGTTAAGAAATGGTTTAATACTCTTGGTCCTGGTTGTGTGTATAGTCACCAGCATATGGTATATCACTTCTCTGAAAAATATTTTCCTTCTCATAAGAAACAACCTGCCTTACAGTAAATATTTAACTCCGCGCAAATTGAAGAAGAGAATCTCCCTCAATCTTGGGGGAGGCTTCTCTAGTTACTTAATGCTTTGCCTGATCATCCTCTTAAGAAAAATAAAATACTTGATATCTTCTATAATGGCCTAACCTATGCTTCTAGGGAGTACCAGATGTTGGGAAACGTAGCATGCAATTTAAAAAATTTCCTACGCTCTCGCAAGATCTATCTAGGAGATGCATAGAAACGCGGGAAGATGTCGGCGTTCTGGGAACGGGGGTCCCCAGACTTGCCTGCTTGCGGCCCATGACATGACTCCACCATCGGCCCTGTACGACCCATCTTCACAAGCAAACACTCAAGATCCTCGCGAGGGGCCGAGCCTCGCGAGGCGGACGACACAAGACCTCCTCAGGGGTGGCCTCACTAGGCTGGCTCGCGAGGAGCAGAGAGATCAAGGCGAGGGGCACCTCGTGAGGTTCCCGTGACGTGAGCTATGACGACCAAGGCCAGGTGGGCGCCAGGTGGGCGCCAGCGGGCGCAGAGTACTGGTTTCCTCTTCGGTGTTAAAGGAGCAGGCGCATGCGAGGAGTCTTGAGGTGTCAGGCAAAGATTTCCATATTGGTGCAACGAGACCAGGACCTACAGGACGGCAGAATGGAGGTCATCGCAGAGCCCACGATGGCGTCACCACCAGAGCCTTTGGCAGGCGAAGACCACCTTTTGTCAGGATAGCTTGTACTAGCTGTCCCCCTTAAAATTGGCCGTTGTGGGATCCCTTCCCACCTAACCATTTGGGAAGAGGACCCGAGCCTCTATAAATAGGACTAGCCACCACAAAGGGGAGAGGATGATTCGGACCATCCTCACACATAACAGCTCACCGAGCTCAAGAACACCTCTCCTCAGGAGGTAGTTCTTCCCTTCTACTTGTTCATCCAAGCCTACTAGGCAATCCATCACACCACACTGGAGTAGGGTATTACACCACATCGGTGGCCCGAACCAGTATAAACTCTGGCGTCCCTTGTTCTTCGGGTTCGACGAGCTGAGCTTTGAGATTGCAATGAGAGCGTGAGCTAGGGGGAGAGAGATCTTCGTGCGCACCCCAGAGTTCGAACCTCAAGAGTTTTGCCACAACCCGTAATCCGACATTTGGCGCGCCAGGTAGGGGTGCGCTGAAGCTTTGCTTCCGCCGATCCACGCTCCACCGCGTCCATGGCAGACGCGCGTCGAGCCCACGCCGAGCGTCGGGCCACCCTCGCGGCCCGTGTCGCTCAAACAGCCCCTGTCGATGGGCCTCCCCGTCGTTCTCCGTCACCTGCCGCCAACGGCGCCGCTGGCCCGGCGAGAAACGAGCAGCAAGCGTCCTCGCTGCACCCCTCTGTGCGGTGGGACGGCCGCACCGCCACCCCGTCACTAACTCTGGCCGGCTCATCGTCTCATGCTCGTCGCACGCCCACGGACGCGCAGGCCGCGCTGCTCATGGCACGTGAGCTCCTGCGCTACTGCCCGGTCGACAACCTCTACGAGGACTGGTTGGACCACATCGCCGCGCTCATTAGTGCCGCTGGGGGCTCTCCCGCACCGTCCCTCTCCCTGCCTCGCCCTCCGCCAGCTGCGGGTGATGTAGCTCATGGAGCGCCTCCGCCACCTCCGCACCAAGACGGCGCCCTGGCACCAAGACGTGCGGCCCCTCGGCGCGACCCGCCACGTCGGGTGCCCGCGTATGAAGAAGGAAGCTGCCAAGAGGTTCTCCGACCAAGAGAAGACGCTCCCGTGCTCCCGGCGCCAACACGTCAAGACTGCATGCCGCCTGCGGCAGCGGTACGCGGGCACCAAGACCAAGCTCCTCCCCCGCGGCGGGCCCCGATGGCTATGAAAGGCTGCCATGCCTTCACCCCGGAGCTGCGTAGCATCGTTTGGCTAGGCAAGTTCAAGCCAGACCTGCCTCCACGCTACGACGGCACCCTCGACCCTGCGGAGTTCTTGCAGCTCTACGAGTTGAGCATCGAGGCGGCCAACGGCGATGAGAAAGTCATGGCAAACTAGTTTCCCATGGCTCTCAAAGATGGTGCTCGCTCGTGGCTCCTGAACCTGCCCCCAAGTTCGATCTCCTCCTGGGGTGAGATGCGCGACCGCTTCGTCGCCAACTTCCATGGCACTCGCGACCGCCGGCCAGGTGCGGGTGACCTATGCCGCATCAAGCAGCAGCCAGGGTAGACCCTGCAGAAGTACATCCAGCGCTTCAACAGTGTTCGCCTCAAGATTCCCAAGGTGACGGACGATTTCAGCATTCTCTAATGGCGTCCGCGACGTCAAGATGAAGGAGGAGCTCGCTATCCACGAGGAGCTATGCACGGCACTGGAGATGTTCAACATGGCGACTAAGTGTGCGAGGATTGAGGAGGGGCGCCTCACCCTCCTTGAACTCCCAGCTGCCGACCTAGAAGAGAAGAAAGCCAAGGCCAAGGACGTGAAGCGCAAGGGGGTAGCCGTGCTCGTGGCGGAGCCAAACATAAAGCGCGGCCGGGACTGATACGTCTCCAATGTATCTATAATTTTGGATTGTTCCATGCTATTATATTATCTATTTTGGATGTTTAATGGGCTTTATTATTCTCATTTATATTATTTTTGGGACTAACCTATTAACCGAAGGCCCAAAGCAAATTGCTGTTTTTTTTGCCTATTTCAGTGTTTCGCATAAAAGGAATATCAAACGCAATCCAAACGGAATGAAACCTTCATGATAATCTTTTTTGGAACAAACGCAGTCCAGGAGACTTGGAGTGGAAGTCAAACAAGCAACGAGGCAGCCACGAGGCAGGAGGGCGCGCCCAAGGGGGGTAGGCGCGCCCCCACCCTCGTGGGCCCCTCGTAGCTCCACTGACCTACTTCTTTTGCCTATATATACTCTTATACCCTGAAAACATCCAAGGTAGCCACGAAACCACTTTTCCACCGCCGCAACCTTCTGTACCCGTGTGATCCCATCTTGGGGCCTCTTCCGGCGATATGCTGGAGGGGGATTCGATCACGGAGGGCTTCTACATCAACACCATAGCCTCTCCGATGATGTGTGAGTAGTTTACCACAGACCTTCGGGTCCATAGTTATTAGCAGATGGCTTCTTCTATCTCTTTGGATCTCAATACAAAGTTCTCCTCGATCTTCTTGGACATCTATTCGATGTAATACTCTTTTGCGGTGTGTTTGCCGAGATCCGATGAATTGTGGGTTTATGAACTTGATTATCTATGAATATTATTTGGTTCTTCTCTGAATTCTTCTATGCATGATTTGACATCTTTGCAAGTCTCTTCGAATTATCGGTTTAGTTTAGCCTACTAGATTGATCTTTCTTGCAATGGCATAAGTGCTTAGCTTTGGGTTCAATCTTGCGGTGCTCGATCCCAGTGACAGAAAGGGAAATGACACGTATTTTATTGTTGCCATCGAGGATAAAAAGATGGGGTTTATATCATATTTCTTGAGTTTATCCCTCTATATCATGTCATCTTTCCTAATGTGTTACTCCGTTCTTATGAACTTAATACTCTATATGCGTGCTGGATAGCGGTCGATGTGTGGAGTAATAGTAGTAGATGCAGAATTGTTTCGGTCTACTTGACACGGACGTGATGCCTATATTCATGATCATTGCCTTAGATATCATCATAACTATGCACTTTTCTATCAATTGCTCGGCAGTAATTTGTTCACCCGCCATAATATATGCTATCTTGAGAGAAGCCACTAGTGAAACCTATGGCCCCCGGGTCTACTTTACGTCATATAAGTTTCCGATCTACAATTTTGGTTTACTATTTATTTTGCAATCTTTACTTTCCAATCTATACCACAAAAATACCAAAAATATTTATCTCATTATCTTTATCAGATCTCACTTTTGCAAGTGGCCGTGAAGGGATTGACAACCCCTTTATCACGTTGGTTGCAAGGTTTTTTATTGTCTGTGCAGGTACTAGGCGATTTGCTTGTAGTCTCCTACTGGATTGATACCTTGGTTCTCAAAAACTGAGGGAAATACTTACACTACTTTGCTGCATCACCCTTTCCTCTTCAAGGGAAAACTAACGCATGCTCAAGAGGTAGCAAGAATGATTTCTGGTGCCGTTGCCGGGGAGATCGACGCTCCAGTCAAGACATACCATGTACCCATCACAAACTCCTATCCATCGCATTACATTATTTGCCATTTGCCTCTTGTTTTCCTCTGCCCCACTTCACCCTTGCCGTTTTATTTGCCCTTTTTTTGTCCGCTTCTTTCCGCTTGCTTCTTCTGTGCTTGTGTGTTGGATTGATTGTTTGCCACAATGGCTCGAGACAATACTAAATTGTGTGACTTTTCCAATACCAACAACAATGATTTTATTAGCCTCCAATTTCTCCTATTACCGATGCAGAATCTTGTGAAATTAATGCTACCTTGTTGAATCTTGTCATGAAAGATCAATTTTCTAGCCTTCCTAGTGAAGATGCCGCTACCCATCTAAACAACTTTGTTGATTTGTGCGATATGCAAAACAAGAAAGATGTGGATAATGATATTGTTAAATTGAAGCTATTTCCGTTTTCTCTTAGATATCGTGCTAAAACTTGGTTCTCTTATTTTCCTAAAAATAGTATTGATTCATGGAATAAGTGCAAAGAAAGAACCGCTAGGATGCGTGCTAAAAAGGATTGCTTTGTGAAAGCATGTTCTTCTAGTTTTCATGATAATAATGATGAAGATCTAAAAGTGATTGATGTGTCTCCTATTAAAACTTTGTTTTCCAATATGAATCTTGATAAAGATGGGACTGGAGATGAGTCAACTTTAGTTAAAAGGCGTCCCAATGATTCGGAGTTTTTAGATCTTGATGCAAAGATTGGTAAAAGTGGGATTGAAGAGGTCAAAAATTTACATAGCAATGAACCCACTTTTTTGGATTTCAAGGAATTTAATTATGATAATTGTTCTTTGATAGATTGTATTTCCTTGTTGCAATCCGTGTTAAATTCTCCTTATGCTTTTACCAAACATATCGTTGATGCTTTAATGCAATCCTATGAAGAAAAGCTTGAATTAGAAGTTTCTATCCCTAGAAAACTTTATGATGAGTGGGAACCTACTATTAAAATTAAGATTAAAAATCATGAATGCTATGCTTTATGCGATTTGGGTGCTAGTGTTTCTACGATTCCAAAAACTTTGTGTGATGTGCTAGGTTTCCGTGAATTTGATGATTGTTCTTTAAATTTGCATCTCGCGAAATCCACCATTAAGAAACCTATGGGAAGGATTAATGATGTTCTTATTGTTGCAAATAGGAATTATGTGCCTGTAGATTTCATTGTTTTCGATATAGATTGCAATCTTACATGTCCTATTATTCTTGGTAGACATTTCCTTAGAACGATTGGTACAATTATTGATATGAAAGAAGAAATTATTGGATTCCAATTTCCATTAAGAAAAGGCATGGAACACTTTCCTAGGAAGAAAATTAAATTACCTTATGAATCTATTATGAGAGCCACTTATGGATTGCATACCAAAGATGACAATACCTAGATCTATTCTTGTTTTTATGCCTAGCTAGGGGCGTTAAACGATAGCGCTTGTTGCGAGGAAACCCAATTTTATTTTTGTTCCTTGCTTTTTGTTTCTGTTTAGTTATAAATAATTCATCTAGCTTCTGTTTAGATGTGGTTTTATCTTTTAATTAGTGTTTGTGCCAAGTAGAACCAATAGAATCTTCTTGGGTGAGAGTTGTTTGATCTTGCTGAAAAAGACAGAAACTTTGCGCTCACGAATATAATTTTTAAAATTCCCGAGAACATGATAAAATACCAATTCTTTTTGAAGTAGATCAACATACAAATTATCCAGGTTGTCCTTGTTTTTCATATTTTTGGAGTTCCAGAAGTATTCCAACAATTCAGATTGCTACAGACTGTTCTGTTTTTGACAGATTATGTTTTTCGTGTGTTGTTTGCTTATTTTGATGAATGTATGGCTAGTATCGGGGGGTATGAACCATAGAGAAGTTGGAATACAGTAGTTTTAACATCAATATAAAATAAATAATGAGTTCATTATAGTACCTTATGGTGGTGATTTGTTTTCTTACACTAACGGAGCTCATGAGATTTTCTGTTTGAGTTTTGTGTTGTGAAGTTTTCAAGTTTTTGGGTAAAGATTTGATGGATATGGAATAAGGAGTGGCAAGAGCCTAAGCTTGGGGATGCCCAAGGAACCCCAAGGTCAAATTCAAGGACAACCAAAAGCCTAAGCTTGGGGATGCCCCGGAAGGCATCCCCTCTTTCGTCTTCATCTATCGGTAACTTTACTCGAGGCTATATTTTTATTCACCGCATGATATGTGTTTTGTTTGGAGCGTCTTGTATGATTTGATTCTTTGATTTTTAGTTTACCACAATCATCCTTGTTGTACACACCTTTTGGGAGAGACACACATGAATCAGAATTTATTAGAATACTCTATGTGCTTCACTTATATCATTTGAGCTAGATAAATTTTGCTCTAGTGCTTCACTTATACCTTTTTAGAGCATGGTGGTGGTTTTATTTTATAGAAATTATTTATCTCTCATGCTTCACCTATATTATTTTGAAAGTCTTTTAGAACAGCATGGTAATTTTCTTTGGCTATAAAATTAGTCCTAATGATAGGCATCCAAGATGGGTATAATAAAAACTTTCATATAGAGTGCATTAAATACTATGATAAGTTTGATACTTGATAGTTGTTTTGAGATATAAAGGTGGTAATGTTAGAGTAATGCTAGTTGGGTAATTGTGAAATTGAGAAATACTTGTGTTGACGATTGCAAGTCCCGTAGCATGCACGTATGGTAAACGTTGTGTGACAAATTTGAAGCATCGGGTGTTCTTTGATTGCTTTCCTTATGAGTGGCGGTCGCGGACGAGCGATGGTCATGCGTGTAGTGCTTAGTTCTTATGACTTGTAGATTTTTGCAATAAGTATGTGAGTTCATTATGACTAATGTTGAGTCCATGGATTATACGCACTCTCACCCTTCCATCATTGTTAGCCTCTTCGGTACCATGCATTGCCCTTTCTCACCATGAGAGTTGGTGCAAACTTCGCCGGTGCATCCAAACCCCGTGATATGATACGCTCTATCACACATAAGCCTACTTATATCTTCCTCAAAACAACCACCATACCTACCTATTATGGCATTTCCATAGCCATTCCGAGATATATTGCCATGCGACTTTCCACGTTCTGTTTATTATGACACGCTCCATCATGTCATATTGCTTTGCATGATCATGTAGTTGGCATCGTATTTGTGGCAAAGCCACCTTCATAATTCTTTCATACATGTCGCTCTTGATTCATTGCATATCTCGGTACACCGCCGGAGGCATTCACACAGAGTCATATTTTGTTCTAAGTATTGAGTTGTAATTCTTGAGTTGTAAATAAATAGAAGTGTGATGATCTTCATTATTAGAGCATTGTCCCATGTGAGGAAAGGATGATGGAGACTATGATTCCCCCACAAGTAGGGATGAGACTCCGGACGAACAAAATAAAAAATAAAAAAGAGGCCAAAAAAGCCCAAATAAATAAAAATAAGGAGGCCAAAGAAGCCCAAATAAAAAAATGAGAGAAAAAGAGAGAAGGGACAATGTTACAATCCTTTTTCCACACTTGTGCTTCAAAATAGCACCATGATCTTCATGATAGAGAGTTTCTTATTTTGTCACTTTCATATAATAGTGGGAATTTTTCATTATAGAACTTGGCTTGTATATTCCAATGATGGGCTTCCTCAAAATGCCCTAGGTTTTCGTGAGCAAGCAAGTTGGATGCACACCCACTTAGTTTCTTTTGATGAGCTTTCATATATTTATAGCTCTAGTGCATCCGTTGCATGGCAATCCCTACTCCTCGCATTGACATCAATTGATGGGCATCTCCATAGCCCATTGATTAGTTGCGTCAATGTGAGACTTTCTCCTTTTTTGTCTTCTCACATAACCCCCATCATCATATGCTATTCCACCCATAGTGCTATGTCCATGGCTTGCGCTCATATATTGCATAAAAGTTGAAAGAGTTTGAAAATGCTAAGTATGAAACAATTGCTTGGCTTGTCATCGGGGTTGTGCATGATGGGAGCATTTTGTGTGCCAAAAATGAAGCATGGCCAAACAATATGATTTTGTAGGGATAAGCTTTATTTGGCTATGTTATTTTAATAAGACATAATTGCAAGGTTAGCATGCTTGAAGTATTACAATTTTTATGTCAATATTAAAACTTTGTCCAGAATCTTTTGGATCTAAACATTCATGCCAGAATAAAGAGAATTACATTGAAAATTATGTTAGGTGGCATTCCACATCAAAATTCTGTTTTTATCATTTACCTACTTGAGGACGAGCAGGAATTAAGCTTGGGGATGCTTGATACGTCTCCAACGTATCTATAATTTTTTATTGTTCCATGCTATTATATTATCTGTTTTGGATGTTTAATGGGATTTATTATGCTCTTTTATATTATTTCTGGGACTAACCTATTAACCGAAGGCCTAGTGCAAATTGCTGTTTTTTTTTGCCTATTTCAGTGTTTCGCAAAAAAGGAATATCAAACGGAACCCAAACGGAACGAAACTTTCACGAGGATCTTTTTTGGAACAAACGCAATCCAGGAGACTTGGAGTGAAAGTCAAGGAAGCAACAAGGCAGCCACGAGGCAGGAGGGCGCGCCCACGGGGGTAGGCGCGCCCCCACCCTCGTGGGCCCCTCGTAGCTCCACCTACCTACTTCTTTCGCCTATATATACTCTTATACCCTGAAAACATCCAAGGGAGCCACGAAACCAATTTTCCACCGCCGCAACCTTTTGTACCCGTGAGATCCCATCTTGGGGCCTCTTCCGGCGAACTGTCGGAGGGGGATTCGATCATGGAGGGCTTCTACATCAACACCAATAGCCTCTCCGATGATGCGTGAGTAGTTTACCACAGAACTTCGGGTCCATAGTTATTAGCTAGATGGCTTTCTCTCTCTTTGGATCTCAATACAAAATGTAATACTCTTTTGTGGTGTGTTAGCCGAGATCCGATGAATTGTGGGTTTATGAACTTGATTATCTATGAATATTATTTGGTTCTTCTCTGAATTCTTATATGCATGATTTGATATCTTTGCAAGTCTCTTCGAATTATCGGTTTAGTTTAGCCTACTAGATTGATCTTTCTTGCAATGGGAGAAGTGCTTAGCTTTGGGTTCAATCTTGCGGTGCTCGATCCTAGTGACAGAAAGGGAAACGACACGTATTGTATTTTTGCCATCAAGGATAAAAAGATGGGGTTTATATCATATTGCTTGAGTTTATCCCTCTACATCATGTCATCTTGCCTAATGCGTTACTCCACTCTTATGAACTAAATACTCTAGATGCATGCTGGATAGCGGTTGATGTGTGAAGTAATAGTAGTAGATGTAGAATTGTTTCGGTCTACTTGACACGGATGTGATGCCTATATTCATGATCATTGCCTTAGATATCATCATAACTATGCACTTTTCTATCAATTTCTCGGCAGCAATTTGTTCACCCACTGTAATATATGCTATCTTGAGAGAAGCCACTAGTGAAACCTATGGCCCCCGGGTCTACTTTACATCATATAAGTTTCCAATCTATAATTTTGGTTTACTATTTATTTTGCAATCTTTACTTTCCAATCTATACCACAAAAATACCAAAAAATATTTAAATTATTATCTTTATCAGATCTCACTTTTGCAAGTGGCCGTGAAGGGATTGACAACCCCTTTATCGCGTTGGTTGCAAGTTTCTTGATTGTTTGTGCATGTACTAGGCTATTTGCGTGTAGTCTCCTACTGGATTGATACCTTGGTTCTCAAAAACTGAGGGAAATACTTACGCTACTTTGCTGCATCACCCTTTCCTCTTCAAGGGAAAACCAACACATGCTCAAGAGGTAGCAGGGACCACCCCGAGTCATCCAAGAGCAGCCGTACATTCTGCACCTTCCACAACATACACAGCCACAACACCAATGACTGCCAAGAGCTCAGGGCCATTCGAGATGGACGCTTCGGTCGATGCCCCAAACGCAACGATCGGGGCTACGGCCGAGGAGGAGGACGAAGTGGAGGACGCTGGGATGACCAGGCACCCGTTAGGAGTGGCAGGACCAGCCTCGTGAGGGCGCCTGGAGGGACCAGCCTCGTGAGGACCGCCCCCAGGGCAATCCTTGCCTTCCTCCGTTGCCGCCTCCGCCAAGAAGGAACGACGACCACCATCAGGACGAGGGGGTGGGGGCTTCCAGGCGTAGCACGCTATCGCTTGCATCTTGGGCGGTGCTCAGGCCCCAGCTTCCCAGTGCATCTTCAAGCAGTTTGCTCGCGAGGTGAACGCAACCCTTCCTAGTCTCGAGGCCACGCGCCCGCTCAGGTGGTCCAAGTGCGCCTTCACCTTTAGCTCGTCGGACCAGCTCAAGTGCGCGGCCACTGCTAGCACCCTCCCGATGCTTTGCTCACCCGTCATCAGCAACGTCCAAGTCACCAAGACCCTCATCGACAGTGGTGCAGGGCTCAATGGCTTGTCCGTCGAGACGTCCGACAACCTCCAAGTGCCATACGATCAGCTACAGCCTACCAAGCCTTTCTCAGGAGTGACCGACGGCTCCATCACCCTGATAAGGCAGGTCCGCCTCCCCGTCACCTTTGGCCAGCATGACAACTACCGCACCGAGCTCATTGACTTTGATGTCGCCCACATCCGTCTGCCGTACAATGCCATCCTCGGGTATCCAGTGTTGGCCAAGTTCATGGCGGTGACCCACCATGGCTATAATGTCCTCAAGATGCCGGGGAGTGGCGGCATCGTCACGGTTCCGTGTGAAGAAAGAGATGCGGTGTGCTCCCTTGAGCGCGCCTTCCAAGCCGCAACAATCGAAGATCCCGACAACTGAGGCACCCTGTACCGTCCTGAGGCCATCCCCAAGAAGAAAAAGCAGCTACTCCACCTAGCGCCTCAGGGAAGCGGTGTCTCCAGTGGTACCACTTCAGGATCTGCGCCCGTAGCCAAGGCGCCTCCCTCCCTCACATAGGAAGGCGCGCCCGATGCCCTCCTTAGGTTGGGCTCGGGGGCTCTCTTCTAGAGGGCCTCAGACCTAGACAATGTCACGAGGGAGGCGCTCGGGCATCACGTGGACGCGTGCTTCGCTGCATGTTTCCCTCAAGATGGCACAAGGCGAGGAGTGCCAAGTGCTCAGGAGTTCATCACCCAGGCAATCCAGGAGCTTCAGGAAGCAGGGACCATACACGGCGACCGCTGCCCACCACCGGGTGCAGCCCCCATCCTAGCGAGGGCGGCGGGCTGCGCGTCTGCGTCGGTATTCCAGGGCTCAACAGGGCCGCATCTCAGGAGCGCTTATGGCCTTCGCGCGCTGGCCGGTGCGAGGGTCCACCTCACAGCTATGGTCGCATGCCGTTTGGCCTGCCGAACACGGCTGTCACCTACTAGCGTCATCTACGGAGCATCCTGGCGGCTCAGGAGGCCAGGCATCACGTAGTCCTGGCAGAGATGGTGATGGTCCTCAAGGAACCACCTGAGCCCCCAGAGCCTCCTAAGGCTCAGGGCCCTGGTGGCTCGTGAGGAGCGACCTCTCCAGCACGCACCTTCAGCTACCTCAACACCCCTTCAACAATGGAACCAGGTGACATTTTCTGGTTTACTCAGCTGGGAGCGCCCCTCGGGCTGCATCATTCCCATGTCGCACGGGCCTGCCCCCGTGACATGTATCTTTTTGCATATTTAGCTTACTCTATTGGGGGCGCCCCTCGGGCTGCATCATCCCCAGGCCGCTCGGGTCCGTCCCAGTGGCATGTATCGTTCTTGCATCCAACTAAGCTAGCTTGTCTCCTCACATAAGTTATTTATGGCTATCACCTGCTTATCTGGTACATCGATATCCCACCCGCGACCACCCTCGTCGCCGCGGAGCCATGCACCGGTCGTCTTCCCTTGGGATTCCTGGCATTAGTAGGCCTGGCACAGCGTCTGTGCTCGGGTCCGTTCCTGCAGCATTGATAAACCCAATGACTGAGCTTTTTCTGGCGGGCCCGCCCCGTTCACGTCACCTACTGGGGTCGTTGGTGCCTACCCTACTCATGGGATCGCCTCAGGAAATTCGTCCGACGCAGGTTACCTAACCATCTCGCAGGATCACTGAAGCTATCAAGATCCAAGACCAGGCGCAACCCGCCTTGAGGTAGGGCCTCGTGAGTCCCGCCCTGGCTCACGAGTGCCCAAACACACCTCTTCTAGCCCTGCCGTGCAAGCCACGTGTCAGGGCGGGGCTGTACACGCCCCGGGGGCTCCACTCAGAGGCAGCCCTCACCCACGCACCAGTGGAAGCACCATGCTCTGCGCTGGCAGTCGACACGGTCGAGGAGCAGCTATGCCCATGCAAGTGCGGAAGCCCTACGCTCCGCGCTGGTGATAAACAACTAAGGGCGGCCCCATGGCCGTACCAACCTCAGGGAGCCACCCGGCTCAGTGTCCAGCCTCACCGCAACTCTTTCCCCTCGGGAGAATCGCGCGAGAGGGATGGGCACGGGGGATACGCTCAGGCCCTGCCTAGTGTACGCCGCCCTGCCAGGTCCCTCGGACCTGGTCGTCGCGCACCACTCCCGAGCGGGACCTCGGCGAGGACAGGTATAAAGGTCTGTTTGAGCGTCAAGGGATATTCCTGAGCATCGTGATTCAGGAGCCTAACTGGCCACGTAGCCCTTCACCCCTTGGTCCGTCCTGGCGATCCGGACGGCCCAACGGCGGCTGGGGTATGCGCGGGGTCGGGCCTTGCCGACCTAGAACCCTAAGACCTACTTCAGCGGTTTTCTCTCGCAGGCTGTTTGCGCGTCAAGGGGGATTCCTTAGCATCGCGACTCAGGAGCCTAACTGGCCACATAGCCCCTCACCCCTTGGACCGTCCTGGTGCGGACGGCCCGACGGCAGCTGAGGTATGCGCGGGGTCGGGCTCTGCCGACGTAGAACACCAGGCAAGCGGGAAGGAAGTCGCGGAATCTCAAACAAATATTACAAAACATACTGTCTTCAAATACCAAACACAAGTTTAAACGCCTCCACGAGGCATGGTGCATGTTGCAGAGGCAAAGCAGGAAATGAGCCACCAGCAAGCCATCTCCTCATCCTTGGACGCCGCCGTCACTTGCAAGGGATGCCCCTTCGACGGCGATGTTTCCCTCACCTGTGTCGCCAACCATAGTCAAAGGTTTAGCAACACCACCAGTCGAGGGCGCAGGGTCGAAGGCGCGGAACTTCTTCAGCAAGGCCGCCACTCGGCTCTCCACGACTTCGGCAGCAGCTGCGCAACGCTCATCATCCACGTGCTCGAGCAGCTGGTCAAGGTCGGCGTCAGGATCGCGAAGATAGAGGTGGTTGAAGATGCGCATCAGTGCAGATGAGGAAAGCGCACGGGCTTTCCCCTCCATCAAGGGGCCGATCCTGTCGACAACATCCTCGAGCGCCGCGACAAGATGAGGGAGCAGCTGGGTGGGGCCCTCGGCATTTGTTGCCAGCGACTCCTCCAAACCCTTCTCATAAAGTGCCCATAGCGCCACGCGGGACCTCTCCTCAAGGGACGTGAAGGCCACGCGATCCTTAGCCAGGATCTTCACCTTGGCTTCCAGCTCGGCCTTCTCTGCCTTCATCTCCTGCTCCAGCTCCTCCAGCCGGCTGCACTCTACGGCCTGTGCCCTCGCCAACTGCTCCAGCTCGGCATTGTGACCTCTGACGGCGTCCTCTCGGGCCTTCATCATCTCCTCCTCCGCCTTGCGGTCTCGAGACTCGGACACGCGCTTGTTGCGCACGGTCTCCAGCTCAGCCTCCCGCGACCGCAGCGGTCCTGGGCGGCCCCGGCGTCCATCAGCGCCGCCTCGCGGGCAGCCGCGGTGTAACACCCATGATGCGGCTATATCTCCCACGTGTCAGGGCACGACTTGGAGGTATAACCGCATGGTGGTTTTGTCGCAAGAAGGGTCATCTTTACACAATCCCATGTAATGAACAACAATGGGATAAAGAGTTGGCTTACAATCGCCACTTCACACAATACAATAATTAAACATACTTCATTCAGAGTACACACATAGACCGACTACGGTCAAATCCAAATGAAAAGAACATAACCCCAAATGCTAGATCCCCGATCGTCCCAACTGGGCTCCACTACTGATCATCAGGAAATGAAACGTTGTAACGACCAAGTTCCTCGTCGAACTCCCACTTGAGTTCGGTAGCATTGCCTGCACTGGCATCATCGGCACATGCAACTGTTTTGGTAGTATCTGTGAGTCACGAGGACTCGGCAATCTCAAACCCGCGAGATCAAGACTATTTAAGCTTATGGGTAGGATAGGTTAATGAGGTGGAGCTGCAACAAGCACTAAGCATACATGGTGGCTAACATACGCAAATGAGAGCGAGAAGAGAAGCAACACAAATGGTCGTAAGCTACAAGTGATCAAGAAGTGATCCTGAAACTACTTACGCACAAGCATAACACAAGACCGTGTTCACTTCCCGGACTCCACCGAAAAGAGACCATCACGGCTACACATGTGGTTGATGCATTTTAATTAAGTCAAGTGTCAAGTTCTCTACAACCGGATATTAACAAATTCCCATCTGCCACATAACTGTGGGTACGGCTTTCGAAAGATAATACCCTGCAGGGGTGTCCCAACTTAGCCCATCACAAGCTCTCACGGTCAATGAAGGATATTCCTTCTCCCAGGAAGACCCGATCAGACTTGGAATCCCGGTTACAAGACATTTCGACAATGGTAAAACAAGACCAGCAAAGCCGCCTGAATGTGCCGACAAATCCTGATAGGAGCTGCACATATCTCGTTCTCAGGGCACATCGGATTGTCCAAACTTCCGGTAGGCGAGCCTAGAGTTGCCCCTGGTGGCCACCGGCGGTTGACAGGTTGGACTAACACTCTGGCGAGCACCGCCCGGGGTTAAAATAAAGATGACCCTTGAGTCTGCAGAACCCAAGGGAAAAAGGCTTAGGTGGCAAATGTTAAAACCAAGGTTGGGCCTTGCTTTGGAGTTTTATTCAAAGCGAACTGTCAAGGGGTTCCTATAACACCCAACCGCGTAAGGAACGCAAAATCAAGGAACATAACACCGGTATGACGGAAACTAGGGCGGCAAGAGTGGAACAAAACACCAGGCATAAGGTCGAGCCTTCCACCCTTTACCAAGTATATAGATGCATTAATTAAATAAGAGATATTGTGATATCCCAACATATCCATGTTCCAACATGGAACAAACTTCATCTTTACCTGCAACTAGCAATGCTATAAGAGGGGCTGAGCAAAGCAGTAACATAGCCAAACAACGGTTTGCTAGGAAAGGTGGGTTAGAGGCTTGACATGGCAATATGGGAGGCATGATATAGCAAGTGGTAGGTAGCGCGGCATAGCAATAGAGCGAACAACTAGCAAGCAAAGATAGAAGTGATTTCGAGGGTATGGTCATCTTGCCTGAGATCCCGCAAGGAAGAAGAACGAGTCCATGAAGAAGACAAACGGACGTAGTCGAACGAATCCTCACAACTCCGGAACGAAACTGAAGCTAACGAGAGAAGCAAACCGGAAAGGAGCAAGCAACATGGTAAAGGCACAAGCATAAACATGGCATGATGCACAACCAAGGTGTCACATCCCAGATAGACCATGCATTAGGGTGTGCATCATGTTTAAATTTCATCTGAATTTGAAATGGGGAAAGCAGGAAACCCCAGAACACCCCCCCCCTTTAAAATAACTAGGGTTTACTAAAATTTAATTCAATGAATCCGAAATGCCCTTCAAAATGCTCATCCTCTTTGTTTGGGTTTAAGATCCATGTCAAAGAAGGTGGGACATTTTCTAGGTCACCCAAGGGTTCTAAATTTAATTCACAAAATTCTGAAAAGAGCATTTTAAATTTATGAAAAATATTTTAAGTGTTAAAAAATTGTTAAACTAAAATGTTTCATGTTGGGAATATTCCAACTAGTGACCAGGAGCATTTTGGTAATTTTTGAAAAGGTTTTGATATTTCTAAAAACCCTAAACAGAGTTGCATAAATAGAAAAACGTTTAAAAATGAAAAACCTTACACATCGCCACTCGGCCCACCTGCCCGCCCAGCCCAAGAGCCGGCTGGCCAATTAGCTGCTTGGCTTGACAGCAGCAGGCTAATGCCGGCCGGCGTCTTGTGAGGCGCCACGCAGCTGGCGCCGCCACCTGCGCCCTCGCCGCCTCGCCGACCGGGGCGACCCACACGTCGTCCCCGAACCCCCAGACGTCTCACTTCCCCGCCTCTCTCTCGCTCGCTCTCGACCTGGCCGACGCCATCGCCGACACGCCACCGTCGCCGCCGTGCTCCCCGCCGTCCACGCACCTCACCGCCATGTCTGGCCGCTCCGCCGCACCCAGTTACCCCTAGCCAGCTAGTTCCTCTCGCTCCAAGACCCCCCGAGACCACTACTCCGACCTCGACCGAGTCCAAGGCCGCCGGAGATCCCCATCATCGCCGCCGACGCATCAGTCCACCCCCGACCCCGACGAAGCTTCCTGCAGGTTCACTACGAACCTAGCTACCCCCCTATCCTCTCCGTTCTCTCCTTCTTGCACCACAGCGAGCACCCGACGATCGCCTGAACCCACCGCCGCGGCGCTCGTCGCCGACGAGCCTCCGGTCACCCTTTGGCCGCACCACTATGTCCATCACACTCACCACTCTCCAACGAGGCTAACTGCACTCCCGCGCCTCGCCGAGGCCGCTAACCCCTAAACCGTCGGTGGCCGAGCCTCAGTCGCCGCCTCGACTCGTCGCCGGGCGCCCACTCCGCCACCCCAACCCAATTGACCCCACCTGCACACCGGCTCACCTCTAGCTACTCAGATGCTCCCGCGCTCCATTTGGAGCCCGAAAGTGCAAATGCACTTGCTCACGCGCTCTCTGCCTCGCGCGGCGGCTAGACGCCGTGAGTTGACCTCACCAGGCCCTGTTGACCCTCTGGGTCGATGACAGGTGGACCCCTCCAGCTAACCTAATTAGGATTAGTTTTAATTAAAACTAATTTGCTAAACTAACCTGACATGCGGGTCCCACAGGTCAGTTTGACCTGGACGACCCCCGTTGACCCTCTGACGTCATGTCGACCTCATGCTTGACGATTAATTCAAATTCTGGAATTATTTTTATATACTAAAATCCGAAATATAATTCAAATTTCAAATGCTTATAACTTTTATTCTATAACTCCAAATGCAAAGATTTATATATGAAAATTTATCAGAAAAATACACTCTATCCATTGGTACAGGTTTCATGCATGTTAAAACAAGTTAACTATGCTGAATAACCAGATTAAGATTTTGCACCATTAGGACTAACTCACATGATCTATCATTTGAACCTTTGGTTCAAATGAGATCATCCCCTGTCCATCCAACTTGCATTAGGCCAACACACATTCATCTTGCCATGTCATAGCATGCATCATATTGTTGCATATTGGTTGTATGTTTATTTTGGTGTGTTTTCATGATAGGTTCTGCCCCCGAAGATAACCTCGATAACCCATCTGAAGGGCAGTTCTCTACCCCAGTTCCATCAGGCAAGCAATTCATTGAACATTCCGATACAAACCCATGTTCTCGCTTCTGCTCTCATTTTACTGCATTAAGACAACGCGATTCAACTGTTATGTGTGCTGCGGTAGTTGAACCCACTTCCTTTGCATGACTGTCATTGCCACAAAATTAGATGAAACCCACTAGTATGTGTAGGAGTTGGTTGAGCCATGTTTGTGATTCCTACCATGCTATGCTTGCTATGCTTAGAGTTGTGTCAGTCCGCTCATCGGGGTGATGAACTGGAGTGAAAGGTTGTGTTGGTTCGAGAGTGTAAGTGTTGAACACGATTTGGTAAAGGTATCGATGAGAGGCCATGTAGGAGTACATGGTGGGTTGTTTCATTGAAGCCGAACTTAAGAACTGAGATCTGTGTTTGTGATCCATGAACTAGCTACTACCACACATTGGGATCCTTAATTGACCCTCTCGGCTTCTTAACCACCCCTGCTCATAGTCCGGAGTTGCAAGTAGTTTCGTGTTTGTAGTATGTCAGGGGCACGCAACGCTGACCCTAGGGGTGGGTTGTGTTGCGGTAGGCACCGTGGCCCGTGTACCGAAAGTGCCCGTTTGGTATCTCGGGAACCCTGCACACATCGTTCGGGCTGTATGGGAAACCTCGGCGGACTCCTGCGGATGGAACCCGAATAGGCGATAACCTGGACTAGGGACTTGAGTGTTTAGGTAGGCTGTGGCCGACACCCACGCTGGGCTTCCGCTGAAGGTTGCCGAGTACATGTCGTGTAAACGATTTATAAGTGGTGAGCGTGTGTGAAGAAGTATACCCTGCGCAGGTTAAATATGATCTATTGAATAGCCGTGTCCACGGAGAAGGACTTCGGGTTACCTATATCAGTTCATAGACAAGTAAATGGATACTACTAAAAGCCTCAAGATAAGTGTGAGTATCGTGGATGGCCCTCTCGGGGATGACGAGAGAGGATCCACGGTGGAGTATTGTGATGGTGGATAGTGGACTCGTGTACGACAAATGCTTTACAAAGTGTGTCACGAGGGATAGCTTAGCCAAGAGTCAAAGCTGGCTTGCTGCATTTAACTCCACTTCCTTCTTTGAGAATGTGCATGTATGATAGGATTCTGTGGTAAGACTTGCTGAGTACTTTTGTACTCATGTTTGCCTAATCGATATTTTTCAGAGGACTATACCACCCCCTCCGACGGATTCTATGTAGATGTTGACTTGACGAGTAAGCTAGCCACCTGTGTGGCGATCTAAGACTTGTGAAGGGCCATTGTAGATAGAAAGGCTCCAACAAGCTTTCTTTCTTTCTAGAGTCCTGTACCTGCACTACTTTGCTTCCGCTTGTGCTTGTATGATTGTGTGACTTGAGTGTTGGGTCATGTGACCCCTACCTGTATGAATATGTTATGTATGGCTCCTCGGAGCCTCTTAAATAAAGTACTTGAGTTGTAGAGTTTTGTTGTGATGCCTTGTTGTATTTACTCATATCGGGCATATTATGTGTATGATTGAAATGCTTGGTATGAGTGGGATCCGACAATCTAGTTGTTTATCCTTGGCAGCCTCTCATATGGGGAAATGTAAGTCTTGTGCTTCGAGCGATAGTAGTCCGCTACAGCCGGTTCACGAGTCCTGCTAGCCCAAAGACTACCGCTTGGACGCTTGATCGGCGGCATGTGATTCATTTCGTTCCTATGTCTCGTTCTTCGGGAAATGTCACGCGGTGATACTTGGAGTCCTGCCTAGCCTGCTACAGCCGGGATACCGGAGTCCTGTTAGCCAGTGCTACAGCCCAAGTTCATACGCTGATGACCGACATGCTCGAGGTGTTTCATGTATGCCTGTCCCCATAGGTTAGTGCCGCTTTGGGTTCACGACTAGCCATGTCGGCCCGGTTCTTTGTCATGTGGATGCTAGCGACACTATCATATACGTGAGCCAAAAGACGCAAACGGTCCCGGCCATGGTAAGGCGACACCGTGGGAATACCGTGCGTGAGGCCGCAAAGTGATATGAGGTGTTACCAGCTAGGTCGATGTGACTTGAATCGGGGTCCGACAGCGTTGGCATCGAGCAGGGCTGCTGTAGGTCCGCTAAGCCAAACTGGTCAAGTTGAGTCTAGAAATGCTTTAGTTATATGTAGGGAATTGATTGTGGGAGGGAACGTAAGGCTCTTTTTACTCCTTTACCTTATGCCCTCTGATCTGAGTCATCCTCTTCTCATTCAACGTGGGTTTAGGACTAGGCTCTCTTCTCTCCATCAGGTTCACGTGTTACTATCCGTAGTACCTTGTAGGATTGTTGGTTACCTCCCGATTCGGTGTTACTAAATTTTAGTATGCTATTACCTGAACCAGAACCTTGATATGATGTTGTTGAGTGGTTTTGCAAATCTGATTTTGAATGTCTCAAATCTGATTTGAGCATTTACAGATGTTATGCTACCCGATTTTCCCTAGGAATTCTAATGCCTTTGCATTATGGCTGTGCTTTCAGATGGCCACCGCTCCCGTAACCAAGTGGTTCGCTTTGACTCGCTGCATCGATGTGTGCGGTCACACGGCCATGTTGGTTAGGGTGATGATTGAGGCTGGTTATCGATGGTATCCTGAATATACCGCCGAGGAGCAGTTCAGGATTTCAATCAAAGTCAATACCTATGCACGGTCCGGATTTATCCATTCTATCCCGAGCTACTTGAGCCACTTCACTTTGTTCTTATGGGCTCGAATCACTATTGGAATGTCTGCACAAGATGCAGCCTATTCCATGATGACTATTATTCGAGCCAGACTGCTTTGTCGAGCAACACCGATTTCGCTATATGCCAAGATCCTTCCCGGGCGCATGGCTACCTTCGAGGCTGTCTGCAAAGGATGCAACCCATGAGGACTCACCTCCGCACTCCACTCTTGAGTTGTTGGAGGACAAGGACCGTGAGAACCGGGCTTTGCGTATGGAGCTGTATAATGCCCGCTCCACCACTGGGCTACCCCGACTAGGTTTGCACCGCCGTGCAAGCGGATGTATGGACATGAGAGATTTGTACCTGTAAGGGCGAGTCTGCGGACTTCATGGAGTGGCGTGAAGTTGGAGGCATCACCTCCTCGTGGGCCTCTTCGCCACCCTTTGTGGGTCCACGACCACATCCGAGTCCTTATGGTCCACAGTGCTCCACAGATTGTCTGCATTCTGCACGACCATGTTCCACTTCAGTGTCAGGTGGTGATTTCTATGAGGATTACTATGGAGCTGCCTCGAGATAGTAGTAGTATTGCTAGTATGGTACTAGTTGTGTTTCCACCGCCCCGCGTGACTCGTGGAATACGACTTAGTGTGTATCATTCCTAAGTGTAGAAAATAATGTATAGGAGTTGGAATGCTTCCGATGAGATGTAACGCCTTTCCTTATAGTTGTACTCCGTCAGGCTTGTACTAAACTATGAATGGTGTGTATGACCGTTGGTATATATATATATGGCAGTTTATATTACCATGTCATACGGATGAACATCTTTGCATTCCATACTGTCCATTACCTTCCGCACTTCCTTGTTAAATTCTGCCATCCTGGTTTAAACCTTTGTTTTGTCTCCCAGGATGGTCAACACTCGGAATTCTCCTGCTGTTCCAGAGCAGGGAGAGGCCAGTGCAGCCAGAAATGTGAATCTGCCGCAACCGCCATCTTTGGCTGAGGTGATGCTGGAAGCAGAGCGCAATAAGCGCGAAACTAACCGCTTATTGGAGCGCATTGAACAAAACACAGCCCGCCAGCCGAGAAACGATGGGGTTTCACTCAACGATTTCGTCAAGCTTTATCCTCCAAAGTTCAAATGTTCCGTCGAGCCACTTGACGCCGATGATTGGCTCCGCAGTGTCCATCACAAGCTGCGTTCCGCCAATGTGTCTGAGGCTGACAAAGTTACCTTTGCCGCCTACCATCTGGAAGGCCCTGCCAGTCTCTGGTGGGAAAACTATGAGGCTATGCGTCCGGCTGGACAAGTTACAACTTGGGATGAATTGATGCCGCCTTCGCGAGCACCATATTCCGAAGGACTTATGGACCGCAAACGTGAGGAATTCTGCAGTTTCACCCAAGGCCGGCTGAACGTGGATGCCTCTACACCGTGAATTCGGGAGGCTAGCACGTTATGCTCCCAAGAAGTTTCTACCGATGCTAAGAAGCAAGCGAGGTTCCGTAAGGACTTAGCCTTGAGCTACGCCGAGATCTCCGTCTGCATGAATGTACTTCTTTCTCGGCTAGTCAATAAGGCTATCACGCCGAGATCGGGCAGACTGATTTCAAGCTTCACGCAAGCACATCCGTGATTCTCGATCATCCTCCGCTCTGGTTCCCGAAGCGCGGGTTTGGGTCCCAAATCGGCTCTACCACCTGTGTACACCCCGAGGCCATCCTTCGAGGCGCCTCGCCCCAACCAGCCCGATCTTCCACCCAAGACATATGGGGTCCAATCGCTAATGTGGCCCCACGGCCAAATGTGATCACTTGCTTCAAATGTGGAGAGACGGGCCACTATATTCGAGAGTGTCCCAGAACAACCCCAATCAAGCTGGAAAGTCTGCTGGCGCGGCAAGCCAACAGAAAGGTTCCCTATGCCAAGCCGCTTGCCACCGCCGTGGCCATGTCAACTATGTCTCTGCCAAGAAACCTATGAGGATCCCAACGCCGCCCTCGATGCGCTTCTTGTTAATTGCCATCCGCAATGTTCTTTTGATACCGGAGCATCTCATTCATTTATTTCTCGAGCTATGCTCGATTGCACAACACCACATTCTGCGACATGCCCACCTCCATGGAAATTCAAACTCCTGGTTCTAGATGGCAAACCTCTAGAATAAGTCATGGGAATGAAATTCTTGTCGACAGATTAGTCTTTCTTGCATCTCTAATAGCTCTCAAGTCCTCGGACATAAACATCATCTTGGGTATGGACCGGATGTCAGCCCATTATGCTAAGATCGATTGCTCTACTAGAACCGCTCAACTTACCCATCCTTCGGCAAAACAAAGGATGTTTTAACCCGAGTGTCTAAGCGCCACTTTACTCCTTAAATGCCAACCCTCTTCCGGATCTCAAGATATTCCGGTAGTCCGTGATTTCCGGATGTCTTTCGGAAGAACTGCCAGTATTCCACCGACAGGATGTCGAGTTCGTGATAGATCTTGTTCCCGAACCGCCCCAATCTCTAGGAGACCTTATAAGATGGCACCCCTAGAACTAGCTGAACTTAAGAAACAACTCGATGAGTCCTTGCAAAAGGGTTTCATCCGTCCTAGTTCATCTCCATGGGCTTGCCCCGTCCTCTTCGTCAAGAAGAAGGATGGTACGGATCGGATGGTTGTAGATTACCGACCTGTCAATTTGGTCACTATCAAGAACAAGTATCCGCTCCCGGGATCAACGACACATATGATCAGCTCGCTGGATCCTCGCCTTCTCAAGATGGATTTGAGGTTGGGCTACCATCAAATCAAAATCAGGAACGGGGACATACCCAAAACGGCCTTTGTCACTCGTTATGGCCAATACGAGTACACCGTCATGTCCTTCGGATTAACCAATGCTCCAGCCACTTTCTCTCGGTTAATGAACTCAATCTTCATGGAGTATTTGGATAAATTAGTCGTGGTATACCTCGATGATATACTCATCTACTCCAAGAATGAGGAAGAACATGCCAACATCTAAGGCTAGTATTGATGAAACTTCGAGAGCACCGCCTTTATGCCAAATTCTCTAAATGTGAATTCGGTTACCGTAAGTGACCTATCTAGGACATGTAATCTCTGGTAAGGGAATTGCTGTCAATCCCGAAGCGAGTTCAAGCCGCCCTTGATGGACTCCACCTGAATCGGTTAAGCAAGTTCGAGTTTCCTCGGTTTAGCGAGCTATTGCCGCCGCTTCGAGAATTTCTCTAAAGTTGCTAAACCTCTAACCGAACTCCTCAAGAAAGATAAGAAGTTCGAGTGGGCGCCACAAGGCGAGATCAGCTTTCAGAACTGAAAAGACGCTCGACATCTGCTCCGTGCTTATTCCACCAGATTTTCTAAGGACTTTATTATCTATTATGGCGCCTCGCGACAAGGACTAGGTTGCATACTCATGCAAGATCGTCATGTGATTGCCTCGCGATCTCGACGATTCGCCCACATGAGGATAACTATCCCACACACGATCTAGAGCTTGCAGCAGTGGTTCATGCCCTCAAAACCTGGCGACATTACCTCCTGGGTAATCGTTGCGAAATCTACACAGATCACCAAAGTCTAAAATATATCTTCACCCAACCGGATTTGAATCTCAGGCAAAGACGTTGGGTCGAGTTGATTACAGATTTCGACTTAGGAATATCCTACACCCCAGGCAAAGCCAATGTCATGGCTGATGCACTAAGTCGCAAATCTTCTCAGAACAATTTGATGTTACAACAAGGTCAACCAATTCTCCACGAGGAATTTCGTAAGCTTAATCTTCACATTGTTCCTCGAGGATTTCTTTCCACCCTGGTGGCGAAACCTGACCTCACGGATCGAATCATAGCTGCTCAGCAGTATGATAGAGGGATATCTCGGATCAAGGAGAACATCGCTAGCGGAGCTGCTAAATGTTTCTCCAGGGATGAACGAGGTGTTGTTTTCTTTGAAAACCGCTTGGTGGTTCCCAAGAAACAACAGCTACGGCAATTGATCCTTAAGGAAGCTCATGACTCTCCTCTCACCATTCATCCTGGTAGTACTAAAATGTATCAAGATCTCGCCGAGGTTTTGGTGGACTAGGATGAAGAGAGAAATCGCTCAATACATTGCTAATCGCGACGCTTTGTCGTCGAGTTAAAGCAGAGCATCAACGGCCTGCTGGTACCCTTCAACCTTTGGACATTCCTGAATGGAAATGGGATAAAATCGGTATGGATTTCATTACCGGGTTTCCAGACCAAGAGAGGGAATAACGCTATCTTCGTCATTGTTGATCGTCTTTCCAAAGTAGCCCACTTCCTACCTGTTCGTGAGAGTATAACCGCTAGCCAGCTAGCTGATTTGTACATCTCCCGAATAGTGTCCCTTCATGGTGTTCCATTGGAAATTAACTCAGACCGTGGTAGTCTCTTCACCTCTCGATTTTGGGAAAGTTTCCAAAACGCTATGGGAACTCGTCTTTCCTTTAGCACCGCTTTCCATCCCCAATCAAGTGGTCAAGTAGAACGAGTCAATCAAATCTTAGAGGATATGCTTCGAGCTTCTGTCATCTCTTTCGGCATGAATTGGGAGAAATGCCTTCCATTCGCCGAGTTCGCTTATAACAACAGTTATCAAGCCAGTTTGGGCAAAGCCCCTTTCGAAGTTCTCTATGGACGAAAATGTCGAACGCCTCTTAACTGGTCAGAAACCGGGGAGAGACAACTCTTTGGCCCGGATATGATCCAGGAAGCAGAAGAGCAAGTTCGCGTTGTTCGTGAGAATTTGAAAACAGCCCAATCTCGTCAGAAGAGCCAATATGACCGCAAGCATAAGCCTATGGCTTATGAAATTGGCGAGAAGGCTTACCTTCGGGTTTCTCCTTTAAAGGGAACCCATCGATTCGGCATCAAGGGCAAGTTGGCTCCTCGTTACATTGGACCCTTTCGCATTCTCGCCAAACGAGGGGAAGTTGCCTACCAATTGGAACTACCTCCGCATCTTTCCAAGGTCCATGATGTCTTCCACGCTTCCCAACTCAGCGTTGCTTCTCGGATCCTATCCGTGGAGTGGACCACGAAACGCTTGATCTCCAAGATAACCTCACCTATCGAGAGTACCCCATTCGTATCCTCGATCAAACCGAGCGTACCACTCGACGTCGGAATATCAAGTTTCTAAAGGTTCAATGGTCAAACCATTCCGAGCAAGAAGCAACTTGGGAAAGGGAGGATCGTCTTCGATTTGAGTACCCCACCTTTTTCAAGAATAGATCCTAAATCTCGGGACGAGATTCTTTTGAGTGGGGGTGAGTTGTCACATCCCAGATAGACCATGCATTAGGGTGTGCATCATGTTTAAATTTCATCTGAATTTGAAATGGGGAAAGCAGGAAACCCCAGAACACCCCCCTTTAAAATAACTAGGGTTTACTAAAATTTAATTCAATGAATCCGAAATGCCCTTCAAAATGCTCATCCTCTTTGTTTGGGTTTAAGATCCATGTCAAAGAAGGTGGGACATTTTCTAGGTCACCCAAGGGTTCTAAATTTAATTCACAAAATTCTGAAAAGAGCATTTTAAATTTATGAAAAATATTTTAAGTGTTAAAAAATTGTTAAACTAAAATGTTTCATGTTGGGAATATTCCAACTAGTGACCAGGAGCATTTTGGTAATTTTTGAAAAGGTTTTGATATTTCTAAAAACCCTAAACAGAGTTGCATAAATAGAAAAACGTTTAAAAATGAAAAAACCTTACCTGTCGCTCAGCCCCACTGCTGCCCAGCCAAGCAGCCAGGCCAATGAGCTGCTTGGCTCGGCCAGCAGGCTGGTTGGTGTCGGCGTCTTGGCGTCGGCGTAGGGCGCGCCACGCAGCCGCCACCGCCGCCCTCGCCGCCGCCTCGCCGACCGGGACGACCCACACGTCGTCCCCGAACCCCCAGACGCCTCACTTCCCCCTGCCTCTCTCTCGCTCGCTCTCGACCTGGCCGACGCCATCGCCGACACGCCACCGTCGCCGCCGTGCTCCCGCCGTCCACGCACCTCACCGCCATGTCCGCCGCTCACAGACCCAGCTACCCCTAGCCAGCTAGTTCCTCTCGCTCCAAGACCCCGAGACCACTACTCCGACCTCGACCGAGTCCAAGGCCGCCGGAGATCCCCATCATCGCCGCCGACGCATCAGTCCACCCCGACCCGACGAAGCTTCCTGCAGGTTCACTACGAACCTAGCTACCCCCTATCCTCTCCGTTCTCTCCTTCTTGCACCACAATGAGCACCCGACGATCGCTCGAACCCACCGCCATGGCGCTGTCAGCCGACGAGCCTCCGGTCACCCTTTGGCCGCACCACTATGTCCATCACACTCACCACTCTCCAACGAGGCTAACTGCACTCCCGCGCCTCGCCGAGGCCGCTAACCCCTAAACCGTCGGTGGCGAGCCTCGTCGCCGCCTCGACTCGTCGCCGGGCGCCCACTCCGCCACCCCCAACCCAATTGACCCCACCAACACGCGGCTCACCTCTAGCTACTCAGATGCTCCCGCGCTCCATTTGGAGCCCGGAAAGTGCAAATGCACTTGCTCCGCCGTCTGGCCTCGCCCGGCGGCTAGACGCCGTGAGTTGACCTCACCAGGCCCTGTTGACCCTCGGGTCGATGACAGTGGACCCTCCAGCTAATCTAATTAGGATTAGTTTTAATTAAAACTAATTTGCTAAACTAACCTGACATGCGGGTCCCACAGGTCAGTTTGACCTGGACGACCCCCGTTGACCCCCTGACGTCATGCTGACCTCATGCTGACGCATTAATTCAAATTCTGGAATTATTTTATATACTAAAATCCAGAATATAATTCAAATTTCAAATGCTTATAACTTTTATTCTATAACTCCAAATGCAAAGATTTATATATGAAAATTTATCAGAAAAATACACTCTATCCATTGGTACAGGTTTCATGCATGTTAAAACAAGTTAACTATGCTGAATAACCAGATTAAGATTTTGCACCATTAGGACTAACTCACATGATCTATCATTTGAACCTTTGGTTCAAATGAGATCATCCTATCCATCCAACTTGCATTAGGCCAACACACATTCATCTTGCCATGTCATAGCATGCATCATATTGTTGCATATTGGTTGTATGTTTATTTTGGTGTGTTTTCATGATAGGTTCTGCCTCAAGATAACCTCGATAACCCATCCAAGGGCAGTTCTCTACCCCAGCCCATCGGCAAGCAATTCATTGAACATTCGATACAAACCCATGTTCTCGCTTCGTTCTCATTTTACTGCATTAAGACAACGCGATTCAACTGTTATGTGCTGCGGTAGTTGAACCCACTTCCTTTGCATGACTGTCATTGCCACAAGAATTAGATGAAACCCACTAGTATGTGTAGGAGTTGGTTGAGCCATGTTTGTGATTCCTACCATGCTATGCTTGCTATGCTTAGAGTTGTGTCAGTCGGCTCATCGGGGTGATGAACTGGAGTGAAAGGTTGTGTTGGTTCGAGAGTGTAAGTGTTGAACACGATTTGGTAAAGGTATCGATGAGAGGCCATGTAGGAGTACATGGTGGGTTGTTTCATTGAAGCCGAACTTAAGAACTGAGATCTGTGTTTGTGATCCATGAACTAGCTACTACCACACATTGGGATCCTTAATTGACCCTCTCGGCTTCTTAACCACCCCTGCTCATAGTCCGGAGTTGCAAGTAGTTTCGTGTTTGTAGTATCTTTGGGGGCGCAACGCTGACCTTAGGGGTGGGTTGTGTTGCGGTAGGCACCGTGGGTCGATGTACCGAGTGCCGCTTGGTATCTCGGGAACCCTGCACACATCGTTCGGGGCTGTATGGGAAACCTCGGCCGGACTCCCTGCGGATGGAACCCGAATAGGCGATAACCTGGACTAGGGACTTGAGTGTTTAGGTAGGCTGTGGCCGACACCCACGTTGGGCTTCCGCTGAAGGTTGTCGAGTACATGTCGTAAACGCGACGATAAGTGGTGAGAGCGTGTGAAGAAGTATACCCTGCAGGTTAAATATGATCTATTCGAATAGCCGTGTCCACGGAGAAGGACTTCTGGGTTACCTATATCAGTTCATAGACAAGTAAATGGATACTACTAAAAGCCTCAAGATAAGTGTGAGTATCGTGGATGGCCCTCTCGGGGATGACGAGAGAGGATCCACGGTGGAGTATTGTGATGGTGGATAGTGGACTCGTGTACGACAAATGCTTTACAAAGTGTGTCACGTAGGATAGCTTAGCCAAGAGTCAAAGCTGGCTTGCTGCATTTAACTCCACTTCCTTCTTTGAGAATGTGCATGTATGATAGGATTCTGTGGTAAGACTTGCTGAGTACTTTTGTACTCATGTTTGCCTAATCGATATTTTTCAGAGGACTATACCACCCCCTCCGACGGATTCTATGTAGATGTTGACTTCGACGAGTAAGCTAGCCACCCAGGTGGCGATCTAAGACTTGTGAAGGGCCATTGTAGATAGAAAGGCTCCAACAAGCTTTCTTTCTTTCTAGAGTCTGTACCCAGACTACTTTGCTTCCGCTTGTGCTTGTATGATTGTGTGACTTGAGTGTTGGGTCATGTGACCCCTACCTGTATGAATATGTTATGTATGGCTCCTCGGAGCCTCTTAAATAAAGTACTTGAGTTGTAGAGTTTTGTTGTGATGCCTTGTTGTATTTACTCATATCGGGCATATTATGTGTATGATTGAAATGCTTGGTATGAGTGGGATCCGACAATCTAGTTGTTTATCCTTGGCAGCCTCTCATATGGGGAAATGTAAGTCTTGTGCTTCGAGCGATAGTAGTCCGCTACAGCCCGGTTCACGAGTCCTGCTAGCCCAAAGACTACTGCTTGGACGCTTGATCGGCGGCATGTGATTCATTTCGTTCCTATGTCTGTCCTTCGGGAAATGTCACGCGGTGATACTTGAGTCCTGCCTAGCTCGCTACAGCCCGGGATACCGAGTCCTCATAGCCCAGTGCTACAGCCCAAGTTCATACGTTGATGACCGACATGCTCGAGGTGTTTCATGTATGCCTGTCCCCATAGGTTAGTGCCGCTTTGGGTTCACGACTAGCCATGTCGGCCCGGGTTCTTTGTCATGTGGATGCTAGCGACACTATCATATACGTGAGCCAAAAGACGCAAACGGTCCCGGGCCATGGTAAGGCGACACCCGTGGGAATACCGTGCGTGAGGCCGCAAAGTGATATGAGGTGTTACCAGCTAGGTCGATGTGACTTGGAATCGGGGTCCTGACACAAGGATGATGCATGTCCGGTTTAAATAGCATGGCATGGCAAAGTGCAACAAACAACACTTCAAATTAAGTGGACACCACATCAATTATTTAGTTCTCTCTTGGTTATGTACCCAACAATATTAAATGTTATTAAACATGTCAAGGGGTGACACATAAGTAAACTAACTATTTAGGCAAGTTTAAATGAGGCCGAAAAATAAACAACAATTCCGGATATCCCCATGTGCATATTTTGAATTTGCTACTGGTCTGCCCTAAACAAAATTTTAATGTTGTTAAACAGAAAAATAAAGTGCACCATGTTAAACTAGGCATTTTTCTACCCCATTTACATATAAAGTTTATTAAATTCGGAGCTACGGTTATTTAGTTATGAAATAAATCATTTTAGCATGGCATTTGAGCAAAATAATAGCAAACAACAAGTTACACATTTCAAACATGGAGGAGAGCAGCATATTCTGAATCTAGATGAAATTCTAAGCATTTTACATGTTTAAACCATTTTAATCCGATGCACGGTTTGTGAGATATTAAATGCATGAAGTATGATGGTTTTTCTGTAAAACAGTAATTCACTAAATAATAGCTAAATCGCAGAGACTGAAAAAAAACATACGCGGGCTGGAACTGAGATCTTGCCCAAGACGTGGGGGGGGGGGATGCTCACATCGGACCTTGAGGCCTTGGAGAGGAGGCCCAAGCGGGGCGCTGGAGATGGCGAGGCTAGACGAGGCACACGCTCGTCGTCCTGCGCTCAGACAGGAGGCGGAGCAGGTACGGCTTGGCGCAGTGGCTTCAGGCGAAGCAAGGCGCAGCAGCGGTAGGTCTTGGCAAGGATGCTGGCGGCGGCGAGCTTGCGGGCACACAGAGGGAGGCCGAAGACGGGCCAGCTGTAGGATTGAAAGTATGTCTAGAGGGGGGGGGTGATTAGACTACTTGACCAAATAAAAACTTATCCTTTTCCCAATTTTAGGCTTTGGCAGATTTTATCTATCTTAGCACAAGTCAAGCAATCTTAACACAATTCAAGCAAGCATGCAAAGAGTAAATGAGCAGCGGAAACTAAAGCATGCAACTTGCAAGAATGTAAAGGGAAGGGTTTGGAGAATTCAACGCAATTGGAGATACAGATGTTTTTGTCGTGGTCCCCACCACTAAAAGTTCGGTTAAGTTTTGTGTGGATGAAGTGTTCGAAGATCGAGGAGGTCTCGATGTGAGGAGAAGGAGGAGAGGCAAGAGCTCAAGATTGGGGATGCCCAAGGAACCCAAAGTAAATATTCAAGGAGACTCAAGCGTCTAAGCTTGGGGATGCCCCAGAAGGCATCCGATCTTTCTTCAACAAGTATCGGTATGTTTTCGGATTCGTTTTGTTCACATGATAAGTGCAAATCTTGGAGCGTCTTTTGTGTTTATTTTTTCTTTTTCTTTTATGCACCATGCTGGTATGAGATAGTCCATGGTTGATCTATAGAATGCTCATTGCACTTCACTTATATCTTTTGAGTATGGCTTTATAGAATAAAGCTTCATGTGCTTCACTTATATCATTTGAAGTTTGGATTGCATGTTTCTCTTCACATAGAAAATCATTGTTTGAAGAATGCTCTTTTGCTTCACTTATATTTATTAGAGCATGGCCTTCTATAGAAAGAATTAAACTCTCATGCTTCACTTATACCTATTTAGAGAGTCAACAGGAATTGTTCAATTGCATGGTTAATCATAAAATCCTGCATAAAACTTATGGATCACTGAATATGATATGTTTGATTCCTTGCAACAGTTTTGCGATATAGAGATGATAACATGTGGGAGGTACTAGTAAACGGTTGTGTTTAGTAAGAATATTGGTGTTAAGGTTTTTGATTCCTGAAGCATGCACGTATAGTCTCTCGTTATGCTATGATGCTGGAGCATGATTTACTATTGATTGTCCTCCTTACGAGTTGCGGCCGGGGACGAGCGATGGTCTTTTCCTACCAATCTATCCCCCTAGGGGCATGTGTAGTAGTACTTTGCTTTGAGGGCTAATAAACTTTTGCAATAAGTAATGAGTTCTTTATGACTAATGTGAGTCCATGGATTATACGCACTCTTACCTTTCCGCAATTTGCTAGCCTATATGGTACCGTGCATTGCCCTTTCTCACATCGGGACGTGGTGCAAACTTCATAGGTGCATCCAAACCCCGTGATATGATACGTTCTATCACACATAAGCCTTATTATATCTTCCTCAAAACAGCCACCATACCTACCTATTATGGCTTTCCCATGGCCATTCCGAGATATATTGCCATGCAACTTCCACCGTTTTTGTTTGATGACTTGAGTATTCATTGTCATTGCTTTGCATGATCATATAACTGACATAGTAGTTGTGGCTCAGCCACCATTCATCATTTTTCATACATGTTACGCTAGATCATTGCACATCCTGGTACATTCCAGAGGCATTCATATGGAGTCATAGTTTGTCATAGGTATCGAGTTGTAATTTTTATTACTTTTGAGTTATAAGTAAATAGAAGTGTGACGATCATCATTATCCATTTTTAGAGCAGTGCCCAGTGAGGAAAGGATGATGGATACTATGATTCCCCCACAAGTCGGGATGAGACTCCGGATAATGAGAGAAAAGAAAGAAAAAGAAAAAAACAAAGAGAGAAGGGGCAGTATCCTTTACTACACTTGTGCTTCAAAGTAGCACCATGTTTTTCGTATGGAGAGTCTCCTATGTTGTCACTTTCATATACTAGTGGGAATTTTTCATTATAGGATTAGATGCACACCCACTTAGTTTTCATATTGAGCTTTCATACAATTATAGCTCCTAGTGCATTTGTTGCATGGCAATCCCTACTCCTCGCATTGATATCAATTGATGGGCATCTCCATAGCCCGTTGGTTAGCCGCGTCGATGTCAGACTTTTTCCTTTTTTGTCTTCTATTTATTTACCCCTATCATCATACTCTATTCCACCCGTAGTACTATAGCCATGGCTTGCGCTCATGTATTGCGAGAGGGTTGAAAAAGCTGAAGCACATTAAAAAGTATGAACCAATTGCTCGGCTTGTCATCGGGGTTGTGCATGATAAATACTTCGTGGTAAGAAGACAGAGCATGACAAGACTTTATGATTTTGTAGGGATAGCTTTCTTTAGCGTTGATATTTTGAAAGACATGATTGTTTGTTGGGATGCCTGAGTATTGATGTCTTTATGTCAAATTATAGATGATTGCTTTGAATCACTCATGTCTTAATATTCATGCCATGATTAGACATATGATCAAGTTTATGATAGGTAGCATTCCACATCAAAAAAATATCTTTTTTATCATTTACCTATTCGAGGACGAGCAGAAATTAAGCTTAGGGATGCTGATACCTCTCCGTCGTATCTATAAGTTTTGATTGTTTCATGCAAATATTATACAACTTTTACATACTTTTGGCAACTTTTTATATGATTTATTGGACTAACCTATTGATCCAGTGCACAGTGCCACTTCCTGTTTTTTGCATGTTTTTTTGTATCGCAGAAAATCCATATCAAACGAAGTCCAAATGCAATAAAATTTTACGGAGAATTATTTTGGAATATATGTGATTTAGGGGAGTTTGAATCATCGCAAACAGAGGCCCACTGTCGGGGAAGCTGGTCGTGTCCCACGAACACCTATGGGACCTGGGCCCCTTGTGGTTCGGAGGGGAGCGGAGATTGCACGAAGAGTGGATCGAGGCGATGCACACGAGCTGATTTACCCAGCTTCGGAGCTCTCCGGAGAGATAATACTCCTACTGCTGCTCTATGGATTTTCTTGTGTTCTTGCTAGGGAGCAATGGGAGCTACAAGACCTAGCCTGAGTGTGGGTATGAGTTGGATGAACTAAGCCGGAGCTGGACCGAACCCTTTCTACGTTGCCCTTGGGCCTCCTTTTATAGGCACAAGGGGTCACCACATGTGGCAAGTAGACAAGGGTAAGATAGTAAAAACATAGGTTGGTACACCGCTTTGTACAGTGTACAGTAATCTATACCTAACTCTGACGGCAAGGGACAAGAGTCATCAATGCCCGCCTCGATCGCCCGAACAAAGGCAACAGGGACCGTCAAGTGCGCCTCCGCTTGCCACGATGGTAGCTTGTCAGCCGCTTATCGCTACTCCCCGCTGGCTGCACAGCCCGTCGACACGCGTGCTTGGGAGAGCCCCGTGGTGACACGTTGGTGGGTGAGCTGGAGCGGAGATGAAGAGAGGTTGCCCACTCCGGCAAGCGCCTTGCCGCGGCAGGAACCTTATCGCGCTTGGGGGCTCGGTGCCCACCAAGCCTTCCCGGCAAGATCCCCTTCCCGGCAAGCTCCTCTTGCCGGGGCCTTGTCTCTTCATCTTGAGTTCTCCTCTTGCCGGGGTCTTGTTTTCCGAAGGGCCGCGGAGGGTCTTGGTAGGCGCCCGGCAAGGCTTGCCACGGGGACGCTGCGATCGCCTGCAGACAGTTCGGGGTACTAAGGTACCCCTACTTTAGTACACCGACAGGAGCCCCCGGGTCTGGGCCGTACACGGTGCCGAGCGCTGTTGGGCCAGGCCCAAAACAGGGCACGGGCACGCGCGGCCTGGGTCCAAACCAAATCCACTCCGTATCCGCCGCGTTCTCCCGTAACGGCACGCGTCAATTGCGGTGTCGTGGGGGAGGTGGGCGGCGTGCGAGGTCGCCTCATCCGTCGCCTCGGCTCTGCATCCCCGCCACGTGGTTCCCATGCTCTTGGGGTCGCGGACGGTGGTAGTGGGAAACTGGGCCGTTGCGAGTAGAGGCAGCAGGTCGGCCCCGATTCCCTGCTCTTCCTATGCCTTGATTCGCTGAGCGGGGCGGCCGAGCCCCCACCTTGCTTCTTTTAAGAAGGGCGGAAGGGGAGCGCAGAAGCCCGCACTCTCCCATCTCTTCCTTTCTCGCTTTCTGCTCCCTTTCTCTCATTCGTCATGGAGAAAGGGAACCTTGGTTCTTCATCGGTGGCGGCGAGGGTCGCCACTAGACAGCGCACCCTCCCAACCCCACGCCCGGGTGGCAGAGCCAGCCACAAGGGAAGAGGGAGGGGCGAGGTCGCGACGAGGTCGAGGCTCGGGGAAGAAGCGGACGGGCGACGCGCCGCCTCCGCCTCCGCCGACGGTTCCCCTCCCAGGGCGGTCCATACAGGGACGACCCTTGCGAAGTTCTTCGTCGAGGCTGCGCCCGGGCGCCTCGTCGTCGCCTCCGCTTCCAGCTCCGTCATGAAGCGATGGAGTCGGATCCGCCCGAGACATCGAGATCGCACATGAGGGCTGTGGGATCAGCGCACGTGAGTCGCGCTGTATTCCCAGCCCCTAATGTGATGTATCTTGATCATGGGTGGAAGACGTTCACCCGCATCCACAGCTGATGGCGGGGTTTACCCTCCATTTTAAGTTAATGGAGGTGATCTCCTCTCCGTCAAGGTCTTGGGATCTCGCACTGGGCGAAGTGCTGCGTGGATAGCTCCTCCGACAGCTAAGATTCCCCTCGAGCGAGAGTGACGAGGAGGAGAGCGACAGCGACGACGAGGGTAGCGGGCCCACTAGTTGTCGGGGCGCCGCTCAAGCGCCACCGGCGACCCCATCATCCGCGTCGCCCGGCTCCTTGACCTCCCGGGTCGCCTCCTTGGGCGGCTGGCGTGGGGAGGCTGCGGAAGGGAAGAGGATGACGACAAGGCCGTCAAGTCGAGTACGAGGGCGAGTGCCCTCGACAGCGGCCGACGCCCTGCTGCCCGCCTTGAGCCCGCTTTGGCGCCGCCGTCTCCGTTAAGCCCTCGGAGAGCCCCGGGATGTTCCCTTGGCGCCCTCGCCTGTAGCTTGCCTAGGCGCTCCTTTTGCCCTTCTCGCCTCCTTGACCTACCTCCTAAAGAGAGGGACAGGGAAAGGATTACGGGCATCTTATCTTTTTAATTTGTAAGCCTTCGGGCCTTATCCGCATTTAAAACTTGTAATCCTCTCTTTCATGTTTTTCATTCTCCACGGACTGTATCCGAGTAGGATGTTTTTAATGAAAAAGGGATGCTTGAAAAGGGACGAAAGGCTTATCTGATACCGCAGCCCCCGGCAACTCTGGCTTGCCGCAGCCCCCGGCAACTCTGGCTTGCCGCAGCCCCCGGCAACTCTGGCTTGCCGGGGCTTGGGTGCCGGCGCGCCCTTCTTCTCCTCTTCGCTGTTATTTCAGTTCTGAGAACAATTTAGCCAGTGCCGCAATAAGTTATTTTTGTAATATAACTTTATTCTGGGCAATATTTGCTATGTTACTCCCTTTACTCGACTCTTGGCTTTGTATGTTACTGCCCTCGCTTTTCAGGAAACTTGCGGTGCAGTAGCACCCTTGTCATGAGCGCCGAAAGCGGAACTTCGCAGCTTCGTCAAGGGTCGCCACCGACAAACAACCTTGTCGCGGATTAGCCGCAGCTCACTTAAGTTGTTGAGCGGACTCAAACAAAGTATGGGCGCGACCAGTCATGATTTGGTTCCTTCACGCTGGGTTTTCCATACAAAGCGTGGTCGCTCAAGGAAAATAACTTTAAAAATCGAATGCTCAAGCTTTGGCAACTTAGCTTTTCATTGTCCATTTCCGCAAGGCGGCAGCCTCGAAGCGATGCTTGGCGGCCCACACCATTATCTTCTCCTTCCCCCGCTAACTTGTGGGTGGATGAACCTTCTTCTTGTTTGAGAAGAAAGAAGAGAAAATAAAGTTATGGAGCCTAGTGGCTCGTTATCGCTATCAAAAGCGGATGCTGCACAAAATGTTAGTAAACACATGCATATATGATTACGAGGGCATGTATTGACAAGTTGTGCGCAACACATAGGCTTTACTGATGCACGGGGTCTGTGCCCGGCTTTGTACAAAGGACTACATTCAGCAGCGGCAAGACTTGTACAAAAGAGTGGTTGCCGGAACGGGTTCCGGCAACCGCGCCTCATGAGTAAAACTTACGGAGATGCTCTATATTCCAGGAATTGCTCACCGGAACGCCATCTTCGGTCTCAAGACGGACAACACCGGGCCTAGTGACTCGTTTCACCCGATAAGGGCCTTCCCACTTCGGCGTCAACTTGTTAGAATTCTTGGGGGATTGAATGCGCCGAAGAACAAGGTCGCCTTCCTCGAAGCTTCTGGCATTAACTTTGCGGCTATGGTAGCGACGCAAAGCTTGCTGATAACGAGCAGCTCAGACAAAGAGCCTCAAGATGATCTTCCTCGAGGAGCAGCGCGTCATCTTGTCGCAGCTGCTCTTGCTCAAGCTCATCGTAAGCGAGCACTCGTGGTGACCCATATACGAGTTCCGTGGGGAGAACTGCCTCTGCTCCATAGACTAGAGAGAAAGGTGTCTGGCCAATGGCTCGATTTGGCGTCGTCCTGATCGACCAAAGAACCACCGGCAGCTCCTCGATCCAGTTTCTTCCGCACTTGTGTATCCTATCGAAGGTTCTGGTCTTGAGTCCCCGCAGCACTTCAGCGTTTGCTCTCTCTGCTTGACCGTTGCTTCTCGGATGAGCAACAGAAGCAAAGCAGATCTTGGCGCCAAGATCTTGGGCGTACTGCATGAAGGTGCGGCTCGTGAACTGCGTGCCGTTGTCGGTGATGATCCGGTTAGGAATCCCAAAACGGCAAACAATTGACTGAAGAACTTGATCGCTGATCGTCTTGTCACCTTCCTCACTGGTTCCACTTCTGGCCACTTTGTGAACTTGTCGATTGCAACGTACAAGTACTCAAAGCCCCCGACAGCTCGGGGGAAGGGGCCGAGGATGTCGAGCCCCCAGACCGAGAAGGGCCAGGATAAAGGGATCGTCTGGAGAGCTTGAGCTGGTTGGTGTATCTGTTTGGAATGGAACTGGCACGCTTCACACTTTGTTACTTGTGCAGTTGCATCCTGGAGGGCTTCTGGCCAGAAGAAACCTTGCCGGAACGCTTTGCCGGCAAGTGCTCTCGCGCCAATGTGGTGACCACATATGCCTCCATGTATCTCTGCCAACAGCTTCTGTCCATCTTCCCGGCAAATGCACTTCAATTTCACACCGTTGAGCCTTCTTCTGTACAGGATGTTGTCAACAAACTGGTACATACTTGACTGCCGGGCTACTTTTTTCCGCTTCTTCTTGCTCTTCGGAAGTTCTCCGTCTCAAGGAAATGGACGATTTGTGTGCCCATGCTGGAGCTTGTGGCTCGACAACAAGGACTAAAGGCTCTTCTATCACTGTGGGAACATCAGCTTCTACGGCGAGAACCTGTGGTTCCGCCGGAGCTTGATGATCCCCGGCAAGCTTGCCGGAGCGAAACTTGTCGGGAGCGTTTGCTTCAATGATACAAACTGCATGGTTTGTCGGAGCAGACTGCTCCTCAGTGATATTTGCGTTGATTTTAGGGACCTTCTTGGCGGCGGCTTCAGGGAGCTCTGCCGGAAAGTAGTCGCCGGAAACCAGTTTTCTCTTCTTGCTCTGTCCTGTTGATGGTGTTACGGTTGGCTGAGTCAGCTTGAGCACAAAAATTCCTGGTTCCACAGGTAACTTAAGTGCGGCACATTTGGAGAGGCCATCAGCTATATCATTCTGAGCTCTTGGAACGTGTTCCATCTGCAGGCCTTCAAAGTGCTCTTCTAGCTTTCTCACTTCATCGACGTAGGCTTCCATCAACGGACTTTGATAATCTTTATTTACTTGGCGGACGACAAGTTGCGAGTCCCCCCTGACAATGAGCTTCTTGATCCCAAGGTCCACCGCAATCCTGAGACCGGCAAGCAAGCCTTCATACTCTGCAGTATTATTTGTTGCTTGTTCCTTGGGAAAGTGCATCTGGACTATGTACTTGAGGTGCTCTCCGGTGGGTGCGATAAGCAGCACGCCGGCACCGGCGCCTTGCAGCGAGAAGGCACCGTCAAAGTACATCAGCCACTCTTTATTTGCCTCCTTGACGGGGATGCTCGTCTTCGGAATCTCTTCATCTTGCGTTGGCGTCCACTCTGCTATGAATTCTGCTAATGCCCTGCTCTAGATAGTTGAAGTGCTTTCGAACTTAAGACCAAAGCTTGACAATTCCAGTGCCCACTCGACAATTCTGCCTATTGCTTCTGGATTTTGCAATATCCTCTTCAGTGGAAAGCGAGTGACGACTGTTATCTCATGTGCTTGGAAGTAATGGCGCAGCTTTCTCGAGGCCATGAGGAGGCCGAAAAGCAGCTTTTGCACACCAGAATACCTTGATCTAGCCCCTTGCAGAAGGGAACTGACAAAGTAAACCGGGCGCTGCACCATCTTCTTCTGTATCTTGTCGCAACCCTGCGCTGATCTGCCCTTGTCAGGACCAGAGCTTGACGGCGAAGCCCCACGCTTGTCGCTGGATCGCCTCGCCTCGGTTGCCGGCTCATCATCTGCCTCCCTCTCTCGCTACTAATGCAGCACTAACCACTTGATTGGTTGCCGCTATATACAGCAACTTCTCTTGTGGCCTAGGTGCGACAAGTATTGGGCGGAGGACAGTATCTCTTCAAGTCCTGCAGCGCAGCCTCCGCCAGGAGTCCATTTCATTGGACCTGCCTTTTCAAAATCTTGAAAACGCGGCGGTGCTCAACAGACTTAGAGATGAACCTGCTTTGAGAGCAGCCACGCAACCGCAAGTCTTCCGACATCCTTGGCGCTTTGGTGCTTCGATCTGCTCAATGGCCTTGATCTTGTCGGGATTGGCTTCAATTCCCCGCTGAGACACAAAGAACCCGAGAAGCTTGCCGGAAGGGACTCCAAACACGGACTTCTTGGGGTTGAGCTTGAGGTTGATCTTGCGCAGATTTGCAAATGTCTCATCCAAATCCTGAACCAGAGTTGCTTTGTCCTTGCTCTTGACTAATATGTCATCCATGTAGGCTTCTACATTTCTGTGTATCTGTGGTTCAAAGGCATCATGGACTACCCTTGCAAAAGTTGAACCGGCATTCTTCAAACCGAAAGGCATCCGTATGAAGCAGTACGTGCCACATGGTGTAATGAATGCGGTTTTCTCTTCATCCTCTTCTGCCATGAAGATATGATGATATCCTGAATATGCATCAAGAAACGAAAGCAGATCACATCCAGCCGTGGAGTCAACAATCTGGTCGATACGCGGCAAGGGAAATGGGTCTTTGGGACAAGCGTTATTAACATCAGTGAAGTCAATACCAAGTCTCCATTTCCCATTAGCCTTGCGTACAACTACCGGATTGGCCAACCACGTGGGGTGGAGGACTCCTCGACAAGCCTGTTGCTTCTAATTTCTTGATTTCTTCGCTATGAACTCTTGGCGCTCCACCGCTGTTTCCTAACTTTTTGCTTGACGGGCGCGGCGTGAGGACGGACAGCTAGGTGGTGCTCAATTACTTTCACAGGAACACGGGGATGTCGGATGGTTGCCATGCAAACACATCGACATTCGCCCGCAGAAAACAACGAGCTCGCCTTCCTATTTAGGATCAAGCGTGGCACCGATGGTGAAGGTACCACCAGTCACCGTCCTCCTTGGCGGGCACCTTCTTGGTCTTGGCGGAGCTGCCATCGTCTTGTTGCACTTGCGGTGGAGCTCGATGGTGCGTCCTCGGCGGTAGCGCAGCACTCAAGAGGTGCGCTTGCGGAGTGGGCAACAGAGTTCTTGCGGACTTGGTGGTCTTCTTGTTCCCCGGAGCTTCAGCGGTAAGTGGTTTGCTATCGATCCACGGCTGCTGCATCCGGTAAATCTTGTCGGCGCAGATAAGTGCATCTTTCTTGTTGCCATGGACAGAAATAGCGCTTATCGGGCCGGGCATCTTGAGTGTTGTAAGCATAATGAGAGGCGGCCATGAACTTGGCGAGTGCTGGACGGCCAAGTATGCCATTGTAGGGCAATGGGAAATTGGCGACGTCAAACGTAACCCTCTCAGTTCTGAAGTTGAGCTCGCTGCCGAATGTTACCGACAAAGTGATCTTCCCTTTGGGCTTGCTCCTTCCTGGGTTGATTCCTTGGAAAGTATCAGTTTCTTCGAGCTCGCTGTCAGGGATTTGAAGCTTTTGGAGCACTGCAGAGGAGATCAAATTCAGGCCGGCCCCGCCGTCAACAAGCATCTTTGTGACCTTGAGGTTGCGGATGGTTGGTGAGACCAACATCGGCAAGCACCTGACCGCAGTGATGCGATCTGGGTGGTCTTCAATGTCAAAGATGATGGGCATGCTGGACCACTTCAGAGGTTTGCGCGACTCTATGGAGGGTTCTGCTGCATTCACCTCACGCATCCATTGCTTGAGTTGGCGGTGCGAGGTATGCAGAGAAGCACCACCGTCAACGCAAAGGACCTCCGTTGCCTTTTGAAACTCCTGCTCATCAGCTTCATCGTCTTCCATGTCCTCGTCATCTTCATCTTCATCTTCTTCCTTGTCGCGGCCGCGGGGAGGTCTGTCACCTTGCCGCTGCTTGGCCTTGCCGCGGCGTCCTCCCCGGCCGGGTCTCTTTTTACTTGCTGCACCTGCATCTTCTTGGGCCTTCTCCTTGTCTACTTCGCTCGTACTCAGCTCTCAGAGCTCAACAAGCTGCTCGACTTTCTTGCATCTCTGGAGATCGTGGCCCTTAGTGCGGTGGATTTTATAATCTTGCTTGTTGGGCTGTCGGGCTTGTCGGCGGCCGCCCGACTTGGCGGTCGGCGTCAGCGGCAACCTCCTTGCGGAGCCACCAGCCTTAGCTTTGTTGGCGGCCCCATCCTTACCGGACTGCTCGACAACTAGTACTTCTTGGTTTTTCTTCCTCCTGTTGTTTAGCTTGGCTCTTTATTGCAGGCGATCTCCTCCTGTCGAGACTCTGCTCCCACATTCTCTCACAGGAGTCTTCTTCCTTCTTCAGTAGCGTGCACACTTGTCGGCTGGGCGTGAGAGCTCGCTGGCGTCTTTCACTTTGCACATCGCCATCTCCTCCCTCATCCTGCGGTTTCGTACATTCGATGAAATGCACCGATCACTACAGCAGGGTGGGCGTGCAGGATGTTGTAATGCACACGGCTGAATCTACGGATGAATTTGCGCAGGACTCTCCTTCCTTCTGGCGAGTAGGTGAAGGTCACTCTCCCGGCCATGAGGCTTGTGGCCACTGTGAAGGCGCCAACAAACTGGTGGCACAAATCTGCCCAAGAAGAAATAGAGCCATCCGGCAAGTGCATGAGCCAAGATCGGCGTTTGGCTTGAGCACCGGGGAAAGTAGTTGGCGAGGATCTTGTCGTCTCGTCCCCAGCGGCCTGCACCGCGATGGTGTAGATCTTGAGGAACTCCGATGGGTGTGTCCTGCCATCATATTTCTCTCGCACATCTGGTTTGAAGTTTTTCTTGTCGAGCCACGGACTTGCCGCAGCTCACGAGTGAGCGCAGGGCAACCTACGCGTCTGATAAGTCGCTGGTTCCTCGGGCGCATGCATATCGATAGTGGGCCGGCGCGTTGGTCGATTGACGACGCTTCTCTTGGCGCTTCGTCACGGGTTCGGCGTCTTCTTCTTGCCGTTCTCGGAGAACTTGGCGCTGGTCGCGACGAGCTCGCGGATCCGACGACGCTGTGGAGTCGCTGTCGAGGTGGATCCGGCGAGTCGGCGATCTTGGTCTTCGGAAGGGGAGTGCACGGTGGCTGCACCCCCGCAAGTCTCGTCGCCATCAGCTCGCGCCTTGTCGCCTTGCGCGGCTGCGAGGCACTTTCGGTTGCAGCGTGGCGTCGCCGTTAAGCGAAGCCGATGAGACTCTGAATTGTGGCCCTCCATTCGTCGACCTTGTCGGCCGTTGGAGGGTAGTCTAGAAGTAGCTGTGCTCTTGCCAAGGCTTCTGCTGGTGTGGTGGGTGGCAATGGCGTACGCAGCGAGGAACGGGAGGTGCTCGGACTCCTAACCAAGTTAGGAGAGCAGCATCCATAGCGACCGTACTCCACTCGTCACGGCATCTTTGAGGTGCATGCGGTCTCGTGGGCCTCGGGATCCTCCAGCTTGGCCTTGATCCAACGAGCGTATGGTGCCGCGAGCATCATGACGCTGTCGATCCCGCGCCTCCTGCGAAGGACGCGGTGCAGACTCGGACTCCGACACCTGTGCTGCCTTGTCCTTGGACCTGACGGCATTGTGGGCTCTCTCGACAACGCCGGTTCCTCCGCCAGCGTTTCCCCCACCACCTGAAAACTCCGGTGGTGGTGGGTTCGACGCGGACGGCTCTGCTGCTGCCGAAGACTTCTTCTTCGGCGCCATGTTGACGAAGATGTTGATGAAGTTGCTCGTGTGACCGCGGATCGGGTTCACACAGCCTCGGCGACCCCTACAGCGCGCCAAAGATGTCGGGGAAGCTGGTCGTGTCCCACGAACACCTATGGGACCTGGGCCCCTTGTGGTTCGGAGGGGAGCGGAGATTGCACGAAGAGCGGATCGAGGCGATGCACACGCGGATTTACCCAGCTTCGGAGCTCTCCGGAGATAATACTCTCTTGCTGCTCTATGGATTATCTTGTGTTCTTGCTAGGGAGCAATGGGAGCTACAAGACCTAGCCTGAGTGTGGGTATGAGTTGGATGAACTAAGCCGGAGCTGGACCGAACCCTTTCTACGTTGCCCTTGGGCCTCCTTTTATAGGCACAAGGGGTCACCACATGTGGCAAGTAGACAAGGGTAAGATAGTAAAACATAGGTTGGTACACGCTTTATGCAAAGTGTACGATAATCTATACCTAACTCGACAGCAAGGGACAAGAGTCATCAATGCCCGTCTCGATCGCCCGAACAATTACTAACAGGGACCGTCAAGTGCGCCTCCGTTTGCCATGATGGTAGCTTGTCGGCGCCGCTATCGCTACTCCCGCTGGCTGCACAGCCCGTCGACACGCGTGCTTGGGAGAGCCCGTGGTGACACGTTGGCGGGTGAGCTGGAGCGGAGATGAAGAGAGGTTGCCCGCTCCGGCAAGCGCCTTGCTTGCATGCAGAAGCTTATCGGCTTGGGGCTCGGCGCCCACCAAGCCTTCCGGCAAGATCCCTTCCGGCAAGCTCCTCTTGCGGGGCCTTATCTCTTCATCTTGAGTTCTCCTCTTGCAGGGTCTTGTTTTCCGAAGGGCAGCGAGGGTCTTGGCAGGAGCCCGCAAGGCTTGCCCGGGACGCCAGCTGCCGTCTGCAGACAGGTTCGGGTACTAAGGTACCCCTACTTTAGTACACCGACACCCACACAGCCCATAAGACACCATGGTGCGCCAGAGGCTCCTAGCGCGCGATGGTCGGTTGTGCCCTCCTCGAATGTCAGTTGGAGCTCTACTTCAGGCGCAAGGAAGCTTATATCTGGAAAAATATCGTGTTAAAATCTCAGCGCAATCGGAGTTACGGATCTCCAGGAATATAAGAAACGGTATTCGGCCAGATCAGGGGAACGCGAAATAGAAGGGAACAGAGAGGGAGATCCATTATCGGAGGAGATCCCGCCCCTCCGCCGCCATGGAGACCATGGACCAGAGGGAGAACCCTCCTCCCATCTAGGGGGGAGGCCAAAGAAGAAGAAGGAGGGGGGCTCTCTCCCCCTCGCTTCCGACGGCGCCGGAGTGCCGCCGGGGCAACGATCGAGACGGCGATCTACATCAATGATCTTGCTACCATCAACACCAACTTTCTCCCCCTCTATGCAGCGGTGTAACACCTCTTCTCCCTGCTGTAATATCTACTTAAACATGGTGCTCAACTCCGTATATTATTTTTGAATGATATGTGGTTATCCTATGAAGTCTGTGTTGATCCGTTTTGTCCTATGGGTTAATCGCTATCTTGGTTGGTATGATTGTATATTTTATTTATGGTGCTGTCCTACGGTGCCCTCCGTTTGTGCAAACGTGAGGGTCCCCCGCTGTAGGGTGTTGCAGTGCGTTCATGATTTGCTTATGGTGGGTTGCGAGAGTGACAGAAGCTTAAACCCAAGTAGGTGGGTTGTTGGGTATGGGAGTAAAGAGGACTTGATACTTAATGCTATGGTTGGGTTTCACGACCTTAATGATCTTTAGTAGTTACGGATGCTTGCTAGGGGTCCAATCATAAGTTCATATGATCCAAGTAGAGAAAGTATGTTAGCTCATGCCTCTCCCTCATGTAAAATTACAAGAATGATTACCGGTACTTGTTATCGATTGCCTAGGGACAAATGAATTTCTTGTTGACAAAAGCTATCTACTTTTATTAACTTGCAATTTATTCGTAGTTCTATTATCGCAAAGTACTTGTAGTTTTATTCTTGCCAAATAGTTTCATACTTGTTTCCGATAAAGCAAACGTCGAGTGTGCGTAGAGTTGTATTGGTGGTCGATAGGACTTGAGGGAATATTCATTCTGCGTTTAGCTCCTCGTTGGGTTCGACAGGCTTATTTATCGAACAAGGCTACAAACGATCCCATATACTTGTGGGTTATCAATAGAAATCCCTCAAGTCATCTAAATGATACGTGATCCAAATCAACTAAACCATGTACGATCATCATGTGAGATGCAGTAGTCATCAATGGTGAAGATCTCTATGTTGATCATATCTACTATATGATTCACGTTCAACCTTTTGGTCTCTAGTGTTCCGAGGCCATGTCTGTACATGCCATGCTTGTCAAGTTTAACCCGAGTATTCCGCATGTGCAAAACTGTCTTGCACCAGTTGTATGTGAACATAGAGCCTATCACACCCGATCATCACGTGGTGTCTCAGCACGACGAACTGTCGCAATGGTGCATACTCAAGGAGAACACTTATACCTTGAAATTTTGTTAAGGGATCATCTTATAATGCTACCGCCGTACTAAAAAAAATAAGATGCATAAAAGATAAACATCACATGCAATCAAAATATATGACATGATATGTCCATCATCATCTTGTGCTTTTGATCTCCATCTCCAAAGCATCGTCATGATCTCCATCATCACTTTTCTTGACACCTTGATCTCCATCATACCGTCGTGGTCGTCTTGCCAACTATTGCTTCTACAACTATCGCTAACGCATAGTGATAAAGTAAAGCAATTACATGGCATTTGCATTTCATACAATAAAGAGACAACCATAAGGCTCCCACCAGTTGCCACTAGCTTTTACAAAACATGATCATCTCATACAATAATGTATATCACATCATGTCTTTACCATATCACATCACAACATGCCCTGCAAAAACAAGTTAGACGTCCTCTACTTTGTTGTTGCAAGTTTTACGTGGCTGCTAAAGGTTTCTAGCAAGAACCATTCTTACCTACTCATCAAAACCACATTGGTGATTTATCAAGTTTGCTGTTTTAACCTTCAACAAGGACCGGCCACAGTCAAATTAGATTAAACTAAAGTTGGAGAAACAGACACCCGCCAGCCATCTTTATGCAAAACTAGTTGCATGTCTATCGGTGGAAGGTTGGTCCGGGCCGCTTCATCCGATAATACCGGTGAATCAAAATAAGACATTGGTGGTAAGCAGTATGACGATCACGACCCACAAATCTTTGTGTTCTACTTGTGCATACCATCTACGCATAGACCTAGCTCGGATGCCACTGTTGGGAAACATAGTATGCAATTTCAAAAATTTCCTACGCTCACGCAAGATCTATCTAGGAGATGCAAAGCAACGAGGGGAAGAGTGTGTCTACGTACCCTTGTAGACCAAAAGCGGAAGCGTTTGACAACACGGTTGATGTAGTCGAACTTCTTCTAGCTCCGGCAGATCAAGTACCGAACGCACGACACCTCCGAATTTTGCACACGTTTAGCTCGGTGACGTCCCTCGCCTTCTTGATCTAGCAAGACGTCGAGGTAGTAGATGAGTTCTGTCAGCACGACGGTGTGGTGACGATGAGGGGTGAAGTAATCCTCGCAGGGCTTCGCCTAAGCACCACAAAGATATGTCCGAGCGTGTAAACTATGGGCGCGGACACGGCTAGGAATTGTCTGATGTGTGCTAGGCTCCCCCCTCTAAATATATATAGCTGGGTGGGAGGGAGGGGCAGCCATAGGAGGCGTACAAGTAGGAGGAATCCTACTTGGAGTCCCTCCCAAGCCGCGCACCCTGCCATATATAACCGAGGGGGAAGGAAAGAGGGGAGAGAGGGAAGGAAGTAGGAATAATAATCCACACTTTCCTTGCCCTCCCCTCTTTCCTTCTCCTCCTCATAGGGCTGTCCTCTATAGGGGCGCACCAGGTCTGGTGTGTTCCCTCACTTGGCCCATAAGGCCCATATCTTTGCCGGGGGTGGCCGAAACTCCTTTTAGGTGACCCGATAAGTACCCGGTACCCTCCAGAACACTTCTGGTGTTCGAATACCATCGTCCTATATATCAATCATTACCTCCCAACCATTTTGAGACTCCTTGTCATGTTCGTGATCTCATCCGGGACTCCGAACAACATTCGGTCACCAAAATACATAACTCATATAATACTAAATCATCATCGAACGTTAAGCGTGCGGACCCTACGGGTTCGAGAACTATGTAGACATGACCAAGACACCTCTCCGGTCAATAACCAATAGAGGAACCTTGATGCTCATATTTGCTCCTACACATTCTATGAAGATTGCTACCTCTTGAGCATCCGTTTGTTTTTCCTTGAAGAGGAAAGGGTGATGCAGCAAAGTAGCATAAGTATTTCCCCCAGTTTTTGAGAACCAAGGTATCAATCCAGTAGGAGACTACACGCAAATCGCCTAGTACCTGCACAAACAATCAAGAACCTTGCAACCAACGCGACAAAGGGGTTGCCAATCCCTTCACGGCCACTTGCAAAAGTGAGATCTGATAAAGATAATAAGATAAATATTTTTGGTATTTTTGGTATTTTTGTTGTATAGATTGGAAAATAAAGATTGCAAAATAAATAGTAAACTAGAATTATAGATTGGAAACTTATATAACGTAAAGTAGACCCGGGGGCCATAGGTTTCACTAGTGCCTTCTCTCAAGATAGCATATATTACGGTCGGTCAAAAAATTACTGCCGAGCAATTGATAGAAAAGCGCATAGTTATGAGAATATCTAGGCATGATCATCAACATAGGCATCACGTCAGTGTCAAGTAGACCGGAAAAATTCCACATCTACTACTATTACTCCACACATCGACCGCTATCCAGCATGCATCTAGAGTATTAAGTTCATAAGAACAGAATAACGCATTAGGCAAGATGACATGATGTAGAGGGATATATAAACTCAAGCAATATGATATAAACCCCATCTTTTTATCCTCGATGGCAACAATACAATATGTATCGGTTCCCTTTCTGTCACGGGGATCGAGCACCGCAAGATTGAACCCAAAGCTAAGCACTTCTCCTGTTGCAAGAAAGATCAGTCTAGTAGGCCAAACTAAACCGATAATTCGAAGATACTTGCAAAGATATCAAATCATGCATATAAGAATTCAGAGAAGAATCAAATATTGTTCGTAGATTATCTTGGTCATAAACCCACAATTCATCATATCTCGGCAAACGCACAACAAAAAGTATTACATCGAATAGATCTCCAAGAACATCGAGGAGAACTATGTATTGAGAACCAAAGAAAGAGAAGAAGCCATCTAGCTAATAACTATGGACCCGAAGGTCTGTGGTAAACTACTCACACATCATCAGAGAGGCTATAGTGTTGATGTAGAAGCCCTCTGTGACCGAATCCCACTCCGGAAGATCGCCGGAAAAGGCCCCAAGATGGGATCTCACAGGTACAGAAGGTTGCGGCGGTGGAAAAGTGGTTTCATGGCTCCCCTGGATGTTTTCAGGGTATAAGAGTATATATAGGCGAAAGAAGTAGGTCGGTGGAGCTACGAGGGGCCCACGAGGGTGGGGGGCGCGCCTAGCCCCCTGAGCACGCCCTCCTTCCTCATGGCCGCCTCGTTGTGTCTCTGACTTCCACTCCAAGTCTCCTGGATTGCGTTTGTTCCAATAAAGATCCTCGCGAAGGTTTCGTTCCGTTTGATATTCCTTTTCTGCTAAACACCGAAATAGGAAAAAAACAGCAATTTACCTTTGGCCTTGATTAATAGGTTAGTCCCAAAAATAATATAAAAGAGCATATTAAAGCCCATTAAACATCCAAAACAGATAATATAATAGCATGGAACAATAAAAAATTATAGATATGTTGGAGTCGTATCAAAGATCTTTATCGGTCGAACCGTTATGACAACATACATTATTCACTTTTCATCGGTATATTACTTGCCCGAGATTCGATCGTCGGTATCTTCATACCTAGTTCAATCTCATTTCCGGCAAGTCTCTTTACTAGTTCCGTAATACATCATCGTGTAACACTACAAACAAAAGACACAACCGTGACATTTTGGGCCGAACGAATTTTTTTTCTGTCATACTTATGACACTTCTATGACGATAATTGTGACAAAACCCAGTATCATCATAGATGTGGTGGGCTCCTACTTCTATGACAATAAATCATGACAGAAAATGGGCTTTTCGTCCTTGGCGGGCCGAGACGCAACTGCATGACATTCTTTGGGCCGTCCATGACGGAGAAAACCGTAGTAGAAGCGAGGGCGAGGAAAATATCAGGGGACTTCCCGGTTGCAGTGGGTGGTCGGGGACCGAGCGATGCGCGTTTCTCTCGTACGTACGCGCGTGTGTGAGAGGCATTGCGCTCTAACTGCACCCGAGTGAGGCGTTGGGATCTAACTGAACCCGAGCGATTGCACTGCAGGCTACGCATTACTGAACCCGAGCGATCGATCGATCCCTTGCTGTTAACTAAACCCGAGTGATTCCTTTGCTACTGCTGCTAACTGAAGCCGATCGAACACTGCTGCCTCCTTCCCTTGATGAACAGTGAGCGTTGTTGGGGGGTTTGTATGAACAGTTCCTGGTGGGGGTTGGATGAACAGGACCCCGTGGTAATAGAGGCCGTTGCCGCTAGATGAACAGTACCCCGATCGATTGAGCTGGTGGATGAACAGGACCCCGCGGAGGGCTGGATGAACAGGACCCCGTGGAGGGCTGGTTGAACAGTAGCCGGTGGAGGGCTAGTTGAATAGTAGTCCGTGGAGGGCTGGATGAACTATAGCCCGTGGAGGGGTGGTTGAACAGGACCCCCGTGGAGAGGGCTGGTTGAACAGTAGCCGGTGGAGGAGCGCGCGGTGGAGGCTGGATGAACATGAGCCCGTGGATGAATAGTCGTAGGTGGAGGCCAGAGGAGGTCGACGGTGGATGAACAGTAGCCCGTGGAGGCTGGAGGAGATCAACAGTGGACATGAACAGTATCTCGTGGAGTCCCGTTTTGCGGTACGCCACACCTCTCCCGATGAACAGGACCCCCGTTTCGACCGTAGCGCTCCATCACAGGTCCGTTTCCTCTGTTTTGCAGTACGCCACACCCCTCCCAATGAACAAGACCCCGTTTCGACCATAGGAGGTCCGTTTGCTCTGTTTTGCGGTACACCAGACCCCTCCCGATGAACAGGATCCCGTTTCCACCGTGACCGGTCGAACACAAGGCCGTTTCCTCTGTTCTACGGTACGCCAGGCCTCGTTTCCATCGCGTGTTCTGTCCAAGCCGGTTGGCTCCCGATGAACAGCACACGTTCCGTTGCCTCCCGATGAACACAATGCATTCCGTTGCCTCCCAATGAACACGAGACGACGCAGTTTCTCCGTTCCGACCCAAACACAGCCATGTACACGAGCCCTGGCCGTACGTATGCACAAGTAGACGTTTGAGACCCCGCCCGTATCTACGTATGTGGCCGTATTTACTTTCTTGCACCCTGGCCGTTGTACGTATGTGTACATGCTACGTGCGCGCCTCTAGTACGACACGTGAGCGCCTCAACTACGACACGTGCCCTTCCTTACACGGCCACGGTCCATCGCTGCAGCCTGCAGACATACCAATCGACCAGTATGTATGTACACGTTCGCGACCAGAATGACAACGCTACGTACGCTTCGACCGGGTGGGTCCCGACTGTCATGCACTTCCTTGCATGCGAAGATGTAGCTAGTGGGTCCCAGCAGTCAGGGGGCGAATCATTTTTTTGCCCATAATATGGACGCACTTCCTTGCGTGCGAAGATGTAGCTGGTGGGTCCCAGCAGTCAGGGGGCGAATCATTTTTTTTGCCCGTAATATGGATGTACTTCCTTGTGTGCGAAGATGTAGCTGGTGGGTTGCAGCAGTCAGGGGGAGAAAACATTATTTTTCAGGGTAAAAAGGATGCATTTGCATGCATGCGTCCATGGGAATGGTGCGTCCCCACTGTCAGCCTCTCACGTACAGTCATCTTCTGATGACTCTCGGTTGTTGACCATTGACCACACCGTGCCAAGCACACCAAGGCCGGTGGATGACGGCAAGGCCCCAGACTGGAACGACCCGGAGATGGGGAAGACACGACAGTGGAGTCGCAGATGGAGAGGAGTGGGAAACTTGACTGGTTCAGGTGCATGGCAGCACTGCCGCGGTGCCGCCCATGGGAGACACGAGCAAGAACAGATGTTGAAGAAGGAGCACGGCTATTGGATTAACATCCAACGGTCCAGCTGCTAGAATCATTTGTTGATTAAGTTGACAAAGCCCTGCGTACACGTCCGCTTAGTAGGCCCACAAGTCAGCCACCTAATCTGACGGGTCCCAGCTGTCAACGGGAGGAATATTTTTTCGCATAACAAGGAGACACTTCCTTCCGTGCAAAGATACAGCCGGTGGGTCCTAGCTGTCAGGGGGAGGAAACATTTTTTTCCGACTTAATAAGGAGGAACTTTCCTTGCGTGCGACCATGGACCTTGTGGGTTCCAGCCGTCAGGCTCTCCACGTACAGTCCTCCTCCGACGACTCTCGTTTGTTGACCACGCTGCTGTTGACACCAGATTTTGGCACGATCAATAACTTACTTAATATGGCCTCAAATGGAGAAGTGGTCGACATAAAAGAGTGTCGTATTGTTCATATGCACATCTTTGAAGTTTGGGCCATCGCCATCCGATCTCATCTCGAAGGCCGGAGTTGTGTTCGAAATACTGAGATTTTGTATTCAGAAAACTATTCGGCTGATTACGCCCCCAAGACGGCCTCATATGGAACAACATTCTGCAGAATTGTCTTCATCTTGTTGAAGCGATCGATTTTGTAACATCCCAAATTTCCTATTTGGAATGTTTTACAATATTAGCTAAGCATCTATGCATATTGTTTGAATTTGAGTGACATTTGAAGTTTCAGAAGATTTTGAGTTGATAGAATTTGAATTCAAAATTTGGCAGTTGAAATTTATTTCAAATCAATGCCTGACAAATACTTGAGAAAAAGTATGAGAGGAGTAAACATGACACTCCAAATATGTCAGATGAAAAACCCTGCCAAAAAGTTTGAATTCAAATCTGAATTTTATTTGGAATTTTAGAAAAATGATTTTTTATAAAGTTTGAGTTTTGCCCCTGGAAAAATGTTCAAATTGTAGGGAATATTCCCCTGATCATTTTGATATATATATGTCCTATATAAAATATTTATATTTAAAAACATTTTCTCTCTCTCACTAATTCAAAAAAGGAAAAAAAAACCTCAGTGCCAGCCAGAATGGCTGGCCCAGCCCGGCCTGAGGCGACCAGCGACCAGCAAGACCAGCCAGCCAGCCAATGAGCCCAGCCATGGCCCACCCAGCCCGACCGACCGACCGAGCCACCACCAAACAGTTCCCCCTCGGTCGCCCGACCCGACTCCCCTCTCTCTCTCTCACACACCCAGCCCCACCCTTCTTCCTCCTCCCGCAAGACACGCCAACCGCCGCCGCCGCCGGAATCCCGAAGGATCCGGGATCCTCCCCCGATTCCCTCGCCCGATCTGCCCCCTCCTCCAAGCCGGGTCTCCCCTATAAATACCCCGCCCTCGCCTGTTCCTCCTTCCCCCCTCGACCTCCCCTCGCCAAGCAATCCGTCGCCGAGCACCGCACGCCGCCACGCCATTTGCCCGTTCCGCCACCTCCGACCCCTCGAGCACCCCGACTCCACCCCGAGCCCCCTTGCTCACCAAGACCACCGGAGGTCTCCGCCGTCGTGCCCGACCACCGAGAGCCCCTTTTACGTCGCCGCCGAGCCGCGCGTCGACCATCGCCAGCGTCGCCACCATGATGAGTCACCGGAGATCCCCGCCACCGTCTGATCAATAATCGACGCGCTAGATTAGATCCCCGAAGGGGTACGGTTTATTTAGGTTTTAGTTTAAAGATCCGGTTTTAAGTTACGGTTTTTATTAGACCGGCCCGACTCGGTTTAATCCCGCGTGCACGTTTTAGTTATATTACGCCAATGCGTTAGATAGGCCCATTAGCCCAGCTTTTCTTTTAATTATATTTTTTCGTTTCTGTTTTTAACAGAATAGTTTCAGTTTTGTAAAAGCCATATCTTTTAATCTACTTAATATTTTTAATTGATTCTTTTTTTGTTGGTTTGCAAATTTGTTGTAGTTTCTGTAGCAAATAATTTTATTTTTCCTATGTGATAGTTTATTTTAGGTTAGTTTCTGTAACTTTAGAACATGAACTTTTATTTACAATAAATAAAACATTTATTTTATTTTTTCTTGCTAGGATTGTTTTAGGCATAATAGGATTTCTATAATAGTTTTTAATGTGATTCTTTTTGCTCCTAGTTGCATGATGTTTTCTTTTCTGTTAGTTAGCAAAAACCCATGCTTGAGTTCTGTTAAGAAAAATTTGGTTGAGTAAAACTATTTCTTGGTTGTTGTTTGATGTGGTGAAAACATTGATTTGGATTTCTTCGAACTTTCTTTGGGTTTTGGTTCAATTGTTTTGTGTGTTATGTTAGCATGCTATTATGTTAAGTGATCATATGTTTGTATGCTTATATGATTGTTGTTTGCCTCGGTAGAATTTCCGGAGTGCGAAGCTTGGTACCACGAGTCCCTAGCTTTCGAAGATCTTCAGCAAGGCAAGTCATTGATCATATTATCTTTTACTATGCCTATGATTTTATTGCATTAGAAATATACCTCCCCACCATGCATGCAGTAGGAGAATTTGAAGTTATGTTCTTGAGTAGTATCATGAGGTAGGATGAACCCAATTCCCTTGTTACCATTGCCTCGGACGAAGTAGTTTATTTTGCTATGCTCAGAGACGGGTTGGTTGAGTGAATCATAAGGGAGATGTGAGAGTCAAGATGATGACAACCCCATGACTTCAAGCTCAAGATGGACTTCAAAATTCACTCACTGGGTGGAGGACGGTTGACGGGCACCCCGAGAAAACCAACGGTTGGTCGGGATGCATGGAGAAGCGCCATGACATCTTGCGGAAAGCTTCACCCAGCCACGAAGAGACGGATGGATACCCCATTGACCGGAAGCTTACTGTGCAGCCGCAAGCCATTATGGGCTCGCTTGGTCAACCCTAGTTGTGACTCGGCGGACGGTGCTACGAGATGTAGAAGAACGGTAGGATTGGATGGGTACCGCAAGGGCGGAGGAACTCTTCTAAGACCCTGTTTACGCTCATCCCGTCTTCAAACACCATGAAGTGCGAAGACTTAAAAGGAGGGAACGATTCTTGCGGGTAAAGTGCGCAAACCTCTGCAGAGTGAAGATCTAATCGGTTAGCCGTGTCCCCGGTTACGGACAATTTGAGCCTCTGGAACTTGGAGTATTTCGGAAATCTCAACACCGAAATTAATAAATTAATTGAGGGGATTATTTAATAATTGGGAATGAGACATTGGTTGGCGGAACCATCTCAATAACTACCAACATTTTGTAGTATTTGCAAACAAGTCCATTGTTGTAGGAAAACTGGCTTTTCAAAAACAATGAAACTTAGAGCCCCACAGCCAAATTGCATATAGTGTTAGTAATTTTATTGTTATTCTCTTCATGACTTGCCAGATATTCAAAATGCTGACCTACACGGCTGCAACGTCTTATGTTGAAGAGAAGTATTCCGATCAGGAGTGAGGCTACGATCCGCGCTTGGCGATTGCCCTATGGAGTCGGATGGACTCGCTATTCTTCTATGCTTCCGCAGCTTTATTTAGTTTATTTCTCATGAGTTGGCCTTCGGCCGAATTTATTCTATTGTAATAAAGACTCGATATGAGAATCGTGTAATAAATTCAGGTGTGATTGAACTTTGATTATTTCATCAATGTACTGTGTGTGCCAGCATGATCTTGGGATGGTACAGATACACAGAGACTTGACCGATTTTGGGTCGGGTCGCTACAAAGATGGTATCAGAGCACACGCTGACCGTAGGACGTAACCCCTAGGATCGGAAAGCCATAGGAAGAGACTATTTATTTTAAGTCCTTATCATTCCGTAATTCTCCCCTATTCATTTCGACTTCTCTCCGATTTTCAACATTCTAGATGGCACGAGTTCACCCCAGCTTGCTACGGAGTTTTGCCACCAGATGAGACGATGCCTTTCGGCAAGAAGCTGGTCCAGATCGTGAAGAAGCTGAAGATTGCTCTGCCTCAATCACCGGAAGCCTACCAATGCACTTCCGACGGATACCCGCTTCAGAGATTGAGGTGCACATTCCAGGAGGACCTTCGGAGGACATTCAGAGCCTATTGACTTTGAGTTTACCGATTTCAATTGGATCCTCGGAAGAGACATGGCGATTTATCGTGCACTTGGACATCTCCGAGAAGAGTACAGGCCGAGCTCGACCCATAGACCTCGCCATGATTTCTCGCAGAGCTAGGAATGGAGATATCATCCGTATAGTGAGGACGACTCCATTCTCTCATATGTCCAAGACTTGGAGTGTCTCCTCAGAAACGGAGATCCGACTCACCAGAACTCAAGGTACACAGAGGCTGTTGTTCCGTGAACTGAACCGGAGGAGAAAGCACACGCAGACTTCCTTGACTATGAAGAAGAAATCAAGGATTTCATGGAGAGAGTCGACAAGCTGAAGATGGATGTTGCCGCATTAGAGGAGAAGATGGACTTGGGAGAAGACCTTTTTCCGAGTGGAGATGACGGACCCTCGTGAGCAATGACCAGGATTATGAAGAGAGCTCCACCAAGAAAGCCGCAAGAGGAGGCGCCGATCGAGGACGCCACACCGGAGGACGCCGCACTGAGGACGCAAGGATAATTGATGAAGACATTTAGTCGACCGCCATGTTATTTTATTTTCCCATCGATCGCTTAGGCCGTTATTTTCGATTAGTCGAGAATTTGTAATCCGAGATTGAACCATGTTTGAGTTGATTGAATAAATGATTGGTGTGATTATGATTGTGCATTCATATGGGTAGTGATATTTTCTCATTAGACCCTTGTTCTATTCTAATTTTCTCATCCACTCCAAAACACCAGATGCCTCCGAGACGTGACCCGGTCTCAACTTTCCGCCGAGCTCACCCAGCTGATCCAGCAGCGAGAATGCCCTCATGCGATGCTCATCCGTAACTAGAACAACAACAACAACAACAACAATCCACCGCCACCACCCCTCGCTGACAACTTGACCCGCTTCCTAAGGCTGAATCCGCCAGTGTTCTCTAGCAGCACCGAGCCGATTGTGGCCGGCGATTGGCTCCGCAAGGTCGGAAGGAGTTAGCCACCGCTGGATGCACAGAGGCGAAAAGGTGCGCTTTGTCGCACATCAACTTGATGGACCTGCAGCCTCTTGGTGGGAGAACTACACCGCCACTTATCCCATCGCCACCATCACGTGGGATCAGTTCCAAAGAAGCTTTCCGCACCGCCATGTTTCAGCCGGAGCCATGAGTCTGAAGAAGCGTGAGTTCCGCAACTTACGCCAGGGAACCGCATCGTGGGGCAAGATGCGTGGATGAGTTCAGCAAGTTAGCTCGCTATGCCCCGGATGATGTGGCCACGATGCCGCAGCAGGAAAAGTTTCTCGAGGGACTCAATGACGAGCTGGGAATGCAGCTAATGGTGGCTACCTTCAACAACTACCAGAGCTGGTAGACAAGGCCACCATACTTGAAGGCAAGCAGCAGCAGATTGATAGCGCAGCGGAAGTATGGCCAGGGAAGTACAACTCGAGCTCAGCGAAGCCCCGTTATGCCCCATACTGGAGGGCATACCCATCACACCCATGGAGGACATAATCATGGAGGACATAACCATGGAGGAAATGGGAACAACCGCAACCCCGACAACAAGTCGTAATGGAAACGGCAATGGCAACCAGCATCGCCCCGCCCGGCTCGTAAGGATCTGAGTCACATCACCGCTTCAAGTGCCGAAAACAGGGCACTATGCCACCGACTGCCCGGAGGCCAAGCAGAGGAATGGAAACGGCAATGGAAGCTCAGCAAAGAAGCCCAACCCTTTTCCTCGTGCTCGGTGAACCACATTGACGTGGAGGACGCCTATGATCAGCCGGATAATCGTGGTTGGTAAGTTTTATTAAATTCACATCCAAGATTGGTACTCTTTGATTCTCGTGCAACGATTCATTCATATCAAGGGTAGTTGTGGAAAAGTACGGGTTGCCCACTAGAACCCTTAGAAGCCCTCTTCACGCCGGGCCAGCAGAGGAGAAATGATGGCGAGCTTAGGCTGTCATGCAACCCTCAACATCGAAACCATAAATTTCCGCAGACCTCATAGTATTGGAAACCCGCACCTTGGATGTGATCCTAGGCATGGATTGGTTGACAAAGTTTGAAGGAAACATAGATCGTGCTCAAGAAGTCGATTCTGCTCACCACCCCGGAGCGTAAGAGGATCAAGTATGTATCCGACGTATCCCGATGAAGAATCAGGTGCATTCCCTCATGGGAGTTGTTCAGGAGGAAGTGCCTGTAGTGCAAGATTTTCCCGATGTGTTTCCGGAGGAATTACCAGGAATGCCACCGAACAGAGACATTGAATTTTTGATTGAGTTATTGCCCGGCACAGCCCCAATATCCAAGAGACCCTATCGGATGCCCCGAACGATTTGAAAGAGATCAAGAATCAAATTAATGAACTATTGGAGAAGGGATATATTCGGCCAAGCTCATCACCTTGGGGAGCCCCAGTTCTTTTGGTAGAGAAGAAGGATGGAACCCTGAGAATGGTTGTAGATTATCGTTCATTGAACGACGTGACCATCAAGAACAAGTACCCTCTGCCGATGATTAATGATCTATTTGATCAGCTAGTTGGAGCCAAGGTATTCTCCAAGATCGATCTTCGATCGTGGTATCATCGATTGAAGATCCGTGAAAAGGATATACCTAAAACAGCATTTACCACTGTGTATGGTTTATATGAGTATACCGTCATGTCATTCGGATTGACTAATGCCCTGCATACTTCATGAATTTGATGAACAAGGTATTTATGGAATATCTGGACAAGTTTGTCGTGGTGTTCATCGATGATATACTGATTTTCTCCAAGAGCGAGGAAGAGCATAAGGAACATTTATGCCTAGTTCGAGAAACTCCGAGAACATCGCTTGTATGCCAAGTTCAAGAAATGTGAATTTTGGCTGAAGGAAGTCGGATTCCTCGACATGTTATTTCAGGAGAAGGAATAGCAGCTTGACCCGCCAAGGTTGTATCACCACCGATTGGCGCCGCCCACCTCACCAAGGAGATCCGCAGCTTTCTCGGACTCGCAGGATATTATCGGAGGTTTATTGAGAATTTCTCAAGATTGCCAAGCCCATGACTGAGCTGTTGAAGAAGGACGCCAAGTACATTTGGACCGAGGATTGTGAAGCCGCCAGAATTGAAGAAACGCTTGGTTACAGCCCCAAAGATTGATTTTGCCGGACATACACAAGGATTACCACGTATATTGTGACGCTTCTCGTCAGGGACTCGGAGGAGTACTCATGCAGGAAGGAAAAGTTGTAGCTTATACCTCCAGACAGCTATGACCACACGAGATGAATTATGCCACACATGATTTGGAGTTAGCAGCCGTAGTGCATGCACTCAAGACCTGGAGGCATTTTCTCATCGGAAACCGTTGTGATGTTTACACAGATCATAAGAGCTTGAAGTATATTTTCACGCAGAAAGAGTTGAACCTCAGGCAGAGGAGATGGCTAGAGTTAATCAAGGACTATGACATGAGATTGCATTACCACCCGTGAAAGGCTAATGTTGTAGCAGATGCTTTGAGCCGTAAGAGTTATGTGAATACTCTTATAGCGGAGGATTACCCCAGAGTTAGTCGATGACCTCGAGATCTCCGATCGGAGATAGTTCCAAGAGGATATGTTGCAACTCGAAGTTCAGTCCACTTTGGCCGAAAGAATTCGTGAAGACCGTAAGTCGGACAAGGAAATTGATGAGATAAAGAAAAGGATGAATGAAGGAAAAGCTAAAGGGTTTCGTAAGGATGAATACGGAGCTATATGGTTCGAGGATCGATTATGTACCCAATGATCCCGAACTCGAAGCTAATTCTTCAGAGGCTCATGATTCACCGTACTCGATTCACCCGGTAACACCAAGATGTATCTGGATTTGAAGGAAAGTTTCGTGGACGGTATGAAGAAGGATATTGCCGAGTACGTAGCAAGATGCAATGTTTGCCAACGAGTAAAGGCGGAACATCGAAACCAGCAGGGTTACTTCAACCTTTGCCGATTCCCGAGTGGAAATGGGAAAAACTTGGAATGGATTTTATCACAGATTACCCAGACCCGCTCAGTTATGATTCCATCTGGTAGTGGTTGATCGATTGACCAAGGTAGCTCATTTCATTCCGTGAAGACTACCTATACCAGTGCTAAGTTAGCCAAGATATACATGACCAGGATCGTATGTCTGCATGGAGTTCCGAGGAGTATCGTGTCGATAGAGGAACACAATTTACCTCAAAGTTTTGGAATCGCTTGCATGAAACTTTGGGTACGAGGCTGGAGTTCAAGACAGCTTTTCATCCGTGAGACAGATGGACAGACCAAGAGAGTCAACCAGATCCCGGAGGACATGTTGAGAGCTTGTGCGCTAGACTATGGGTCTAGCTGGGATGATAATTTGCCATACGCGGAGTTCTCATACAACAACAGTTATCGCACCATCAAGATGGCCCTTTCAAGCTCTATACGGAAGGAGGTGCATAACACCAGTATTGTGGGATGGTGTTGGAGATCGAAAACTTTTCGGTCCCGATCTTATCAAAGATTCTGAAGAGAAAGTCAAGCTGATTCGAGATAGACTCAAGGTAGCCCAGTCGAGGCAGAAGAGTTATGCCGACAGTAAACGCAAGGAAGTAATTTACGAAGCGGGAGACCGAGCATATCTTCGTGTGTCCCCACTTCATGGAATCAAGAGGTTCGGTGTTAAAGGAAAGTTAGCACCCCGGTTCATTGGCCCCTACAAAATCCTCGAACGTCGTGGAGAAGTTGCTTACAAGTTGGAATTGCGGAAGGATTGTCCGGAGTTCATGATGTCTTCCATGTTTCTCACCAAGAAATGCCATGCCAACATGGCCGATATTCCGTTGAGAGACACAAAGGCCCTTAGAGGCCATACAACTCGACAAAGATCTCGACTTATGAGGAGAAACCCGTCCAAATTCTCGAGATCTGACAGAGTCACCCACAAGAAGATCATCAAGTTTTGCAAGGTGATGTGGAGTCATCACTCCGAGGAGGAAGCCACCGGGAGCGAGAAGAAGACCTCCGCCGAGACCACCCGCACCTATTTGCTAGCCAACCCAATCTCGAGGGCTAGATTCATTTTAAGGTGGTAGGTTTGTAACATCCCAAATTTCCTATTTGGAATGTTTTACAATTATAGCTAAGCATCTATGCATATTGTTTGAATTTGAGTGACATTTGAAGTTTCGAAGATTTTGAGTTGATGGAATTTGAATTCAAAATTTGGCGCTTGAAATTTATTTCAAATCAATGCCTCACAAATACTTGAGAAAAAGTATGAGAGGAGTAAACATGACACTCCAAATATGTCGATGAAAACCCTGCCAAAAGTTTGAATTCAAATTTGAATTTTATTTGGAATTTTAGAAAATGATTTTTATAAAGTTTGAGTTTTGCCCTGGAAAATGTTCAAATTGTAGGAATATTCCTGATCATTTTGATATATATATGTCCTATATAAAATATTTATATTTAAAATATTTTATCTCTCTCTAATTCAAAAAAGGAAAAAAAAACCTCAGCGCCACCAGCCAATCCCACAGCCAGCGCGAGACCACTTGACCACCAGCAGCCCAACAGCAGCCGCCTCGGCAGCCGCCCAGAGAGATCTCACGCCGACCGACCGACCAACACACAAACGGTTCCACCTCGGTCGCCCGACCCGACTCCCCCTCTCTCTCACCGACACCCCAGCCCCACCCCTTCTTCCTCCTCCCAAGAACGCACACCGCCGCCGCCGCGAAATCCCGAAGGATCCGGATCCTCCCGATCCCTCGCCCGATCTGCCCCTCCTCCAAGCCGGGTCTCCCCTATAAATACCCCGCCCTCTCCCGCTCCCCGCACTTCCCCGCCTTGAGCCCCCTCGCCAACCTGCAATCCGTCGCCGAGCACCGCACAATCCGCCGCCATTTGCCCTGCTCCGCCACCTCCGACCCCTCGAGCTCCCCGACTCCACCCCGAGCCCCCTTGCTCCGCCGCACCCCTGGAGGTCTCGCCGTCGTGCCCGACCACCGAGCCCCGCACCGTCGTCGCCTCGAGCCGCCGTCGACTATCGCCGGCGTCGCCACCATGATGAGTCACCGAGATCCCGCCACCGTCCGATCAATAATCGACGCGCTAGATTAGATCCCCGAAGGGGTACGGTTTATTTAGGTTTTAGTTTAAAGATCCGGTTTTAAGTTACGGTTTTTATTAGACCGGCCCGAATCGGTTTAATCCCGCATGCACGTTTTAGTTATATTACGCCGATGCGTTAGATAGGCCCATTAGCCCACCTTTTCTTTTAATTATATTTTTTCGTTTCTGTTTTTAATAGAATAGTTTCAGTTTTGTAAAAGCCATATCTTTTAATCAACTTAATATTTTGAATTGATTCTTTTTTTGTTGGTTTGCAAATTTGTTGTACTTTCAGTAGAAAATATGTTTAGTCATGTTAAAATTATTAGAAATTGTTTTATTTTAGATTTAGACAGATTAGTAATTCTGCTATAAAGTGAGTTAGAATTATTTTATTTTAGTGATTCTTTTTGTCACTACTTTATTTTGACCTTGCCTAACCGTAGGAATTTATTTGGGCATTTTAGATTTAATAAAAAATAGTTTTAATCAAAATCATGTGATTCCTATTTATTTAACTAGCTACTGTTTTCCTATTGTTTTATATAGCAAATAATTTTATTTTTCCTATGTGATAGTTTATTTTAGGTTAGTTTCGTAACTTTAGAACATGAACTTTTATTTACAATAAATAAAACATTTATTTTATTTTTCTTGCTAGGATTGTTTTAGGCATAATAGGAGTTCTATAATAGTTTTAATGTGATTCTTTTTGCTCCTAGTTGCATGATGTTTTCTTTTACATTAGTTAGCAAAACCCATGCTTGAGTTATGTTAAGAAAAATTTGGTTGTGTAAAACTATTTCTTGGTTGTTGTTTGATGTGGTGAAAACATTGATTTGGATTTCTTCAACTTTCTTTGGGTTTTGGTTCAATTGTTTTGTGTGTTATGTTAGCATGCTATTATGTTAAGTGATCATATGTTTGTATGCTTATATGATTGTTGTTTGCCTCGGTAGAATTTCCGAGTGCTGAAGCTTGCTACCACGAGTCCCTAGCTTTCAAGATCGTCAAGAAGGCAAGTCATTGATCATATTATCTTTTACTATACCTATGATTTTATTGCATTAGAATTATACCTCCCACCATGCATGCAGTAGGAGAATTTGAAGTTATGTTCTTGAGTAGTATCATGAGGTAGGATGAACCCAATTCCCTTGTTACCATTGCCGGGACGAAGTAGTTTATTTTGCTATGCTCAGAGACGGGTTGGTTGAGTGAATCATAAGGGAGATGTGAGAGTCAAGATGATGACAACCCCATGACTTCAAGCTCAAGATGGACTTCAAAATTCACTCTTTGGGTGGAGGACGGTTGACGGGCACCTGGAGAAAACCAGTGGTTGGCGGGATGCATGGAGAAGCGCCATGACATCTTGCGGAAAGCTTCACCCAGCCACGAAGAGACGGATGGATACCCCATTGACGGAAGCTTACCTATGCAGCCGCAAGCCATTATGGGCTCGCTTGGTCAACCCTAGTTGTGACTCGGCCGGACGGTGCTACGAGATGTAGAAGAACGGTAGGATTGGATGGGTACCGCGGTGGCGGAGGAACTCTTCTGAAGACCCTGTTTACTCATCCGTCTTCAAACACCATGAAGTGCGAAGACTTAAAGGAGGGAACGATTCTTGCGGGTAAAGTGCAAAACCTCTGCAGAGTGAAGATCTAATCGGTTAGCCGTGTCCCCGGTTACGGACAATTTGAGCCTCTGGAACTTGGAGTATTTCGGAAATCTCAACACCAAAATTAATGAATTAATTGAGGGGATTATTTAATAATTGGGAATGAGACATTGGTTGGTGGAACCATCTCAATAACTACCAACAATTTTGTAGTATTTGCAAACAAGTCCATTGTTGTAGGGAAAAACTGGCTTTTTCGCAAAACAATGAAACTTAGAGCCCCACAACCAAATTGCATATAGTGTTAGTAATTTTTATTGTTATTCTCTCTTCATGACTTGCCAGCATATTCAAAATGCTGACCTACACGGCTGCAACGTCTTATGTTGCAGAGGAGTATTCCGATCAGGAGTGAGGCTACGATCCACGCTTGGCGATTGCCCTATGGAGTCGGATGGACTCGCTATTCTTCTACGCTTCCGCAGCTTTATTTAGTTTATTTCTCATGAGTTGGCCTTGGCCAATTTATTCTATTGTAATAAAGACTCGATATGAGAATCGTAATAAATTCAGGTGTGATTGAACTTTGATTATTTCATCAATGTACTTGTGTGTGCAAGATGATCTTGGGATGGTACAGATACACGAGACTTGACCGATTTTGGGTCGGGTCGCTACAGAGATGGTATCGAGCACACGCTGACCGTGGGACGAACCCCTAGGATCGGAAAGCCATAGGAAGAGACTATTTATTTTATGTCCTTATCATTCCGTAATTCTCCCTATTCATTTCGACTTCTCTCCGATTTTCAACATTCTAGATGGCCACGAGTTCACCCTAGTTCTGCTACGGAGTTTTGCCACCAGATGAGACGATGCCTTTCGGCAAGAAGCTGGTCCAGATCATGAAGAAGATGAAGATTGCTCGCCCTCAATCACCGGAAGCCTACCAATGCACTTCCGACGGATACCCGCCACAGAGATTGAGGTGCACATTCCAGGAGGACCTTCGAGGACATTCAGAGCCTATTGACTTTGAGTTTACCGATTTCAATTGGATCCTCGGAAGAGACATGGCGATTTATCGTGCACTTGGACATCTCCGAGAAGAGTACAGGCCGAGCTCGACCCATCGACTCGCCATGATTTCTCGCAGAGCTAGGAATGGAGATATCATCCGCATCAGAGAACGACTCCATTCTCTCATATGTCCAAGACTTGGAGTGTCTCCTCAGAAACGGAGATCCGGACTCGCCAGAACTCAAGGTACACAGTGGCTGTTGTTCCGTGAACTGAACTGGAGGAGAAAGCACACGATACTTCCTTGACCATGAAGAAGAAATCAAGGATTTCATGGAGAGAGTCGACAAGCTGAAGATGGATGTTGCCGCATTAGAGGAGAAGATGGACTTGGGAGAAGACCTTTTTCCGAGTGGAGATGACGGACCCCTCGTGAGCAATGACCTGGATTATGAAGAGAGCTCCACTAAAGAAAGCCGCAAGAGGAGGCGCCGCATCATAGGACGCCACACCGGAGGACGCCGCACCAGAGGACGCAAGGATAATTGATGAAGACATTTAGTCGACCGCCATGTTATTTTATTTTCCGTCGATCAGTTAGGCCGTTATTTTCGATTAGTCGTGAGAATTTGTAATCCGAGATTGAACCATGTTTGAGTTGATTGAATAAATGATTGGTGTGATTATGATTGTGCATTCATATGGGTAGTGATATTTTCTCATTAGACCCTTGTTCTATTCTAATTTTCTCATCCACTCCAAAACACCAGATGCCTCCGAGACGTGACCCGGTCTCAACTTTCCGCGGAGCTCACCCAAATGATCCAGCAGCAGAATGCCCTCATGCGATGCTCATCCGAACGAACAACAACAACAACAACAACAACAACAACAACAACAACAACAACAACAACAATCCACCGCCACCACCCCTCGCTGACAACTTGACCCGCTTCCTAAGGCTGAATCCGCCAGTTGTTCTCTAGCTGCACTAAGCCGATTGTGGCGATGATTGGCTCCGCAAGGTCGGAAGGAGTTAGCCACTTCTGGATGCACAGAGGCGAAAAGGTGCGCTTTGCGCACATCAACTTGATGGACCTGCAGCCTCTTGGTGGGAGAACTACACCGCCACTTATCCCATCGCCACCATCACGTGGGATCAGTTCCAGCAGCCTTCCGCACCGCCCATGTTTCAGCCGGAGCCATGAGTCTGAAGAAGCGTGAGTTCCACAACTTACGCCAGGGGAACCGTCTTGTGGGCAAGTACGTGGATGAGTTCAGCAAGTTAGCTCGCTATGCCCCGGATGATGTGGCCACAGATGCCGCAAAGCAGGAAAAGTTTCTCGAGGGACTCAATGACGAGCTGGGAATGCAGCTAATGGTGGCTACCTTCAACAACTACCAGGAGCTGGTAGACAAGGCCACCATACTTGAAGGCAAGCAGCAGCAGATTGATAGCCGCAAGCGGAAGTATGGCCAGGGGAAGTACAACTCTGGAGCTCAGCAGAAGCCCCATTATGCCCCATACTCGGGAGGGCATACCCATCACACCCATGGAGGACATAATCATGGAGGACATAACCATGGAGGAAATGGGAACAACCGCAACCCCGACAACAAGTCAGGCAATGGAAACGGCAATGGCAACCAGCATCATCCTGCCCGGCTCGGAAGGATCTGAGTCACATCACTGCTTCAAGTGCCGTAAAACAGGGCACTATGCCACCGACGCCCGGAGGCCAAGCAGAGGAATGGAAACGGCAATGGAAGCTCAGCAAAGAAGCCCAACCCTTTTCCTCGTGCTCGGGTGAACCACATTGACGTGGAGGACGCCTATGATCAGCCGATAATCGTGGTTGGTAAGTTTTATTAAATTCACATCCAAGATTGGTACTCTTTGATTCGGTGCAACGATTCATTCATATCAAGGGTAGTTGTGGAAAAGTACGGTTGCCCACTAGAACCCTTAGAAGCCCTCTTCACGCCGGGCCCGCAGAGGAGAAATGATGGCAGCTTAGGCTGTCATGCAACCCTCAACATCGAAACCATAAATTTCCGCAGACCTCATAGTATTGGAAACCCAGACCTTGGATGTGATCCTAGGCATGGATTGGTTGACAAAGTTTGAAGGAAACATAGATCGTGCTCAAAAGTCGATTCTCGCTCACCACCCCGGAGCGTAAGAGGATCAAGTATGTATCCGCACGTATCCCGATGAAGAATCAGTGCATTCCCTCACGGAGTTGTTCAGAGGAAGTGCCCGTGGTGCAAGATTTTCCGATGTGTTTCCGGAGGAATTACTAGGAATGCCACCGACGGAGAAATTGAATTTCTGATTGAGTTATTGCCCGGCACAGCCCCAATATCCAAGAGACCCTATCGGATGCCCCCGAACGATTTGAAAGAGATCAAGAATCAAATTAATGAACTATTGGAGAAGGGATATATTCGGCCAAGCTCATCACCTTGGGGAGCCCCAGTTCTTTTGGTAGAGAAGAAGGATGGAACCCTGAGAATGGTTGTAGATTATCGTTCGTTGAACGACGTGACCATCAAGAACAAGTACCCTCTGCCGATGATTAATGATCTATTTGATCAGTTAGTTGGAGCCAAGGTATTCTCCAAGATCGATCTTCGATCAGGGTATCATCAGTTGAAGATCAATGAAAAGGATATACCTAAAACAACATTTACCACCAGGTATGGTTTATATGAGTATACCGTCATGTCATTCGGATTGACTAATGCCCCTGCATACTTCATGAATTTGATGAACAAGGTATTTATGGAATATTTGGACAAGTTTGTCGTGGTGTTCATCGATGATATACTGATTTTCTCCAAGAGCGAGGAAGAGCATAAGGAACATTTGCGCCTAGTTCGAGAAACTCCGAGAACATCGCTTGTATGCCAAGTTCAAGAATGTGAATTTTGGCTGAAGGAAGTCGGATTCCTCGGACATGTTATTTCAGGAGAAGGAATAGCAGTTGACCCCGCCAAGGTTGTATCACCACCGATTGGCGATCGCCCACCTCGACCAAGGAGATCCGCAGTTTTTTCGGACTCGCAAGATATTATCGGAGGTTTATTGAGAATTTCTCGAAGATTGCCAAGCCCATGACTGAGCTGTTGAAGAAGGACGCCAAGTACATTTGGACCGAGGATTGTGAAGCCAGTTTTCAGGAATTGAAGAAACGTTTGGTTACAGCCCCAAGATTGATTTTGCGGACATACACAAGGATTACCAGGTATATTGTGACGCTTCTCGTCAGGGACTCAGAGGAGTACTCATGCATGAAGGAAAAGTTGTAGCTTATACCTCCAGACAGCTACGACCACACGAGATGAATTATGCCACACATGATTTGGAGTTAGCAGCCGTAGTGCATGCACTCAAGACTTGGAGGCATTTTCTCAACGGAAACCGTTGTGATGTTTACACAGATCATAAGAGCTTGAAGTATATTTTCACGCAGAAAGAGTTAAACCTTAGGCAGAGGAGATGGCTAGAGTTAATCAAGGACTATGACATGAGATTGCATTACCACCCAGGAAAGGCTAATGTTGTAGGAGATGCTTTGAGCCGTAAGATTTATGTGAATACTCTTATAGCAGGAGGATTACCCCAGGAGTTAGTCGATGACCTCAGAGATCTCCGACTGGAGATAGTTCCGAGAGGATATGTTGCAGCTCTGGAAGTTCAGTCCACTTTGGCCGAAAGAATTCATGAAGCCCAGAAGTCGGACAAGGAAATTAATGAGATAAAGAAAAGGATGAATGAAGGAAAAGCTAAAGGGTTTCGTAAGGATGAATACGGAGCTATATGGTTCGAGGATCGTATTTATGTACCCAATGATCCCGAACTCGTGAAGCTAATTCTTCAGAGGCTCATGATTCACCGTACTCGATTCACCCGGTAACACCAAGATGTATCTGGATTTGAAAGAAAGTTTCGTGGACGGTATGAAGAAGGATATTGCCGAGTACGTAGCGAGATGCGATGTTTGCCAACGAGTAAAGGCGGAACATCGAAACCAGCAGGTTACTTCAACCTTTGCCGATTCCCGAGTGGAAATGGGAAAAACTTGGAATGGATTTTATCACAGATTACCCAGACCCGCTCAGGTTATGATTCTATCCGGTAGTGGTTGATCGATTGACCAAGGTAGCTCATTTCATTCCCGTGAAGACTACCTATACCAGTGCAAAGTTAGCCAAGATATACATGACAAGGATCGTATGTCTGCATGGAGTTCCGAGGAGTATCGTGTCAGATAGAGTAACACAATTTACCTCAAAGTTTTGGAATCAGTTGCATGAAACTTTGGGTACGAGGCTAGAGTTCAGTACGGCTTTTCATCCGCAGACAGATGGACAGACCGAGAGAGTCAACCAGATCCCGGAGGACATGTTGAGAGCTTGTGCGCTAGACTATGGGTCTAGCTGGGATGATAATTTGCCATACGCGGAGTTCTCATACAACAACAGCTTATCGACCCGATCAAGATGGCCCCTTCAAGCTCTATACGGAAGGAGGTGCGAAACACCATTGTTGTGGGATGGTGTTGAGATCGAAAACTTTTCGGTCCCAATCTTATCGAGATTCGAAGAGAAAGTCAAGCTGATTCGAGATAGACTCAAGGTAGCCTACCAAGGCGTAAGAGTTATGCCGACAAGAACGCAAGGAAGTAATTTACGAAGCGGGAGACCGAGCATATCTTCGTGTGTCCCCGCTTCGTGGAATCAAGAGGTTCGGTGTTAAAGGAAAGTTAGCACCCGGTTCATTGGCCCTACAAAATCCTCGAACGTCGTGGAGAAGTTGCTTACAAGTTGGAATTGCGGAAGGATTGTCCGGAGTTCATGATGTCTTCCATGTTTCTCGGTGAAGAAATGCCATGCCGACATGGTCGATATTCCGTTGAGAGACACAATGCCCTTAGAGGCCATACAGCTCGACAAAGATCTGACTTATGAGGAGAAACCCGTCCAATTCTCGAGACTGCAACACAGAGTCACCCACAAAGAAGATCATCAAGTTTTGCAAGGTGTTGTGGAGTCATCACTCCGAGGAGGAAGCCACCGGGAGCGAGAAGAAGACCTCCGCCGAGACCACCGCACCTATTTGTTAGCCAACCCAATCTCGAGGGCGAGATTCATTTTAAGGTGGGTAGGTTTGTAACATCCCAAGTTTCCTATTTGGAATGTTTTACAATATTAGCTAAGCATCTATGCATATTGTTTGAATTTGAGTGACATTTGTAGTTTCAGAAGATTTTGAGTTGATAGAATTTGAATTCAAAATTTGGTAGTTGAAATTTATTTCAAATCAATGCCTGACAAATACTTGAGAAAAAGTATGAGAGGAGTAAACATGACACTCCAAATATGTCAGATGAAAAACCCTGGCAAAAAGTTTGAATTCAAATCTGAATTTTATTTGGAATTTTAGAAAAATGATTTTTATAAAGTTTGAGTTTTGCCTGGAAAATGTTCAAATTGTAGGAATATTCCTGATCATTTTGATATATATATGTCCTATATAAAATATTTATATTTAAAAATATTCTCTCTCTCACTAATTCAAAAAAAAGGAAAAAAAAACCTTAGCGCCACCAGCCGGCCGCAGCCCACCAGCCGAGGCGACCACTCGCAGGCCCAGAGCCACCAAATAGCCGAGGCGGCCAGCCGCCCAGCCGCCCGACCGACCGAGCCACCACCACCAAACAGTTCCCCTCGGTCGCCTGACCCGACTCTCCCTCTCTCTCTCTCACCGACACCCCGGGCCCACCCCTTCTTCCTCCTCCCGCAAGACACGCCAACCGCCACCGCCGCCGGAATCCCGAAGGATCCGGGATCCTCCCCCGATTCCCTCGCCCGATCTACCCCCTCCTCCAAGCCGGGTCTCCCCCTATAAATACCCCCGACCTCGCCCCGTTCCCTCACTTCCCCCCCTCGCCCGACCCTCCCCTCGCCCGCAATCCGTCGCCGGAGCACCGCACAGCCGCCGCGCCATTTGCCCCGTTCCGGCCACCTCCGACCCCCTCGAGCTCCCCCGACTCCACCCCGAGCCCCCCTTGCTCCGCCGCACCCGCCGGAGGTCTCCGCCGTCGTGCCCGACCACCGGAGCCCCCGCACCGTCGTCGCCCGAGCCGCCGTCGACCATCGCCGGCGTCGCCACCGCGGTGAGTCACCGGAGATCCCCGCCACCGTCCGATCAATAATCGACGCGCTAGATTAGATCCCCGAAGGGGTACGGTTTATTTAGGTTTTAGTTTAAAGATCCGGTTTTAAGTTACGGTTTTTATTAGACCGACACGACTCGGTTTAATCCCGCGTGCACGTTTTAGTTATATTACGCCGATGCGTTAGATAGGCCCATTAGCCCAGCTTTTCTTTTAATTATATTTTTTCGTTTCTGTTTTTAACAGAATAGTTTCAGTTTTGTAAAAGCCATATCTTTTAATCTACTTAATATTTTTAATTGATTCTTTTTTTGTTGGTTTACGAATTTGTTTTAGTTTCTGTAGAAAATATGTTTAGTCATGTTAAAATTATTAGAAATTGTTTTATTTTAGATTTAGACAGATTAGTAATTCTGCTATAAAGTGAGTTAGAATTATTTTATTTTAGTGATTCTTTTGTCACTACTTTATTTTGACCTTGCCTAACTGTAGGAATTTATTTGGGCATTTTATATTTAATAAAAAATAGTTTTAATCAAAATCATGTGATTCCTATTTATTTAACTAGCTACTGTTTTCCTATTGTTTTATATAGCAAATAATTTTATTTTTCCTATGTGATAGTTTATTTTAGGTTAGTTTCGTAACTTTAGAACATGAAGTTTTATTTACAATAAATAAAACATTTATTTTATTTTTTCTTGCTAGGATTGTTTTAGGCATAATAGGAGTTCTATAATAGTTTTTAATGTGATTCTTTTTGCTCCTAGTTGCATGATGTTTTCTTTTCTGTTAGTTAGCAAAAACCCATGCTTGAGTTCTGTTAAGAAAAATTTGGTTGAGTAAAACTATTTCTTGTTTGTTGTTTGATGTGGTGAAAACATTGATTTGGATTTCTTTGAACTTTCTTTGGGTTTTGGTTTAATTGTTTTGTGTGTTATGTTAGCATGCTATTATGTTAAGTGATCATATGTTTGTATGCTTATATGATTGTTGTTTGCCTCGGTAGATTTTCCGGAGTGCGAAGCTTGCTACCACGAGTCCCTAGCTTTCGAAGATCGTCAGCAAGGCAAGTCATTGATCATATTATCTTTTACTATGCCTATGATTTTATTGCATTAGAATTATACCTCCCCACCATGCATGCAGTAGGAGAATTTGAAGTTATGTTCTTGAGTAGTATCATGAGGTAGGATGAACCCAATTCCCCTTGTTACCATTGCCCGGGACGAAGTAGTTTAATTTTGCTATGCTCGTAGACGGGGTTGGTGTGATAGCCTGGCTTATTAGGGATGATAGACTACTCATATCAATAAGGAATTCCTTCTTTTCCGGGAGCCCATTCGGACAGAACTCCAAAGTTAAGCGTGCTTAGCTTGGAGTAGTGTCGATGGGTGACCAATCGAAGTTGCTCCCGAGTGCGCACGAGTGAGGACAAAGTGCGCAGAAAAGACTAGTATTGATCTGTGGGGCCAGTCTAGATCCCGCCAGGAGTAACGACCACCGGCGGGTGTGTCCGGGGCGTTACAGTTGGTTGAGTGAATCATAAGGGAGATGTGAGAGTCAAGATGATGACAACCCCATGGCTTCCAGCTCAAGATGGACTTCAAAATTCACTACTGGGTGGAGCACGGTTGACGGGCACCCTGGAGAAAACCAGTGGTTGGCCGGGATGCATGGAGAAGCGCCATGACATCTTGCGGAAAGCTTCACCCAGCCACGAAGAGATGGATGGATACCCCATTGACCGGAAGCTTACCTGTGCAGCTGCAAGCCATTATGGGCTTTGGCTTGGTTGACCCTAGTTGTGACTCTGGCCGGACGGTGCTACGAGATGTAGAAGAACGGTAGGATTGGATGGGTACCGGCAGTGGCCAGAGGAACTCTTCGGAAGACCCTGTTTCATTCATCCCGTCTTCAAACACCATGAAGTGCGAAGACTTAAAAGGAGGGAACGATTCTTGCGGGTAAAGTGCGCAAACCTCTGCAGAGTGAAGATCTAATCGGTTAGCCGTGTCCCCGGTTACGGACAATTTGAGCCTCTGGAACTTGGAAGTATTTCAGAAATCTCAACACTGAAATTAATAAATTAATTGAGGGGATTATTTAATAATTGGGAATGAGACATTGGTTGGCGGAACCATCTCAATAACTACCAACAATTTTGTAGTATTTGCAAACAAGTCCATTGTTGTAGGAAAACTGCTTTTTCAAAAACAATGAAACTTAGAGCCCCACAGCCAAATTGCATATAGTGTTAGTAATTTTATTTTTATTCTCTCTTCATGACTTGCCAAATATTCAAAATGCTGACCTACACGGCTGCAACGCCTTATGTTGCAGAGGAGTATTCGATCAGAGTGAGGCTACGATCCGCGCTTGGCGATTGCCCTATGGAGTCGGATGGACTCGCTATTCTTCTACGCCCACAACTTTATTTAGTTTATTTCTCATGAGTTGGCCTTCGGCCGAATTTATTCTATTGTAATAAAGACTCGATATGAGAATCGTGTAATAAATTCAGGTGTGATTGAACTTTGATTATTTCATCAATGTACTGTGTGTGCCAGCATGATCTTGGGATGGTACAGATACACAGAGACTTGACCGATTTTGGGTCGGGTTGCTACAGATTTTGATATAACAATCATCCAGATCCGAGTTCGTATGCAAAAGTTAGGGAAATTGGACTGCAGCCCTATCACGAGGTGAGATGTGGCGCACCCCACCAAACGCATGTCTGACGGGTAGCGTGAGGGAATAGCCTGTTTTGTGTGACCGATATGACCCTCAACATGACCTCTGATAAAAAAACGTTCAACATGAAAGTTGTTTGTCTCGTCGAATCTGTCAAGATTTCTTTTGGGCCCGTTCCATCAGAGGTTGTTTGCCACATCAAAAATTTCCCATAAGCTGCAGCTAGTTTAAATCGAACAGTTTTGGAAAGTTCGGACAAACCCAATCCGAATTTGACTAGGGTTTTGGACGTGAATCCAAGCCTTTTCATTGCACGGGAAGTTCAGCTGCCTCTTATATACCTACAGAGTGACGGCCGATTGAACAACACAAATCGAACAAATCATCTATCACTTTTTATCTTTATCTTTTCTCCTTAACCCTAGTTCTTCTTTTTCCCCGTTCTTCGTTCGTTCTTCTTCATTGCAGGGCGGCGAACCTCGAGGCTCTAGGGGCGATCAGGTCGACCTAGGGCAGCCCATAGCCGCCGCGTGTCCAGATAGGGTCCATCCCGGGCGTGTGGGGTTTCGGGTCTACAAAAGCGCCCGCCGGATTGCCTACGTACCGCGCTTCTGGACGGGTCTCCTTCAACATGAGCTGTGGTGCATTACCCTCGGCGTTGGAGGTACACGGTGACGTGTTCATGTGCGAACACACTTTTTGGCGACTCCGCTGGGGACAAAGCTTTGAACGGTCTCCAGCCCGTTCTTGCTATGAGGAGATTGTCATCTCGGGTTTGTAATCTACAAAGGTAATATGAATACCCAATTCACTTATGTAGATGCAAATAATGCATATGTTGTTGCTAGATCATTTAAGGATCATAATGTGTCGGCTAGCCCTAACTTTATCATCATGCATCTAGTTATGCGCAACAGCCGATTCAGAATAATCTTCATGCTTCAACTTCATATAATTTTAGCAACATGCCACATATGTATGCCAACTCCCATGCATCGGCAACCCTACAAATCTATATGCCGATGAAAAACATGATGAGTTCGGTTAATCAAGTTGAGACACCCCATGTATGAACTTCCAATAGTATGCAGCAAAGTGTTTAACTTTTTATTCACCAGCAAGTAATTTGCAATATGTTAATCCAAACATACCGGTGGATAGGGGAATTGGCCATGCTACTGCAAGTTATTAGGCCAATTACCCTCAAACATCATATGCTACACCTCATACTACTAATTTTTCGGCACCATACGCAACTGTTGATGTCCATAATTCGGCTTCGGACCTTCATGGTCATGGTCGAATAAGTGAAACTTCTGCAGGAGCACAAATGCCTTCACTTACTACCATGGCATATCATGTCCCCCTACACAATTACAGAATTTCGGCAACATCTCATTACCAAAAGAATCAAAAGGCATCGAGGGGCAACCATATCCATACTGGGTAATTAAGAACAAACTTACATTCTCTTGGGATTTGTGCAACTCTATTCGCTAGGAACTAATGGAAGGCGGGAGGCCTCTTGATTTTGCTGCTGTAAAAGCTAGGGTTGTGCAAACGATGCAGTCATCCAATGTTGTACCATTCAGTGTACCCCCTAAAGAATTGCAATGTTTCGTCACCTCATTGCCGAAAGAGTCTCAAAGTATTGGGGGGAAATCTCATGAGGATTGGATGGACACTACTAGGAAAAGGCCTACTAATGGCGCACCTAATTTGGCCATTAATGGCGCATTAGTGGTGCGCCATTAGTGCCACGCCATTAGTATATTTTACTAATGGCGCACCACTGCTGCGCCATTAGTATCTGGTGTACTAATGGCGCACCACTGGATGCGCCATTAGTATATACAACAATCGCCATTAGTATGCCTCGAGGGGGCCATGTATACCAGTGCTTTGGCATGCTAATGGCGCTGCAACGGCAAGATCGCCATTAGTAACCCGACATACTAATGGCGCACTATTTAATGATGCGCCATTAGTATCCTTTGGCATACTAATGGCGCCGTGATGTGATCGCCATTAGTATGAATATTAGGTTTTTTATTTTTTATTTTCTGTTTTTTGCACAGGTTACAAAATGTATAATTGGACAAAATATAGACAGCACACAACAACTACAGATTCATCGAATACAATTCATCATATTAGTCTCTGAATAGAATTCATCATATTAGTCTCCGAATTGAAAAGACCGAACAAAGATAGAACATTATATTACAAGTCTCGAGACCGCGAGTAGCGAGTTTGTCTTCACATTACAAGTCGATATCGATCATCTAAACTACCATCACATAGAAGAGAGCTGCGGTCAACACGATGAGCATCATCACGATGAAACTCGTCTTCATCCGGTTCCTCCAACGCTCCTCCCTCTCCGCTAGATAGCGGGCGTATCTAGATTCGTCCTCGGCCCTAGTGGTGTACCCTTTGTAATATTACCGCTGAATCGGTGAACCTGTCTCGACACTCCTCCCGATCGTCGTGAGACTCCGGAACCTTACCCTTGTACCACGACATACGACGGCATCGCCATGCACTAGCCAAACGAAGCGTTAGTACCAATTCACGACAATACATAAGCAATATATAAGTATGCAATGAACGATCGGAAGAGAAAAGCAAGACATTAATAGCATCGATTACATCTAAGTTGAGCGACTCTCGAAACCAAAGAGACATACTACAAGTTCATTAAAGTTTAATTACAACATGAGCCAATCGATGTTTGAGAACTAGACACAAGATCACCGCTTTCGACTCGACCCAAGGGACCGGGCGTGGATGAAGCCGCCGTCTATCGTGGGAGTCATGAAAGAGCAGGCGTTGTCACCTGCATTTGTAGCATTGTGTCGATGTCACTTTGTTGGACGGTTGATTTCGAGGTAGAACTGCCCCGAGGTACGAAGACATCTTGATGGATGATTTCCGCAAACTCCATTCGGATGCGAAAGAATTCTTGTCGATGTCCGCGCTGGGATTGCCGACATGCTCGCGCCCAATCTTTGAGTTTACTCGGTGGCGAAGTTGATGATGGTCCCGTACGATCGCCCGCATGTGATGGATGGCGTAGTAGGCACCCTTCTGACCGCCAGGCGGCTGCTTGACGCAGCAGAACGTCGTATTGTGGGAGAACACGTGCTTGCCGTACTTACGAATAGGCCTGGTGAAGGTGCCTCCAGAATGGGCGTAGCCGGGGAGAACATCATCAAGAACCTTCTTGACATTTGTGTAGTCTACATTTGACTGACGGTCGGGGTCGAAATACGTGGCCCATGGAATATTTGGGGCTTAGGAGGATGAGCGTGCAATGTGTGTCACTGCAGAAAACACGGAATGTTAAAAGAAAAACGATCGAAATCTAAGAATTCATATGTTACGGGCCGGTTGAGGGGAGGACTTACTCGGGAAAGTAAGGCACGAGGAAGTTATCCTTATATTGGTTTGCTAAAATGACGCCTTCGAGGTAAGAACTCGCGACTTGCCGGTCCCCAGCGCTGCCCAAGATCTTGGCACGCATGTAGAAGGGGTCGACTATCACGATGTCCGGGGTCTTGTCGCGAATGATCCACATCTCCATACTCAGCGAAAATAGCCGAACGAAGGTGTAGTGCAGCGGATGAAGGTTCAACATAGCGTCGATGTCATCAAACCGCAGGACGATCGTACGCCCGATGGAGTTATCCACAAAGCCCTTGCCCTCTGGCACCTTGGCCACGAAAACCGGGTATGCCACATCCTTCTCTCTGAGACGCCGCTTCTCCAAAGAAAGAACACTGTCATGCAGACTCCGCATAGCACCGGTTGCAGCATTGAGCATATTTGTCGGTAGCATCACCCTACCCGCCACATGCACCCTCCTCGAGATATCCTCAGGTGAAGGTGGCCCGTCCTGAGCACGGATCGTACTCGGTGCCGGCTGGCCCTCACCCTTGTTAGTCTTTCTTTTGCGTGCCTTCTTCTTCTCTTGTAATGGGACCGAGTTCTGCTCACAGACCGCCTTCTTGAGTGTGTTGGGGCTGATAATATTTCACACCTCGCCTATCTGAGGCTCGGTGAAGTCGGCAGTGGGCGCGCTCTGAGAGCTGAGCGGCAGATGACGCTGTTGCAACTTGGCTTCTCCGCGGTACCAGCTAGATCGCGCCGTCTTTTGTTGGGTTGGGTTCTTGAGAAGGAGGCCCCATGAAGTCGCCACCGCACCCATGATCGGCAAAGTCTTGATCGGCGTTGGCAAATGTATCGTCGTCGTCGTCGTTACGATCCCGTGCCATATGCATGTTTGGATCTAGTGGCATAGGGATGTCCGCACCGTTCGGGCGGTCTTGCCATGGGGCCGACTTAGCGGCAACACGACCGGCGGTGTTGTCTTTGGGGTGGTGTCCCCGCCCCAAACGAATCGGCTCTTCGCCAAAGCGAGGGCCAGCTCAGCGGAGGCCGAGGGTCATCACGTCATCATCGTTGGCCCCGACGGGTTGAATCGGAGGTAACAACTCGTCGCAGCCTGGCAGCACCCGAACCAGTTCAACCCTAAACAAGTTGGGTGGCATCTGGGTACCGTGGAACAAGGGGTTGCCCGGTTGAACGATTTTTCCCTTGGCGACATCGACCAACTCATTGTTCACGAAGTGCAGGAGAGTGCACGGAATGTCGGCGGCGCCCTGCGAAAACATGTAGGGCGTCAGGGATGCCCAGTCAAAGGCAAGGAGATGAAGTCCTCGACCGAGAGAGGCTTAATTAGTTACCGTGATGATGGCGTCGAGCTCGGCTAATGTCGAGGCACCGCCAACAGCGGGCGTGCAGTTGACGGAGGGGCCGCTTGCTGCAGAGGTGCCGGCCGGCGTACACCCGGGTGCATTAAGCTCCCGTGCCGGCGTCGGAGACACCAATGCCGCCTCCGCCGGAGACACCAATGGCCCCGACATCGCATTCTGCGAGTTGCTGGCCGTGAAGCTAGGAATCGGGGGCGGCCCCTGTTGGCCGCCCGCAATCCACGTACTCAATCCCTGGATCAAGGTAGGCACAATGGCGGTGATCGTTGCTCCGAGTTGTTGTTGCACTTGCTCTTGGACAATCTCCGGAATCCGCGCCACCTGTGCCTTGAGTTCTTGAACCTCGCGCCGGCTTTCCGAGCTGGTCTTTTCTCCTTCCGCACACCAGCGTATAGTATGACCCCATTTTGTGGACAAGCCTTTGCCGCCACCACGACCACCGACGTCGACTTCTTGAGATTATCCTTGTTCTTCATTACATTCAACGCCCTATTTAGAGTGGTGTCCCAAGGGTTGCTCTTAGTCAACCCCGCGCTACTGCTTTCAGTCGCCTGCGGAAGGAATGTGAACCATTTAGAAATTTGGCTTCATTAATTAGAATGCAACCATATGGAGCTAATTACCCCGGGGGTGGTATTCCTTACCAGAACAACCTCAAGCGCGCTGGTCTTGGATCCGTGGTAAGATCCTTTGTTTTCGGTCCTTCTTGTACCGGCCCCGACAAAGTTCCTGGTCTGCTTGTCACCGTATTTATCAAAGAGGGCGGTAGGCCTTGCTCGGCACGCCCCGCGTCCTCCTTGTCCCATATAGGCTCCGCCACTCTGTAACCGCCGGGACCGAGTGTGTGTTCCCTAAGTTCAGCTCCGCATTTCTTTCCCCACTGACTTGATTGGGAGTTTGCGGTGCTCGAGCAATTGATCTTGAAGTCGTTGTAGTCATCTTGATGATCGAAGCATTTTCTCCTTGATCTTCTCATAACTCTCACCTTTCTCGATCATTCTCTTCACATTGCTTTTCCAAGTAGACGGGGCCTTGCTCATCTTCGTGAGGGCAGCATTGTTCACTTTATTCCCTTTGAGGCTTGTGTTTTCAAAAGCAGCGGGAACTTGTATCGTTCGTGCAGCTTCGTGAAGAGGAGGTTGCGCAAATTCCCTCGGTCGGGATGCCTCGGGTTCTCGGTGTTGATCGAGGCGGTGCTCGGAGAATGCACCGAGCTGAAGCGAGTACCCTTGACTATTCGTTCGGGCGCCGTTGGATTCCGTCGAGTCCACTTCAGAACTTCCTCCTTGAGGGTGCGAGCACGGTCGGGCGCCGGTCCTTCCGTTGCCTCTTCTGTTGGCTGCCATCTATGCGTGCGCCGCCATCATCAGTGGTGGCATCCTCGGCGGCACCATCAGTGGTGGCATCAGTGGGGTCATCCTCGGCGGTACCATCAGTGGTCTCAGGATCGGTGGAGAAGGCAGCGTCCTCATACAAGTGAGGTTGTTCCTCCATCTCTGGGACAGCTCCTGAATGCCTTGCCGCCCGAACCCCCGGCCTCATCGTTGTGGGCCATGTTTCTCTCTAAATAGAAACAAAGTTTGGTCAAAAGTTGGTTATTGTCAAGGAACAAGATCATGGTCTCATCATTTAGGGTTTGTCGACACCGAGGCATCCTAAAATCTAAGCTTTTATCATTGAGGGTTTTTCGGCCGAGGCACCCTAAAAGCCTAAGCTTTCATCATTAGTCACAAGTACCCCATATGTCCTATTTTTAGCAAAGTCATGCTAAAATTCACGGAAAATTTCAGCATGACCTTTGCTGAAAATAGGACATATGGAGTACCCAAATTCTTTGGAGCGGAAGTTAATCGACATTCCAGCAAACTCAAGGGCCTGTCGGGTGGACAAGGAAAAAAAGGCCTCCATCACAACATGGAAAATACATTGGCATGTGGACTGGAATGTGGCTTCATTTAACAACAACAGTTTCACACAGAAAACAAAGCTGAATTCATTGAGATATTTGCATTGCTAGCTACATTTCAGTGCCAAATTTCACCAATTTAAGCAAAACTACCATTTAGCTAGCTACAGTTCAGTGCCATATTTCACTGGATTAAAATAAGCACATACACATAAATGACAACACACATACACATCACCGATTTAACAAAATTTGCACACAACTCAGTAGCACTTCATCATCATATAAAGTATATTAGCAGCAGTACAAATAAAGAGACATGATCAAAGTACTTCATAATAAACCCAAGCAACTTCATAATAAATCACTAGTCCTACTTATTGATGGTTTCTAAATCATTTATTTGATCGATAACAAATAGCCTTGTCCTGCACAAAATCTTTGTCCTCAGCTGTAAACTGAACTATTGTCAGGTCATGTTGAAAGTAAAATAGGACCTTGCTGTGTTTGGGACCAAATTCTTATTTGGCTATTCTAGCTGGCTTTTTTTAGCGAATTGTAACTTGTGTGAAGCTGAAACAAAGTTAACTTACATGCTCCTATATGCTCAGCTGAATTATTAGGGAGGTTGCTGGATTCGCTCCCTATGAGAAACGTATCGCTGAGCTTCTTAAGGTTGGAAAGGACAAGCGTGCACTCAAGGTCGCCAAGAGAAAGCTTGGTACTCACAAGAGAGGAAAGAAGAAGAGAGAGGAGATGTCAAGTGTCCTTAGGAAGATGAGGTGTGTAACCACTCGACTCACCATTTATATTATGAACATTATTTTTCGACCATGTTCATTAGGTTTTGCTTGATTGAATTACGATGGTTGTATGATTATAAGAGTCACACCTGTAAAAGGGGATGGTATCAAGTCAAGTTAACAATATCTGCCAAAACCTAATACAAATGAATCATATGAATAAAAATGATTCATGCAGAATCCAAAATGGCAACCGCATACATTGCTAGCAAAGTACTATTTCAATTGATCGAGTTTTGAGTTGGCTCGAGGCAAAACAATGTTAAGCCTTTGTTAAACCATGGTTTATCTTTGCTCCGAATCAAGAATCAAGTAGACAACAGTTGATTTGAAGCTATGGTTCCTTACAAAAAAACTTGTCTCCACTATGCTATCCAGCCACATGCATCACCAAATCGTACTCCCTTTTCGCCTATTAGGCACAAAGCTTTGTCCTATAGCGACATATATATAAGCAAGAAAGAAACATGAAGAAGAAAGAAACATAAAGAAGGAAGAAACATGATTGTCTTGGCTCACGTGGGTAATAACATCAGTCTAATTTGAACATTTATAAGCACGCTTTCAGCACTAATTTAAGCTGTTACCAACTTCTGCACAACTTAAACTTGGCTTGCTGACTAAATAATACTACCTCCGATCTATAATAAGTGTCGTAGTTTTGAACTAACCCCGGTTCAAAACTGCAATACTATTTTGGATCGGAGGAATCTACGTTAAGTTGCCTTCTCGCTATTTGATCTCACAACTTTTTCTTCCAAGTACTGAATTTGACTTGTATCATTTGTAAGAATTGTGGACTCTTCATTCCAGCCCCAAATATCTACTGTGTATCATATTTTTTGCTTATGTCACACATTATATTTATTGGTTAAGCTAAGGAACTCTCCCTTGTGTGCAGAAAAATAGTGCCCATCAGGACCAAAACAATTAAAGCCAGTCAAAAGGATTAGTAGAAATCGAGGCCCTCGCCTGACATGCATCTAGTCGAGGGCATTGGTCGCACGCTCAATTGAAATAGTACTTTGCTAGCAATGTATGTCAAGTTAACAATCGAAGTGCATACAGAAAACACAGAATTAATGCAGAATCCAAAATGCAAAGTGTTCTTTAGGTTTTTCCTTTTTCTGACCATGTTCATGTCTTCTACTTTCATGCAAAAATAGTTGCAATTTTGTTTTGCTGTAACAGTTGGTATATAAATGACTAAAATGTTCTCACGTGATATGCAGGTCTGCTGGTGGTGGTGGTGCTGGTGACAAGAAGAAATAGAGATGGGGCTCACGGGGATGCGAGGGGAGAGGGGAGAGGAGGAGGGGAGCTCACGGGGCGGCGAGGTGGGGCGGCTGTGTGTGGGCGGGACGACGTGGTGGGGCGACGAGGTGTGGACGGGCGGCGTCCGGGCCACCGCGACGAGGGCGGCGGGGCGATGGCGAGTCGGCCTGGCCATCGAGTCGGCAGGCGAGGTCAACGGCGAAGCGCCTCTTCCTCCTCCTTCTCCATGGGAAAGCGGCGGGCGGCGTCGGGAGAGGAGAGGGCGGCGTCGCGGCATCTCATGGCGTCAGGCGTCAGGCGGAGACGAGGACGACGGGCGGCGCAGCAGCGTCAGCGGCAGCGTCGGCGGCGGGCAGCGGCGTCGGAGGAGAGGAGAGGGAAGGGATCGAGGCGAGGCGAGAAGGGGATCGAGGGCCGGGAGGAAAAATATGGATGGGGCACAATACTAATGGCGCACCACCCCGGTGCGCCATAAGTATATCCACACTAATGGCGCACCTCACCCTGGTGCGCCATTAGTATTTTTTTTATTTCTGCTCGAGCCAACAGGTTATCTCCCACCTGACCTGATCCACACCAAGTCCCCTCTACTAGCTCGACTGATCAGCAGCCAGTTCTCACACCAGGAGGTCCTGGGTTCGATTCCCAGGCTCCACAATTTTTTTATACATTTAAAATGCTGTTTGATACTTATTTATGTTTAAATATGTTCAAACTTGTTTAAATCATAACAGTAATATTTTTTTTATAAGACAGTAATAATTTTTTTAAAATATCATCAAACAGTAATGCCGGTGGAGCGGGGAGGTCTTGTGAGGTGCGGGGGTCAGCGGCGGTTGAGTAGGGAGGGTGCGGGGGTCAGCGGCGGTTGAGTAGGGAATCGAGGTGCGGGGGTCGGCGGCGGCCGGTGGACGAGGGTGCTCAAGCGGCGAGGGGGACGGATCTGGCGAGGTGGGATAGCGATCGAGATGGAGGGGATCGAGATCAGTGTCCATGAAATTTAAAAATATTCATGATAGTTCAAAAGTGCCCATGAAATACAATCGGAAATGAAGGCTACGATTTAAATACAATCGATCTTAGCTAGCTATCTGTTCACAATCTTCTTGCCCTTATTTTTCGCAAATGGAGTTCTTACGTGGAGCGGACGTCCTTTAGGTAGGGTGGTCCTGCTTCTTCTTGTGGTGTATGCTGCTACTTCATCATCGTCGTCATGTTCGATCCTCGGTCGCCGTACTTGTCGAAGTCTTGCTCATTGGCTACTCCATCCATTCCGATGATCTTCCTTTGCCTCTCCTCACGACAACACGACCGGGCTTTGGCGGGTCGGTAATGAAGAAGCATTGGTCCACTTGGGAAGCCAGTACCCATGGCTCATTTTTCACGGTGACGTTTATACCATGATCTTGGATTTGGCTTCGTATAACCATGGTGGTGAAATATCAGTCTTCTTTTTGGGCGCTCTTGGCCCATCGACACGGAACATCGGCACCTTCTCTCGGCGTAGCTCAGCTCCCAGATCTCCTCGATCCTTCCGTAGTATCTGTCCTTGTCCTTACTGGTGTAGGATTCCATCGTTACCCCGGAGTTCTGATAACCATCGCTCTTCATGTCCTTGTCCTCGGTGTAGAATGTGTAGCCGTTGATATCGTACGCCTCATAGGTCATCGAGGTTGTGCTCGGCGCCGTGACAAGGTGAATATGAGTTGTTCTTCCGCGGAAGAATCTTCATGTAAAGGGTACGACAGAAGCTTCTGCTTGAACCAACGCGTGAAACATGAGTTGTGCTCTTTGAGTATATCTCCGTCCGTCCTCTGTTATCCTCGGTCATTGTACGTCTTCTCAATAAAGGTTTTGTGCTCTACCACCCAAGGATCGACCACGTCTATGTGTTGTAGAATGACTAGGTTTGCTCTTTCAAAGTCGGCGAGTCGAGCTTCGAAGTCGACATGCATTTCGCGGCGACCCTCACGGTGGCCCCATCCAGCGAGCCTGCCGAGGTGCCTGTTGACGGGCAGACCAACGGGGTTCTCGATGAATAGATAATTCGTGCAGTAGGAGATGCACTCTTTGATCAGAAAGCCCCTGGCTATACTTCCCTCTGGATGTGACATGTTCCGAACATATCCTTTGATGACACCATTCATCCTTTCGAACGGCATCATGCTGTGCAGGAACGTTGGCCCGAGTTGGATGATATCCTCCACGATATGGACCAGCAGATGCACCATAACGTCGAAGAATGCGGGCGGGAAGTACATCTCAAGCTCGCATAGTATCACCCCGATCTCTTCCTGTAGCCTTCTGAGTTGCCTCACGCCAATCGACTTCCGATAGATGACGTCGAAAAAGTTGCATAGGCCAAATAGCGTTTCACGGACGTGCGTCCATGATCCCAATGGATTGCAACTAGAAGTATCTGCGTCATCAAGACGTGATAGTCGTGAGACTTCATCCCGCTGAACTTCGCTTCATTGGGTCTAGGTATCGCTATCTTCCCAGCGTAATCAGAAGGAAGTTTTACTCCTAGGAGGCAGGTGAAAACTGCTCGATCTCCTCGACTTAGAGTGAAGCAGCGTGAGGGTAGTCATTTCCGGTCTTCTTGGCCTTTTTGCCTTTGCGACGACTTTTTGTGTCCTGCTTCGCCTCATCATCATCATCATCATCATCATCATCATCATCATCATTAGCGTGAAGCTCCTGCCTGATGCCCATTGATTTCAAGTCTACCCTTGCTTTCGGCCCATCTTTGGTCCTCTCTGGCATGTTGAGTAGGGTACCAAGCAGACTCACGCACACGTTCTTCGTGATATGCATGACATCAAGGCTGTGAGGCACACGGTGGATCTTCCAGTACGACAAGTCCCGTAAAACAGACCTCGTTTTCCATACCTTCAGCAGCTGCTCTGGTGCCTTCGCTTCTTTCCCTCTGGCGCCTTTTGCTTCTTTCGGCGGTGGGCGGTCTTTCCAATTTTTCAACAGCTTGTCTATTTCCTCGCCGCTCCTCGTACAGGCGTTTTGAGTTCGGTTTCACCATCGAACAGATCCTTGCGTTTCCTCCACGGGTCATCGTCGCGAAGCCACCTTCGATGTCCCATGAACACGGTTTCGAAGACCCAGGATCTCTATCTAGCTGGCGTCGTTGTGTCATCCATGCACCTTACGCATCCGTAAAATCCGTGGACTACCTGCCCCGCGAGATATCCGTAACCGAGATAGTCGTGCACCGTCGTGAGCAGTGCGGCTCTCATAGGGAAAGATTCTTTCTGCGGCGTCCCACGTATTGGCTGGCGTTTTCCACGGCGTGTCAAGCTCCTCTTTCAGCAGCCCGGATACAGATTGATGTCGTTCCTGGTTGTTTCGGCCCTTCAATTAGCATACTCATGTGAATGTACTTCCTCTTCATGCACAACCAGGGGAAGGTTGTACATCCACACAAACACAGGCCAGGTGCTATGTGTGCTTCTCTCGGCTGCCAAACGGATTGACTCCATCGGTGCTCGCGCCCAGCATGATGTTCCTTGGATCGTTCCCAAATTCTGAGTCTTGAAGTTCAACGCTTGCCACCGCTCGCATCCTTAGGGTGACTCAACATCTTGTCTTTTTATCTATCTCCGGATCATTTGCGTCATCTTCTGCTTCTTCTCCTCCCTATCCGCGTGCCAACGCAGGAGCTTTGCTACCTTAGGGTCCGCGAAATACCGCTGCAGACGAGGAGTGATCGTAAAGTACCACACCACTTTTCGAGGAGCTTTCTTCCTCTTCTTGTTTCGAGTGACGTCGCACACCGGACATATGGTAGACTCCGCGTGCTCGTCCCGATAAATGATGCAATTGTTCATGCACACATGGTATTTCACGTCGGTAAATCGAGAGGACACACGATTTTCTTCGCCTCCTCAAACTGGTCGAGCACTTGTTCCCCTTGGGAAGGCGTTCGTGCGAATGACATGTTCTCGTCGAAGCATCGTCGGTCATTTTGTGTTTTACCTTCATCGGGCCATGGCGTTACTTTCGGTGGGTATCCTCGGGCCTGCATCCTTCATACAATAGAGTAACGCGTCTAACTCAAGTTGATCCATCTTGGCTTTCTCTCGGCGGCAGCTCTGGCGTTATCCGTCCGCTTGAGAAGCAGCTCTTGAATATGAGGTCCTGCACCCAGCCCATCGATGGTCCAGCGTAAATGCTCGCTCTGCCGGCATCATCATCTTCATGATCATGCCCGTCGTCTGCTCGGCATCTTCCTCATCATCATGTCCTGCATCTTCTACATGATGATCGTGCAACATCACCGTCGTGATCATCTCACGGGAATTCTTCGTCTTCTCGCCCGCCCGAGCCACGGTGGTTGTCTTGCTGCCCTTCCTCATTTCTTGCCCGGCCCCATGGGCGACTTCGTAGTCATCTTCATCACCTTGGCACCGATATCCATCCATGAAACCACGCAAGAGCAGGTGGTCCCAACCTGCCGGAATCGGGTCCGCAATAAGGCTCTTCACTTGCATCTTCGGACATCTTATCTCCGTCTCGTTCTTTTGAAGCATCTCGGCCTTCGCGGACGTCAAAACCTATTCATGATGCCTTCGGTCATCGTGCGGACCATAATCGCTGCGGGTAGAGCAAAACGATATTTTAGAACCAAACAAAAATTTGGCATGACTTTCCCTAAAAATAGGACCAAAAGAATGCTTAATGCCAAAATTCTCACTAAACGGAAATGAATCAAAATTCGGCAAAATATTGGCAACTATCACATTTCAAATACGGTACACCTCCAAACACAAACACATATGCAACACCACAAACATATGCAACACCACGAACATACATAGATCTAGCTAGGCCATAAAAAGTGCATGTGCACATTGTTGTAGGAGAACAACATAAATATAGCTTCCCCTTACTTACCTATTAAAACAAGGTAATTTAACCACTTAATTTGAATGAATCTATGGTGGAAATGAGGTGAAAAGAGGAAGCACCGAGACAAGAAGGAGGTGGAGAGAATGAAGTGGGGAGAAAGTGAGTGTGGGTAGGAGAGGCTGTCCAAAATATCTTGTTGCTGCCCACTTACTAATGGCGCACCAGCACTAAATCGCCATTAGTAATCCAGTTACTAATGGCGCACCTTACGGCGGTGCGCCATTAGTAGTTTTACAAAAAAATACTAATGGCGATCGATCCGCAATGCGCCATTACTAGTTTAAACTAGTAATGGCGCACGGTTGATCGATGTGCCATTAGTAGTATTACAAAAAAGGAATAAAAATATAATAAAAAAACAACATTAGTGGCGCACTTTGGACGGGTGCGCCATTAGTAGTTACAACTACTAATGGCGCACTTTATCTGAATCGCCATTAGTATCATTTGGACAGGCGCACTAGTTCAAATTTTTTTGATACTAATGGCGCACCCTTTGCCTAGTGCGCCATTAGTAGTTTCAACTCTAATGGCGTATCAGCAGGTGGTGCGCCATTAGTATATACTAATGGTGCACCAACTGTCTGGTGCGCCATTAGTGTCAATCCCATCTATAGCCCTTTTTCTAGTAGTGGGAAATTGAGATGAAAAAGTTTAAAGTCCGCCAACCTGAGATGTGGGCTGAAATTAGACAAGAGCGAAAAGCCTTGCAAATTCAAAAAGATAAAAGTATTGATTCAAGTAACAAAGAAAATTCGGTTATTTAAAAAGCCAAATCAAATATTATATCGGTCGAATGTATTGAAGAAAAAGAGGATGCCAAGGCGCTGGGGAGCCAACTGAAAGCGGAACAAAGTATCATTCAAATTAAACCATTGTCATGCTCTCCCAACATATTCAAAGAGGTATGTCTAGCAAGTGATTTACCTATTTTCAGATTTGGTCGCAACTTTATTGTTGATACATCTATTAGAAAAAAATCTTATAAGTAATTTTGAAAGACCAATGATGAAGGTAAATTTACTTGTTAGCAATAAAATTGTTAGAAAGCATATCGGTCAATATATTGTACCATTTAAAGAGATCGGTAGTGACTTATTACTGCAACCAAAGCTTTTCCCATTGCTTTATTTAAAGTTCATATCTAGTTGGGTATCTTTGCTTGCTTCATACTTGGCTTATGCATGGGATCAATTGAGACATGTATGTTCTAACTACTTTTATTTCAGAAATTTAAAGCCAATGTTATAACCGATGATAGTATAATTTCCTTTTCAAAGTCATCGGAGATAGAGTGCAAAACACAATTCATAGCCGAATGGGGTAATGCTAAATCTGAACCATTCATTTGCTTAACTCTAAAGCTGTTCTCATAGCAAGATCGGCAAGATAATAAAAAGTTTACCTTCAATTCAAGCATGTGTAATCAAATATTTGATTTGTTGCTGAAAAATAATTACATTAGAGTTCTTGATCACCATGTGAAGCCATCAATCCAAGGACGAATGTATTGCAAGTTGCATGATTCGTCCAAACATAATTTTGAGGATTGCAACATGTTTCGTCAAATAGTTAAATCTGCCATTGATAAAGGACGATTAAAATTTGTTGAAACACCAAGGGATGACCAGTCTATTCCGATTGGTCCTAATGGAAAAAAGTTTTTGAATCAGCTGTTTCAAGACGATTCCTTTAAAGATGAGAAGGTAAAAACTGTAGGTGATGGGATCAAGTTTTCAATTAAAGAAGTTGTTCAAGAGCACAATAAAAATGTTCTTGAAGTCATGCGTTCTATCGAAGATATAATGAAGACGCCAAGGACTGGGGGAAAACAAAGCAATCCAAAGATCGATGCAAGAAAAACCAAAGGAGATAAAGGCCACAATAAGCACAAGCACAAGAAATCCATAGTCACTTTTGCACAGTTATTAGATAAATATCAAAATAAAAGTGAAGGAAATGGTGCTTATCGGCCGAGTAATGCAGAAGCATCAAGATCACCCTCTAGGCGCAAATCTAAGGATCAGTATTGGCAAGAAGAGTATTTTAATGCAACATGTTCATACCTTATTTTGGATCACCAATGCCAATGTCGTGGATGCCTCCCTATGCTCATGTAGATCCATATCCATCATGGGACAGGTATGATACAAGGGCACATTCTCCATCTTATTTTAGAAAATCTCACCAATACTATGCAGCTCCAAGAAGATCAACATTTGAAAAATCACACGTCAAAGACCATTTCAATCATAAGGAATCGGTCCAGAGCTCACAGAAGAAGAAAGAGGTGGTCAAGCAAGTTTACCGCGTGAAAAGAGATGGTCGTAAGTGTGCTACTTCAGATTTGATCTCAAATAACAAAGAGCCAATTGAAGTGTTGACATTGGCTACTAAAGGCAATGAGGCAAGTCAATCAAGTGTCAAATCTAAAGAAAAGAAGTTGAGAGTGCGCAAGGTAAAACAAGAATTGCCATTACTTCAAACAAAATCACAACCAGGGTGCTCACTCGGGTTATCATATTGGCAAAAGAAGAAATTACAAAAATTTAGTGCACAAGAACTTGAAGAAAGTAACATGGCATGGGTTCCTGAAGGAAGTACTCAAAATAAGAATTATGTGAAAGCATCCATTACATGACGTGCGGCAGAGATGAAGAAGGAAAAGAGTGAAAACTATGAAAGACCAAGCCAAAGGTTTCAACATCTTCGGTCCACACATTATCCATATTCTTCAACTATGTCGTTGATGCCTATGCCATGGAATTCGTCATCAGGCATAATTGGGTACCCTCAATGGGCTTATTTTAATCCATGGATGCAATATAATTTCTTACATCATGAAAGGGTATTACCAAATCATCATATGTTCGATTAGCTTCACTTTTGTTCCTAATCTAAATGGCCAATATATACCTATTGTCCTAAGCACGTACAAATGGATGATGGAGTGTTGACATCGCGCTTAGAACAAACTTCCTGCAAGTTATTTTTCGGCACACAATTTTTGCCGAAAAACAGAGGGGCATGTGTTGACACCATATTTTGGCACGGTCAATAACTTAATTAATATAGCCTCAAATGGAGAAGTGGTCGACATAAAAGATTGTTGTATTGTCCATATGCACATCTTTGAAGTTTGGGCCATCACCATCCGATCTCATCTCGAAGGCCGAAGTTGTGTTTGAAATACTGAGATTTTGTATTTAGAACACTATTCGGCTGATTACGCCCCCAAGACGGCCTCATATGGAACAACATTCTACAGCAATTGTCTTCGTCTCGTTGAAGCGATTGATTGTGATATAACAATCATCCAGATCCGTGTTCGTATGCAAAAGTTAGAGCGATCATAGTGCAGCCCTGTCACGAGGCGAGATGTGGCGCGCCCCACCAAACGCATGTCTGATGGGTAGCACAAGGGAATAGCCTGTTTTGCATGACCGATATGACCCTCAAGATGACGTATGATAAAAAACCATTCAACATGAAATTTGTTCGTCTCATTGAAACGGTCAAGATTTCTTTTGATCCCATTTCCATCCGAGGTGGTTTACCACATCAAAAATTACCCATAAGGTGCATCCAGTTTAAATCGAACAGCTTTGGAAAGTTCGGACAAACCCAATCCGAATTTGACTAAAGTTTTGGACGTGAATCCAAGCCTTTTCATTGCACGGGAAGTCCAGCCGCCTCTTGTATACCTAAGGGGTGAAAGCCGATTGAACAACACACTATCGAACAAATCATCTATCACTTTTTATCTTTTATCTTTTCACCTTAACCCTAGTTCTTCTTCTTCCTCGTTCTTCGTTCGTTCTTCTTCATTGCAGGGCGGCGAACCTCGAGGCTCTAGGACCGATCAGGTCGACCTAGGGCAGCCCATAGCCGCCACGCGTCCAGATGGGGTCCATCCCGGGCGTGTGGGGTTTCAGGTCTACAAAAGCGCCCGCCTGATTGCCTGCGTACCGCGCTTCCGGACGGGTCTCCTTCAACGTGAGCTGCGGTGCATCACCCTCGGCGTTGGAGGTACACGGTGACGTGTTCGTGTGCGAACAGCCGCACCGAGCGCATCGAGGCGGTGGACGACGACGAGGCCCCGGACGGGAACGACCCAGATATGGGAAGATGCGGCAGTGGAGTGACAGATTGAGACGAGGAGAAGGGTTATAACTGGTTCTGGTGTGGCGTGGGGCTGCAGTCGGTGGAAAATAACAGGAGGTGTGGAGGGGTGGAAGGATAGCCTTGCCGGTGATGGGGTAGCGCTTCGCAGCGATGCATGCTAAGCAGAGCCGCTAGCCGCCGGAGGCCGGACCAGGCGGTCTCGGCGACGCTGGAGGAAGAAGACGAGAGATTGAAGGTGCATGCCGGCCGTTGGATATAAATCCAATGGCTATGGATGTCATAATCATTTGTTGACCAAGTTGACAATGCCCTGTGTAGGCTTCGACCTATTGGCTCACATGTCAGCCTCCAAAAATGTGGCATATATTTAACCCATGTTTTGTCCATTTGCTGGGCTGGGTGAACAAATAATTTCGCTTCAATGCGGCCCATTTATATTTTCTAAGAAATCCTAGCCCATTTGCACTTTCTTGAAATACACGAATTAGCTGGGCTCATTCTATATACAATGTTAGGTTAGAAGGAGCAATTAATATCAAAAAATAAACTGGAGCGACACATTATATATATATAAAATTAACAAATTAGCGAGTTATTTCTCAAAATAAAACTGAGCGCGTTATTATTACATTGGTCCTTAAAATCTTCGCAAGCTTTTGTATGCAATTGCCAGGATTTTCCTTGCCTGTGAGTCAAAAACAACCAGGATTTTCCTTCCCAACTTCTGTTAAAGATTTACTTTTATAAGTTAATAACACATGGGATGTTTTTATAATGTTTATATAAGTCTCTATAAAATATACGATAATAGTAATAATATATATATATATATATATATATATATATATATATAAAATATGTTTAGAAGGGAAAACATAAATTGGAGACAACATTATTATTCTTATATATAGATAAATAGAACAGAGATCTGTGTTTTATTAAGAAAAATACATTGGGTTGCCGATCTTTAAGAAAAAGCCCATAGGCCGGTATGGACCTCAATAAATAAGTTGAAACCACTGTCTCCGTATGTCGTGGGCTACGCATGTTAAAAAACAAAACCTAGGCCTAGCTGATACTTGTTCGCCCTCTGAAAAAAAAAGATACCAGCTAGATCCCCGAGCGAACTGGATTAAAGAGCTCCCACTCAATAATATGCTATCCAGAAATTCTATATCATTTCCAATCAATAATATGTCGTCCACATATAATATTAGAAATGCTCTGAGCTCCCACTCACTTTCTTGTAAATCTGAGCTTCTCCAAAAGTCCAGACAAACCCATATGCTTTGATCACACTATCAAAGCGTTTATTCCAACTCCGAGAGGCTTGCACGGACAATAAATTGATCGTTGGAGCTTGCACACTTTGTTAGCACCTTTTGGATCGACAAAACCTTCTGGTTGCATCATATACAACTCTTCTTCTAGAAATCCATTCAAGAATGCAGTTTTACATCCATTTGCCAAATTTCATAATCATAAAATGCGGCAATTGCTAACATGATTCGGACGGACTTAAGCATCGCTTCTGGTGAGAAAGTCTCATCGTAGTCAACCCCTTGAACTTGTCGAAAACCTTTTGCAACAAGTCGAGCTTTGTAGACAGTTACATTACCATCGCGTCGCCTCTTCTTCTTAAAATCCATTTATTCTCAATAGCTTGCCGATCATCGGGCAAGTCTACCAAAGTCCATACTTTGTTCTCATACATGGATCCCATCTCAGATTTCATGGCTTCAAGCCATTTTGCGAATCTGGGCTCACCATCGCTTCTTCATAGTTCGTAGGTTCATCATGATCTAGTAGCATGACTTCCGAATAGGATTACCGTACCACTCAGTGCGGATTTTGTTCTGGTTGATCTCTGATTCGGTGACAACTTGATCTGAAGTTTCATGATCTTCATCATTATCTTCCTCACTAAGCTGGTGTAGGTGTTACGAAACTGATTTACGTGACGAACTACTTTCAATAAGGGAGCTGGTACTATTACCTCATCAAGTTCCACTTTCCTCCCACTCACTTCTTTCGAGAGAAACTCCTTCTCTAGAAAGGATCCATTTTAGCAACGAATGTCTTGCCTTCGGATCTGTGATAGAAGGTGTACCCAATTGTCTCCTTTGGGTATCCTATGAAGACACATTTCTCGATTTGGGTTCAAGCTTATCAGGTTGAAGTTTCTTCACATAAGCATCGCAACCCCAAACTTTCGTAAAAGCGACAACTTTGGTTTCTTGCTAAACCATAGTTCATAAGGCGTCGTCTCAGCGGATTTTGACGGTGTCCTATTTAACGTGAATGCGGCCGTCTCAAGAGCATAACCCCAAAATGATAGCGGTAAATCTGTAAGAGACATCATAGATCGCACCATATCCAAAGAAAGTGCGATTCGACGTTCGGACACACCATTGCGCTGTGGTGTTCGGGTGGCGTGAGTTGCTAAACTATTCCGCTTTGTTTCAAATGTAGACCAAACTTCGTAACTCAAATATTCGCCTCCACGATCAGATCGTAGAAACTTTATTTTCTTATTACGATGATTTTCAACTTCACTCTGAAATTCTTTGAACTTTTCAAATGTTTCAGACTTATGTTTCATTAAGTAGATATATCCATATCTGCTCAAATCATCTGTGAAGGTGAGAAAATAACGATATCCGCCACGAGCTTCAACATTCATTGGACCACATACATCCGTATGTATGATTTCCAATAAATCTGTTGCTCTCTCCATAGTACCGGAGAACGGAGTTTTAGTCATCTTGCCCATGAGGCACGGTTCGCAAGTGCCAAGTGATTCATAATCAAGTGACTCCAAAGTCCATCGGCATGGAGTTTCTTCATGCGTTTTACACCGATATGACCTAAGCGGCAAGTGCCACAAATAAGTTGCACTATCATTATCAACTCTGCATCTTTTGGTTTCAACATTATGAATATGTGTATCACTACTATCGAGATTCATTAAAATAGACCACTCTTCAAGGGTGCATGACCATAAAAGATATTATTCATATAAATAGAACAACCATTATTCTCTGATTTAAATGAATAACCGTCTCGCATCAAACAAGATCCAGATATAATGTTCATGCTCAACGCGGCACCAAATAACAATTATTCAGGTCTAAAACTAATCCGAAGGTAGATGTAGAGGTAGCGTGCCGATTGCGATCACATCGACTTTGGAACCGTTCCCACGCGCATCGTCACCTCGTCCTTTGCGGTGTTAAGCAATCCGTAGTTCTGTTTGAGTTGCAAATATTAGCAGAGAACCAGTATCAAATACCAGTACTCTGCGAGCTCTAGTAAGGTACACATCAATAACAAGTATATCACATATACCTTTGTTCACTTTGCCATCCTTCTTATCCGCCAAATACTTGGGGCAGTTCCGCTTCCGATGACCACCGCTTGCGGAGAAGCACTCGCTTTCAGGCTTAGGTCCGGACTTGGGTTTCTTCTCCGATCAAGAACTTGTTTGCTGTTCTTCTTGAAGTTCCCTTCTTCTTCCCTTTGCCTTTCTTCTTGAAACTAGTGGTCTTATTGACCATCAACACTTGATGCTCCTTTTGATTTCTACCTCCGCAGCTTTTAGCATTGCGAAGAGCTCGAGCATAGTCTTTACTAACCCTTGCATATTATAGTTCATCACGAAGCCTTTGTAGCTTGGTGGCGGTGATTGAAGAATTACATCAATGACACAATCATCCGGAAGATTAACTCCAGTTGATTCAAGTGATTGTAATACCCGGACATTTTGAGTATGTGCTCACCGACGAACTATTCTCCTCCATCTTGCAGCTATAGAACTTATTGGAGACTTCATATCTCTCAATCCGGGCATTACTTTGAAATATCAACTTCAACTCTGGAACATCTCATATGCTCCATGACGTTCAAAACGTCGTTGAAGACCGGTTCTAAGCCGTAAAGCATGGCACACTGAACTATAGAGTAGTCATCAGCTACGCTTTGCGGATGTTCACAACCACGCTCGGCATCTCTGCAGCAGTTCTGTCACCCGGTAGGGCTTCGGGGCGTAACTTTTACGTGCAGCAATGAGGATTATCCTCAAAGATTCTGGACCCGATCCGTGTAATTGCTACCATCATCTTTCAACTTTGCTTTCTCAAGGAACGCATTAAAATTCAACGGAACAACAAAGACGAGCCATCTATCTACAAGTAAACATAGACAAGCAAAATACTATCGGTACTAAGTTCATGATAAATTTAAGTTCAATTAATCGTATTACTAAAGAACTCCCACTTAGGCAGACATCTCTCTAGTTATCTAAGTGATCACGTGATCCAAATCAACTAAACCATAACCGATCATCACGTGAGATGGAGTAGTTTTCAATGGTGAACATCTTATGTTGATCATATACGCTATATGATTCACGTTCGACCTTTCGGTCTCCGTGTTCGAGGCCATATCTGTATATGCTAGGCTCGTCAAGTATAACTGAGTATTCTGCGTGTGCAAAACTGGCTTGCACCGTTGTAGATGGACGTAGAGCTTATCACACCGATCATCACGTGGTGTCTCGGCACGACGAACTTTGGCAGCGGTGCATACTCGGGAGAACACTACTTGATAATTTTTAGTGAGAGATCATCTTATAATGCTACCGTCAATCAAAGCAAGATAAGATGCATAAAGGATAAACATCACATGCAATCAATATAAGTGATATGATATGGCCATCATCATCTTGTGCTTGTGATCTCCATCTCCAAAGCACCGTCATGATCACCATCGTCACCGGCGCGACACCTTGATCTCCATCGTAGCATCGTTGTCGTCTCGCCAACTATTGCTTCTCGACTATCGCTACCGCTTAGTGATAAAGTAAAGCAATTACATGGCGTTGCATTTCATACAATAAGCGACAACCATATGGCTCCTGCCATTGCCGATAACTTCGGTTACAAAACATGATCATCTCATACAATAAAATATAGCATCACGTCTTGATCATCTCACGTCCGCCCCCGCACTCCGCACAGCGCCGTGCTCACGCCGAGCTTCGCGGACACCGCCGCCCGCTCGTACCCGCCCGTCCGTCGCCATCCGGCGTGTGCCAAATCCCGCCTGGCTCGGCCTCCGCTTCGGCGCCAACGCGTGCCGGCGATCTGGGCGAAGCCCGATCGGTGCGCCCGCCGCCACCGCGGTCGACCCTCCGCCGCCTCCCTTTGCGTGATCGCCGACGCGGCGTCGGCGCGCAGCGCCCGGCGCCCTCGGGCATCGCGCCGCTCGAGTGGCGCCTGCCCCCTGCACGCGCCGTCCCGCTCGCCCTCGGCGCCGCCACCCAACAGCCAAACCCACTAACCCCCAGACCTTCGACTAGGGGCCCGCCTGAACGTTTAATAAAAAAAGGATTTAAAAAATTAGATAATTAAAATAATTAAAATAATAATTAAAATATTAATTAATTAATTAATTAATTAGAAAATTAATTAACTTAATTAAACTCGATTAATTAAACCTAATCACTAATTAAACCTAATTAACTACATTAATTAAATCTGTTAAGTTAATTAGTCATTAGTGAATGACATGCGGACCCACACATCGAGGTTGACTCGATCAACCCTGTTGATTGATGATATCAGATGACATCATCTGATGTCATAAATACATTTTCAAATTAATTAAATAATTAATTAAATTCACGAAATTAATAAATACTTTAGAAAATCATATCTTTTAATCCGTAACTTCGGATTAAAATAATTTCAACATGAAAGTTGCTCGAACGGCGAGGCGAATCCGGATCGCAGTCGTTCGTCCGCCACACACCCCTATCCTATCGAACCTGCAAACTTTCCTCTCCGGTTCATCATCGTGAGACGTCCGGACCGGAAAACTTCCGGATGTTTCCCCTTCGCCCGGCAAGATCGCCTAGCGCTACGTTAGAACACGTCTAGCTCATGTCATTGTCCCGTATGCACTTGCTGCTATGTATTTATTGTTTCTTCCCCTCTTCTCTCCGGTAGACCCCGAGACCGATCTTGATGTGCTGTGATCGACTACGTCACCGACGACCCTCTCTCTTGCCCGAGCAACCAGGCAAGCCCCCCCCCTTGATCACCAGATATCGCCTACTCTTCTCTATCTGCTTGCATTAGAGTAGTATAGCATATTCTTGTTTTCAGATACTCCTATCTTCTGCATAGCTTTGTCCTTGTTATACATTGTTACCTTACGCAATCCTATATGCTTAGTATAGGATGCTAGTACATTCATCTGTGGCCCTTCATACTTGTCCGTCTGCCGTGCTATACTATCGGGCCGTGATCACTGGAGTTGATCACGGTATATACTATATACCTTACACTATTACATACCGTGGTACTGTTCGGAGATGGGGCTGAAAGGACGGTGGTTCCATCCGGTGAGGTGGGCCTTGGTTCCCACGGCCCCGATCGATACTTTGTATGGCGGAGGCGGCAGGCAGGTTGAGACCGCCTAGGAGAGAGGTGGGCCTGGCCTGTTCGGCGCTCATGTTTACTTAACACGCTTAACGAGGTCTTGGTATTTGATCCGGGTTGGCTCGAGCTTATCGCACTAACCATCTACGCTGGAGTAGTTATGGGTATCCGGCGTCGTGGTATCGGCGAAATACTTCAGACGTCGGCGGCGGGCGGCGCGCGGATTGGACTGGAACGCTGATGGGCTAGGTCTGCTTCGGCAGCGTCATAGCGTGCAGGTGTGCTTTCGAGGCGATGGGCCCGGCACCTGCGGCGCTTAGGTTTAGACCGGCGTGTTGGCCTCTCTGTTGTGCCTAGGTGGGGCTGCGGCGTGTTGATCTTCTGCGGCGGGCATGACCCCGAAAGTGTGTCCGCCAAATGGGATCAAGCGTCTTTGGGTAAGATGGTGCACCCTGCGGGAAGTTAATCTATTCGGATAGCCGTGATCTTGATAACAGGGCGACTTGGAGTTGTACCTTGAGCTTATGACAACTAGAACCGGATACTTGATAAAACACACCCTTCCAAGTGCGGATACAACCGGTGGTCGCTCTCGCTCGGGGTTATGAGCAGGGGATTGCGGGTAGGATTATTGCTATATGATGTTACTTGGAGGACTTCCGTTGTCCTCTTACATGCGGTAAGACCGGTGTCGAGCGTAGTCTTCGTTAAGACTAGCTTTCCCCTCTTATTCGGCATTCTGCGCTTCAGTCCTTGATATGGCCTTTACACATATACCCATGCATATGTAGTGTAGCTCCTTGCTTGCGAGTACTTTGGATGAGTACTCACGGTTGCCTTGTTCCCCCTTTTCCCCCTACCTCTACTCGATTGCTGCAACCAGACGATGGAGCCCAGGAGCCAGGCGCCGCCGCCATTGACGACTACTATTCTGGAGGTGCCTACTACTACGTGCAGCCCGCTAACGACGACCAAGAGTGACCTAGGAGGATCCCAGGCAGGAGGCCTGCTCCTCTTTCGATCTGTATCCCAGTTTGTGCTAGCCATCTTATGGCACCTTGTTTAACTTATGTCTGTACTCAGATATTGTTGCTTCGGCTGACTTCGTCTATGATCGAGCACTTGTATTCGAGCCCTCGAGGCCCTGGCTTGTATTATGATGCTTGTATGACTTATTTTATTTGTAGAGTTGTGTTGTGATATCTTCCGTGAGTCCTTGATCTTGATCGTACACATTTGCGTGCATGATTAGTGTACGATTGAATCGGCGTCTGAAGTTGGTATCGAGCCATTGCTGTAGAATCCCTTTCCACACTCCTTGGCGAAGTCGACTCTAGACATTGCAAAACTTTTACTAACATGGCTGTGTGTCTTATGGGCTGCGTCGCCATTGGGTGGTAGTAGGATCTTTTACTCCTCGACCTATACTCGGGACTCGATCTCTCTACTATTCGGGTTAAATGAATTTGCTAACTCTAAGATTAGGATCTCGTGATCGCATCCACCGGAGAGCCCTTCTTGCAGAGGATGCTTTGCTACATCAGAAGATTCCGAAGATACTCTCTGATGTTCTCTTGAGACTTTGTGCCCATCATTTTTGCTATTCCTGACCACCGATAAATCCGTGGATAACTACTTACACTTGCCATTCTTACGATCATCCCCCATTGATCTTATTATTACAAGATACCCCGAAGTTTTCTCTATTGATCCGAGAATACTTTGTGCCTACTGCCTAGCAGTTCTTTGCCACATGAATACCCCTTCAAATAAATCCTCGCACTTGTCGGTATCCGCTCATTCCTGTTGTTCATGTGTTACACAAAATTCTTCAAAATAATATTCGATCTTCCGAGAATCCTCTGGAGCCTTTGGCTCTTGAAATTCTTAACGCTTGCATTATGGTTAATCCCATAAGTCTCGTAGTCATATTGACATTCCTTGTCATTATCATTTTGGGTCTGTTGACTCAATATGTTTCGAATACCATAATCATCATTGATTCTTATAAGTTACCTTTACGGCTGAGCTGCCATTCTTTTAAGCTGGAATTGGTTCTCGACCAATCCAATTGCCGTTGATTGTACCCTAAGGCTATTCAACTTATCCACCCCTAAGTCGAGCATTGCTTGATCCCTTGTTTTGGGAATCATAATTCCTTTGCATTTGACAATTGAGTTAGTCGATTGTTTCTATAGTTTGATCTCCTTACATTCTTCTTCCTCTAGTTGAGTCTTGATGTTCACGTCGGATCCCTTGTGGACCGCCATATCCTTTGTTGGATTATAATCGTGATGTCCTTCATAATTAATCACTTTGTGAGTTCCTTCTCCGATACATAATGCCTTTGGTAAATTGTATCCTTCCCTTTTGCCAACCATGCTCCGCTTTCGAGCTGGTGGTATTTACTATTGAAGCTTGTGGTATATGTTTCCATGATACCCTGCCGGGTTGAACCTATGTCTTCCTTTATATGTGTGAACTCGGAAGTTTTCACGAGTCATACTCATCTGGTATTTCACCAGGTACAACTTTCAACACTAATGCCTTTATCAAAGCGAGAAGCGAATGGAAGGTTATACATTGAAGAAGTGGGAGTCGACCTTGAACTTGTGTTCATGCCCATGGACACGATGTAGATCCTGTCATGGTAACTTCTTGGTAAATATCATCTAGTATCTGTGAATTGATCCTACGCAACCGTGGTTCCGACCATGTTTGTTCTCCCTTGATTCTAATTCTCAGACAAGTTAGAGTACTTGTCTTCTGTAGAGCAATAACCCCCGTCCAACCTCTACTTTGATATGTCATCGAGTATTACCCCTGGTATCTCGAGATTATCATGGAACAACATAACTTCTTATGAGTTCTTCATCAAGTGCTACCTTCCCACTGATTCCAATTTTTCACGGGCTCTGAGATATTATACACTCAAAGACACCGATAACTGAACCGAGTCTGCATTACGGTTCAACGACACTTGATAATCTTCTTTAAGTATGAATTTGTAACCGATCACGCCATTCCTAGCCTGTTTGGCTATATCATTGTCGTGATGATTCTAACTGTGCTACCCGGTCCTTCTTCTCGGAGCACAATGTTCGACGATGAATTAACCTTACGTCGATCCTCATCGTCATATCATTTCGCCTTGAACAACAGGCTTGGTTTCAAGTTTGTGCCGTACCCTTGGTTCCAATAACCTTTCACTTCATCATTACTTTGACTTGATGTAAATCGCGATCGATTACATCTTCATGAACTCTCGCGACAAAGGTGTCGTGATCATCAACATTACGAGCTCATCCAGGATATCAATTGAATTCATGATGAGAAATACCATCCTTGCCCTCGATGATTTGTATAATCACCGACCACGCTATTGCCTTCCCACCAACACAAGCTTGTTCATGTTGGGTGTTATACCTTGAGATCCTTGCTATCCAGCAATTGTTCTTCTTTACCTTGGAGTATTACCATCCTTTATGTCAAGAATGTTACGAGATTTGCTCCACCTCTTGAGAATTCTTGACATAGAAATACTTCTCACCATCACCCTTCTTTCTTGGTCCCGTGTTAATACCATCAAGTGAGCGGTGTTGTTTGAGTTCGGACTTCTAGCAACCCTATTGCTTTGAAGTTAACGATCGAAAGTTCATTCTTAGGTTATTGATTATTGAATCACCCTTCGACATTGGTCGTGCAACCCAACCCATATTTGAGCGCACCTTTCAACCAATGTTTAATTGTGTATGTTTTCCTCGAGCATACTTCCTTATATCATTTGAGTGACAAATGTTATCTCCTTGTTCATTAATTGTGGAAATCCATCTTTTGGGAATCTCGATGAATTACCTTGAGTTCACGAAACCTCCTTGTCCTCTCCTTGGGTTAATGATGGACTTTTGTTAGCGGAAATCACTCCATAGTTCATTTTCCGAGAATCTTACAATGTCATCTCGTCAATTTGCGCTGCACCTTGTCTTCTCGGTATCCTAAGTCGAGGTATCCTCGACACCAATCGGATCTGAAACTCGGTCGATATGATGGTTGGGACAACTTTCAAGGTTTATGTTATTGGTCCTTGATGAACCGGTAGCATGATGTCATGCCTAGCACCCCCGGGCTGGAGGACCTATCATTATAGTTTCCTTTTCAGCGGGGTTATCCATTCAACCATGAGGAAGTGTAATCTGGTTCTACGTTATTCTGATGGATCCTTCGTGATTCCAAAGTCTGATCTTCACCTGAAGACCATCTCATTGCTATCTCGCAGCATGTCTGTGGTACTCTGATTTTCAACAAGAACATTCGAAGCCCAAGGCTAAATGTTTCTTGCTCAAGTATCCGAACACCGTTGTATGGGTAATGTCATGAAATTTCTCTCCCCTTACCTAAAGGGTTTTCTACATTATATCCTGTCATGGATATCATGCTCTGCTTATCCTTGGTAAGGATGTATCCCTGAAATATGTGTTTAAACACATTTTCCTTTCCATTGTTCTGTTTAATATGATAATCATATTTTACTTTCCATTGGTTATTTGAACCTTTCTTGTGACCTATATAATCTAAGCAGTGATCATCCCCTGCTTTGGTAAGCACCTCGTTGTACCACTCTGTAAATAAAACCTATTACTATTGTTGATGACATTCCGGTAACCACCGATGGACGAGAACCTTGCCTATTGGTCCGCCTCGTTCAACGAGCAGGGGAATGGTTCTCTTCGTCCCTCGCCCTTGGTACCTATGTTATTGCCGACATGACCCCCCAGACTCTCCTCTGGCATGCCTTGCTTACATGATCATGCAAGATGTCACCAACCTTCTACTTTTAACCACATGGTGGGCCCATAACCCACAGTTTTCACAGGATCGAAACCTGACTCTCCTGTACACCCCCCTGTTCCCAAAGTTATTCCTCCCGCGTGGACTCGTATGTATTTCACGGGCCACCGAACTAGTGATCTATTCTGGTATCAGACGCGACACTTACTCTCGCTACTCTGAACCCCTTTCTCACTCTGGTTCAGACTTCGAGCAACTACCTATCCGCTTGGAGCCTATTATGGTACCTTCGTACCTTACTCTCGAGGTATTTCATATGTTCAACTCGAGAGATAATTTTATACTAATTCATGGGTTAACCCCAGATTGTTTCCCTCAAAAGCATTATGTCGTAGTGAGCTGCCCCTTATCTTTCGTAAGTACGATGGAATTCCCGAAGAAATGATGACCAGCTTATCATGATGCATCGGAATAAAGGATTGAAGACATCAACGAAGGGGATTAACTTCTTCGTGAAGATCCGTTAGATTATCGTAACCAGACCTTTCCCCCTTGCTCCCCTCTTAAATCTCGGGACGAGATTTCTTGTAGTGGAGGAGAATTGTGACGCCCGGGTAATTAAGCTACAGTAATCCGCACTAATGATGCCACGTCACCTCGGTTACTGTTGACAAATCTCGCGTTAGTTCAAATCCGATTCAAAATTCAAATTCAAACAAAGTCAAACAATTAAAATTTTCAGATATTAAAACTAAAGTGTTGAATGGTTCCAAATAATTCATAAGTAATTATGATGGAGGAACCACACTTTTATAAAATGTTTAGATACTCTAAAATGAATAAAACAGTAGCAAATGCAATTATTTAAGTGCTTTAAAATTAATAAACATTTTCAAGACTAATTTGTTATAAGTAATAAACTATTGTGGCGATGGCATAAATTGTAAATTCTATTAGTTGCCACTTTAGTAAATTGCTAAAGCTAAAATAAAATAGAAAAGTAAAAAGGTAAAATAAATAAAAGGAAAACAAGAAGAAAATAAAAAGAAAAGGACCCTCCCCACGGGCGAATGGCCCAGCTAGCCACAGAGCCATCGGGCCAAAAGGCGCACTGCCCACCCACGCCCCACGATCCTGGAACCCGAAACCCTAACCCACCCGTTCCCCTCGCTCCCCTCGCCTCGATCCCATCTGGATCGGGATCGATCCCCCACTCCCCCTCGACCTCTCTTCCTTCCCCCGTCCGGATCGAGGCAAGGACCCCCGCCCCCTTCGCCTCGCCGGCCCCCGCCCTCGTCCCCGCACGCCTCTTCCCCGGCGGCCGTGCCCCCTCCCCCGCGGCCTCGACGCCACCACCCGTCGCCTCGTAGCTCCTCCACTCGCTCTCCCCCACTCCCTCCCATCGTCCTGGATCGGGTCCCGATCCCCGCGCTCCCTCCCACGTCGCCGCCGCTCGAACGCCACCGCTGCGGCCTGCCTCCCAGCAGCCCCCTCGCCAGCGAGCCTTTGCTGAGGTCCCGTGGGCGCCACTGTCGCCACGCGTGCCTCGGCCTCATCCTCGCCCGGGCCGAGGCCGCCCGTTCCATGCGCGCGCCCTCGACCTCGTCGCCGCGCCGCCCTCGTCGCCGGCGACCAGGCGCCGCCCTTCTCGTCCACCTCCACGAGCCCGCGCCCCGACCCTCGCCCGATGTGAGCCGCCGCCGTGCTGCGCCTCCGCCCTCTCTCTCTCCCATACGCTACATGCCGTAGGACGCTCGGCCCCCGCACTCACGCGCCGTGCTCACGCCGAGCTTCGCGGACACCGCCGCCCGCTTCGTACCCGCCACGTCCGTCGCCATCCGGGCGTGTGCCAAGTCCCGCCCGGGCTCGGCCTCCGCTCGGGCGCCAACGTGCCCCGGCGATCTGGGCGAAAGCCCAGTCGGGTGCGCCCCCGCCGCCACCGCAGTCGACCCTCCGCCGCCTCCCTTTGCGTGATCGCCGACGCCGGCGTGCGCCTTGCGCCCAGCACCCTCGGGCATCGCCCGCTCGAGTGGCGCTTGCCCCGCACACGGCGCCCGTCGCCCGCTACGCCCCTCGGGCGCACGCCCGCACCCGAACACCCAAACCCACTAACCCCCCCGGGCACCCGCCCCCAGAACTTTTAATAAAAAAAGGGATTTAAAAAAATTAGATAATTAAAATAATTAAAATAATAATTAAAATATTAATTAATTAATTAATTAACTTAATTAAACCTGATTAATTAAACCTAATCACTAATTAAACCTAATTAACTACTGTTAATTAAATCTGGTTAGGTTAATTAGTCATTAGTGAATGACATGCGGGACCCACCTGTCAGGGTTGACTCAGTCAACCCTGTTGACTGATGACGTCAGCATGACATCATGCTGATGTCAAAAATACATTTTCAAATTAATTAAATAATTAATTAAATTCCTGAAATTAATAAATACTTTAGAAAATCATATCTTTTAATCCGTAACTCGGATTAAAATAATTTCAACATGAAAGTTGCTCAGAACGACGAGACGAATCCGGATACGCAGTCCGTTCGTCCGCCACACACACCTATCCTATTGAACCTGCAAACTTTCCTCTCCGGTTCATATGTCTGACAGACGTCCGGAACCGGGAAAACTTCCCGGATGTTTCCCCCTTCGCCAGCATCGCCTAGCGCTACGTTAGAACACGTCTAGCTCATGCTCGTTGTCCTGTATGCACTTGCTGCTATGTATTTACTGTTGCTTCCCCTCTTCTCTCCGGTGACCCCGAGACCGATCTTGATGTGCTGTGATCGACAACGTCACCGACGACCCCTCTCTCTTGCGAGCAACCGGGCAAGCCCCCCTTGATCACCAGATATCGCCTACTCTTCTCTATACTTCTTGCATTAGAGTAGTATAGCATATTCTTTGTTTTGAGATACTCCTATACTGCTGCATAGCTTTGTCCTTGTTATACATTGTTACCTTACCGCAATCCTATATGCTTAGTATAGGATGCTAGTACATTCATCTGTGGCCCTTCATACTTGTCCGTCTGCCGTGCTATACTATTGGGCCGTGATCACTCGGGAGTTGATCACGGGTATATACTATATACCTTACACTATTACATACCTGTGGTACTGTTCGGAGATGGGGCTGAAAGGACAGGTGGTTCCATCCAGTAGAGGTGGGCCTAGGTTCCGACGGCCCCGATCGATACTTTGTGGCGGAGCGGCAGGGCAGTTGAGACCGCCTAGGAGAGAGGTGGGCCTGGCCTGTTCGGCGTTCATGGTTACTTAACACGCTTAACGAGGTCTTGGTATTTGATCTGGTTTGGCTCTGAGCTTATACGCACTAACCATCTACGGGAGTAGTTATGGGTATCCGGCGTCGTGGTATCGGCCGAAATACTTGAGACGTCGGACGGGCGGCGCTACCGGATTGGACCGGAAAGCCTGATGGGCTAGGTGCGCTTCCGGCCCCGCATAGCGTCTTGGTGTGCTTTCGAGGCGATGGGCCCGGACCCTGCGCGCTTAGGTTTAGACCGGCGTGTTGGCCTCTCTGTTGTGCCTAGGTGGGGCTGCGGCGTGTTGATCTTCTGCGGCGGGCATGACCCCGGAAAGTGTGTCCGGCCAAATGGGATCAAGCGTCTTTGGGTAAGATGGTGCACCCTGCGGAAGTTAATCTATTCGGATAGCCGTGATCTTGATAGCAGGGCGACTTGGAGTTGTACCTTGAGCTTATGACAACTAGAACCGGATACTTGATAAAACACACCCTTCAAGTGCGGATACAACGGTGGTCGCTCTCGCTCGGGGTTATGAGCGAGGATTGCGGGTAGGATTATTGCTATATGATGTTACTTGGAGGACTTCCGTTGTCCTCTTACATGCATGCAAGACCGGTGTCGAGCGTAGTCTTCGTTAAGACTAACTTTCCCCTCTTATTACGGCATTCTGCGATTCAGTCCTTGATATGGCCCTTTACACATATACCCATGCATATGTAGTGTAGCTCCTTGCTTGCGAGTACTTTGGATGAGTACTCACGGTTGCCTTGTTCCCCTTTTCCCCTACCTCTACTCGATTGCTGCAACTGCACGATGGAGCCGGGGCGGCGCGCCGCCATTGGCGACTACTATTCTCGAGGCGCCTACTACTACGTGCAGCCTCGCCGGCGGCGACCAAGAGTGACCTAGGAGGATCCCAGGCGGAGGCCTGCTCCTCTTCGATCTGTATCCCGGTTTGTGCTAGCCATCTTATGGCACCTTGTTTAACTTATGTCTCGTACTCGGATATTGTTGCTTCCGGCTACTTCGTCTATGATCGAGCACTTGTATTCGAGCCCTCGAGGCCCCTGGCTTGTATTATGATGCTTGTATGACTTATTTTATTTGTAGAGTTGTTTTGTGATATCTTCCCGTGAGTCCTTGATCTTGATCGTACACATTTGCGTGCATGATTAGTGTACGATTGAATCGAGGGCGTCACAAAGGGGGAGAACCTCTCCTTCTCCGTCTCGATGGAGCCGGAGTTCCATCGGGAGGGGAATCATCGCCTCGGTGATCGTCTTCATCAACATCACCATCCTCATCTCTTTTACGCGGTCCACTCTCCCGCACCCCGCTATAATCCCTACCTGAACATGGTGCTTTATGCCACATATTTATGATCCAACGATGTGTTGCCATCCTATGATGTTTTGAGTAGATATCCTTTGTCTTTGGGTTGATTGATGATCTAGATTGGTATGAGTTGTATGTTTTATTTTGGCGCTATCCTATTGTGCCCACCGTGTCGCGCAAGCGTGAGGAATTCCCGCTATAGGGTGTTGCAATACTTTCATGATTCGCTTATAGTGGGCTGCTTGAGTGACATAAGAATAAACCCGAGTAAGGGGGTTGTTGCATATGGGATATAGGGGACTTGATGCTTTAATGTTATGGTTGGGATTTACCTTAATGATCTTTAGTAGTTGCGGATGCTTGCTAGAGTTCCAATCATAAGTGCATATGATCCAAGAAGAGAAAGTATGTTAGCTTATGCCTCTCCCTCATATGAAATTGCAATAGTGATTACCGGTCTTGTTAACAATTGCTTAGGACAATTCCACACACCGATCCATCATTATTCCACACTCGCTATTTATAATATTTAGTAATATATTCTAACTTTATGATAACAACATCTAATTTTATATTTTTGCTCTCCGATATCATGCAAAGTTATCCTCTTCATACCCACAACGTAGTTTTATTTCTTGTTTCTAGTTGGAAGCAAACGCTCGGTGTAGGTAGAGTCGTATCAGTGGCAGATAGGACTTGAGAGAATATTGATCTTACCGTTAGCTCCTTGTGGGTTCGGCACTCCATACTTATCACTTCCACCATTGGGAATTGCTACGATGATTCCCTGCACTTGGGGATTATCAGAGCTCACTCAGTTGATCCAACAGTAGAATGCCTTGATGCAGCTACTGGTTTAGAACCAAGGCAACAACAACAACAACAACAACCAGAACCGTTCCAACCCAGCAACACCCGCTAAGAAGGACCTGAGTCATGTCACCTATTACAAGTGCGGGAAGACTGGACACTACGCTAATGATTGTTCTGAGTTGAAGAATGGCAAAGGAAATGAAACTCTGGGAAGAAGCCCAATCCCTTCACCAGAGGTCAGGTGAACCACATCAACATGCAGGAAGTTGAAGATCAGCCTAACACAGTGATTGGTAAGTTTTTGATTAAGTCATTTACCGCTCTCGTTCTTTTCAACACTGGTGCATTGCATTCGTACATATTAAGGGGATTTGTGGACAAGTTTAAGTTGCCAACCGTAGCCCTTAGGTCACCCATGTTAGTAAGCTCGCCAAGGGCAGAGTATACGGCCAGCTGATGGTGTGATCAGTTACCCTTAACCATTGGTAGCCATGTTTTCCCCTCAGACCTAATAATTTTGGAGTCACAAGGATCTGATATAATACTATGCATGGAAAAGCTATCGAAGTACGGAGGGAACATCGACTGTGCTAGTAAGTCAATTTTACTCACCACCCCGGAGGGAAAGAGGATCAAGTATGTATCTAGGCATGCGCCAAGGAGGACCCATGTAAATTCCCTCTTGGGAGTTGTTCAGGAAGAAGTTCCTATTGTGAAGGATTACCTGGATGTATTTTCAGAGGAATTACCAGGCATGCCACCCGATTGATATATAGAGTTTTTGATAGAGTTGTTGCCAGGCACCGGACCAATATCGAAGAGATTGTATCGGATGCCCGCAAATGATCTGGAGGAAGAAGCAGATTAAGGAGTTATTGGAGAAAATTTATATCCAAACAAGTTCATCACCGTGGGGAGCCCCAGTGCTCTTAGTTGAGAAGAAGGATGGATCTTTGAGAATGGTTGTTGATTATCGGGCATTGAATGAAGTGACGATCAAGAACAAGTACCCACTACCGATGATCAGCGATTTGTTTGACCAGCTGCAAGGAGCTAAAGTATTCTCCAAGATCGATCTTCGATCAGGATACCACTAGCTGAAGATCCGAGAACAGGATATACCTAAGACAGCTTTTACCACAAGGTACGGGCTATATGAGTACATGGTTATGTCTTTTGGAGTGACTAACGCCCCTGCCTATTTCATTAGTATGATGAATAAGGTGTTCATGGAATTTTTGGATAAGTTTTTTATGGTGTTCATTGATGACATATTGGTATACTCGAAGAATGAGGAACACAAGGAACATTTGCGACTAGTTCTCGAGAAGCTCAGGGAACATTAGCTATACGCCAAATTCAGCAAATGTGAGTTTTGGTTGAAGGAAGTTGGATTTCTTGGAAATGTTATATCGGGAGAAGGTATAGCGATGAGCCCTACCAAGGTTCAATCTTTCAGCGAGTGGTGGCACCCACCTCGGTTGGAGAGATCCATGATTTTACGGGACTTGCGAGGATACTCTGAAGGTTCAATGAGAATTTTTCCAAAATTGTGAAGCGATGACAGAGTTGTTGAAGAAGGACACCAAGTTCAAATGGGCCGAGGAATGTGAGGCTAGTTTTCAGGAGTTGAAGAAACGTTTAGTTACAGCCCCAGTGCTGATTCTTACAGATATACGCAAGGATTTCCAAGTGTATTGCGACACTTCTCGCTTGGGACTTGGAGGTGCACTTATGCAAGATGGAAGAGTTGCTTCATATGCCTCACCTCAGCTTCGACCTCATGAGTTGAATTATGCCACACATGATTTGGAGTTAGCAGCCGTAGGGCATGCGCTCAAGACCTGGAGACATTTTCTTATTGGAAACCGTTGTGATGTATACGTGGACCATAAGAGTCTGAAGTATATCTTCACGCGGAAGGAGCTGAATCTCAGGCAGAGGAGATGGTTGGAGCTCATAAAGGATTATGATATGCAGTTACATTATCATCCAGGAAAGGCCAATGTCGTAGCAGACGCTTTGAGTCGCAAGAGTTATGTCAATACCCTCGTAAGCAGAGGATTACACTACTAGGAAAAGGGCTATAGATGGGATGGACACTAATGGCGCACCTGTCAGGTGGTGCGCCATTAGTAAATACTAATGGCGCACCATGTTCTGGTGCGCCATTAGTGTGGAAGACACTAATGGCGCACCAGGCACATGGTGCGCCACTAGTAACAATTTTTTTTAAATTTTTCCAAACATTCTAATGGCGCACCATGGCACGATGCGCCATTACTAGTTTAAACTAGTAATGGCGCCTTTGTGCCCTGCAATCTTGCATTAGAATATATCTCTTTTATTTTTTGCAAAACTTCTAATGGCAAACCAGAAGCAGGTGCGCCATTAGTAACCAGGGTTACTAATGGCGCATTTGCTTATGGTGCGCCATTAGTAACCTGGGACCAACAAGATATTTTGGATAGCCCACCTACCCACTCACTTTCCCCACTTCATTCTCTCCACCTCCTCCTCCAAGCTTGTCTCGGCTACCTCCTCCTCCTCGCCTCATTTGCACCATAGATTCATCCAAATTAAGTGGTTAAATTAACTTTTTTTGATAGGTAAGTAAGGGAGGAAGCTATCTTTATGTTGTTCTCCCTCTCCAACAACGTGCACATGCACTTTTTGTGGCCTAGCTAGATCTATGTATGTTTGTGGTGTTGCATATGTTTGTGGTGTTGCATATATGTTTGTGTTTGCAGGTACCGATATTTGAAATGCGATAGTTGCCAATATTTTGCTGGAATGTTGATTCATTTCCGTTTCGGCGAAAATTTTAGCACTATGCATTCTTTTTGGTCCTATTTTTAGGGAAAGTCATGCCAAACTTTTTCTTGGTTCTAAAATATCGTTTTGCTCTACCCATGACGACCATGGTCCATACGATGACGAAGGCATCATGAATAGGTTTTGAGCTCCACAAAGGCCGAGATGCTTCAAAAGAGCGAGGCGGAGATAAGATGTCCATGTCGAAGATGCAAGTGAAGAGCCTTATTGCGGACCGGATTCCGGCAGGTGCGGGACCACCTGCTCTTGCGTGGTTTCATGGATGGCTAATGGTGGCAAGGTGATGAAGATGACTCTGAAGTCGTCCATGGGGGCGGGCGGCAAGAAATGAGCAAGACTTCGGTAGGCGAGAAGGCGAAGAATCTCGGGACATGATCACGGCGGTGATCTTGTACACGATCATCATGTAGAAGATGCAGGGACATGATGATGAGGAAGATGCGGAGCGGGCGAAGGGCATGATCATGAAGATGAAGATGCGGCGGAGCGAGCGGCGATGGACCATCGATGGGCTGGGTGCAGGACCCTCATGTTCAAGAGCTGCTTCTCAAGCGAGCGGATAACGCAAGAGCTGCTACCGAAAGAAAGCCAAGCTAGATCAACTAGAGATAGAGCGCGTTACTCCATTGTATGAAGGATGCAGGCCGAGGATACCGCTTTGAAAGTAACGCTCATGGCTCGGAGATGAAGGTAAAGCACAAAATGACCGGCGCGTGCTTCGGCGAGAACATGTCATTACAGCGCGAACGTCTTCCCAAGGGGAACAAGTGCACGACCAGTTCGAGGAGGCAAAGAAAATCGTGTGTCCTATGGATTTACCGCGACGTGAAATACCATGTGTGCATGAACAATTGCATCATTTATCGGGACGAGCACGCGGAGTCTACCATATGTCCGGTGTGCTGCGTCACTCGATACAAGAAGAGGAAGAAAGCTCCTTGAAAAGTGGTGTGGTACTTTTCGATCACTCCTCATCTGCAGCGGTATTTCGCGGACCCTAAGGTAGCAAAGGTCCTGCGTTGGCACGCGGATACGGAGGAGAAGAAGCGAGAAGATGACGCAAATGATCCGGAGATAAATAAAAAAGACAAGATGCTGAGTCACCCAAAGGATGCGAGCCAGTGGCAAGCGTTGAACTTCGAACACCCAGAATTTGAGAAGGATCCAAGGAACATCGTCATGGGCGCGAGCACTGATGGATTCAATCCGTTTGGCAGCCAGAGAAGCACACATAGCACCTGGCCTATGTTTGTGTGGATGAGCAACTTTCCCCCCTGGTTGTGCATGAAGACGAAGTACATTCACATGAGTATGCTAATTGAAGGGCGAAACAACCAGGAGCGACATCAATCTGTATCTGGGGCTCTTGAAAGAGGAGCTAGACACGCTGTGAAAACGCCACCAATCGTGGGGCGCCGCTGAGAAAGAATATTTCCCTATGAGAGCCTTTGCTCACGGCGGTGCACGACCAACTCGATTCACGGATATCTCGCGGGGCAGGTGGTCCACGGATTTTCTGGATCGTCCGTGCATGGATGACACAACGTATCGCCAGCTAGATAGAGATCCGGGTCTTCAAAACTGTGTTCATGGGACATTGAAGGTGGCTTCGCGACGATGACCCGTGGAGAAGCGCAAGGATCTGTTCGATGGTGAAACCGAACCCGAAGACGCCAGCGTCGAGGAGGCGGCGAGAAATAGACCAACTGTTGAAAAATTGGAAAGATTGCCCACCGCCGGAAAGAAGCAAAAGGCGCGAGCCGGAAAGAAGCGAAAGGCGCCAGAGCCGCTGCTGAAGGTATGGAAAACGAGGTCTGTTTTCTGGGACTTGCCGTACTGGAAGATCCACCGTGTGCCTCACAGCCTTGATGTCATGCATATCACGAAGAACGTGTGCGATAGTCTGCTTAGTACCCTGCTCAACATGCCAGAGAGGACCAAAGATGGGCCGAAAGCAAGGGCAGAATTGAAATCAATGGGCATCAGGGAGGAGCTTCACGCTAATGATCATGATCATGATGATGATGATGATGATGAGGTGAAGAAGGACACGGAAAGTCGTCGCAAAGGCAAAAAGGCCAAGAAGACCGGAAATGACTACCCTCCCGCGTGCTTCACTCTAAGTCAGGAGGAGATCGAGCAGTTTTCACCTGCCTCGTGGGAGTAAAGCTTCCTTCTTTACGCGGGGAAGATAAGCGAGATACCTAGACCCAGTGAAGCGAAGTTCAGCGGGATGAAGTCTCACGATATCACGTGCTAATGACGCGAATACTTCCGGTTGCAATCCGTGGGATCATGGGCGTGCATGTCGTGAAACGCTATTTGGCCTATGCAACTTTTTCAACGTCATCTTTGGAAGTCGGTTGCCGTGAGGCAACTTTCGGAAAACTACAGGAAGAGATCGTGGTGATACTATCGAGCTTGAGATGTACTTCCGCCCGCATTCTTGACGTTATGGTGCATCTGCTTGTCCATATCGTGGAGGATATCATCAACTCAGGCCGACGTTCCTGCACAACATGATGCCGTTCGAAAGGATGAATGGTGTCATCAAAGGATACGTTCGCAACATGTCACGTCGAGGGAAGCATAGCGGGGCTTTTCGACCGAAGAGTGCATCTCCTCTGCACGAATTATCTGAGGCATCGAGGACCCGTTGTGCGCCCGTCAATAGGCACCTCGGCAGGCTCCTTTGGATGGAGTCACCGTGAGGGTCGCCATGAAATGCATGTCGACTTCGAGGGTCGACTCACCGACTTTGAAAGAGCAAACCTAGTCGCTACAACACATAGGCGTGGTCGATCCTTTGGTGGTAGAGCACAAAACCTTTATTGAGAAGGCGTACAATGACCTAGGCCAGCGAGAGGGCGGACGGAGATATAATCAAAGAGCACAACTCATGTTTCACGCATTGGTTCAAGCGAAGCTTCGCCGTACCCTTTACATGAGGATTCTTCGCGGAAGAACAACTCATATTGCCTTGTCACAGGCGCCGAGCACAACCTGATGACCTATGAGTCGTACGATATCAACGGCTACACATTCTGCACCGAGGACAAGGACATGAAGAGAGATGGTTATCAGAACTCCGGGGTAACGATGGAATCCTACACCGGTAACGACAAGGACAGATACTACGGAAGGATTGAGGAGATCTGGGAGCTGAGCTACTGTTGGAGAGAAGGTCGATGTTCCGTGTTAGATGGGCCAAGCGTCCTAAAAAGAAGACCGGTATTTCACCACCATGGTTATACCCGAAGCCAAATCAAGACCATGGGCAAAGCGTCACCGCAAAAAAATGAGCCATGGTACTGGCTTCCCAAGTGGACCAATGCTTCTTCATTACCGACCCGTCAAAGCCCGGTCGTGTTGTTGTGAGGAGAGGCAAAGGAAGATCATCGGAATGGATGGAGTAGCCAATGAGAAAGACTTCGACAAATGCGGCGACCAAGATCAAACATGACGATTTATTTATGAAGTAGCAGCATACACCACAAGAAGAAGCAGGACCACCCTACCTAAAGGACGTCCTTCCACAGAAGAACTCCATTTGCGAAAAAGAAGAGCAAGAAGATTGTGAACAGATAGCTAGCTAAGATTGATTGTATTTAAATCGCAGTCTTCATTTCTCGATTGAATTTCATGGGCACTTTTTGAACTCATGAATGTTTTTAAATTTCATGGACACTCGATCTCGATCGCTATCCCACCTCACCAGATCCGGTCCCCCACTCCACCGTCGCCGACGACCCACCGCACCCTCCCTCGCTCCACCGGTCGCCGCCGCCGACTTCCGGCCCGCACCCTCCCCCACTCCACCGCCGCTGCCGACCCCCCACCCTCTCCCTCGCACCCTCCCCGGCCCGCTCCACCGTCACAAATGAATGCAACTAAAATTGCAAAAAAAAATTGATTATATTTTCAAATAACAAATTTGATGATGTTTTTTCATATTCATAAATATTTTCAAATAACAATTTTGATGATATTTTTTAAAATATTATTACTATTTTTATAAAAAATTATTACTATTATGATTTAAACAAGTTTGAACATATTTAAACACAAATAAATATCGAACAACATTTTAAATGCATAAAAACAAAAAAATGGGGAGCCGGGAATCAAACCCAGGACCTCCTAGTGTGTGTGCTGCATGCTGACCAGTCGGGCTAGTGGGCGTGTTCTGATGTAGATAGGGTTAGGTTGTATATAACCTGACCAGTCGTACTTATGGCGCACTAGGGGTAGGTGCGCCATTAGAACCCTCCACCCACACCACCTATTCACCTTGCACTGTGGCCTCCCTCCCTCCCTCGCCAGATTCCCCAACCGTCGCCGCCCCCTCCGTCCGCCGCAGCCGCCCACGCGCCCGCCTCCCTCTCCCTTCCTCCCCTCGGCGCCGCCGCCCCTCGGTCCGCCCAGCCGCCCACGCGCCCCGCCGCCTCCTCTCCCTTCCTCCCCTTGAGCCCGCCTCCCCGAGGCCCGCCTCCCCCTGGCGTCGCCTCCCTCGCCTCCCTCCCTAACCCTCGGAGCCGCCGGGGACTTGGAGCCTCGGCGCCGCCCCACGTCCACTAGGAGAGGAGGCCCCACGTCCACTAGGAGAGGAGGCCCGCGACCTCCCCACCGTCTATCCCCGCCTCCCCCAAGCTCACAGTCTCCGCCCTCCGTCGTCTCCGCTCCGGCCACCACCTCATCGTGGTCAGGTAACCCTCCTCCCTCTGCCTCTCTTCTCCTCTCTTCCTCCTCTCCTCCCTCCCGGCCATGCCCTCTTCTTCTCTCTATTGCTAGGTTTAGGTCAAATCCCTCTCTAATTTAGGTCAAATTAGGTGCTTTACTGCCACACAACAATATTTTCTCTACTTCTCATAAACTCGTAATTGTCTTGATTCAGTTCTTTTTCTTCAGTTCATTAGGAGGAGCAACTTTTGGAGCATACGTATATTCTGAAGCAAAAAGGTGTGGCCCTCCATTGAGATTCGAGCAATGGACTGACGCAGTGCAGTGTCTCGACTCAGGATCTGCTGGTATGTATCTATTTTGACATATTATAAATTCATATGCTTTTGATTGCATTTGAAAGATTCGGTATACATAATTCTGCGGTTAACTGCGTAATCTCTCTTCTATGTAGTACTTTATAGTGGAATAGTGGAGTAGTGACTATACTTGTATGTTTGTGCAGCAACTTGGCAGACACCACTTTCCCAGACAAACCCTAACTCATGGTGTCCCACTCACTTGACGCCGCCGCATTCCATCGGTTGACCTAAACCACTTGATTTAGGTCAAATTATGTTGCTTGTTGCTATACATAGTGTGTTGTTTTGTGCTCTGCTGTTGCTAGTTAGTTGTGTTGTGCTGCTGAACTGCTGTTTACTTAGTACTTACTTGTGATGTGCTGCTATAACTATTTAGCAAGTGTTTAAAGCTTTAATTCATTAATTCTGCTAGTGATGTGCTGCTGCTAGTTGTGTTGTCAGTAGTCACTGGACTACTTGTGATATTATCTACCTATTGCCTTGCTTGTTTGCTACTCTACTTTGCTTGCTTATTTAGTTTGGAGAAGCAAGGAATGGGGAGAAAGCCTTTTCATCCATATGAAAGTAGAGGCACATTGTTGTAACGCCCCGGATTCGATGCGCCAGGTGTCTGCCAGTTATTCGTCGTTGTTGCCATGTCATGTGCTTGCGTGTTGCACTTTGCCATGTCATCATCTGCATTTTTATCATGTCATCATGTGCATTTCATTTTGCATACGTGTTCGTCTCATGCATCTGAGCATTTTCCCCGTTGTCCGTTTTGCAATCCGGCGCTCCTATGTCTCCCGGCGCCCCCTTTTACCTCTTTTCATGTCCGGGTGTTAAACGGTCTCGGAATGCCCCGAGGTTTGTCAAGCGGCCTTGGTATAGCACCGTAGACCGATTGTCAAGTTCGGATCATTTGGAGGTCGTTTGGTACTCCAGCAGTTAGCAAGTAACCGTGAAAGCCTCTTTGTTGCAGCCCAACACCCCTTTCTAAGTGGCCCAAAACCCATCTTACTCCCCTCCATGCTCTCGGTCGTTTGATCACGATCGCGTGGCCAAAAACCGCACCTCATTTGGACTCTCCTACCTCCCTCTACATATATAAACACCTTCCCCTCCAAAAATCGCTGTCCAATTCCACCCCAAACCCTAGAATTCGTCCCCGCGCCGCGCCGGACACGTCCGCCGCCGCCGGACACTTCTCCACCGCCGCCCGCAGCCAGTGAGAGGTCGCCACGTGGCCTCCGGCCCCTCCCGCCGCCCGCCGCCCCAGCCAGCAGCCGCCCAAGCGCCTCCGCCGCCCGTTCCGCCGGATTCGCCGCCGCCGCCGCCGCCCAAGGCCTGCCCGCCGACCCGCCGACATCGCCGGCGTCGACCGCCCGCCGGCAGCCGCCCCTGCCTCCAGCGCCGAGCCGCCGCCCTCCGCTCCGGCCGCCCGCTTCTCGCGAGCGCCGTCCCCGCCAGCGCTGCCTCGCACCCTCGCCGCCGCCTCGCCGCGCGCCCGGTGGCTGCTGCCGCCGCTGCCGGCCTCGCCTCGCCGGGGTTGTGCGCCCATGCGCGCTTTCCCCGTCGCCCCTCGGCTTCGCCGCGGCGAGATCCGGTGGGATCCGGCCGGGAAACCTCGCCGCCCTTCTTCCTCCCCGCGGCGACGAACTCCGGCGAGCCTCGGTTCGCGTGCCCGCGTTGACTTTCTCCTCGAGGTCCAATTTTTCCTCTAAGTCCCGAAATCTGCAGTAATTTTGTGGCATTTTCGTTGCACCATAAATCTCTGTATATAGCTCCGTTTCGTGCGTATAATATGTCAAAATGTTCGTCTCGAATAGTAGATCATTTCATCTCATTGCATCATTTTCATTTGAGCTCATCTTGATGCCCGAAATGCTGTTAGAAGGGTGCTATGTGATGTTAGTTTCTTATTTTTATCAGAACATGCACTTTTGTCATTTTTGCCATGATTGATGTGTGAATCCTATGGACTTGAGTCCTACATGTGTTTTGTAATATGCCATGCCATCTTTCCAGGGGTGTATGCCATGTATTTTTGTGATCAGTGTGGTGATTAGCACAAGCATGCAAAGTAGGCTTCCTGATGTTGTTGTTTTCAGCCCTGTTTTGCTGATATTTTGATGCCATGTTAACTTGTTGCTACCAAGAGATCCATGCATATTTTGAGATACTTCAGAAAGGATGTTTTGTTAAACATGTCTTGCTCTATCCATCCATGCCCTTGTTTGCAATTATGGAGTGCCATAGCTTGACTCAATCGAGCTCTACTTTTGCTATAAAATGTTTCCTGGCAGATTGTTTACATGTTATTCAATTTTGCCAAGGTTGTTGTGGTTGATCCTTGCAAGCTATGATGTTGTTCTTGCCATTTATAGCTTCTATGACATGTCTTCTTACTGTTGGTATCCTTGCCATGCCATGTTTTGCTCTGTGGTGAGTGTTTCAAGCTCACCAACATGCCTACTTATCGTTGTTCCTGCCATGTATGAATCTGTAATTTAACTTGCCATGTTTACGTGGGTGCCATCATATTTTCTGATCCTTTTTGGCTTATGGTCACTAAAGGACTTTTGTTATATGCTTTGAGTAGATTCATGCCATGCCTTTGTTTGCCATGTTAAGTTCCTGTAGCATGTTGTTTAATAGCTCTAAACATTGCAACCTGATGTTAATTTCTGCAATGCGTGAAACTGTAATTACTTGCACTTTTGCCATGTCATTTTGAGCATGTTCTAGTGATTTCTGGAGATAGCTCAGTGTTCATGTTTTGTAATGCTTTACCTGTACATCATGCCCATGCCTTTTGTTATTATGTTGAGGTCCTGTAGCATGTTGTTTTGATGCTTGCAATATGCCTACTTGCTGTTTTGGACAGATTGTTGCTATAACTTGTATGGTGTGTATGTGTTAAACCGTTGCTCCGTTTTGAGTGTGCTCTATATGAAACTTGCTTGATTTTGCATGTAGTTTCATATTATATTGTTGCATCCTTGTTTTGAGGTGTTTGCTTGATGTTTGTATGCATTTTGCATCAATGCCATGCTTACCTTGTTTTGCTCATATCTTCTAGGCCGTAGCTCCGAATCTAATGAACTTTATATGTAACTTGACTAGAATTTCGTGTAGATCATCGTGGTGCATCTTAACTTGCTGTTTAACCACTTGAACTTAAGGTTTATCCAGATCTGGACCAATTTCGAAATTTGCATATGAGGACTTACCGGAATTGTTATATGTTGTTTCCGGCCTCATTTAAACTTGCTTTGATGTGTTGTTCTTGTTTTGCATCATCTTTTGCCATGAGTAGCCTCATCTAGCATTGTCATGCATCATGCTTGGTTGTGCATCATGTCTTTTCATGTGTGGTGTGTTTACTATGTTGTGTGCTTCTTCTTGTTAGTTCCTGTTTCGTTGCGATCGTGAGGATTCGCTCGTCTACGCTTGGTTCGGCTTCATCTGTTCGTATTCTTCATGGACTCGTTCTTCTTCCTTGCGGGATTTCAGGCAAGATGACCGCTACCCTGGATCTCACTACTATCACTACTATGCTAGTTGCTTCGTTCTATCGCTATGCTGCGCTACCTATTACCTGTTTATCAAGCCATCCCAAATTGCCATGTCAGCCTCTAACCTTTTGCACCCTTCCTAGCAAACCGTTGTTTGGCTATGTTACCGCTTTGCTCAGCCCCTCTTATAGCGTTGTTAGTTGCAGGTGAAGATGAAGGTTGTTCCTTGTTGGAACATGGAGATGTTGTTCCTTGTTGGAACATGTTTACTTGTTGGGATATCACAATATATCTTATTTAATTAATGCATCTATATACTTGGTAAAGGGTGGAAGGCTCGGCCTTATGCCTGGTGTTTTGTTCCACTCTTGCCGCCCTAGTTTCCGTCATATCGGTATTATGTTCTCGGATTTTGCGTCCCTAACGCGGTCGGATGATTTATGGGACCCCCTTGACAGTTCGCTTTGAATAAGACTTTTCCAGCAAGGCCCAACATTGGTTTTACCATTTGCCTCACCACCACCTACCTTTTCCCTTGGGAGTCGCTCTCTCGAGGGTCATCTTTATTTAGCCCCCCCCCCGGACCAGTGCTTCTCTAAGTGCTGGCCCATACCGAGCTTCCTGCGGGGCCACCTTGAGGCAACCCGAGGGTTGGTTTTACTCGTAGCTAGTCTCATCCGGTGTTGCCCTGAGAACGAGATATGTGCAGCTCCTATCGGGATTGTCGGCGTATCGGGCGGTCTTGCTGGTCTTGTTTTATTGCTGTGAAATGTCTTGTAGCCGGATTCGAGACTGATCGGGTCTTCCGGGAGAAGAATATCCTTCGTTGATCGCGAGAGCTTATCATGGGCTAAGTTGGGACACCCTGCGGGTTTGAACTTTCAAAAGCCGTGCCATGGTTATGTGGCAGATGGGAATTTGTTGATATCCGGTTGTAGAAAACCGAAGTTGATCTCAATTAAAATACACCAACCGTAATGCGTAACCGTGAGTGTCTCTTTTCGGGGTTGATCGAGAGGAGAACACGGTTTCTGGGTTATGTCTGACGTAAGTAGGAGTTCAGGATCACTTCTTGATCATTACTAGTTGACGACCGTTCCTTTGTTTCTCTTCTCGCTCTCATTTGCGTATGTTAGCCACCATATATGCTTAGTCGCTGCTGCAGCCTCACCACTTTACCCCTTCCTTTCCCTTTAAGCTTTGCTAGTCTTGATACCCATGGTAATGGGATTGCTGAGTCCTCGTGGCTCACAGATTACTACACCACCAGTTGCAGGTACAGGTTTTGCGATGATCATGACGTGAGAGCGATATTTGCTTGTGTTGGAGTTCTTCTTTCGCTTCTTCTTCGATCGGGGATAGGTTCCAGTGTCGGCAGCCTGGCTAGCAGAGGTGGATGTCGTTTGAGCTTCTGTTTATATTTCATCCGTAGTCGGATGTTGATCTTGTATATGATGTTGATGTATTCTTGTGGCATTTGTGCCTTATGTATGTATCCCCATCTATTATGTAATGTTGATGTAATGATATCCACCTTGCAAAAGCGTTTCAATATGCGGGTCTATCCTTGGTGGGACCGTCGAGTTCCTTTTGGATAGGGTCGCATATTGGGCGTGACAAGTTGGTACCAGAGCCTCGACCGACCCTAGGAGCCCCCTTGATTGATCGTGTAGTTTGGCCGTTGTTGAGTCTAGAAGAAAACTATTTTCGGAGTCTAGTTATATCGGAGAGTAGGAATTCTTTTTACTCCTCAGCCCCTTCGTCGCTCTGGTGAGGAATCTTGACGTAGGTGTTTTGAACTACTCCTCTTCCCCTTCAAATTTTTCTTTAGGATCACGCAGTTGGTTTTCCGATCGTTGGCCTTCAGCTCTTTTCATCCGGTGCATTTCTCGTCAAGTCGACTCGAGCATCTTCATCTTTGGGTTCAATCCTCAGTTCTTCCTCCGACGTCGTTGTTTTTCCTTGTCCGAAGTTGTCCTTGTTTTTCCCGCCCGCCCTCCCTTCTTATTTTCTGAACCGTATTCCGTAATCCAGTACCCATCCTACTCGTGTGAAATCTTTGCTTTCTTTCCTCAATGTTTTCAACCGGTGTTTTCTCTTCAAGATATTCGTCGATTTCCCCTTCCAAGTTGCCTGTGTTTTCCCGCCCTCCCACCCTTTTCTTCCCGGAGTCTGACTCTCTCTCGACCAGCTATCTCATTCATGCGGAACCGTTTCAGTCTTTCGTAAATTATCTCAACCAGTGAATTCTCGTCTCGTTCGTCATTCTTCATCCCTTTTCTTTTTCCGGTGGATCCAATTCAAGTTTTTCGGGTTAATTATATTATTTTCCTTCGAAGAGTTCTCTTTGCTCGTTCGCCTCTCGCCAGTTATCCTTCCGGAGTGTTCAAGACATCTCAGGATATTTGTCTGTGTTTGAATTAATCCGAGGTTGTCACCTCATGCAAATATCTCAATTGTTCCGGCGCATCATCTATCTCTTTCCTTTCCGACGGTGTTATCTATTCAGTGGGCCCTAACCCACAGGTCTTTCCCAGGATCTTACCTGACTCTTCTAATTTTCCCGGAGTTTTTCTCAATTCTTTTCGGAATTTGACGTAAGAATGGATTTCATCAGTCAGATGTTTTTTTTCCAAGATCAATTTCAAATCGTTTTCATTGTTGGTTCAACCTCTTTGCTTTTCATTCTACCGGAGTATCTCATTAATTTCGATGGTGTTTCTCGTCGTCATTTGAAGACCGAAGAAGAGTCTTTCCTCTAAATCTTGTCCGTTCCCCCGGAGATTCATGGTGCTAGCTCGATGTTATGCTATCAAATTGTTTCTAGTCATGCAAATTCTTTTCATTCATCCGGAGTATTTCAGGAGTTGCTTTCTCTCTCGATCATCCGGAGGCCTTCTTTTCGGAAGATTTCTTCATTCTAAGTTTTCAGGTTCGTTCTCAAATTATTCTATATCCATGCCCCTTTCGTTCATCTCAATATTCTTCTGGTGCTGCGTTCAAGCATTCGTTAATCAGTTCGCGATCTCTTCGATCTCTTTTTTCTAAATTCCCTCAAGTATCTTCGTGCTTTTCTAATTCTGTCCGGTGATTCATTCTCTTTCATCAGTCATTTCCAAATTCTTACGGTGGTTCGTTCAAGATTATTTTCCCTTGATTATCATTTTAATCCATTCGTTCTTTTGAATCCTACCGGTGGTTCATGAAGACTTTCTCAAGTTCTGTGCTATCCCTTCTCAATTCTTTTTCAAGAAGATTAAGTAGCATGCCAAATCCATTGCTTGTCATCAATTCAATTTGATGAAGGATAAGCATACAATAAATCTTATTCTTATTTCATCCAAGTGATTAATCCCTTCCTTCAGAGTTTGTTCTTGAGGAATAAATTCGACTTCCAAGTCTTTCCATCTTTTCTTTTCCGGAGTTCAGTTTTCTCGGCCATTTCGCCGGAACCTCCATCTAAATCATCGCAAGGCTCATCTTATTCTTTCATCCTTCATTTTATCTCGTCATCCTTTTGTTACCGGAGTTCTTCACGGTGGTTCTTCATGATTTATTTCATTCTTCAAGAGTTCATAAAGATTTTGTTGGCGGAGTTCAAGTTTCTTTTCTTCTAGGATCTTGAAGTGTAATTAATTCTCCATATTCTTTTGAAGTGGAGTTTTGCATTTCTTCGTTCTTCTCAGCTATTCAATCTTTTCCGCTTGTGGTCGGTTATCATCTTATAATTTTGAGCTGTAATCCATAAGTCAACAACAAGCTTATTCTTTCGTTGTTGATTTTCTCAACAACTCCAGTCAATCCTTTCTTCTAAGTTCTTTTCATTCAATCCTCTTTCAATTCTTCCGGAGGCATTGTGTTGTTCATCTCTTCAAGTTTCATCCCATCTTGTGAAGTTCATGTTCTAATCCTTCCATTTTCAGCCGGAGTGCTTCCTAAATCTTTTCAGTCTTATTCGTTTCTTTTCTCTTTCTAACCACTCCGGTTAGAACGAGTGCTTTCATAGTCTATCTGATTCCGTGAGTTTTCGATTCTCGTCATTCTCGTCGTTCCTCTCTTTTTCTCGAGCCCTCTCGATTCTTTGCTCCTTCTCTTGAGCTTTTGTTTCACCTCATCCTTTTTCTCTTCCGTCACGGTCCTAAGATCTCGGGACGAGATCTCTTGTTAGTGGAGGAGTGTTGTAACACCCCGGATTCGATGCGCCAGGTGTCTGCCAGTTATTCGTCGTTGTTGCCATGTCATGTGCTTGCGTGTTGCACTTTGCCATGTCATCATCTGCATTTTTATCATGTCATCATGTGCATTTCATTTTGCATACGTGTTCGTCTCATGCATCCGAGCATTTTCCCCGTTGTCCGTTTTGCAATCCGGCGCTCCTATGTCTCCCGGCGCCCCCTTTTACCTCTTTTCATGTCCGGGTGTTAAACGGTCTCGGAATGCCCGAGGTTTGTCGGCGGCCTTGGTATAGCACCGTGAACCGCTTTGTCAAGTTTCGGATCATTTGGAGGTCGTTTGGTACTCCAACGGTTAACCGGGTAACCGTGAAAGCCTCTTTTGTTGCAGCCCAACACCCCTTTCTAAGTGGCCCAAAACCCATCTTACTCCCCTCCATGCTCTCGGTCGTTCGATCACGATCGCGTGGCCGAAAACCGCACCTCATTTGGACTCTCCTAGCTCCCTCTACCTATATAAACACCTTCCCCTCCAAAAATCGCTGTCCAATTCCACCCCAAACCCTAGAATTCGTCCCCGCGCCGCGCCGGACACTTCTCCACCGCCGCCCGCAGCCAGTGAGAGGTCGCCACGTGGCCTCCGGCCCCTCCCCGCCCGCCGCCCGCCCAGCCCCAGCGCTGCCCGCCAGACCAGCGGCCGCCGTGCGCCTCCGCCGCCCGTTCAGCGGGTTCGCCGCCCGCCGCCACCATGGCGCTGCCCGCCATGCCGCCCGACATCGCCGGCGTCGACCGCCCGCCGCCGCCCCTTGCCTCCAGCGCCGAGCCGCCACCCTCCGCTCCGGCCGCCGAGAGCAGCAGGCGCCGTCCCGCCAGAGCACTGCCTCGCACCTGCGGCCGCCGCCTCGCCGCGCCGTGGCAGCTGCCGCCGCTGCCGGCCTCGCCTCGCCGGGGGTTGTGCCGCCCCGCGGCGCTTTCCCCGTCGCCCCTCCGGCTCGCCGCCGGCCGGATCCGGTGGGATCCGGCCCGGGAGAGCCTCGCCGCCCTTCTTCCTCCCCGCGGCGACGAACTCCGGCGAGCCTCGGTTCGCGTGCCCGCGTTGACTTTCTCCTCGAGGTCCAATTTTTCCTCTAAGTCCCGAAATCTGCAGTAATTTTGTGGCATTTTCGTTGCACCATAAATCTCTGTATATAGCTCCGTTTCGTGCGTATAATATGTCAAAATGTTCGTCTCGAAGAGTAGATCATTTCATCTCATTGCATCATTTTCATTTGAGCTTATCTTGATGCCCGAAATGCTGTTAGAAGGGTGCTATGTGATGTTAGTTTCTGATTTTTATCAGAACATGCACTTTTGTCATTTTTGCCATGATTGATGTGTGAATCCTATGGACTTGAGTCCTACATGTGTTTTGTAATATGCCATGCCATCTTTCCAGGGGTGTATGCCATGTATTTTTGTGATCAGTGTGGTGACTAGCACAAGCATGCAAAGTAGGCTTCCTGATGTTGTTGTTTTCAGCCCTGTTTTGCTGATATTTTGATGCCATGTTAACTTGTTGCTACCAAGAGATCCATGCATATTTTGAGATACTTCAGAAAGGATGTTTTGTTAAAAATGTCTTGCTCTATCCATCCATGCCCTTGTTTGCAATTATGGAGTGCCATAGCTTGACTCAATCGAGCTCTACTTTTGCTATAAAATGTTTCCTGGCAGATTGTTTACATGTTATTCAATTTTGCCAAGGTTGTTGTGGTTGATCCTTGCATGCTATGATGTTGTTCTTGCCATTTATAACTTCTATGCCATGTCTTCTTACTGTTGGTATCCTTGCCATGCCATGTTTTGCTCTGTGGTGAGTGTTTCAAGCTCACCAACATGCCTACTTATCGTTGTTCCTGCCATGTATGAATCTGTAATTTAACTTGCCATGTTTACGTGGGTGCCATCATATTTTCTGATACTTTTTGGCTTATGGTCACTAAAGGACTTTTGTTATATGCTTTGAGTAGATTCATGCCATGCCTTTGTTTGCCATGTTAAGTTCCTGTAGCATGTTTTTTGATAGCTCTAAACATTGCAACCTGATGTTAATTTCTGCAATGCCTGAAACTGTTATTACTTGCACTTTTGCCATGTCATTTTGAGCATGTTCTAGTGATTTCTGTAGATAGCTCAGTGTTCATGTTTTGTAATGCTTTACCTGTACATCATGCCCATGCCTTTTGTTATTATGTTGAGGTCCTGTAGCATGTTGTTTTGATGCTTGCAATATGCCTACTTGCTGTTTTGGACAGATTGTTGCTATAACTTGTATGGTGTGTATGTGTTAAACCGTTGCTCCGTTTTGAGTGTGCTCTATATGAAACTTGCTTGATTTTGCATGTAGTTTCATATTATCTTGTTGCATCCTTTTTTTGAGGTGTTTGCTTGATGTTTGTATGCATTTTGCATCAATGCCATGCTTACCTTGTTTTGCTCATATCTTCTAGGCCGTAGCTCCGAATCTAATGAACTTTATATGTAACTTGACTAGAATTTCGTGTAGATCATCGTGGTGCATCTTAACTTGCTGTTTAACCACTTGAACTTAAGGTTTATCCAGATCTGGACCAATTTCGAAATTTGCATATGAGGACTTACCGGAATTGTTATTTGTTGTTTCCGGCCTCATTTAAACTTGCTTCGATGTGTTATTCTTGTTTTGCATCATCTTTTGCCATGAGTAGCCTCATCTAGCGTTGTCATGCATCATGCTTGGTTGTGCATCATGTCTTTTCATGTGTGGTGTGTTTACTATGTTGTGTGCTTCTTCTTGTTAGTTCCTGTTTCGTTGCGATCGTGAGGATTCGCTCGTCTACGCTTGGTTCGGCTTCATCCGTTCATCTTCTTCATGGACTCGTTCTTCTTCCTTGCGGGATTTCAGGCAAGATGACCACTACCCTGGATCTCACTACTATCACTACTATGCTAGTTGCTTCGTTCTATCGCTATGCTGCGCTACCTATTACCTGTTTATCAAGCCATCCCAAATTGCCATGTCAGCCTCTAACCTTTTGCACCCTTCCTAGCAAACCGTTGTTTGGCTATGTTACCGCTTTGCTCAGCCCCTCTTATAGCGTTGTTAGTTGCAGGTGAAGATGACGGTTGTTCCTTGTTGGAACATGGAGATGTTGTTCCTTGTTGGAACATGTTTACTTGTTGGGATATCACAATATATCTTATTTAATTAATGCATCTATATACTTGGTAAAGGGTGGAAGGCTCGGCCTTATGCCTGGTGTTTTGTTCCACTCTTGCCGCCCTAGTTTCCGTCATATCGGTATTATGTTCCCGGATTTTGCGTCCCTTACGCGGTCGGGTGATTTATGGGACCCCCTTGACAGTTCGCTTTGAATAAGACTTTTCCAGCAAGGCCCAACATTGGTTTTACCATTTGCCTCACCACCACCTACCTTTTCCTTGGGAGTCGCTCTCTCGAGGTCATCTTTATTAGCCCCCGGACCAAGTGCTTCTCTAAATGCTGGCCCGAACCGAGCTACTGAATACCTTGAGGCAACCCGAGGGTTGGTTTTACTCAGTAGCTAGTCTCATCCGGTGTTGCCACGAGAACGAGATATGTGCAGCTCCTATCGGGATTGTCGGCGCATCAGGCGGTCTTGCTGGTCTTGTTTTATTGCTGTGAGATGTCTTGTAGCCGGGATTCCGAGACTGATCGGGTCTTCCCGGGGAGAAGGAATATCCTTCGTTGATCGCGAGAGCTTATCATGGGCTAAGTTGGGACACCCTGCAGGGTTTGAACTTTCGAAAGCCGTGCCAGCGGTTATGTGGCAGATGGGAATTTGTTGATATCCGGTTGTAGAAAACCGAAGTTGATCTCAATTAAAATACACCAACCGTGTGCGTAACGTGAGTGTCTCTTTTCGGGATTGATCGAGAGGAGAACACGGTTTACGGGTTATGTCGGCGTAAGTAGGAGTTCAGGATCACTTCTTGATCATTACTAGTTGACGACAGTTCCTTTGTTTCTCTTCTCGCTCTCATTTGCGTATGTTAGCCACCATATATGCTTAGTCGCTGCTGCAGCCTCACCACTTTACCCTTCCTTTCCCTTTAAGCTTTGCTAGTCTTGATACCCATGGTAATGGGATTGCTGAGTCCTCGTGGCTCACAGATTACTACACCACCATTGCAGGTACAGGTTATGCGATGATCATGGCGTGAGAGCGATGTTTGCTTGTGTTGGAGTTCTTCTTACGCTTCTTCTTGATCGGGGATAGGTTCGGTCGGCAGCTTGGCTAGCTAGCAGTGGATGTCGTTTGAGCTTCATTTATGTTTCATCCGTAGTCGGATGTTGATCTTGTATATGATGTTGATGTATTCTTGTGGAATTTGTGCCTTATGTATGTATCCCCATCTATTATGTAATGTTGATGTAATGATATCCACCTTGCAAAAGCGTTTCAATATGCGGGTCTATCCTTGGTGGGACCGTCGAGTTCCTTTTGGATAGGGTCGCATATTGGGCGTGACAATTGTGGTGCTAGTTTGCTGGGTTTTGTCTCCGACCATTGTGTCGTGATGAATTTGCAGGTACTCGGAGAGGCCCTTGAGTTTGCCGGAATGTCGATTAACTTCTGTTCCGACAAATTCGGGTACTCCATATGTCCTATTTTCAGCAAAGGTCATGCTGAAATTTTCCGTGAATTTTAGCATGACTTTGCTAAAAATAGGACATATAAATACTGAAACCTAATGCATGGGCAGGGTATCTTAGTACTTAGTTAAGTAGGATCAACTGCCCTTTATTCTTGCTGCATTAAACCATAGGTGGCAATAGAGCCAAGTGGTCTTTCCTTTTAAGCGTGGTACCTTTTTGTTTTGCTAATGTGTACTAGGTGCTCCCATCTTACGTGTCATTGTTACCCTAATTTATAGTCCAAGACAATTGGGCTTTCAGTACAGCATGTTATCATGCATGTTTTATGATATGTTGTAAGGGTACTAATTGGTCTCTTCTGCTGCTTATCGGAGATGGGGGAAGCAGCCACCGCCGCTCTGCCACACCATGATGCGAGTTGGATGCTTCCGAGTTCTTGAAGATCATACTTGGGACTTGATTATCATCCATGACGCATGTATATAAAATGAGAGATCTCCCCTTCACCCATCTCATTATGATATCTGTTGTTTGCTACATCACTCATTGTCCCAAACTGCAGAGGCTGCCTGACAGTTTTATGAACATGCTCGGTGAAGATCCCCCAAATAATGTGAAGCTGCGACAGGCCGGCAGCGGATTACATAGGCTGTGGGATGTGGAGTTGGTGATCAAGGAGGGCCACATGTACTTGTATCGTGGGTGGGAGAAGTTCTACCGTGCCTATGACCTGCGGCTGGGGTACTTCCTTCTCTTTAGGTACGATGATGACGCCACCATGCTCATCGTGAAGGTGTTCAATGCGACTATGTGTCGCATGCGCTACGCTGACGATGATGATGCCAGTATGTTCTGCCTCTTCTTATTCCTCTACATTTGGCTTTGTCTCACATCGATTGTTAACGGTCATTGTTGCATTTGGACAGTAATGGGAGCAGCAGCGGCGACATCAAGCTACAGACCAAAGCAAAGAACGACTATGGCGTAACAAAAGCAACAACGATTCTGGCTTTAGCAACAACAGCGATTCGGCAGCAACAAAGACAACAAGAAGGATGATCCGGACTGGAGTGCGGGAGAAGAGGAGTAGAGTGGGTATGAGGAGCTGCAGGATGACGATGGGCATCGGTGAGGATGACCTAAGCGCTGGTGGTGGTGACCAAGGGCAAGAGATGGTGGTGGTGACCATGGGCAAGAGATGGTGGTGGCTGACCATGGGCAAGAGATGGAGGTGGCTGAGGATGACCTAGCGATGGTCGTGCCGTCTGCTGAAGGTGGCCTCGCGATGGTGGTGGTGCGACAATGACCACACACCGTGGTGGGCCGCGATCCCACACCGGGCGACATGACCACGCCAATTGTGGTGAAGACTACATCCCACTGCCTCCATTGCCTCCACCGCCTCGCCGCTGTTGGCGCATCAGGCCGAGGAAGGAGAAGGAGAAGAACAATGAGAACTGAACTATGTCAGGTATGTCAGATCTATAAAATGATATATATATATATATATATACTTAGTTACCTATGTTATCTCTAATATGCTTAGTTTCCTATAGGTTAGCTTCATATATGCTAACTTAGAGCTTATATTCTTAGTTTCCTATAGGTTAGCTCCAAAATAACTTATGTTAGCACAAAATGATCAAGTTTACATAATAAGCTTATAGTCTTCTTCTTATTCTTATTCTTTTCCAAAATGACATAGGTTAGCTTCATTTTACCTAAGTTGGCTCTAATATGCTAACTTAGAGCTTATATGCTTAGTTTCCTATAGGTTAGCTCCAAAATTACTTATGTTAGCACAAAAAGATCAAGTTTACATAATAAGCTTATAGTCTTCTTATTCTTCTTCTTTTCCAAAATGACATAGGTTAGCTTCATTTTACCTAAGTTGGCTCTAATATGCCAACTTAGAGCTTATATGCTTAGTTTCTTATAGGTTAGCTCCAAAATTACTTATGTTAGCACAAAATGATCAAGTTTACATAATAAGCTTATAGTCTTCTTCTTATTCTTCTTATTCTTCTTCTTATTCTTCTTATAGTATTCTTCTAGTCTTCGTCTTCTTCTTCTCTTCTTCTTCTTCTTCTTCTAACTTCTTGTTTATCATTTTGCAGATTTGATTTAATTCACGGAAGCTTGCATGGATGGAGTGCTTCTTTTCCATTTGTGTTTTTATTTTGTATCAATGTGAAATTTTTGTGAATTGATGGATAACGGTGTTGGATGAACAATGTGAAACTTTTGTAATATGTAACGATGGAACTATGTGTTGGCTATGTATGTATATATGATGAAACTTGTGTGTTGGATATGATTGTTATATGGATGCTTGTTGTATATATATATGTTGGATATCTCATATGTGAAATAGTGACCTGAGATTAAGAAAAAATGAAAAAAAATAAAAAATTGTTACTAATGGCGCACTACCATGTGGTGCGCCATTAGTATAGTAGATAATAGTGGCACACTGTGGGCAATACTAATGGCGCACTACATGGTGCGCCATTAGAACACTAGATACAAATGGCGCACAGGTGGTGCGCCATTAGAATTTAATTCTAATGGCGTGATGCTAGTGGCGCACCAGTAGTGCGCCCTTAGAAGGCAAAACTGGTGCGCCACTAGCATGCCTTTTACTAGTAGTGTTACCGCAGGAGTTAGTCAATGAGCTCAAGGAACTTCATTTTGAGATAGTTCCAAGAGGTTTTGTTGCAGCAATGGAGGTTCAGTCGACATTATTGGGAAAGATACGAAAAGCTCAGAAAGATGATAAGGAAATTTTTGAGATAAAGGAGAAGATGAGGAAAGGAAAAGCCAATGGTTTTCGTGAGGACGAGCACGCAACTTTATGGTTTGAAGATCGTGTATATGTGCCCAATAATACGGAGATCAGGAAGTTAATACTTCAGGAAGCTCATGACTCGCCATACTCGATTCACCCCGGAAACACCAAGATGTATTTAGACTTGAAGGAACGTTTCTGGTGGACAGGTATGAAGAAGGATATTGCCGAGTATGTAGCAGTATGTGATGTATGTCAGAGAGTGAAGGAAGAACATCAGAAGCCAGCAGGATTACTCCAGCCTACGTCGATACCCGAATCGAAGTGGGACAAACTTGGCATGGATTTCATCACCGGATTACCCAAGACACGATCGGGATATGATTCTATCTGGTTAGTAGTTGATCGCTTGACCAAAGTGGCTCACTTTATCCCCGTGAAAACCACTTATACGAGCGCGAAGTTGACCAAGATATATATGACCAGGATCGTATGTCTGCATGGAGTTTCGAGGACCATCATATCATATAGAGGAACACAGTTTCGTCAAAGTTTTGGAATCCGCTGCACCATAATTTGGGTACCAGGCTTGAGTTCAGTACAGCCTTTCATCCGCAAACAGATGGACAGACCGAGAGAGTCAATCAGATTCTGGAGGACATGTTGAGAGCTTGTGCGCTAGATTATGGATCCAGTTGGGATGATAATTTGCCTTACGTAGAGTTCTCATACGACAATAGTTACCAGCATAGTTTGAAGATGGCCCCTTTCGAAGCTTTGTATGGAAGGAGGTGTAGGACACCGTTGATGTGGGATGAAGTTGGAGACCGTTAGTTGTTTGGACCGGATTTAATCAAGGAATCTGAGGAGAAGGTTAAGTTGATTCAAGATAGACTAAAGGTAGCTTAGTCCAGGCAAAAGAGTTATGCCGATACTAAACGCAGGGAGGTAGTCTACGAAGTCTGAGACAGAGCATATCTTCATGTGTCACCACTTCGAGGAGTTAACGATTTGGAGTTAAGGGAGACTTAGCCCGGAGATTTGTAGGACCATACCCAGTTTTGGAACGTATGGGAGAAGTGGCCTACAAGTTCTTGAGTTTGCCAGCTGAGTTACATGCAGCAAGGTTATCAAGTTTTGCAAAGTTCAGTGGAGCCACCATACCGAGGAGGAAGCCACCTGGGAGCGAGAGGAAGACCTACGGAAAGACGACCCACACCTATTTTCTAGCCAACCCGAATCTCGAGGACGAGATTCATCTTAAGGGGAGTAGGTTTGTAACATCCCAATTTTCAATTTGGATGTTATACATAGGTCATCATATGCATATCATATTTTATTTGCATTTTGGTTGTGATCCTAGAAATCTTAAGCAACTCAAAGACCCAAGGAGAGAGTTGGAGATTTCACATCTCAAATTTGAAAAGAGGATCAATTTGATTTTGAGATTTTTCTCTCCAATTATTTCCAATAATAAAAATAAAAGAGAGAAGACAAAATGACTTCTTCAATAAGAGAGGAATATTGCAGAAGAAATTTTAAAATCAAATTATTATTTTATTTGCTATTTTATTGAAATAGAGAAAAAAATGCATTTTTCAAAATTGCATTTTAGGCCAGAAAAATGTTCACCTTGCCCTAAATATTAGGTTTGGACGGCGAAAATTGTTTGTGGTATTTTTAGATTTTTCTATATTTTATTAGGATATTTCTTTCGGGCGAAAATTTATTTATTTTAAAAAAAACTTCCTCGCCCGACTGGGCCAAAGGCCCAGCCGAACCAGGCCGCCTCCGCAGCCTACCACCTCGCCCCGACCGACTTCGAGCGGGAGTCCGGACGACGCTCGTCGCCGCAGCCGAGTCCGGGGAGGACTCCTCCTCCCGGCGACCCCCTCCCGAAGCCGCCTCACCCCCGGGCCTTTATAAGCCCGCGCCCCGCCGCCTCCTCCTCCACCGCAAGCTGCCGCCGCCGCATGCGGCCGCCTCGCGCCGATCCGCCGCCCGTGCCGTGCCCCGCCGCCGCCGCCGTCAATCGGATCTCGTCGCCGGTTTTTGTTTCGAAAACTGATAAAAACCGCAAAAAACCGCTCGGTTTTCTTTCTTTTTTTTGGTTTAAGTTAGATCATTTTTTTAAATTTAGTTCATTAATTAACGAACGTTCATCAATTAGTTTCTGTTAATGAACAAATTCGTTCGTTTAGATGTGTTAGCGAACGTTTGTTCGTTTGGTTTTTCTTTTTATTTCATTTTTTGGCCAGGGACCTATCCGCGAATACTTTTATCACAGATTAGTCCCTGAACTTCAAACTCTTGCTACTTTTTACTCGTTTGTCCAAATCCAGTGAAACCAACGCCAAAATCTTCGTCTTGTTCCCGTCTTTCCAGTTAATCAACTTGAACATGATTTTGACAAACTAAAATTTCGTTTCAAGCAGTTTTGAATTTGTACTTCTTTTGATCGGAGTTTGAGTTTTGTATCTCTGATTCGATTAATTCTTTTTGCAAATCGAAGCTCTTTAGTTGAACTTTCAATTTGGATCTTTTCTCTTTAGTTTTACCCTTGGATCTTATCGGATGTGTGGTTCTGGCAAACCCTTAAGGTTCGAACACTGGGGTGTGCGCGAAGTCTTTCCCTCCTACCGATCTACGCTCAAGCTCGCTAAGATCTTGTGGACGAACTCGCCGAACTCACAACACAGAAAGAGACACGAGGTATATACTGGTTCGGGCCACCGTTGTGGTGTAATAACCTACTCCAGTGTGGTGGTGGATGGATTGCCTCTTGGGCTGATGATGAACAATACAAGGGAAGAACAACCTCCTGAGGTTGAGGTGTTCTTTTGGCTAGGCTCTCGATCGGGTTGGATCAAGCTAAGATGAGAGGCCTCTACTGTGGTGGCTAGCTCTACTTATATAGGCCCTGGTCCTCTTCCCAAAAGTTGTGCGGGAAGGGAGCCAACAACGGGGGGGGGGGGAATTTGAAGGGGGACAGCTAGTACAAGCTATCCTGACAAAAGCATTCTTCGCCTGCGAAAAGCACTGGGGTGACGCCGTCTTGGGCTCCAAGATGACCTCCGCCTTGCCGTCCTCCTGGTCTTGGTCTTGTTGCACCAATATGGCAACCTTTGCCTGATGCCTCGGTACTCTTCGTCTGCGCTTGCCTCCTTAGCACCAAAGAGGAAATGTGGACGTTGTGCGCACTGGCGCCCGCCTGGAACCCGCCTGGCACCATTCGTCATGGCTTATGTCACGAGTGCCTCGTGAGGTTTGCCCCGCCTTGATATCTCCGCTCCTCATGAGCCTCCCTGGCTAGGCTACTCCAGAGGAAGTCTTGCACCGTCCGCCTCGTGAGGCTTGAACCCTGGCGAAGGTCTTGGATGCCTTGTCGATCAAGATGGGCCGTACGGCTCGCATCATAGCCACGCCATGGGCCGCAGGCAGGCAAGTCTGGGGACCCCCGTTCCCAGAACGCCGATAGTAGCCCCCGGGCCCAAGGCACGCTCGGGCTTGGCTTCACGGTGAAGCCAAGGGTCAAGTTCGGAGCGCCGCGTGCCCCAAAAGACTGCGGCCTCGGTCGACTCGTGGCGGTTGATTGGACGTGGGCGTCTCCACTTCCCCACGCCGCCTCGGCAACTGCATGATTTGACGAGTCCCTGCGACATGCAAGGAAAACCATCATTACCTACGATCATGGGAGACGTCGGTTGGCCTTCTCTCGCTATAAATGGGGAGGGGGCGGAGCCCCCTTTGCCCATCTTCACCTTGCTCGCTCGCTTCGTCCTCCTCGCTCCACTGCTGTCAGTGCCATCGATGGCGCCGCGAAAGAAGTTCTCTGCCGCCGAGAAAGGGAAGGCACCTCGCTCCCCGGCGCCCAAGCACGGCCGTGGCCGTCCGTGCAAGTACGCCGCGACCCCCGCCGTGACCCATCGTCAAGGTGGCTGTCGGTGTTCTGGGAACGGGGGTACCCAGACTTGCCTGCCTGCGGCCTGCGGCGTGGCTCAAGGGGTGGCCCAGCAGGACCCATCTTCATCAGCACAAGCTCAAGACCCTCGCGAGGGGCCAAGCCTCGTGGGGCGGACGACTGGAAGCTTCCTCAGGCACGGCCTCGTCAGGCGAGAGCATCAAGCAAAGGCAACCATTTCGGTGCAACAAGACCAAGACCAACACAACGGCAGGAAGGAGGTCATTGTGGAGCCCAAGCCGGCGTCATCGACAGGGCCTTTGGCAGGCGAGGACCAACTTTAGTCAGTATAAGTGTACTAGATGTTCCCCTTCAAAATGGCCAATTGTTGGCGCCCTTCCCGCTCAATATTTGGGAAGAGGCCCAGGGCCTTTGCCTATAAATAGGACTAGCCACCCACAGGGTAGGGGGATCCGGAATCCAGAGAGAGCAAGAGAGAGGCGACCGAACTCCCCTAGCAGCTCGTCATCGCACTGGCCAAGACAGACCCTCGCAGGCTGTTCTTCCTTGTATTGTTCATCATCAGCCCCTCGAGGCAATCCACCACACCACACACCGGGTAGGGTATTACACCTCAATGGTGGCCCGAACCAGTATAAACCTTGTGTCCATCGTGTTGCTTTTTGGGTAGTTTTAGATCCTTGCGAGGCGAGGAGGTGCAGGTTGGTAGGGGTGAGATCTCCGCGTGCACCCCAGATTTCGAACCTAGAGGCTGTCCTCGAAGCAGGAGGCGACGACAGGGTCATGGCTAACTGGCTTCCCATGGCCCTCACCGGCGTCCCGCGCATGTGGCTGCTCCACCTGCCAGCGGCTTCCGTGGCCTCTTGGGAGGAGCTGCGCGACCTCTTCCTCGCCCAGCATGCCGCGCCGGCGCCCCCGGTCGTCGCAGCTCTCCGGGGCGGCTCGCATGCGCCACCTTCAGGCCGCCACGTCAAGCCGTTCGTCTGCGAGATCGGCGCTGCCTCCGCGCAGCATGGGGCTCCTCCGGGCCGGTCGGCGCCCAAAGCCGTCGGCCTTCACTCGAGGACCACCCTCCAACCCAGCCTACTGGGCGCGCTCCCAATCTTGTGCACCCCACCATCTGCCGGTGGCCGTCACGGAGACCCTCATCGGCGGTGGCGCGGGCCTCAGCGTGCTCTCGCTTGAAGCCTTCAGCCTCCTCCACATACCGCCGGAGCGGCTTCAGCCCAGCAGGCCCTTCTTGGGCGTCGGAGGCGGTTCAGCCGGCTCCCTGGGGCAGATCCGTCTTCCGGTGACCTTCGGCACCCACGAAAACTTCCGCACGGAGCTAATCGACCTCGACATCGCCCCTATCGGCCTCCCATAGAACGCCATCCTCGGCTACCCAGCACTAGCCCGATTTATGGCCGCGACTCACCCCGCGTACAACCTCATGAAGATGCCCGGGAGCAATGGCGTCCTCACCGTGTCCGGAGACACCAGGGATGCGTTGCATGTGCTCAAGCTCATCTTCAAGACTGCGGCGGCGGCACAGCCCGCCGACTCAGACGCCCCTGAGCCCAAGGGGGCTGCGCCGGCCAAGAAGAAGCAGCTGTTTACCCAAGACAAGGCAGAAACCAAACAGATACTGGTCGACGAGGATTGGATCCACCAACGCTACGTTCACCATAGGCGCCAACCTCCAACCCGAGCAGGAGGAGGCCCTGATCAAGTTCCTACGCATGAATAAGAAGGTATTCGCATGGGAACCTGATCAGTTGGCAGGGATCCCGAGAGGCGTAATTGAGCACCACCTCAACGTGTGCCCCAACGTACGCCCCGTGAAGCATAAAGCGAGACGGCAGTCCACTGAAAAGCAGGCTTTCATCCTCCAAGAGACCTGCAAGCTAGAAGCGGCAGGGGTCATTCGCGAGGTCCGATACCCAGATTGGTTGGCTATCCCGGTTGTCGTGCCAAAGAAAGGGGGGAAGGAACGCATGTGTGTCGACTTCACCAACCTCAACAAAGCCTGCCCGCAGGATCCGTTCCCGCTCCCTCGTATCGATTAGATCGTCGATTCCACCGCCGAGTGCGGCCTGTTATGTTTCCTCGTTGCCTTCTCTGGCTATCACCAGATCAAGATGGCGGTAGAAGACGTGAAAAAAACGGCTTTTCTGACCCCGTGTGGAGTGTACTGCTACACATGCATGCCGTTCGGGCTGCGCAACGCAGGAGCGACCTTTCAGCGGCTGATGCACATCACCTTGGGTCCGCAACTCGGGAGGAATGTTGAGGCTTACGTCGATGACATTGTGGTGAAGTCTCGGGAGGCTAGAACCCTGATACAAGACTTGGAGGAAACCTTCGCGAGCCTCAACGCAGTGAACCTGCGGCTCAACCCGGAGGAGTGTGTGTTTGGGGTCCCCTCGGGCAAGCTCCTGGGCTTCCTCGTGTCCCATCGGGGCATCGAGGCAAACCCAGAAAAGGTCAAGGCAGTCGAGGACATGAGCCCGCTGAGGACCCTCAGAGAAATGCAGAAGCTCACTGGGCGCGTGACCGCATTAGGACGCTTCATCTCCAAGTTGGGGGAACGAGAGCTACCCTTCTTCAAGCTAATGAAGAAAAAGGGCCCCTTTGAATGGACTGAAGAGGCCGACAAGGCGTTCCAAGATCTCAAAAGGTACTTAACCAGCCCTCCGGTAATGGTGGCTCCGCGCCCGCAAGAGCCCCTGGTTCTCTACCTTGCAGCCACCCGCTACTCCTCCACAGCAGCCCTGGTGGCGGTTAGGGAGGAGTGTTGGACCAAAGCTGCGGCAGCTGCCCGGGTCAAGGCGAAGGAGGATCAAGGGGGCCTCACAGAGACCACTACCACAGCCGAGAAGGATCAGCCGCCGCAGGGAAGCGCCCTCGGGCAGAGGCCCCCCCGACGACCAGCCACCGGGGCTCCACGCCTCGGGAGGCGCCACGGCTGCGGAGGGCGCCCACAACACCAACACTCCCAACCTCGTCCACACCCCTGTGTACTTCTGTCAAGCCAAGGTGTTGCGGGGACGCGAGGGCACGGTACCCCATGCCCCAGAAACTCCTCCTCGCGCTCTTGGTGGCCTCGCGCAAGCTACGACACTATTTTCAGGGCCATCCCATCAAGGTTGTCTCGGCGTACCCCTTCGAAAGGGTGCTCAGGAGCCCCAACTCGGCTGGAAGAGTTGCTGAGTGGAACATCGAGTTGCAAGCGTTTCAGCTAGAATTTAGCACCACCAGAGTCATCAAGGGAGCCGCACTAGCGGACCTCGTGGCGGAATGGACGGATGCGCCGGGCCTCAAGGCTGATGAGGATCGATCCCTCTCCCCAGGAAGCGAGGCACCGGACGGTTGGATCATGTACTTGACGGGCGTTCTCCAGACACCGGCGCTGGGCTGGCGCAGGCTTATATCTCCTACTCAAGACAAGCTCTACTCGTCGTGCAACTCTGTTTCCAAAGACGGAGAAAAGGTCTCCAACAACATAGCAGAATATGAAGGCACGATAGCAGGCACGAAGGCCGGGCTGCCACAGGAGTGAAGCGCCTTACCATCAAGGGTGATTCACAACTCCTCGTCAACTTCTCCAACAAAGTATACGAGCCGAGGGATGAGCACATGGAAGCCTACCTCGCGGAGGTTCGCGGGATGGAGAAGCAGTTATGTGGACTGGAGTTGCAGCATGTGCCCCGTGGCACCAATCAAGAGGCCGACGACATCGCCAAACAGGTATCCAGGCAGCTACCTCAGGAACCTGGCGTCTTTGAGGAGCGGCTCTTCAAGCCCTCGGCCACGCCATCGCTATCAAGCAAGGTGCAGCCTCGGGAAGAGCTCCCCCAGCCACCTGCCTTGGGAGCCCGGCCAGGGGCCCGGCCTGCAGGCGCGCCTACCCCCGCTGGAGCCTCGGGAGGGTGCTTGGATCACGAGCTCCGGAGCTACAGCGCAAGGGACCTTCTTGGAAAAGGAGGAGGAAGCGGGCGTGTGGTGCGACAAGCCACGGCGTGCGCATCGTGGGATGGAGAGCTCTCCGGGCGACCAAATGATGGGTCCTGCGTTGCATTTCCGAGGAGCAAGGGAAGGAGCTGTGGCGGTACATACACGGTGGAGATGTGGGCATCATTCGTCATCACGGACCCTCGTTGGCAAGCGTTCGCAGCGGGTTCTATTATTGCATCAACGCTCAATGATGCGTGGAACTGGTAAAGGCTTGCGAGGCCTGCCGGTTCCAAGCCAGCGAATCCATCAACCGTGGGAGGTCTGCAAACTATACCCCTCTCGTGGACATTCGCAGTCTGGGGGCTGGATATCCTGGGCCCGTTACCTCGGGCGCCAGGAGGCTATCGCTACCTCTACGTCGCCGTGGAGAAGTTCACCAAGTGGGCTGAAGTGGAAGCCATCTGCACCATCCCTGCAGGTTCTGCGGTCAAGTTCATCAAGGGCATCGTGAGCCGGTTCGGGGTGCCGAACCGCATCATCACCGACAACGGTTCACAGTTCACGAGTAACCTCTTCAAAGCATACTGTGCTAACCTTGGGACGCAGGTATGCTACGCTTCGGTAGCGCACCGACGGAGCAACGGCCAGGCCGAGCGGGCCAGCGCAGAGGTCCTGAGGGGCCTCAAAACCAGGACATTCAAGAAGAAGCTGGAGGCCTGCGGCAGAGGCTGGTACAACGAGCTCCAGTCCGTGTTGTGGTCCATCCGCACGACCGCGGCCAAGCCGACTGGCTAGACCCCGTTCTTCCTGGTCTATGGAGCTGAAGCGGTCCTCCCTCATGAGTCGAGCGTCGTTCCTTGCAGGTCTGGCGTTCGACGAGGCGCAGCAGGGCGCCATGCGGAGACGAACCTCGTCTTTGGGGAGGAGCATCGTCGAAGCTTGCGCTTCTGGCGAGGTACCAACAAGCGCTGGGCGATACCACTCGCCGCAACATTACCCCCGTAACTCTTGAGGTAGGGGACCTCATGCTCAGACGGGTTCTCTCCACGGAGGGACTGCATAAGCTCTCTCTCATGTGGGAGGGCTCGTTCAAGGTTGTTCATGTTTCTAGGCCCGGCTCCACGCGCTTGGAGACTCAGGAGGGGTGCCCGTCCGAACGCATGGAACATCCAGCACCTCGAAGGTTTACCCCTAAAAGGCACGGTGCTGTGAAGAAGAAGGCACGCTGTGAAGCCTAACTTTCGAGAAAGGCCCGGTGCCTGTGAAGAAGGCGAACGCCTGTGAAGCTTATCTTTCTGAGAAAGGCCCGGAGCTTGTGAAGAAGGCCAATGCCAGTGAAGTTCGCTTCCCTCAAGAAAGGCCCGGAGCCTGTGAAGAAGGCCAATGCCTGTGAAGCTCGCCGCCCATGAGACTCTCACGTAATAATGAGTTGGGACTTTACACGCCCCGGAGTCTCGGGGCGCCGGCCTCGAGCCACAGGGCTCCCTCCCACGCCCGATGGCAGCACTTAGCTCCTTATTTGGTGAGAAGACGTCAAAGACTAGATTAGGTGCGGACGCGCTCTTTTCATTTGCTTTCTGCAGTTGGCTTGTTCTTTCCCATTTGAAGTTTTATTGAAGTTGTTGCCTTCTTTGGCTTGCGACTCTTTGCCTTCTTTGCTCTCCTACCTCGATTTCTCTCACAGTCTCGCGAGAACAGCAACGCCCCCTCATGCAGTGTTTTCTGCCCCTACTGTTTGAGGCTTCCCTAACCGGGTTCGCTACGGGAGAACCCCTCCAGTCTGTGCCCCACGGGCACCGCGACGCGAGCACAGGACCTGGGTCGGTCGCCTCCACGACTGAGGCCGGAAACTACCTCTCCTGGCTAATCTTTGCAGGGCATGAAGCGTTCGACGAGGCCTCGGCCTCGGGAGGCGAAGACCGTGACAGGTCGCCCCCAAGCTAAGTAATTTCTACGCGCGGTCGTGTGGCACAGAAGCCTAATACAAAAATAGCAGAAACAGTATGATAATTAAACAGCAACAGTCCAAGCACGCCCCCGCGGGGCCCTACACTACTTTGCGCAGGAAAAGGAAAATAACAAGACAGGCGCGGCTCGCTTGACACTAACTCGCGGCGAAGGCTCAAACTGCCTCCGGAGCTCAAGCAGACTCCCTCTCGCGCTTCACCGAGGCGCGACGGCAGGCGGACCCACTACCTCCCTCCAGGCGGGCGCGGCGGCTGGTCACGGCCACCGCTGGAGGAGCCGCTGTCCGAAGAAGAGTCGCCGAAGCTTGACGAACCCCGAGCGCCGCCAACCACGCGCACGCCGTCATCTTCGTCCCGATCGTCGCCGGGGCTCGGCCCACGGCCGCGGTCGTTGTCCTCGGCGCAGCACCCAGCGCGGCGACCGTCTTCCCCGAACACCCTCACGTAGAGGGTGGCGTCACCGTCGAACTTGAAGTGCAGGGTGCACCGCCGGCTCAGACCACGCGCGCGGGCAAACATTTGCCAGCCGTGGGTCGTGAACCACGCTCAGCGGCGAGACCTCAATGAAGCCCAGCAGGCCCGGCTGCAGCAACCGTCTGCCTGGAGCCAGAGGCCGCCCGGGGCGCCGGCCGGAAGTTCACCTAAAAAGTAGCGGGGAAGCTGGAGCCAGGTGTTGGTCGGCTCTGCAGACCACACGACAAACTCCGGCAACACCTCTGCCGAATGGAAGCGCGGCCTAGGGGGTCGCGCGGCCGTAGCGCGCCCCCCATCAACAGCCTGACGTCCGTCACCGCGCGGGAGATCGCCTCCACGGCCGCGAGAAGCCGCTGCGGGAGCCACAGGGTGCTTGTGAGGACGCCCCCGACAACGCTTGGCTGGGGGAGAGTCAGGCTCCACCTAGCGAGCCTTTCCCTTCTCCGCGGCCGAGAACCTCTTCGGCGGAGCCATGGAGAAGAAGGAGAAGCAAGAAGAGATGGACTGGAAGGGCACGCGCCATTCCGTACTTATAGCTGGGGAAGGCCAACCGTCGACCTCCATGATCACAGGAAATCATGACCCGCTTTGCATGCAGGGACTTGTCAATTCGTGCAGTCACCGAGGCGTCGTGGTGAAGTGGATACGCCGACGTACGATCAACCGCCACGCGGCGCCCAAAACCATGAGCTGTTAGGGCCAGGATGCCAGACTTGCCCTTCACTTCTCTGCTAAGCCAAGTCCAGGCGCGCCTTGGGCCCGGGGGCTACTGTCGGTGTTCTGGGAACGGGGGTACCCAGCCTTGCATGCCTGCGGCCTGCGGCGAGGCTCAAGGGGTGGCCCAGCATGACCCATCTTCATCAGCACAAGCTCAAGACCCTCACCAGGGGCCAAGCCTCATGAGGTGGATTTGCAGAAGCTTCCTCAGGCATGGCCTCGTCAGGCTGGCTCGCGAGGAGGCGGAGAGATCAAGGCGGGGTACCTCACGAGGTGCCCATGACGCAAGCCATGACGACCAAGGGTGCCAGGAGGGTGCCAGCCCACGCAGTGTCCTCATTTCCTCTTTGGTGCAAAGGAGGCAAGCGCAGGCGAGAGCATCAAGCAAAGGCAACCATTTCAGTGCAACAAGACCAAGACCAACACAACGGAAGGAAGGAGGTCATCATGGAGCCCAAGCCGGCGTCATCGACAGAGCCTTTGGCCGGCGAGGACCAACTTTAGTCACGATAAGTGTACTTGATGTTCCCCTTCAAAATGGTCAATTGTTGGTGCCCTTCCCGCTCAATATTTGGGAAGAGGCCCAGGGCCTTTGCCTATAAATAGGACTAGCCACCCACAGGGTAGGGGGATCCGGAATCCAGAGAGAGCGAGAGAGAGGCGACCGAACTCCCCCTAGCAGTTCGTCGCACCGGCCAAGAACAGACCATCGCGAGGCTGTTCTTCCTTGTATTGTTCATCATCAGCCCCTGAGGCAATCCACCACACCACACACTGGAGTAGGGTATTACACCTCAATGGTGGCCCGAACCAGTATAAACCTTATGTCCATCGTGTTTCTTTTTGGGTAGTTTTAGATCCTTGCGAGGCGATGAGGTGCAGGTTGGTAGAGGGTGAGATCTCCGCGTGCACCCCAGAGTTCGAACCTAGAGGGTCTGTCGGAACACGTAATCCGACAGTGGCGCTGTGGCACACGGCAGGGACCGTTCCATCCATGGTGGTCCCGCCGACGAGGGGAGGCGCGCGATGGTGGCGCGGCCTCCCCGCCCACGCTTCCTTTTTGCTGAGGTGACGCCGGAGTTTGTTGTGCAGTCGAGAGAGCCCGCCGCAAGCGGCTCCAACTTCGGCTTTCTTCGCGGCGAATCGCCGCCTCGGTCTGGCGTGCTCTTGCTGCAGGTGGACGGCTGCTGCAATAGTGCATCTTGGGTCGCGGTCGAGACTTCCACCGCGGGCAACATAGCCCTGGCCCGTGGCTAGCAGACGTTCGCCCACGCGCGTGGCCTGGGCAGGCGATGCACCCTTCATTTCAGGTACGACAATGAGTCCACCCTCTATGTGAGGGTCTTTGGGGAGGATGGTCGCCGCACAGTGTGCTGCCCCAAAGCGAACGACGGCGAGGAGGTGCTCGGCCTTGGTGACGGTCGCGACGAGGACGAAGGCGAGCCTGCCTTCGACGGCGGCTGCGTCTCCTCTAGCTATGGCGGCTCTTTATCCAGTGACAGCTCCAGCAGTGGTGGCTACGATCAGCCGCCACGTCGCCGCGCCTGCTTCGAAGGAGGCAGCGGTTCATCTCGTCGTCGCGCCACCATGAAGCACGAGGTGGGGTCCGGCTAGGCTTTGGGCGTCGTCAAGGGCCTGCCTCCGTGGACTGCTGCAATGTTACTTTTGCTTAGCTTTTTCTTTCTTTCCTGCATCAGAAAACGAAATCCAGTATGGGCCCAGAGGGGCGTGTATCGAACTGTGGTTCTTTGGTTAATGCTTTGTGCAAGTTGTTCCCATGCCATGCTGCTTATTTTATGCGCAGATAACTTAGCCTGGCGCGTGTTAGGAAATCCTTTCCCTCGCATAGTGTCCCGTTGCTCAGAAACTGCAAAAAATTAGTTAGGGGGTGTACCAAAGACTTGCCATCCACTCGAGCTTTAACTGGGCGCTTCGTATCGCGGTACCCGTGGGGCACGGATTTTAGGAAAGGTGTGCCAGCTTCCAGGCTCGAACAAGGGTGGCTTGCGAAAAGGCAACAAGAAGAGAAATGCTCGCGAGGGCACCCGCCTAGCCCCCTCGCGAGACGTGCGAGAGAGAGCAAACCGGAGCCGAAAATAAAAAATAGAGGTGAAAGGCCGGGGAACAAAATCAGCAACGAACGCCAAGAGCAACTCTGATTAAGGAAAAGCGAGCCAACTTCGGAAAGCAAATGAAAAGCCACGTACGGCACCTAATCTAGTCTTCAAGTCTTCTCACCCGCGCGGAGCTAAGTGCTGTCCACTAGGCGTGAGAGGGAGCCCCAGGGCCTGAGGCCGACGCTCCTGAGACTCCGGGGCGTGTACAGCCCCAACTAATTATTACGTGAGAGTGTCACGGGCGGCGATTCTTCACAGGCACCGGGCCTTCTTCACAGGCTCTGGGCCTTTCTTCTCACCCTCTGGGCCTTGCTTCTCAGGCTCTAGGCCTTGCTTATCAGGCTCTGGGCCTTGCTTCTCAGGCTCTGGGCCTTGCTTCTCAGGCTCTAGGCCTTGCTTCATGGATAGAACTTCCAGAGGTGCAGGAATCTTCCAGGCATTCTGGATGGGTGTGCCATCCTGCGTCTCCAGGCGCGCTGCACCTGGCCTGGAGACATAAACGACCCTGGACGGGTCCTCCCACATGGGTGAAAGCTTGTGCAGCCCTTCCCTGGAGAGGACCTACCTTAGGACAAGGTCGCCTACCTCGAGCGTTCTGGAGCGGATGTTGCGGCAATGGTACCGCCGCAGAGCTTGTTGGTACCTTGCCACCCTCAATGCGGCTTCGCGATGGCGCTCCTACCCCAGCACGAGATCCATCCCCCGCGTGGCGTCCTTCAAGGCTTCGTCCGAACTCCGGGACCCGCTGCGAGGCGTTCCTGACCTCTTGAGGGAGGACTGCTTCAGCTCCATAGACAAGGAAGAATGGAGTCTCGCCCGTGGCTTGGTGGCCGTGGTACGAATGGACCACAACACAGTGGAGTTAAATCATACCAGCCCTGCGCGGCCTCCGAGCTTCTTCTTGAAGGTCCTGGTCTTGAGGCCCTCAAGACCTCGGCGTTAGCGTTCTTTGACCATTGCTCACGGGGTGGGCCAGCAGGCGTAGCAAATCTGCGTTCAAGGTTAGCACAGATGGGTTTTGAAGATGTTACTAGTAAACTGCGAGCCGTTATCTGTGATGATGCGGTTGGGAACCCCGAAGCGGCTCACGAGGCCCTTGATGAACTTGACAGCAGAGCCGACCGGAATGGTACGGACGGCTTCCACTTCCGCCCACTTGGTGAACTTGTCATTGGCAACGTAGAGGTAGTAGTAGCCCCCTAGCACTCGTGGGAACGGGCCCAAGATGTCCAGCCCCCAGACCGCGAATGGCCACGTGAGCGGAATGGTTTGGAGGCCCTGAGCAGGCTGATGGATCTGCTTGGCATGGAATTGGCAAGCTTCACAAGACTTCACCAGCTCGGTTGCATCGTTGAGCACCGTGGGCCAATAAAATCCGCTGCAGAACACCATGCCGACGAGGGTCCGTGATGATGAGTGATGACCGTAGTCCCCGCCGTGTATGTCAATCAACAGCTCCCTTCCTTGATCGCTAGAGATTCAGCGCAGCGTGACGTCGCTTAGCCGTTTCCTGTACAACTCGCCGTCTTGAATGCAGTATGCCGTGGCCTGTCGGGCCACGTGCTCCGCGTCTTCTTCCTTCTCCGGCAGTGTCCAGTGCATCAGGTACTCCACCTGGGGCTCGAGCGCCAGGAGTAGCCGAGCCCCTGAGGTTGGGTCACAAGCTGGGGCTCCCGTGGCCGGGGGCTGTGGGAGCTCCTCCGAAGGCTGAGTTGTGCTTGAAAAAGGAGGTGTAGCTGACGGCTTGAAGAGCCGCTCTTCGAAGACGCCGGGTTCCCGCGGCCGCCGCTTGGAGGCTCTCTTGGCGATGTCGTCGACATCCTTGTTGGTGCCCCGGGGCACGTGCTACAGCTCCAGACCCGAGAACTGCTTTTCAATCTTGCGCACCTCCGCTAGGTAGGCCTCCATGTGCTCGTCTTTCGGCTATTCACTGTGTTGGAGAAGTTGACGAGGAGCTGCGAGTCGCCCTTGACGGTAAGGCGCCTCACCCCCAAAGCTATCGCGGCCTTCAGGCTAGCTATGAGGCCCTCGTATTCTGCAATATTGTTGGAGACCTTCTCGCCGTGCTGGAAGCAGAGTTGCACGGCGTAGTAAAGCTTATCCTGAGTGGGCGAGATCAGCACTGCTCCAGCCACTGTGCCCTGGTGCGCGAAGGCGCCATCGAAATACATGACCCAGCCGTCCGGCGCCTCACTCCCTGGGGAGGTGGACCGGTCTTCTCCTTTCTCGAGAGCCGGGGCATCGGTCCATTCTGCCACAAAATCGGCGAGCGCGGCTCCCTTGATGACCCTGGTGGTGCTGAACTCCAGCTGGAATGCTTGCAGCTCGATATTCCATTCAGCGACCCTTTCGGCCGAGTTCAGGCTCCTGAGTACCCTCTCCAATGGGTAAGATGAGACGACCTTGATGGGATGGCCCTGGAAGTAGTGTCGCAGCTTGCACGAGGCCACCAAGAGTGCGAGCAGGAGCTTTTGCGGCATGGGGTAACGTGCCCTTGCGTCCCGCAGTACAGTGCTGATGAAGTACACCGGGTGCTCGATGAGGGTTGGTGCACTGTTGAGGCTCGGGTCTTGCAGCGTATCCTGGGGCGGAGAACTTCTGAGACTCGGCCGTCCTCAAGAGCTTTCATGATGCTACCCTGCCAAGCTTGGTCTTCTGTCGCTGATGGCTTTGGTGCGCCTTCTTGGTCCTGCGCTGCATCAACCCTGGCTTGGCGTAGGACTCCCTTGTCTTGGCGCTCCTCCCGGACGGCCACGAGCGCCGCGCTGGCGGAGTATGGAGTGGCGTCCAGGTACAACACCAAAGGCTCGAGAGACCGTGGCACCACCATCACCGGGGGGCTGGTGAGGTATCTCTTGAGCTCTTGGAAGGCCCGGTCGGCCTCCGGGGTCCACTCGAAGGGGCCCTTCTTCTTCATGACTTAAAGAAGGGTAAGGCGCGCTCGCCTAGCTTGGAGATGAAACACCCTAGCGCGGTCACCCGCCCTGCTAGCTTCTGCATCTCCTTGAGGGTCTGTGGTGGGCTCATGTCTTCAATGGCCTTAATCTTTTCTGGGTTCGCCTCGATCCCACTGTGGGATACAAGGAACCCTAGTAGCTTGCCGGAGGGGACACCGAACACGCACTTCTCCGGGTTAAGCCTCTGGTTCACCCGGCGCAAACTTTCAAAGGTCTCCTCCAGGTCTTGAATCAATGTCCTTGCCTCACGAGATTTGACTACTATGTCATCGTCGTAGGCCTGTGTGTTCCTCCCGAGCTGCCACCCCAAGGCGATGTGCATCAGTCGCTGAAAGGTTGCGCCCGCGTTGCGGAGGCCGAAAGGCATGCAGGTGTAGCAATACACCCCACATGGTGTCAAGAAGGCTGTCTTCTCCACATCCTCCACCGCCATTTTGATCTGATGGTATCCAGAGAACGCATCCAGGAAACATAGCGAATCACACTCGGCGGTGGAGTCGACGATATATCGATGCGCGGAAGAGGGAACGGATCTTGGGGGCAGGCTTTGTTGAGGTTGGTGAAGTTGACGCACATCCGTTCCGTCCCACCTTTCTTCGGCACCAAGACGGGGTTCGCCAGCCAATCAGGGTATCGAACTTCTCGAATGGTACCAGCCGCCTCTAGCTTGTGTGTCTCTTGGACGATGAATGCCTGCTTCTCGGCGGACCGTCATCTCGCCCGCTGCTTCACGGGGCGCATGTTGGGGCATACCCTTAGATGATGCTGGATCACCTCCCTCGGGACCCCTACCAGCTGATTGGGCTCCCATGCGAATATCTCCTTGTTCGCGCGCAAAATCCTCACCAGGGCTTCTTCATGTCCCGGGTCGAGACTGGCCCCTATGGTAAAGGAGGCTCCCGAAGACCCGTCCTCGTCAACCGGCACCTGCTTGGTCTCTGCCTTGTCTTGGGTGAACAACTGCTTATTCTTGGCGGGCGCGGTCTCCTTGGCTTCGGGCGTGATGGCGCCAGCCGGCTGCGCTGCTGCTGCAGCCTTGAAGGCGAGCCTGAGCGCCGTCACTGCCTCCTTAGTGTCCACCTTAATGGTGAGGATGCCCTTGCTCCCTGGCATCTTCATGAGGTTGTAGGCCGGGTGAGTCACCGCCATGAACTGAGCAAGAGCCGGGTACTGAGTGCGGCATTATGCGGGAGACAAATCGGGCGATGTCAAAGTCCACCATTTCGATGTGGTGGTAGTTGTCGCGTGCAGAAAGGTGACGGGGAGGCGGATTTTTCCCAGAGAATGGGCAGCTCCGTCGCCTACTCCCGAAAAAGGCTTGCTGAGGTTGAGCCTCCCGGGCGGCACGTGGAGGAGACTGAAGGCTTCCACGGAGAGCAAGTTGAGGCCAGCGCCGCCATCGATGAGGGTCTTGGTGACGACCATGTTGCAAATGGTAGGTGTATAGAGCATTGGGCGTATGCCGGAGCCGGTGGTGGAGCCAGGGTAGTCTTCCGAGTCGAAGGTAAGGTCGGCCTCGTGAGGCCCAACCAGCGAGCCCATGGCGCTGGAGGCTGCTCAATCGGCGGAAAAGGCTTGACGTGGCGATCTGAAGGCGGCGCTTGGGAGCCACCTAGCAGCGTGGCGACTACGTGGGGCGCTGGCGCTGCATAGCGCGCGGTGAAGAGGTTGCGGAGTTCTTCCCAGGACGCCACCATGGACCCTGGGAGGTTGAGCAGCCAGACCCGCGGCTCGCCAGCGAGGGCCATGGGGAACCAGTTGGCCATGATCTTGTCGCCGCCTCCAGCTTCAAGGACAACCTCCTCGTATGCCAGCAGGAACGGCGCTAGATCCGCCGCGGCGTCGTAACACGGCGGCATCTCTGGCTTTAACTTGGTCGGTCACTGAACTCGCCGCAGGGCGGGAGCCAGTGCTCGATACCCGGACACCCTGCTGTTGGTGCCAGTCGCAGAAGGGGATGGCGGCGCACCCGCCATGAGAGCGAGGTACGGCGGAGGACGACGCAGATTGGCAGAGAGAAGCTCCGGCGCACCCCTACGTGGCGCGCCAAATGTGACGCCCCGAGACCGATGCTCCAGAAGACTTCCATATATTCCGGGTTTCGCCGTGTGTTCCATCTGTGCCTGCCCTTTTATTTTTGCATTGCATCATGTCATCATGCCACCATATCATTAATTTTAAAACTCATCTTAATAAATTGCATAGATCTTTTGATCTATTTAAATCGAGGGAAGGTTGACTTCTCTTTATAACATATCGTCCCAATATTAGGGAGCTATATAAAATATTCCATTGTTTTGGAATCACCATAACCCACTTGCATAATAAATCCCATGCCTTTTCTGCTCCGAGTTGACCTCAAAACCTTGCCAATATTATTTCATCATTTTCCGGAGCTCCACCAAAAATCCTCAACATTTTTGGCCACACCAAACCTAGTCCCAATTCAAGACCATTTGAATTATATTCAAATGACTTTGAATTTAATTCCTGCAATCTTGCCACTCCTATTTTTCTTGGGCCGTGCACATTTTTGCGAGTCCGGAAAAATTATCCGCGCGTCCAACTTCTTCCCCTAACCTCCCTTTCTTTTCTTTCTTATCTTTGTTTTTTTTTCTCTTAGTGAGGGAGAGAAGAGAGCCAGCCAGCCCAGCCGGCCTCTTGGGCCTGACCAACCAGACCGGCCCGTTCCAGCCAGCCCAACTAAAGCCCCTCCTAACCCTAGCCCGACCCCCTCCACTCGATCTCTCCCTCGTCCTCCCTCCAGCGCAGACACCGCATCTCTCCCTCGATCCCCATCTCTCCCTTTGATCTCCTCCCTCGCGCCCCTTCCTCCCCCCGTGCCTCTCGATCCCGCCGCCCCTCGCTGTCGCTCAGGCCCGCCGTGGTGCCCTGCGTCGCCGGAGCCCTGCGCCAAGACCTCCCCTGCCTTGTCTTGTCTAGGGCGAGGAGGACGACCCGCATCACCTCCTGCTCGAGCTCCGTCGCGCGCCCTCATCGGCCCTCGTCCCCGCCTCTTCGTCTACCTGAAGCCGCGCCTGGCCTCTCGCGCCGCCACACGCAGAGAGGAGTAGAGCACCGCGCCCGGCCTCCGCAACCCCACCGGGGCGGCCAACTCCGGCGGCCCTCCGTCATCTGCGCCCGTGCCTGCCGCCGCTGCCTTCTTCCAGCGCCGCCGCGCCATCTTCTTCAGGCGCTCGAGCATGAGCTCGTCCGCGCCCCGCCTCCTCTTCTCTGTGTTCGCGCGCCCGCAGCGCTCGGCCTCCTTCCACGCGCCATGTCCGCCCCACCTCCTCTGCTCCGCCCGTACCGATCCTCTGCACCTTCCCGTCGGCCCTGCTCCTTCCCTCGCCGTCCCGACCAGCAGCAGAAACCAGAGCTCAATCCTGCCATAGCCGCCGCCCGTTAAATGCGCCTCCGGCGGATCCGGCCGCCCTCGGCCTCTCCTCGAGCACCCGAGGCCCTGCGAGCCTCCGCATCTGCCTCGCCCGTGCCACTCATCCTTGGCGCCATGGCCTCTGCCTCCTTTGGATGACCCGTGGCTGCCGTGCCTGTTGTGCGTTCTCTCCGCTGCACAGCATTTGTTGGCGTCAAGACCGTGGGCACCAAGTTAGTCTTCCACTATCATCTCCGAGGATTTCTCCAAGTACCGCACCGGACGCCAAGTATGACTACACCATGGTGATCGTGAACAACTACACATCTACAACTAGTGTACCTCTACATCCCGGAATCGCGATACCGCACCGAAATGCAAGTACAACAAGGAACCCGAAGGACTTGGATGCGCCAAGTTCCTATTTGTCCACGATGATTCATAAGACCCGAGATCGACTTGGCGGACTCACAAGTACCATGACGACCGCCAAGTTCCACTACCGGTGAATGTTTTGGAATTGCCAAGTCGGACTACAACGCGAAGACCATGTACAACTACGGATCCGTGGATTTCACCAAGTACCTCTACCGGCGACCGAACATCTACGCGAACGGGTACTACTTCCACTACGACCCACGAGTACCACTACTTCCCTCGACGACTCGAACCGCTCAGAAAATGCACGCTTCGAAGGTATAACCGCTGAGACGACCGCCGTGACCGAATGCATATGTTGTATGAGATGCCCGTTTGCACCGTGTCGAAATTGTCGCCGCTTGTTCCTCCTCGTTGCCATGCCATCGTCTCGTGGGAACCCGCAACCGGAACACCCACCATCTTGCTCAACTCGCTTCCGTCACATTTTCTTTTGCACCGATATCTCCATGAGTTATCGGAATCGGAATGTTGCCGTGGCACCATTTCCGTTATCGTTGCCGTGGCACCCTTTTCGTTCCGCCACTGACGACAAATGCTTCATAATGCTCTTGTCAACATTTTCATAAAATTGCTTAAAACTTGCATATGTCATCCGCATCATGATAACAACAATTAAAATGTTTAAAATTGTTGTTTGCATTAATTTGCTTAAATGCCTTGCTAAAATGATTTATTTCATAACTAAATAACCGTAGCCCTGTTTTAAATAAATTATATATGTAAATGGGGTGGAAAATGCATAGACTAACGTGGTGCACTTTATTTTCCTGTTTAACAACAATAAAATTGTGTTTAGGGCAGAACAGTAGCAAATTCGAAATATGCATATGGGGATTTCCGGAATTGTTGTTTGTTATTTCCGGCCTCATTTAAATTTGCCTAAATAGTTAGTTTACTTATGCCTCACCTCTTGCCATGTTTAACAACATTTAATATTGTTGAGTACCTAACCGGGAGTGAACTAAATAATTGATGTGGTGTTTTGCATTTTGAGATCCACTTAACCTGTAGTTTTGTTTGTGCATATTGCCATGCCATGCTATTTAAACCGGACATGCATCATACTTGGTTGCGCATCATGCCATGTTTGTGCTTGTTGGTTTACCATGTTGTTTGCTTCTTTCCGGGTTGCTTCCCTCGTTAGCTTCGGTTTCGTTCCGGAGTGGTGAGGATTCATTCGACTTCGTCCGTTTGTCTTCTTCATGGACTTGTTCTTCTTCCTTGCGGGATTTCAGGCAAGATGACCATACCCTCGAAATCACTTCTATCTTTGCTTACTAGTTGCTCGCTCTTTTGCTATGCCTATGCTACGATGCCTACCAGTTGCTATATCATGCCTCCCATGTTGCCATGTCAAGCCCCTAACCATCCTTTCCTAGCGAACCGTTGGTTGGCTATGTTACCGCTTTGCTCAGCCCCCCTTATAGCGTTGTTAGTTGCAGGTGAAGATGAAGTTTGTTCCTTGTTGGAACATGGAGATGTTGTTCCTTGTTGGAACATGTTTACTTGTTGGGATATCACAATATATCTTATTTAATTAATGCATCTATATACTTGGTAAAGGGTGGAAGGCTCGGCCTTATGTCTGGTGTTTTGTTCCACTCTTGCCGCCCTAGTTTCCGTCATATCGGTATTATGTTCCCGGATTTTGCGTTCCTTACACGGTTGGGTGATTTATGGGACCCCTTGACAGTTCGCTTTGAATAAGACTCCTCCAGAAGGCCCAACATTGGTTTTAACATTTGCCACCTAAGCCTTTTTCCCTTGGGTTCTGCAGACTCAAGGGTCATCTTTATTTTAAACCCCGGACCAGTGCTCCTTCGAGTGCTGGCCCAAACGGGCAGATCAGGGGCCACCAGGGCAACTCGAGGGCTGGTTTTACTCGTAGGCTGACCTATCCGGTGTGCCACGAGACCGAGATATGTGCAGCTCCTATCGATTTGTCGGCACATCCGGGCGGCTTCTTGGTCTTGTTTTATTGCTGTCGAAATGTCTTGTAGTCCGGATTCGAGACGATCGGGTCTTCGGTAGAAGGAATATCCTTCGTTGACCGTGAGAGCTTATAATGGGCTAAGTTGGGACACCCTGCAGGTATTATCTTTCAAAGCCGTGCCCGCGTTATGAGGCAGATGGGAATTTGTTAATGTCGGTTGTAGAAAACCGAAGTTGACCTTAATTAAAATACATCAAGCGCGTGTGTAACCGTGATGGTCTCTTCTCGGCGGAGTCCGGGAAGTGAACACGGTGTTGGAGTTATGTTTGACATAGGTTGTTCTAGGGTCACTTCTTGATCATAGTTGTTCGACCGTGCTTTTGCCTTCTCTTCTCGCTCTCATTTGCGTATGGTAGCCACCATATATGCTAGTCGCTTCTGCAGCTCCACCTCACTACCCTGTCCTACCTTTAAGCTTAAATAGTCTTGATCTCATGGGTGTGAGATTGCTGAGTCCCGTGACTCACGATACTTCAAAACCAGTTTGCGGTGCCGATGAAACCGTGCGGTGGCGCATCCGAGCTCAAGGAGGAGCTCGATGAAGATCTTGTTCATTGTGTTGTTTTGTTTCAGTTGATCGATAGTGGAGCCAGTTGGGGACGATCGGGGATCTGTAGCATTTGGGGTAGTCTTCTTTTATTTTGGTTCCGTGGTCGGACCTTGATTGTATCTGTATGATGTAATGCTTTACTCATGTATTGTGTGAAGTGGCGATTGTAAGCCAACTATGTATCTCTTTCCCTTATGTATTACATGGGTTGTGTGAAGATTACCTCACTTGCGACATTGCTTTCAATGCGGTTATGCCTCTAAGTCGTGCTTCGACACGTGAGAGATATAGCCGCATCGAGGGCGTTACACCAAATGTCGGATATGGGGTTCCGGCAAACCCTTAAGGTTCGAACACTGGGGTGCGCGCGAAGTCTTTCCCTCCTACCGATCTACGCTCAAGCTCGCTAAGATCTTGTGGACGAACTCGCCGAACTCACAACAGAGAAAGAGACACGAGGTATATACTGGTTCGGGCCACTGTTGTGGTGTAATACCCTACTCCAGTGTGGTGGTGGATGGATTGCCTCTTGGGCTGATGATGAACAGTACAAGGGAAGAAGAACCTCTTGAGGTTGAGGTGTTCTTTTGGCTAGGCTCTCGATCGGGTTGGATCAAGCTAAGATGAGAGGCCTCTACTATGGTGGCTAGCTCTACTTATATAGGCCCTGGTCATCTTCCCAAAAGTTGTGCGGGAAGGGAGCCAACAACGGCGGGCCAATTTGAAGGGGGACAGCTAGTACAAGCTATCCTGACAAAAGCGGTCTTCGCCTGCGAAAAGCACTGGGGTGACGCCGTCTTGGGCTCGAAGATGACCTCCGCCTTGCCGTCCTCCTGGTCTTGGTCTTGTTGGACCAATATGGAAACCTTTTCTTGATGCCTCGGTCCTCTTCGTCTGCGCTTGCCTCCTTAGCACCAAAGAGGAAATGTGGACGCTGTGCGCACTGGCGCCCACCTGGCGCCGTTCGTCATGGCTTACGTCACGAGTGCATCGTGAGGTTTGCCCCCGCCTTGATATCTCTGCTCCTAGTGAGCCTGCCTGGCTAGGCTACTCCAGAGGAAGTCTTGCACCGTCCGCCTCGTGAGGCTTGAACCCTCGCGAAGATCATGGATGCCTTGTCGATGAAGATGGGCCATACGGCTCGCAACATAGCCACGCCATGGGCCGCAGGCAGGCAAGTCTGGGGACCCCCGTTCCTAGAACGCCGACAGAACTTATGCTTGAGTGCTTGTGTATGCTATTGTTTGTTCACGATAGAGTTTCCGGAGTGCGAAGCGTGCTACTACAAATTACTAGGGTTTTCAGATTGTTAGCAAGGCAAGTAACACTTTGATCATACCCCTTTATTACCCAGTTTTTATGCATTAGATTCAACCCTCAAACATTGCGTGAGTAGGATTTTATTAACATGTGGGTATTGGGAAGTAGTTGATGAGGTAGTACCTATTGTCCTTTATTCAAACCTTGGGAGTTGCTACGTAGGCTTATATTGCTATGCTATGCTCGTAGACGTGGATTGGTTTGAGAGAATTCATGAAAGATGTGAGAGATCTTTGTTAACTAAGGTTTAACTTAAGGTGGCTACTTCAATACACATCTGGATGGATTCGTTTGTGGGCACCTGGGGAATCCAGTGTTGTCCAAGGAGAATCCCGGGGTATCCGTGTGATTTTTCCTGTGGTCTGCCACCCAGGCTCAAAGGGATCATTATGTTATTCATGCTAGAAACTTCCGTGAGCAGCCACAAGCCATTATGGGCTCTGGCATAGTTGAGTAAGTTGTGTGACCTCTTACAGTGGTAGACTAGCAGATGTAGGGGATGTAGGTGGTACTGTCTACCTGTCGTAATGAGTTAATGCTTCTGAAAGACCGTGTCTCGGTCATCCGTCTCTCAAACAACATGTAGTGTGAGAAATCCAACGGAGGAGGTTGAGTCTTGTGGGGAAAAGTGTGCAAACCTCTGCAGAGTGTACAAACTAATCATGATTAGCCGTGTCCCCGGTTATGGACATCTTGAATATCTGGTGCTTCAATTATTATGTTGATCACATCAATTTACTTAATTAATTTGTTGAGTTATTGATTATTTAATTTGGGATTGAGATGGGGTTACCATTATCAATGTTTTCAAGAAACTTTGTAGTTAATAAAATATATTTCTTTGCAGTAGGGAAAAACTGGCTTTATGCAAAATGATAACCATAGAGCCTCCACCAGCCATATATGCATGTAGTGATAGTTGTTATCTGTTCTTTGCTCTATAGTGTTATTTAGCCAGCATATTCTATGTGCTGACCTACATAGGCTGCAACGTATTATGTTGCAGAGTTTTTAGACGAAGAGTAAGGTGCGCTAGGTCGTTGCCGTGCACTCAGCTATGCCGTTGCAGTTGATGGACACATTTACCTTCGAAGCTTCTGCAGTTATCTTATTTAGATGGCCTTCAACCATATTATTGTAATAAGTACTCTCTTTGAGTTATTCGATGTAATAAGTGTGTGATTGCACTCTGTTATAAATCCTCGAGTGTCAGCATTACCGATCCAAGGATGACACTTATGCACAGAGATTTGACCGTCTGAGGTCGGATCGCTACAAACATCCCAAAATTCTAAATTTTGGAATGGTATATTAAATAAATAACTTTGATTGTTGAGTGATTGATTTTGTGAAATTGAGTGAAATTTGAAAGTTTGAAAGTTGAATCAGAAGGAATGAAATGACTCTCCCGGAATTTCACTTAGCATTTTGATCTCAGCGAATTCAAATTCATTTCATCACAAAACCCTAGAGTGAAGATAATATGATTTCTTCCACTTAAAGAAATGAAATGGGTTTTTGGAAAGGCTTGAACCCCATGTGTAAATATTTCAAATTCAGAAACTTTATGCAACTCAATGATTTTCATGAGAGAAGATAAAATGGCTTCTTCAATATTGAAGAAACAGAGTTGGAAGGTTCAAAGAATCATTTGGAAAGTCATTTTTAAGTTATTTGAATTTCCAAAATTCAAATCCTCTGGTCAATTTCAAAATAAAGACAGGAGTAATATGACACTCCAAACTAGGGGAAATTTGAAATATATTTTGAATGAGGAAAAATAGAAAAGATTTGGAAATGTTTGAATTTTCAAATTCAAAACCATTTAGGAGTTATTTGGCTTTTATTCAAATTATTTTCTCCTAAAATAATTAAATGGAAATAAGGGTAAAATGATTCCCTTCAATGGAAAATCAATAGAAAATAATTTTGAAATGATTTTGGTATTTAAAAATGACTTTTAGTAAATACTTTACTAAATTATTTTCTGTTGTTTCACTAGAATTGTATGTTCTTTGCTTTAGACAAGTTATTAGAGCGATTTAGTGTTGTTATGAGAGTATTAACTGTTATTGTGTGAGTTCGTTTCTCCTTTGTTTTTCTTGAAATTTTCTTGAATTCTATTTGATTTTCTTTGACTTCATTATGGTCTTATTTATTTATTTTCTATTGTTATTTTGATTGCTAGTATTGTTTTCTAGGATTATTGCTTATGTGAATACATTGTTTGACTGTATAGATTTTCTCGGAGTGACGAATAGTTTATCAAAGTTTCTGAGAGCGTTATTATCTTCATCAACTTACTAGGCAAGTTCACTTTGACCATGTTATTCATACCTATGTTTTTATTGCATTTAGTGTCACCATTCAAAACCCCTCCAGTAGTGATATTGACTTGTTGTAGTTGAGTAGAATGCATGAGGTAGGAACTCATCTCCCTGTTATCAAGCCTGGGACGTATATAGTTTTAATGCTACGCTATTATAGACAGGGTTTGGTATGAGTGCTCGGGAGTGGTGTGAAGAAGGAGGACTTTATGTTATTGACAACAACTCCATGATGGCATCTGCAAGGACTACATCTTCAAGGCCTCAAGACTCGAGAAAAGAATTCAATATACCTCTGGGTGGAGAATGGTTAAGAAGGGTACATCGGTGCGCCCAGTACTTAGTGATTCTGGAGAAGCGCCATGATATCATGTGGAAAGCTCCACCCAGGCTCAAAGAGATGGAAGAATACTTCATGCCCGGAAGCTTACCTCTTCAACCGCAAGTCACTATGGGCTCTGGCTTGGTCGACCTTAGTGGTGACTCTGGCTGGGACAGTGCCAGCAAATGTAGAACTACGATAGGATTGGATGGGCACCAGACAGTGGTCAGAGGAATCTTCAGAAGACCATGTTTTGATCATCTTGTTCTCAAACGATCTGAAGTGCAAGGATGAAAAGGGAGGGATCAAATCTTGCGTGTAAAGTGTACAAACCTCTCTAGAGGGTTAAAACCTAATCAATTAGTCGTGTCCCCGTTTACGGACAATTTGAGCATCTAGACTTGGATCTATCTCGGAACTCTCAACACCGGATCGAAAATGTAATTGTGGGCAACTTATGATGATATGGGTTATGAGACATCGGTTGGCGGAACGATGTCATGTATAGGTATCTGCTTTGTAGTACAGATTCATACATTCCTTTGATGTAGGGAAAATAAAATCAGCATTTACGCAGAAACTCAGACATGGAGCCACAAAGCCATATGAGAATAGTTTTATCATCTGTTTTTCTTACAGTGATCTTGCCGGTACATGCAATGTACTGACCTACACGGCTGCAACGTATCATGTTGCAGGATTATTTCAAGTACAAGTAAGTTTTGTTGTTGGTTTACGGTCTAGACTCAACCTGCCGATGGCGTTGATGGGACTCCACACCCGTTTGATTGTTTCCCCTCAGACTTATGAGGTATACATCAGTTTTACTTAATTTATACATGTGATTGCACTTTTATGTATACATTGATTTACTGTGCGTGCCAGCATACTGATCCAGGGATGGCACAGATACGAAGAGGCTTGACCGTTTGAGGTCGGGTTGCTACAATACTTTATAGAACCTATGGCTAAGGCATAGGAAATGACTTTCATTCTTTATCTATCTTCTGCCATGGTCGGGTTCTAATTCTTACTCAACTTCACACCTTATAATACATGGAAGAACCATTTCTTTGACTGATCCATTTTGAACTTCTTCTAAACTTTATCAAGGTGTGTGCGTTGTGAAAGTCCTATCAAGCGTCTTGATCTATCTCTATAGATTTTGATGCCCAATATGTAAATAGCTTCACCAAGGTCTTTAATTTAAAAAAAACTCTTATTCAAGTATCCTTTTTGTCGGTGTACTAGAGTAGGGGTACCCTAGTATCCCGAACTTGTGCACGGGCAGTTGCAGCACCCCACGGCAAGGCCTGCCAGGTGACCGCCAAGGTCCTCCGTGGTTCCTTTGGAGCCATTAAAGAACAAAGTATTCAAGCCAAGGAGACAAGACCCGGCAAGAGGAGCTTGCCGGAAGGCCAACCAAGGCACCTAGGAGACAAGGCCCGCAAGAGGAGCTTGCCGGAAGGCCCGTGAGCGACAAGCTTCCGGACGCGACAAAGGCAACAACCATGGCAAGGCGCTTGCCGCGCGCACTCACATTCTATTCTCGCTGCCAAAGACGCTCCACCAACGTGTCGCAGGACCTTTCCAGCGCCAGATGGCAAGACGCTGTCGCCGCCGGTGTGAGCGTGGGGGCAAGCGGCGCCGACAAGATTGCCATCGTGGCAAGCGGTGGCGCCCACGGTCCCTCGTTTGCCTTGTTTGGGCGACGAGACGGGCATTTAATGCCTTTGTCCCCTGCCGTCGGGGTTAGGTATGATACACCGTACAAGTAGCTGTACCAACCACTCTCTTTTTCCCTTTTTACCCTTGTCTACGTTGCCACCTGTCGGAGACCCCTTGAGCATATAAAAGGAGGCCCATGCTAACGTAGAAGGGGGTTCAAAGGTTGAAGCGAGAAAACACTCACGCTTAGGTCTTGTTAGCAGTTGGTGTGTCTTCAGAGCATTCAGCGCCCCTAGCAAGAACTCAATACAATCAGACATGCAGCAGTAGGAGTGTTATCTCCGGAGAGCTCCGGTTGGGTAAACTGCTCGTGTGCTTCCTCGATCTGCTCTTTTCGCGACCTCCGCCCCCACCGAACCAAAAGGGGCTCGGTCCGCCGTCCCATAGGTGTTCGTGGGTCGATCAGCTTCCCGACATCTTTGGCGCGCCAGGTAGGGGCGTCGAGGCTGTGTGAACCTGATCCGGCGTTCACACGAGCAAGATCTTCATCATCTTCATCGACATGCCACCGAAGAAGAAGGCTTCGGCGGCAGCGGAGCCGTCCATGTCGACCCCACCACCACCGGAGCAAATGGGTGGTGGGGTAGACACCGGCGGAAGAACGGGCGCCGGCGAGGGAGCTCACGACGCAGCCAAGTCCAAGGACAAGGCTGCGCAAACCTCGGCGTCCGTACATGCACCGCGTCCATCTCAGGAGGCGCGGGACCGACAGCGTCATGGTATTCACAGTACCATACGCTCGTTGGATCAAGATCGAGCTGGTGGATCTCGGGGTCCTCAAGACCAGCGTGCACGCCAACATGCTGGCACGAGCGAGGCACGGTCGCCTGGACGGGATACTGCTCCTTCTAACGTAGTTAGGAGTCTGAGCATATCCCACTCCTCTCTCCGTTCGCCACTGCCACCCACCACTCCAGCAGAAGCTTTGGCGAGAGCTCAACTACTCCTAGATTACCCTCCAACAGCCGACAAGGTCGATGAATGGAGGGCCACCATCCAGAGTCTCATCGGCTTTGCCAACGGCGACACTCCGCCGCAGCCGAGTACATCACTGCCGCGGCAGGACCGCTAACACGAGCCGGTGGCGGCAAAACCGTGGGGTGCAACCACCATGCACTCTCCACCCCGAAGGCCAAGATCGCCAACTCGTCGGATCCACCTCGACAGCAACTCCACCACGTCATCGGACCCACGAGCTCGTCACGATCAGCGCCAAGTTCTTCACGAACGATAGCAAGAAGACGCTCGAACTCGCATCGAGCGCCGAAGAGAAGCGCGGCGTCAATCCGACCAGCGCGCTGGGCCCTCTGTCGACATGCATGCGCCAGGGGAACCAGGTGACTTCCCGTACGCGGTAGGTTGCCCTGCGTACACTCGTGAGCTGCGGCAAGTCCAGTGGCCCAGCAAGAAGAATTTCAAGCAAGACGTGCCAGAGAAGTACGACGGCAAGACGCATCCGTCAGAGTTCCTCAGCATCTACACCATTGCGGTGCAAGCTCCCGGGGGGCGGGACGACAAGATCCTGGCCAACTACTTCCCACTAGTACTCAAGCCCAATGTCAGATCCTGGCTCGTCCACTTGCCGGACGGCTCCATATCCTCATGGGCGGATCTATGCCATCAGTTTGTCGGCGCCTTTATAGGCGGCCACAAGCCTCATGGCCAAGAGAGTGAACTTCATCTGCTCGCCCAGAAGGAAGGAGAGACCCTGCACAAGTACATTCAGAGATTCAGCCGCGTACAGCACAACATCCCAGATGTCCACCCTGCCACGGTAATCAGCGCGTTCCATCAGAACGTGCGAAACCGTAGGATGCGGGAGGAGATGGCGATGTGCAAGATCAGAGACATCAGTGAGCTGTATGCCCTGGCCGACAAGTGTGCACGTGCTGAGGAAGGGAGGAGACTCCCCGGAGAGAATACAGAAGCAGCAGGATCTGATAGTGAGGGGTCCGCCCAGGCAAAGAAAAACCGGCGGCGAAACAACAGGAAAAAGAAAGGCAAAGATGTGCTAGTTGTCGAGCAGTCCGACAACGGAGGTGGCGCCAACAAAGCCAAAGTTGGTAGCTCCGGCAAGGAGATTGCCGCGGCACCAACTGCCAGCTGTGGCGGTCGCCGACAAGCGGGACGGCTCCAACAAGCGATCTTGCAAGACCCACCGCACTAAGGGCCATGACCTCCGTGAGCTGCAAGAAGGTCGAGCAGCTTGTCGAGCAGCAAAAGGCTGAGTACGAGCGACGCGACAAGGAGAAGGCCAGGAAGGTGCCGGAGGAGCCAGCAAGAAACGCCTGCCGGGGGACGCCCTTGGCAAGGCCAAGCAGCGGCAGGAGACAGACCTCCCAGCGCCGCGACAAGGATGAAGATGATGACGACGATGAAGACATGGATGATGATAAGACCGACGAGCACGAGTTCCGAAAGCCACAGAGGTCACGGCGTTGGCGGTGGTGCTTCTCGCATACTTCACACCGCCAACTCAAGCGGTGGATGCGGGAAGTCAATGCGCGTAACCATCCATCGAGTCACGCAAGCCTCTGAAATGGTCCAAGACGCCTATCATATTTGATATTGAGGACCACCCGATCACATAATCTGCGGTCGGTGCTTGCCGATGTTGGTTTCACCAACTATCCGCAACCTCAAGGTCACCAAGATGCTAGTTGACGGCGGGCCGGCTTGAACCTGATCTCCTCCGCGGTACTCCAGAAGCTTCAGATCCCTGATGGCGAGCTCGAAGAGACCGCACATTTCAAGAATCAATCCGGGAAGGAGCAAGCGAAGGGAAAGATCATGTTGCCGGTGACATTTGGCAATGAGTTGAACTTCAGGACTGAGAGGGTCACTTTTGACGTTGCTGACTTCCCATTACCTTACAATGGGATACTTGGCCGATCAGAACTCGCCAAATTCATGGCAGCCTCTCATTATGCATACAACATGCTGAAGATGCCTGGCCCGATAAGTGTCATCTCCGTCCTGGCGACAAGAAGGATGCCCTTATCTGCGCCGACAAGATCTACCGGAAGCAGCAGCCGCAACAGATCACAAGTCACTTGCCGCTGAAGCTCCCGGGCGAAGAAGACCAAGTCCGCAAGAGCTCGATGCCCACTCCGCAAGCGCACCTCTTGAGTGCTGCGCCATCGTCGAGGACGCACCATCGAGCTCCACCGGCAAGTGTAAGAAGACGATGGCAGCTCCACCAAAGACCAAGAAGGTGTCCGCCAAGGAGGCCGGCACTGGTGGTACCTTCACCATTAGTGCCACTCGACCCTAAATAGGAAAGCGCCGCTGTTTTCTCTCCTGGCTAACGCCGACGTGTTTGCATGGAAACCGTCCGACATCCCCGGGTTCCTGTGAAAGTAATTGAGCACCATCTTGCCGTCTGTCCTCACGCGCCCCGTCAAGCGTAAAGTCGTATCAAGCGGTGGGCGCCAAGAATTCATCGCAGAAGAAATCAAGAAGTTGGAAGCAGCAGGCCTTGTCGAGGAGTGCTCCATCCTCGTGGTTGGCCAATCCTGTAGTCGCGCGCCAAGGCAAACGGAAATGGAGGCTTTGTATCGACTTTACCGATGTTAATAAAGCTTGTCCCAAAGACCCATTTCCCTTGCCGCGATCGATCAGATTGTTGACTCCACGGCGGATGTGACTTGCTTTCATTTCTTGATGCATACTCAGGTACCATCAGATCTTCATGGCGAAGAGGATGAGGAGAAACCGCATTCATCACCCCATGTGGCACATACTGTTTGCAGACGGATGCCTTCGGATTAAAGAATGCTGGTTCAACATTTGCAAGAGTAGTCCATGACGCTTTTGAGCCACAAATGCACGAAATGTGGAAGCCTACATGGATGACATAGTGGTCAAGAGCAAGGACAAAGCAACTCTGGTTCAAGATTTAGACAAAACCTTTGCAAATCTGCGCAAGATCAACCTCAAGCTCAACCCCGAGAAGTGTGTGTTTGGAGTCCCCTCCGCAAGCTTCTCGGTTCTTCAGATCTCAGCGGGAATAGAAGCCAATCCCGACAAGATCAAGGCCGTTGAGCAGATTGAAGCACCAAAGTCGCCAAGGATGTACGAAGGCTTGCGGTTGCGTAGCTGCTCTCAAAGACGTTTATCTCTAGGTTCTGCTGGCGCGCCTCGCCATTTTTCAAAATATTGAAAAGGCAGGTCCAATGAAATGGACTCGAAGCGAGAGGCTGCTACCGCAGACTTAAAGAGATACCTGTCCTCCACTCCAATACTTGTCGCACCTAAGCCACAAGAGAAATTGCTGCTATATATAGCGGCAACCAATTAAGTGGTTAGTGCTGCGTTAGTAGCAGAGAGGGAGGCGGATGATGAGCTAGCAACCATGGAAGATGCATCCAGCGACAAGCAAGGGACTTCACCGGCAAGCTCTGGTCCCGACAAAGATGGATCTGCACAGCGTGCGAGAAGGTGCGTAAGAAAATGGTGCAGCGCCAGGTTTACTTTGTCGCCCCTTCCGCAGGGGCTAGGTCAAGGTACTGGTGTGCAGAAATTGCTTTTCGCCTTCTCATGGCCTCGAGAAAGCTGCGCCATTACTTCCAAGCACATGAGATCACAATCGTCACTCGCTTTCGTGAAGAGGATACTTGCAAAATCCGTAAGCAACAGCAGGATTGTCGAGTGGGCATTGGAACTGTCAAGCTTTGGCCTCAAGTTTGAGAGCACTTCAACTATCCAAAGCGAGCACCGCAGAGTTCATAGCAGAATGGACGCCAATACAAGATGAAGAAATTCCAGAAATGAGCATCCCCGTCAAGGAAGCAAGCAAAGAGTGGCTGTTGTACTTTGATGGTGCCTTCTCGCTGCAAGGCGTCGGTGCAGGCGTGCTGCTTGTCGCACCCACCGGAGAGCACCTCAAGTACGTAGTCCAGATGCACTTTCCCAAGGAGCAAGCAACAAACAATACTGCAGAGTATGAAGGTTTGCTTGCCGGCCTCAGAATCGCAGCAGACCTTGGGATCAAGAAGCTCATTGTCAGGGGTGACTCACAGCTTGTCATTCGCCAAGTGAACAAGAGTTATCAGAGTCCGTTGATGGAAGCTTATGTTGATGAAGTGAGAAAGCTAGAAGAGCACTTTGACGGCCTACAGATGGAATATGTTCCAAGAGCCCAGAACGACATTGCTGATGGCCTATCAAAGTGCGCCGCACTCAAGTTACCTGTGGAACCAGGGATCTTTGTGCTCAAGCTGACTCAACCGTCTGTAACGCCATCAACTGGACAAAGCAAGAAGAGGAAGTTGATTTCTGGTGACTATTTTCCGGCAGAGCTCCCTGAAGCCGCCGCCAAGAAGGTCCTCAAGACCAACACCAAGAGTGCTGAGGAGCAGTCTGCTCCGACAAGCCCTAGGGTTTGTTCCGTTGAAGCAGACGCTCCCGCCAAGTTTTGCTCCGGCAAGCTTGCCGGGGAACATCAAGCTCCGGCTGAGCCGCGGATTCTTGCTGTAGAAGAGACTGTTCCTGCAGCAGCAGATGTGCCTTTAGTCCTTTTTATCGAGCCGCAAGCTCCAGCATGGGCACAGCAGATCGTGCATTTCCTTCAGACAAGAGAACTTCCCGAAGAGCAAGAAGATGCGGAAATAGTAGCCCGGCAGTCAAGTATGTACCAGTTTGTCGACAACACACTGTACAGAAGAAGACTCAACGGCGTGAAATTGAAGTGTATGCACCGGGAAGATGGACAGAAGCTGTTGGCAGAGATACATGGAGGCATATGTGGTCACCACATTGGCGCAAGAGCACTTGCTGGCAAAGCTTTCCGGCAAGGTTTCTTTTGGCCGACAGCCCTCCAGGATGCAACTGCACAAGTAACCAAGTGTGAAGCGTGCCAGTTCCATTCCAAGCAGATACACCAGCCAGCTCAAGCTCTCCGAGACGATCCCTTTATCCTGGCCATTTTCGGTGCAGGGGCTCGACATCCTCGGCCCCTTTCCCCGAAGCTATCGGGGCTTTGAGTACTTGTGCGTTGCAATTGACAAGTTCACAAAGTGGCCGTAAGTGGAAGCGATGAGGAAGGTGACAGACAACAAGCGATCAAGTTCTTCAGTCGATTGTTTGCCGCTTCGGATTCCTAACAGATCATCACCGACAATGGCACGCAATTCACGAGCCACACCTTCATGCAGTACGTCCAAGATCTTGGCGCCAAGGTCTGCTTCGCTTCTGTTGCTCATCCGAGAAGTAACGGTCAAGCGGAAAGGGCAAATGCTGAAGTGTTGCACGGGCTCAAGACCAGGACTTTCGACAGGCTGCACAAGTGCGGAAGAAACTGGATTGAGGAGCTGCCGGTGGTTCTTTGGTCGATCAGGGCGACACCAAATCGAGCCACTGGCCGGATACCTTTCGCTCTAGTCTATGGAGCAGAGGCAGTTCTCCCCACGGAACTCGTATACGGATCACCTCGAGTGCTCGCTTATGATGAGCTTGAGCAAGAGCAATTGCGACGAGATGACGACCGCTCCTTGAGGAGGACCGTCTTCGTGCTGTCAGACGAGCTGCTCGATACCGGCAAGCTTTGCGTCGCTACCATAGCCGCAAATTTAATGCCAGAAGTCTCGAGGAAGGCGACCTTGTTCTTCGGTGCGTTCAGTCCGCCAAGAATTCCAACAAGTTGACGCCAAAGTGGGAAGGACCTTACCGGGTGAAACGAGTCACTCGGCCTGGCGCTGTCCGCCTTGAGACCGAAGATGGCATTCCGGTGAGCAACTCCTGGAACATTGAGCATCTTCGTAAGTTTTACCCGTAGGGCGCGGTTGCCGGAACTTGTTCCGGCAACCACCTTTTGTACAAGTCTTGCCGATGCTGCATGTAATCCTTTGTACAAAGCCGGGCGCAGACCCCGTGCATAAGTAAAGCTCATGTGCTCTGCACATCTTGTCAATTTCATGCTTTCTACTTCTATTTGCATGCGTTATCTGACACTTTGTGCAGCACCTACCCCGGTAAGCAATAACGAGCCATAAGGCTCCATATCTTTATTTTCTCTTCTTTCTCTTTCTCAAAGAAAGGAAGGTTCCCTCGCCCACAAGTTTGCCGGGGGGAAAGGAGAAGATAATGGTATGGACCAAGCATCGCTCGAAGAAGTTTTGCCTTACCGGGAAGCAAACGACAGAAAAGCTAAGTTGCTAAAGTTTAAGCAATTAGTTTTTAAATTTTTTAAGTTATTCTCCTCGAACGTCCGTGCTTTGTACGGAAAACCTGTGCGCGGAGGAACCAACTCGTAGCTAGTTGCGCCCTTACTTTGTTTCGAGTCCGCTCAACAACTTAAGTGAGCTGCGACTAGTTGCGACAAGGTTTCTTGTCGGTGGCGGCATCGCCAAAGAGGCTGCCGACGTCTCAAGCACTCAGCGCTTCATGCAAAGGTGCTGCACCGACAAGTTCCCTAAAAGCGAGGGCAAAACATACATAGGAAGGAATCAAGTAAAGGAAATAACATAGCAATCACTACCCGAAATAGAGTTATATTACAGATAGCTTGTCGCAGCTCTAATAGATTGTCCTCATAACATGACCAGCAGCGGCAAGGAAAAAGAAAACGGGCGGCCTAATCTACGCGGTCGCCATCAACCCTCTTGATCTTGCTCACCTTGTCCACAATGGGTGCGACAAGGGTCTTGAGCGCTTCCACGTCAGCATCCGGCGGCAAGGACTTGAGGACGTTGGTGAGGTTGAGGCCTGGATTGCGGAAGGCCACTTTCATCAAGACCTTTCGAAGAGCTCCACGAGATCTGGCGCGACTCGTCGCCAGCTGCTTTGGGATCTCTTCCCGGAGTCGCTGGAGGGCCGTCACCACGCCTTTGAAGAACAAGCTGAGCTTGGCGCTGGGTTGGAGGTGCTCGTCGGAGGAATACCCAAGATCTTCCATCCCCAGCTGCGCCAGCTCCCTATCGATGGCTGCAGCAACATCCACGAGACCCTCGGTCCAGTGCTCCACATTATCCCTGAAGGTGTTCTGGGCGGCAGCAGCACTAGCCAGCAGCGCCTCGTCGGCCTTGATCCTCTCCTTCAAGGCCACTTCCTGCTCCCTGGCGCCGTCCGGCGTCTGAGTCAAGGTGGTCAGCTTCAACTCGAGATCTGCGTTGGAGTCCTTGGCGGCGCTGAGCTCCTTGCTCCTCTCGGCGAGACGGCCCTGCAGCTCGCCAAGAGTGTAGGCGTCCTTCTCGCGCTCATGCTTGAGTGCAGCAAGCTCCTCGCCGCTCTTCTTCAGATTGGCCTCCAGCTGCGTCACCTTCGTCTCCAGCTCCTCTTGGCGGCCTCGGCAGCTGCGGGAACATCCTTTGCTTCCTTGAGAGCCCCGCCAAATGTCTGCTCACGCGTGGCAAGATCCTCCTCATGGCTGTCAAGATTAACCTTCCTCTGCGCCAACTCGCCTTCCTGCGCAGATAGCTTCTCGGCGGCAAGCAGCTGTTGCTCCTCAGCTTCAGCCTTCTCGAGGAGGAAGGCTTTACGCTCCTCGGCGAGTTGCTCCCGCTCCTTTGCCAGGGCCCGGAGAGCTTCCTGGTTGAGGCCCCGGAGCTCCTCCGTGCGCTTCTCGATGTCTGCTCCTGCCTTCGCGACAAGCGCTTCCCGGGATTCCAACTTGGCTTGTCGGGCGCGGTAGAGCGACAGCTGCTCCTCCTCAGGCTCGCCGCTGCTGCTGCTTGGCGTGTCGACCAGCGTCAGCCCAGCGGAGGCGAGCAGCTCTTCGTCAAAGGTCTCTCCTTCGACCGGCGCCCTGGAGCTCGACGCCCAGGGAAGCTTGATGAAGACGCCATCGCCGCCTTCAAGTAGGCGCCGGCTGGGGCTCTTGAGCTTAGCGCTGCAAAGCGGCGGAGGGATCGGCGGTCGGTGTAGCGCTGGCGCCCTGCGCCTCGTGGTCATCAAGTCGATCGCGGACTCCTCGCCACCTGGGCGGCAGCTTTGGCGGCCTCTTCGCCACTGGCTCGTCGGCGCCAGCTTCCTCTTGGCGGCGGCGTCGTCGATATTGCCGTCTGCGCGTCCTCCTCGCCATGCGACCTCGGTCTCCATTGGCTCATGGCGATGGATCTGACGACCGAAAAAGAAAGAACAGTCAAGCAAATATTCAAAAAGAAAAATCAGAAGATCAGAAGAAACACAAGGGAAGTTTTCAAGCGAAGGGAGTACCTGCACTAGGGTCTGCAGTCGTGGCCTCAACCACCGGAGGGTCGCTGGTGCTGTCCCTTGCCGGAGAGCTGTCCCTTGCCGGAGAAGTCTCCCTTGCCGGAGAACGCTCCCTTGCCGGGGAATCCTCCCTTGGCGGTGTAGTCGAAGCAGATGGCATGTCAGGAGCGGCTTCAGGGCACTCCTGGTGGGGCTGCTCTGCTCCTACACAAATCAGCAATCAGATATCAGCAAAGAAAGAGCACCCACGCACGCCTAACAGCAGGAAGTAAACCATATACTTACTCTGGGAGCTTTGCTGGGGGCTGCTTTGAGGAAGAGTTGCCGCGTCCGGCAAGGTGGTCTCGGGCGCGCCTCCTGCTGCCATGTAGGGATCGCCCTCGATGACAATCACCGACCTTGGCTCTCTTGACGCACTGGGCCAGCGTCCTGAAAAGGAATGAGTTCAGAGTGAAGCAAATCAGATACAAGACAAAGCAACAAATTGAAGAACTACAAGTACAACAAAGGATCTTACTCTTCTTCTTCCTTGTCGGAGCTGAGCGTGGAGAGATCAAATTCTGGCTCGCCTCCGGTGCGACGAGGCGGAGGAGTGGGTTCCCTTGGCCGCTTACGGGAGCAGATGGCGGTGGTCCGGGAGGCCCCGCCCGGCTTGTTGCTGCGGCTTGAGGTGCTCCAGCAACAATGCTTGCCGCGGTGGAGCTGCTGTCGCGCGCGCGGGCGGCTGTTGGCCTGTCTGCCGCCCGCCACGTCTCCGGCCTTGCGGAGATGCCTTCTTAGTGGAGCTGGGGGCTCCGCTATGCAAGCTGTTTGAAGGTGGGGAGGCGCCCTCGGCGGTTCGCTCGACTCAGCTTCTGGCTCGGCAAGCTCCTCCTGCCGGCGAACTCCCTTCGCCGACAAGGCTTGCCGCCTCTGCGCCTCTGCCTCCTCCACGGTGATTCGAACTGCGCCAGCGGCAGCAGCTGCCGCCTCTTCCAGCTGGGTGGCGCGCGCATCTCATCATCGGTGGTGTCGCGGGTGAGGCTCTTCTGTTGGTCGGGGCGGATCGGCACTTCTACCAGGCTGTCAAAGAACTGCCGCACGACGTCATCTGCAGGCTCTTGCCAAGTTGGGACGATTCCATGCGAGTCGCACAGCGGCATCATTGCACGGATGCGGTCGAGTGAGGAATTGTTGCACAGCGGGACGACACCCCTCGGCAACCTAAACATTTCTGGATGATCAGGATCGGGCTTGAACAGCTCCAAGAGCATCGCATCCAGCTCCAAGACAGTGAAGTTGAAGTTGAGGCCCGGGCGCAGCCTCATGATATCTGCCGCGTTCTGAAACTCCCAAGCAGGTCTCCTCCTCTCCTGCAAGGGGGCGATGCGGCGGCGAAGGAAGTCTGCGCCAACGGTGCCTACGGTGAGCCCGGCAAGCCTCAGGCGCAGGATTCGGTGACGCAATCTTCACCCCGCATCTTTCGGGCCACGTTGTTCCAATCGCTGCCGCAAGACTATTGGAGTTTGGCGCTGGGCGGTAAATGGCTGCGGGTTCTCCTCTACAATCCAACACCAATCTGCCCTCCATTCCTCCCACTTGCTACGGAGCTCTCCTTCAAGATAGGCTTCCTTCTTGCTGATCCTCGAGATCCAAGCGATTCCTCCGGCAAGAGGCTCCCCTCTCTCAACTCGGGGCATAAAGAAGTGGCGGAAAAGAGCTACGTTGGGATGGACTCCGACAAAATTTTCGCAGAGATGTGCGAAAACTGCCATGGTCACGACAACATTGGGGGTGAAGTCAAGGAGGTGGAACCCGTAGGTGTTCATGATATCGCAGAAAAATTCAGAGAAAGGCGGCGAGCCCGCAGAGAAGAAGAGCGCCAAGAAGGGATACCCGCTCGAGCCATTTCAAGCAGCAGCCGGAGTACCTTCGTCGCTGGATGCGCTCGCGTCTCCATCGACCGTAAGAGGTAGTAGTACTCCCTCGGATCCTTCGCGGCGAGCTGAGGGGAAGATGGCCCGCTCCTTCAGCAAGGCCATGAGCCGCTGCGCTTCGGCCGACTTCACGGCCTTCCCCTTGTCGGCTTTCGGAGCCATGGCGGAGGTGGTGGGGGAGATCGACGGCGTTGGTGGTGCTGGTGGCAATGGGGGGCGGAGCGCTGCTCTGTTCAGCCTTGGGAAGAAGGGGGGAGCAGCGGAGGTTTTTCGAGATTGGACAGCAACTGGCGAGGTGGGCAAACTGCCCCTGTTTCCCCTGCTTATAAAGAGGGAGGGGGCAGACGTTCCGCTTTTCTGAATAAAGGAACCCCCCACGATCTCTCCCACGACGCCGCATTCGACGCGTGCCGTTCGTGGAGGGCGTGGTGGGTCCGGAGTGAGTTATGGCTTAAACCAGGCCGCGCGTGCCCATGCCCTGTTTTGGGCCTGGCCCAACAGCGCTCGGCACCGTGTGTGGCCCAGGCCCAGGGGCTCCTGTCGGTGTACTAGAGTAGGGGTACCCTAGTATCCCGAACTTGTGCATAGGCAGCTCTGCACCACTCGCTGCAAGGCCTGCCAGTGACCGCCAAGGTCCTCCGTGGTTCCTTTGGAGCCATTCAAGAACAAAGTATTCAAGCCAAGGAGACAAGACCCCGGCAAGAGGAGCTTGCCGGGAAGGCCAACCAAGGCACCTAGGAGACAAGGCCCCGGCAAGAGGAGCTTGCCGGGAAGGCCCGGTGAGCGACAAGCTTCCGGACGCGACAAGGCAACAACTGCGGCAAGGCGCTTGCTGCGGCAGACTACCATTCTATTCCTGCGCTCCAGCACGTCCACCAACGTGTCACCCTGGGACCTTTCCAGGTGCGCGTGGCAAGAGGCTGTGCGGCCAGCGGAGCGCGGGGGCAAGCGGCGCTGACAAGATTGCCATCGTGGCAAGCGGTGGCGCCCCTGACGGTCCCTGTTTGCACTGTTTGGGCGACGTAGACGGGCATTTAATGCCTTTGTCCCCTGCCGTCAGGGTTAGGTATGATACACTGTACAAGTAGCTGTACCAACCACTCTCTTTTTTCATTTTACCCTTGTCTACGTTGCCACCTGTCGGAGACCCCTTGAGCATATAAAAGGAGGCCCATGCGCAACGTAGAAGGGGGGTTCGAAAGGTTCGAAGCCAGAAAACACTCACGCTAGGTCTTGTTAGCAGCTGGTGTGTACTGTAGCATTCAGCGCTCCCTAGCAAGAACTCAATACAATCAGACATGCAGCAGTAGGAGTGTTATCTCTCCGGAGAGCTCCGAAGCTGGGTAAACTGCTCTTGTGCTTCGCCTCGATCTGCTCTTCGCACGACCTCTGCCCCCCACCGAACCGAAAGGGGCTCGGTCCGCCGGTCCCATAGGTGTTCGTGGGTCAGATCAGCTTCCCCGACACTTTTATGCTATTCAGAAATTCAATATCATTTCCAATCAGCAATATGTCATCCACGTATAATATCAGAAATGCTACAGAGCTCCCACTCACTTTTGTAAATACGGGCTTCACCATAAGACTGTATTAAACCATATGCTTTGATCACATCATCAAAGCGTATATTCCAACTCTGAGATGCTTGCACCAGTCCATAAATGGATCGTCGGAGCTTGCACACTTTTTTAGCACCTTCAGGATGGACAAAACCTTCTGGTTGCATCATATACAACTCTTCTTTAAGAAATCCATTAAGGAATGCAGTTTTGACGTCCATTTGCCATATTTCATAATCATAAAATGCGGCTATTTCTAACATGATTCAGAAAGACTTAAGCATCACTACGGGTGAGAAAGTGTCATCGTAGTCAACCCATTGAACTTAGCGAAAACCTTTTGCGACAAGCCGAGCTTTGTAGACAGTCATATTACCATCAGTGTTCGTCTTCTTCTTGAAGATCCAATTATTATCAATGGCTTGCCGATCGTCGGGTAAGTCCACCAAAGTCCACACTTTGTTCTCATACGTGGATCCTATCTCAAATTTCATGGCCTCAAGCCATTTCTCGAAATATGGGCTCATCGTAGCTTCTTCATAGTTCATAGCTTTGCCATTGTCTAACAACATGACTTCTAGGACAGGATTACCATACCACTCTGGTGCGGAATGTGTTTTGGTTGACCTACGAAGTTTAGAAGAAACTTGATCCGAACTTTCATGATCATCATCATTAGCTTCCTCTCTAGTTGGTGAAGGCATCACAGGAACGGTTTTATCTGATGTGCTGCTTTGCAATTCAAGAGAAGGTATAATTACCTCATCAAGTTCTACTTTCCTGCCACTTACTTCATTCGAGAGGAACTCCTTCTCTAGAAATGACCCATTCTTAGCAACAAAGATCTTGCCTTCGGATCTGTGGTAGAAGGTGTACCCAATAGTTTCCTTAGGGTATCCTATGAAGACGCACTTCTCCGATTTGGGTTCGAGCTTATCAGGCTAAAGCTTTTTGACATAAGCATCACATACCCAAACTTTAAGAAATGACAGCTTAGGTTTCTTGCCAAACCAAAGTTCATACGGTGTCATCTCAACGGATTTAGATGGTGCCCTATTTAACGTGAATGTCATTGTCTATAATGCATAACCCCAAAATGATAAAGGCAAATCGGTAACAGACATCATAGAATGCACCATATCTAATAAATTACGGTTACGACGTTCGGACACACCATTACGCTGTGGTATTTCAGGTGGCGTGAGTTGTGAAACAATTCCACATTGTTTTAAATGAAGGAAAAACTTGTAACTCAAATATTTGCCTCCGCGATCAGATAGTAGAAACTTTATTTTCTTGTTATGATGATTCTCCACTTCACTCTGAAATTTTTTGAACTTTTCAAATGTTTAAGACTTGTGTTTCATCAAGTAGATATATCCATACCTACTTAAATCATTTGTGAAGGGTAGAAAATAAAGATACCCATCGCGTGCCTCAACACTCATTAGACAACATACATCGGTATGTATTATTTCCAGTAAGTAATTAGCTTGCTCGATTGTTCCTGAGAACGAAGTTTTAGTCATCTTACCCATGAGGCATGGTTTGCAAGTATCAAATGATTCATAATCAAGTGATTCCAAAAGTCCATCTGCATGGAGTTTGCTCATGTGCTTTACACCAATCTGACCAAAAGGACAGTGCCACAAGTAAGTTGCACTATCATTATCAACTTTGCATCTTTTTGCATCAATATAATGAATATGTGTATCACTATGATCGAGATTCAACAAGAATAGACCATTCATCAAAAGTGCATGACCATAAAAGATATTACTCATATAAATAGAATAACCATTATTCTCTGATTTAAATGAATAACGATCTTGCAATAAACAAGATCCAAATATATATAACGTTCATGCTCAACGCTGGCACCAAATAACAATTATTGAGGTCTAAAACTAATCCCGAAGGTAGATGTAGAGGTAGCCGTGTCGAGGGCAATCAAATCGACCTTGGAACCATTCCCGACGCGCATCGTGTAGCAACCCGACCCGAATGGATCGAAGTCTCTGTGCTTAAGTGTCATCCCTGGATCGATATAATGACACACACAATACACGAGGATTTATAAAAGAGGTAAATCACATGTATAAAGTAACGTAAATACTATTAGCTCAATCCATAGCGGAAGTAACAACAAAGTTCTGGAGTTCCAAACAACGCCAACGGCAAAGTTGAGTGTAGATATCGTAACCCTAACGTATCACTTACTTGCCATAAGAATTCCTGCAACATGAGATGTTCCAGCCATGTAGGTCAGTACATTGAATGTACTGGCAAATTCACACCATCGGATAATGATGAATAATAGCTATCACTACATGCATATATGGCTGGTGGAGGCTCTAAGTTTATTTTTGCACAAAGCCAATTTTTTCCTACAACAAAGGAATGCATTTTATTTACTACTAAGTTAAATTGCCCATGTTGAGAAGGTAACCCCAACTCAATCCCAAAATAATATTAACAACCCAACAAATTCATTAGGTAAAGTGATGAAATCAACATGATAATTCAAGAACCAGATACTCAACATGTCCATAACCGGGGACGCGGCTAATCATGATTAGTTTGTACACCCTACAGAGGTTTGCGCACTTTTCCCCACAAGACTCGATCTCCTCCGTTGAATTTCTCGCACTACATGGTGTTTGAGAAACGGATGACCAAGACACGGTCTTTCATAAGCATTAACTCTTTACGATGGGTAGACCGTACCACCTACATCCCCTACATCTGCTAGCCTACCATTGTAAGAGGTCACAAAACATACTCAACTATGCCAGAGCCCATAATGTCTTGTGACAGCACACGGAAGTTTCCAGCATGAATAATCTTGTGATCCCTCTGAGCCTGGGTGGCATTCCAATAGGATGATCACACGGATACCTCGGGATCTCCTAGGATAACACTGGATTCTCCAGGTGTCCGGGCAATCCACTGGTATCCCCAGGGTGCCCCAACCAATCCACCCAGATGTGTATTAAAGTAGGAGAGAATTCCATATTTGGCCCTTTTTAAAAAATTTCTTCCCTATTTGGCCTAAAATGAAATTTTCTCCCCTATTTGACACCTAAAGTAAATTTTGTTCCTTATATGACACTTCCGTCATTTCTAGTCAATAACGGGGTTAAGCATGAGATGAAAATACCATTTTGCCCCTGGCGCATTGTGTAACTATCCTGGATGTTGTAAAATAAGCAATCCGTTCACCCATATTTTAGGGTTCAACAGATGTTGCCCGTGTATATGCATGCTCCAATATTTTGTTCCTTAGGTAAACTGATCTGTACATGTAAAAGTCATACAAAACATTCATAATACTAGCGAGTGCAACAGTACAGAGACGACTCGCGACACTGAGGCCATGAGAGCATCTCCACTAGGCCCCCAGGAAGCCCCCAGGAGCAATTTTTTCTGCGCCGGCGGTCAAAAACGGTCCCAACCGCACCCCCACGGGCTCGTTTTGTGCCGGTAATAGCGAAAACTACGGTGGGTGCTGGCAAGCGAAACACAGAAAACTGGGGGTCAGCTAGGGGCATCGGCGCTATTTTTAGCTACTGCAAGGCCCACTGCCAGCCTCTCTCCTTCCTTCTCCTGCATAGGCCCACCACATGCAACATGCAAGAAAAAACAAACTCTCTTCTCTCTCCCTCGCTCGCGCCGAGGCAGAGCTCGTCTGCGGCCCCAAGCGGACTTGGGCAGTCGGCCGCGACGGGCAGCTGGCTATGGCGGGAGCCGCCAGCAAGCGGCAAAGCGGAGGCGGCGAGGCGACCAGAGAGCGCGCGCCGCTAGCAGCAAGCCGGCAACAGGGCGGCGGAGGCGCGCAACGCAGGGCGGGCGGAGGGCAGCGCTGCCAGGCCGGGACGGCCGGAGCGCCAATGGCTGTGGGCGGAGCCGTGCGCAGGAGGTAGCTTCAAGGCTGACACAGGTCTCGACTCGTGTACCTACTGATGAGACGTAGCTTGAAGTACGGCCGAGTACTTTCCGGCGAGATGCACGTACAAACTAGCCGCAACTGATTACTTTCCGGCCACGGATCGAGAGGCGTACAAGCAGTACGTAACCAGCTGGATTTATTTGCACTAATGCACTTGCACGTACTGCTAGTCGTCGGATAGTAAATCGACGATGGCACAACTCGAGACACATGCACGCGAGGAACAGGAAACACCAACTGATCACCAATGGAATATGTCACTCCCTTTAATCTCTTCATATACATGTGCAGTATCCGTTGAACATCCCAAAAGTATGGGTGAACTGATTGCTTTTTATTTCATTTAGGATAGTTAAACAATGCACCAGGGATAAGGTGGTCTTTTCGCCTCACGCTTAACATCTTTAGTGCCTAAATTGAACAGAAGTGTCATATAAGGAACAAAATTTACTTTAGGTGTCAAATAAGGAAGAAATTTTATTTTAGGCCAAATAAGGAAGCAAATTTTAAGAAAGGGCCAAATAAGGAAGCAAATTTTAAGAAAGGGCCAAATAAGGAATTTACCTTAAGTTTCCCTTAGAAATAAATAACTCAATCCCAAAATTACCAAGTAATAATAACCCAACAAATTCATTAAGTAAAGTGATGAGATCAACTAGTAATTCAAATACCAAATAGTCAAATTGACCATTACCGGAGACACGACAAATCATGATTTGTTTGTACACTCTGCAGAGGTTTGTGCACTTTTCCCCACAAGACTCGTTCTCCTCCATTGAATTTCTCGCACTGCCTGATGTTTGAGAAATGGATGACTGAGACACAGTCATTCTGTGGCATTAACTCTTTACTCTGGGTAGAAAGTTACACCTACTTTCCCCTACATCTGCTAGTCTACCACTGAAAGAGGTCACACAACTTACTCAACTATGCCAGAGCCCATAATGGCTTGTGGCTGCACACGGAAGTTTCTAGCATGAATAATCTTATGATCCCTTTGAGCCTGGGTGGCATTCCATAGGGTGATCACACGGGTACTTGGGGATCCCCTTGGGCAAGCACTGGGTTCTCCAGGTGCCCGGGCAATCCACTGGGTTCTCCAGGGTGCCCCAACCATTCCACCCAGAGTTGTGTTAACGTTGCCACCTTAAGTTAACCCATAATTATTATATCTCTCTCATCTTTCATGAATCGCACATACCAATCCTGTCTACTAGCATGGCTAAGCAATATGAGCATAACGTATATTCTCGGCGTGTATCAAAAATGTAATAGGTTCCTACCTCATCAACTACATAGCAAATCCCAATTCCCAAATCCTACTCATGCAAATATTTGAGGGGTGTATCTAATGCAAGTAAAACTGGGTATAGGAAGAGTATGATAAAAGTGTGAACTTGCCTTGTACTGTTGATGAAGATTCTTCGCACTCATAACTCCTGATAGTTCTACTGGTCACACTCCGTTCAATCTATCATAAGCAAGCAATTATAACCACACATAAGCAATCACTCAAAGATCCAAAAGAACGAATAAAATACTTCGGAAAACTTCAAAACCATCAAATGAAACTCATGGGCACAAACATATTTTTAACAGCAGCAAAATTATGTGATTTTGATCTTAACAGAAAGTACATGTGATAAGCGTTGATTTGCAAAAAAAATCAATTAAATCAGAGTTATAAAACTAAAGTTATAACCAAAAAAATTTGGAATTTGAATCTGATCTAATTCAAATTTTAAAATTTCAGAAGTTGATTTTATATGTTCTCTGGATAGAGGGGATCATAGCGAAGAAGTGGGCCTTGGTTTCGTTGGATTTGGACAAACGAGTAAAAAGTTACAAAGGTATAAAGATCACGGGCTAATCTACGAAGAAAATATTCAAAGATGGGTCCCTGGCCGAAAATAAAACAAAAAAAGAAAAATCTTTCGGACGAACGTCCGCTACAAGAGACTAAAGAACGAAATCATTCGCTACTGAAGCTAAATGAACGAACGTTCGCTAAATAACTAACCGATCGAGTTTTAAAGAAAAACCGAAAAAGACCGGGCGGTTCGGCGGCGGTTACCGGCGGTTTTCGGCGGTTCATCGTCGGCGGCGGACGGCGGATGGCAGACGGCGGCTGCGGCTTCCATTTCGTCCTATGCACGGGTGGCGGGTGCGGTGGCAGGTGCGGGCGGTGTGTCACGCCCAATATGCGACCCTGTCCAAAAGGAACTCGACGGTCCCACCAAGGATAGACCCGCATATTGAGACGCTTTTGCAAGGTGGATATCATTACATCAACATTACATAATACATAGGGATACATACATAAGGCACAAATGCCACAAGAATACATCAACATCATATACAAGATCAACATCCGACTACGGATGAAACATAAACAGAAACTCAAACGACATCCACCCTGCTAGCCCAGGCTGCCGACCTGGAACCTAACCCCTGATCGAAGAAGAAGCAGAAGAAGAACTCAACGCAAGCAAGCATCGCTCTCGCGTCATGATCATCGCAAAACCTGTACCTGCAACTGGTGGTGTAGTAATCTGTGAGCCACGAGGACTCAAAGAATCCCATTACCATGGGTATCAAGACTAGCAAAGCTTAATGGGAAAGGAAGGGGTAAAGTGGTGAGGTTGCAGCAGCGACTAAGCATATATGGTGGCTAACATACGCAAATGAGAGCGAGAAGAGAAACAAAGGAAGGGTCATCAACTAATAATGATCAAGAAGTGATCCTGAACTCCTACTTACGTCAGACATAACCCAGAAACCGTGTTCTCCTCTCGATCAACCCCGAAAAGAGACACTCACGGTTACGCACACGGTTGGTGTATTTTAATTAAGATCAACTTCGGGTTTTCTACAACCGGACATTAACAAATTCCCATCTGCCACATAACCGCAGCACGGCTTTGAAAGTTCAAACCCTGCAGGGTGTCCCAACAAGCCCATGATAAGCTCTCGCGATCCACGAAGGAATAGACCTTCTCCCCGGGAAGCCCGATCAGTCTCGGAATCCCGGCTACAAGACATTTCACAGCAATAAAACAAGACCAGCAAGACCTCCCGGCGTGCCGACACCCTGGTAGTAGCCGCGCGTATCTCGTCCCAGGCCACGACCGGATGAGCAGTCCGTACAACTAAAACCAGCCCTCAAGTTTCCTTGAGGTGGCGCTGCAAAGCACTCTAGTTTGGACCAACACTTAGACAAGCATTGGCCCGGGGGGGCTGAATAAAGATGACCCTTGGGTTAATTACTCCCAAGGGAAATGTAGGTGGTGGTGAGGCAAATAGTAAAACCAATGTTGGGCCTTGCTGGAAAAGTCTTATTCAAAGCGAACTGTCAAGGGGGTCCCATAAATCACCCGACCGCGTTAGGGACGCAAAATCCGGGAACATAATACCGATATGACGGAAACTAGGGCGGCAAGAGTGGAACAAAACACCAGGCATAAGGCCGAGCCTTCCACCCTTTACCAATTATATAGATGCATTAATTAAATAAGATATATTGTGATATCCCAACAAGTAAACATGTTCCAACAAGGAACAACATCTCCATGTTCCAACAAGGAACAAACTTCATCTTCACCTGCAACTAACAACGCTATAAGAGGTGCTGAGCAAAGCGGTAACATAGCCAAACAACGGTTTGCTAGGAAGGGTACAAAAGGTTAGAGGCTGACATGGCAATTAGGTAGGCTTGAGCAACAGGTAATAGGTAGCGCAGCATAGCGATAGAACGAAGCAACTAGCATAGCAATGATAGTAGTGAGATCCAGGGTAGCGGTCATCTTGCCTGAAATCCCGCAAGGAAGAAGAACGAGTCCATGAAGAAGATGAACGAGTCCATGAAGAAGACGAACGGAAGAAGCCGAACCAAGTGTAGACGAACGAATCCTCACGATCGCAACGAAACAGGAACTAACAAGAAGAAACACACAACATAGTAAACACTCCACACATGAACAAGACATGATGCACAAGCAAGCATGATTCATGACAAAGCTACATGAAGCTACTCATGGCAAGGGATGATGCAAACAAGAACAACACATCAAGGCAAGTTTAAATGAGGCCGGGAACAACATATAACAATTCCGGTAAGTCCTCATATGCATATTTCGAAATTGGTCCAGATCTGAATAACTTTATGTTCAAGTTGTTAAACAGCAAGTTAAAATGCACCACGATGATCTACACGAAATTCTAGTCAAGTTACATATAAAGTTCATTAGATTCGGAGCTACGGCCTAGAAGATATGAGCAAAATAAGATAAGCATGGCATTGATGAAAAATGCATACAAACCTCAAGCAAACACCTCAAAACAAGGATGCAACATGATAATATGAAACTACATGCAAAATCAAGCAAGTTCCATATAAAGCACACTCAAAACGGAGCAACGGTTCAACACATACACTCTATACAAGTTTAAGCAACAATCTGTCCAAAACAGTCACTAGGCATATTGCAATCATCAAAACAACATGCTACAGGACCTCAACATGAAAACAAAAGGCATGGGCATGATGTACAGGTAAAGCATTACAAAACATGAGAACTGAGCTACCTCCAGAAATGACTAGAACATGCTCAAAATGACATGGCAAGATTGCAACTCATAACAGTTTCAGACTTTGCAGAAATTAACATCAGGTTGCAATGTTTAGAGCTATGAAACAACATGTTACAGGAACTTATCATGGCGAACAAAGGCATGGCATGAATCTACTCATATCATATAACGAAAGTCCTTTAGTGACCATAAGCCAAAAAGGATCAGAAAATATAGTAACTCCCATGTCAATATCGAAAGTTTCGTTAACAGATTCAGCAACATGGCATGTTAAAAACTGATAACAAGTAGGCATGTTTACAAGCTCAATGCACTCACTACAGAGCCTTATATGATAAACTAAGCATACATACATCAAGAAGATATGGCATAGAAGACATACATGGCAAGAACAATAACATAGCATACATGGATCAACCACAACAAGCTTGGAAAAATTGAATAACATGTATACAATCTGCCAGGAAACATTTGATAGCAAAAGTAGAGCTCTATTGACTCAAGCTAGACTAATCCATAAATGGAAACAAAGGCATGGATGGATAGAGAAAGACATGCTTTACAAAACATCCTTACTGAAGTATCTCAAAATATGCATAGATCTCTTGGTAGCATCAAGTTAACATGGCACCAAAATAACAGCAAACAGGGCTGAAATCAGCAACAACAGGACACCTAGTTTGCATGCTTGTGCTAGTCACCACATAGATCACAAAAATACATACCAAGCACCACTGGAAAGAAGACATGGCATATTACAAAACATATGTAGGGCTCAAGTCCATAGGATGCACACATCAATCATGGCAAAAATGACAAAAGTGCAAGTTCTGATAAAAATCAGAAACTAACATCACATAGCACTCTTGCAACAGCATTTCGGGCATCAAGATGAGCTCAAATGAAAATGATGCAATGATATGAAATGATCTACTCTTCGAGACGAACATTTTGACATATTACACGCGCAAAACGGAGCTACATGCATGGAGATATGATGCAACGAAAATGGCACAAAATATCACATATTAGAGGACTTAGACGAATTTCAGAGGGGGGGGGGGGGAAGTCAACCTCATGTTTAGATCTGGATCCAGGGCGCGGAACCCGAGGTTCGCCGGAATGTGGCCGGAGGAGAAGGGGCCGGCAGGGTTGAGGAGAGGGCGGCCGGAGGCGGGTGCGGTCGCCGAGGGAGCTGCGGGAGGAGGCCGGAGGAGCAGCGGCCGCCGACGGAGGCAGCCAGCCGGGCGGTTCCGGCCAGCAGCAGCCAAGGCGTTAGGTCCGGCGGAGGAGGAGAGATCCGGGCGGCGGAGGCGCGATCAGGCCGGGCGGGCGGCGAAGGGAACAAGCGCGCCGCGCGAACTCCGGCGGCGACGGAGCGGGCGCTGACGGCGGCGGCGCACGCTGTGATCGGCGACGGGCCGGGCGGCGGCGGCGGCGGCGAGCGCGGAAGCGAGCCCGCGGGCCCGGATGGGCTCCAGCGGCACGGGCGGCGGGAGGGCGCGGAGGCCAGGTGGCGCGCGGTGGTTGGCTGCGGTCGGCGGGCGGTTTCGTCCGGCCGGGGACGGACATGTCCGGCGTGCGAGGGACGGTTTAGGGTTTCGGATGGATTTGACCGCGATTTGGGGAGGAAGACATATTTATAGGTAGAGGGAGCTAGGAGAGTCCAAATGAGGTGCGGTTTTCGGCCACGCGATCGTGATCGAACGACCGAGAGCATGGAGGGGAGTTAGGTGGGTTTTGGGCCACTTAGAAAGGGAGTTGGGCTGCACACAAAGAGGCTTTTGCGGTTACCGGTTAACCGTTGGAGTACCAAACGACCTCCAAATGATCCGAAACTTGACAGCAGTCTACGGTGGTATACCAAGGCCGCTTGACAAACCTCGGTCCATTCGAGACCGTTTAACACCCGCACACGAAAAGAGGTACAAGGGGCGCCGGAGACATAGGAGTGCGGATTGCAAAAGCGGACAACGGAAAAATGCTCGGATGCATGAGACGAACACGTATGCAAAATGAAATGCACATGGTGACATGATATGAAATGCATATGATGACATGGCAAAGAGAGACACGCAAGCACATGACATGGCAAAGACGGCGAATAACTGAAGGACACCTGGCGCATCGAATCCGGGGCGTTACAACACTCCTCCACTAACAAGAGATCTCGTCCCGAGATCTTAGGACCGAGACGGAAGAGAAAAAGGATGAGGTGAAACAAAAACTCAAGAGAAGAAGAGGCAAGAAATCGAGAGCAGTCGAGAAGAAGAGAGCAATGACGAGAATGACGAGAATCAAAAGCTCACTGAAACAGATAGACTATGAAACAACTCTGGTTAGAACGAGATAAGAAACGAATAAGACTGAAAGGATTTAGGCAGCACACCGGTTGAACATGAAAGGAGTTGGAACTGAGTTTGACAAAATGGAACGATAGTTGACGAGAGGTACAACACAATGCCTCCGGAAGAATTGAAAGAATTGAATGAAAATACTTAGAAGGAAGGATTGACTGGAGTTGTTGAGAAAATCAACAACGAAAGAATAAGATTGTTGTGGGCTTATGGATAACCTCTCAAAATTATGAGGTAATCGCCGGCCACAAGCGAAAAAGATTAAATAGCTGAGAAGAGCGAAGAAATGCAAAACTCCACTTCAAAAGCATACGGAGAATTAATTGCACTTCGATATACGAGAAGAAAAGATACTTGAACTCCTCCAACAAAATCTTGATGAACTCTTGAAGAGTGAATTAAATCATGAAGAACCACCGTGAAGAACTCCGGTAACAAAAGGATGGCGAGATAAAATGAAAGAAGAAAGAATAAGATGAGCCTTGCGGTGACTTAGATGGAGGTTCCGACGAGATGGTTGAGGGAAATTGAACTCCGAAAAGAAAAGATGAAAACACTTGGAACTAGAATTTATTCCTCAAGAACAAACTCCGAAGGAGGGGATTAGACACTTCGAGGAAATAAGAATAAGATTTATTGTATGCTTATCCTTCATCAAATTAAATTGATCAAATAATGGATTTTGCATACCACTTATTCTTCTTGAAAAAGGATTGAGAAGTGACATGTCACAAACTTGAGAAGGTCTTCATGAACCACCGGTAGGATTGAAAGAACGGATGAATTAATATGATAATTAAGGAAAAAAAAATCTTGAACGAGCCACCGTAAGAATTCGAAAATGACTGATGAAAGAGAATGAATCACCGGACATAATTAGAAAAGCAAAAAGATACTTGAGGGAATTAAAATGCAAGAGAACAAAGAGATCGCGAACTGATATAAGAATACTTGAACGAAGCACCGGAAGAATATTGAGACGAACGAAGGGGCACGGATATAGAATAATTGGAGAACGACTTTGAAAACTTGGAACGAAGAAATATTCCGAAAAGATGGCCCCCGGATAATCGAGAGAGAAAGCTACACCTGAAGTACTCCGGATGGATGAAAAGAATTGCACAACTGGAAAAACAAATTGATAGGATAACATCGAGCTAGCACCACAAATCTCCGGGAGAACGGACAAGATTTAAGAGAAACTCTACTTCGGTCTTCAAAAGACGGCGAGAACACCACCCAAAATAACTGAGGTACTCCGGTAGAATGAAAAGCGAAGAGATTGAGCCAACAATGAAAATGATTTGAAATCGATCTTGGAAAAGGCATCTGACTGATGAAAATCATACTTACGTCAAATTTCGAAAAGAATTTGAGAATATCTCCGGGGAAATTAGAAGAGTCAGGTAAGATCCTGGGAAAAGACCTGTGGGTTAGGGCCCACTAAAAGAAAACACCGTTGGAAAGGGATGTTGAACAGATAGATGATGCACCGGAACAATTGAAATATTTGACTGAGGTGACAACCTCGAATTAATTAGAACACAGACGGATCTCCTGAGATGTCTTCTGAACTCTGGAATGATAAACTGGCGAGAGGCGAACGAGCAAGGGGAAAACACTTGATCCGAGAGAAAGAATATGATCAACACCGAAAAAACTTGAATTGAAACCACCGGAAAAGAAAGAGATGAAGAATGACGTACAAAACGAGAAACCACCGGTTGAGATGATTGAGAAAAGACTGAAGATACTCCACACGAATGAAATTTATGGTCGGAAGAAACTCGAACTCCGGGAATAATAGGGTGGGAGGGCGGGAAAAACAAAGGCAACTTGGAAGGGGAAAAACGATGAACAATTTGAAGAGAAAACACCGGTTGAAATCATTGAGGAAAGAAGGCAAAGACTTCGCACGAGTAGGAAGCATACTCGATTACGGACTCCGGTTCCGAGAAGAAAAACAGGGAGGGCGGGTGGGAAAAACAAGGACAACTTCGGACAGAGAAATAACATCGATCGAAAAGAGCTGAGGATTGAACTCAAAGATGAAGAGGCTCGAGTCAACTTGACGAGAAAAGCACCGGATGAAAAGAGCTGAGGAACAACTATCGAAAAACCAACTGCGTGATCCTAAAGAAAAATTTGAAGGGGAAGAGAAGTAATTCAAAAGACCTACGTCAAGATTCCTCACCAGAGCGATTTAAGGGCAGAGGAGTAAAAGATTCCTACTCTCGATATAACTAGACTCAAAATAGTTTTCTTCTAGACTCAATAACGGCCAAACTACACGATCAATCAAGGGGCTCCTAGGGTCGGTCGAGGCTCGATACCAACTTGTCACGCCTAATATGCGACCCTATCCAAAGGAACTCGACGGTCCCACCAAGGATAGACCCAGATATTGAGACGCTTTTGCAAGGTGGATATCATTACATCAACATTACATAATACATAGGGATACATACATAAGGCACAAATGCCACAAGAATACATCAACATCATATACAAGATCAACATCCGACTACGAATGAAACATAAACAGAAACTCAAACGACATCCACCCTGCTAGCCCAGGCTGCCGACCTGGAACCTAACCCCTGATCGAAGAAGAAGCAGAAGAAGAACTCAACGCAAGCAAGCATCGCTCTCGCGTCATGATCATCGCAAAACCTGTACCTGCAACTGGTGGTGTAGTAATCTGTGAGCCACGAGGACTCAGCAATCCCATTACCATGGGTATCAAGACTAGCAAAGCTTAATGGGAAAGGAAGGGGTAAAGTGGTGAGGTTGCAGCAGCGACTAAGCATATATGGTGGCTAACATACGCAAATGAGAGCGAGAAGAGAAACAAAGGAAGGGTCATCAACTAATAATGATCAAGAAGTGATCCTGAACTCCTACTTACGTCAGACATAACCCGAAACCGTGTTCTCCTCTCGATCAACCCCAAAAGAGACACTCACGTTACGCACACGGTTGGTGTATTTTAATTAAGATCAACTTCGGGTTTTCTACAACCGACATTAACAAATTCCCATCTGCCACATAACCGCGGCACGGCTTTCAAAGTTCAAACCCTGCAGGGGTGTCCCAACTTAGCCCATGATAAGCTCTCGCGATCCATGAAGGAATAGACCTTCTCCCCGGGAAGCCCGATCAGTCTCGGAATCCCGGCTACAAGACATTTCACAGCAATAAAACAAGACCAGCAAGACCTCCCGGCGTGCCGACACCCTGGTAGTAGCCGCGCGTATCTCGTCCCAGGCCACGACCGGATGAGCAGTCCGTACAACTAAAACCAGCCCTCAAGTTTCCTTGAGGTGGCGCTAAAAAAGCACTCTAGTTTGGACCAACACTTAGACAAGCATTGGCCCGGGGGGGCTGAATAAAGATGACCCTTGGGTTAATTACTCCCAAGGGAAATGTAGGTGGTGGTGAGGCAAATAGTAAAACCAATGTTGGGCCTTGCTGGAAAAGTCTTATTCAAAGCGAACTGTCAAGGGGGTCCCATAAATCACCCGACCGCGTTAGGGACGCAAAATCCGGGAACATAATACCGATATGACGGAAACTAGGCGGCAAGAGTGGAACAAAACACCAGGCATAAGGCCGAGCCTTCCACCCTTTACCAAGTATATAGATGCATTAATTAAATAAGATATATTGTGATATCCCAACAAGTAAACATGTTCCAACAAGGAACAACATCTCCATGTTCCAACAAGGAACAAACTTCATCTTCACCTGCAACTAACAACGCTATAAGAGGTGCTGAGCAAAGCGGTAACATAGCCAAACAACGGTTTGCTAGGAAGGGTACAAAAGGTTAGAGGCTGACATGGCAATTAGGTAGGCTTGAGCAACAGGTAATAGGTAGCGCAGCATAGCGATAGAACGAAGCAACTAGCATAGCAATGATAGTAGTGAGATCCAGGGTAGCGGTCATCTTGCCTGAAATCCCGCAAGGAAGAAGAACGAGTCCATGAAGAAGATGAACGAGTCCATGAAGAAGACGAACTGAAGAAGCCGAACCAAGTGTAGACGAACGGAAGAAGCCGAACCAAGTGTAGACGAACGAATCCTCACGATCGCAACGAAACAGGAACTAACAAGAAGAAACACACAACATAGTAAACACTCCACACATGAACAAGACATGATGCACAAGCAAGAATGATGCATGACAAAGCTACATGAAGCTACTCATGGCAAGGGATGATGCAAACAAGAACAACACATCAAGGCAAGTTTAAATGAGGCCGGGAACAACATATAACAATTCCGGTAAGTCCTCATATGCATATTTCGAAATTGGTCCAGATCTGAATAACTTTATGTTCAAGTTGTTAAACAGCAAGTTAAAATGCACCACGATGATCTACACGAAATTCTAGTCAAGTTACATATAAAGTTCATTAGATTCGGAGCTACGGCCTAGAAGATATGAGCAAAACAAGATAAGCATGGCATTGATGAAAAATGCATACAAACCTCAAGCAAACACCTCAAAACAAGGATGCAACATGATAATATGAAACTACATGCAAAATCAAGCAAGTTCCATATAAAGCACACTCAAAACGGAGCAACGGTTCAACACATACACTATATACAAGTTTAAGCAACAATCTGTCCAAAACAGTCACTAGGCATATTGCAAGCATCAAAACAACATGCTACAGGACCTCAACATGAAAACAAAAGGCATGGGCATGATGTACAGGTAAAGCATTACAAAACATGAGAACTGAGATACCTCCAGAAATGACTAGAACATGCTCAAAATGACATGGCAAGATTGCAACTAATAACAGTTTCAGACTTTGCAGAAATTAACATCAGGTTGCAATGTTTAGAGCTATGAAACAACATGTTACAGGAACTTATCATGGCAAACAAAGGCATGGCATGAATCTACTCATAGCATATAACAAAAGTCCTTTAGTGACCATAAGCCAAAAAGGATCAGAAAATATAGTAACTCCCATGTCAATATCGAAAGTTTCGTTAACAGATTCAGCAACATGGCATGTTAAAAACTGATAACAAGTAGGCATGTTTACAAGCTCAATGCACTCACTACAGAGCCTTATATGATAAACAAAGCATACATACATCAAGAAGACATGGCATAGAAGACATACATGGCAAGAACAATAACATAGCATACATGGATCAACCACAACAAGCTTCGAAAAATTGAATAACATGTATACAATCTGCCAGGAAACATTTGATAGAAAAAGTAGAGCTCGGTTGACTCAAGCTAGACTACTCCATAAATTCAAACAAAGGCATAGATGGATAGAGAAAGACATGCTTTACAGAACATCCTTATTGAAATATCTCAAAATATGCATAGATCTCTTGGTAGCATCAAGTTAACATGGCATCAAAATAACAGCAAACAGGGCTGAAATCAGCAACAACAAGACACCTAGTTTGCATGCTTGTGCTAGTCACCACATAGATCACAAAAATACATACCAAGCACCACTGGAAAGAAGACATGGCATATTACAAAACACATGTAGGGCTCAAGTCCATAGGATGCACACATCAATCATGGCAAAAATGACAAAAGTGCAAGTTCTGATAAAAATCAGAAACTAACATCACATAGCACTCTTGCAACAGCATTTCGGGCATCAAGATGAGCTCAAATGAAAATGATGCTATGAGAAGAAATGATCTACTCTTCGAGACGAACATTTTGACATATTACACGCGCAAAACGGAGCTACATGCATGGAGATATGATGCAACGAAAATGGCACAAAATAGCACATATTAGAGGACTTAGACGAATTTTAGAGGGGGGGAAAGTCAACCTCATGTTTAGATCTGGATCTGTATGCGGAACCCGAGGTTCGCCGGAATGTGGCCGGAGGAGAAGGGGCCGCAGGGTTGAGGAGAGGGCCGGCGAGGCGGGCGCGATCGCCGGAGGGAGCTGGGGAGGAGGCCGGAGGAGCAAGCGCCGGACGGAGGCAGCCATGCAGCGGGCGGTTCGGCAGGCAGCAGCGCCAGCGTTAGTCCGGGCGGAGGAGGAGAGATCTGGGCGGAGGCGCGATCCAGCCATGGGCGGCGAAGCGGGCAAGGCGCCGCGCGAACTCCGGCGGCGACGGAGCGGGCGCCGACGGCGCGGGCGCCGCGATCGGCGGCGACGGGCGGGCGGCGGGGCGGCGGCGGCGGAGCAGGCTGCAAGGGCCCCTGGATGGGCTCCAGGCAGCGGGCGGCGGGAGGCCTTGCGGAGGCCAGGTGGCGCGCGTGGTTGGCTGCGGTCGGCGGCGGTTTCGTCCGGCGGGACGGACATGTCCGGCGTGCGCGGGACGGTTTTAGGGTTTCGGGATGGATTTGACCGCGATTTCGGGGAGGAAGACATATTTATAGGTAGAGGGAGCTAGGAGAGTCCAAATGAGGTGCGGTTTTCGGCCACGCGATCGTGATCGAACGACCGAGAGCATGGAGGGGAGTTAGGTGGGTTTTGGGCCACTTAGAAAGGGGAGTTGGGCTGCACACAAAAGAGGCTTTTGCGGTTACCCGGTTAACCGTTGGAGTACCAAACGACCTCCAAATGATCCGAAACTTGACAGGCGGTCTACCGGTGGTATACCAAGGCCGCTTGACAAACCTCGGTCCATTCCGAGACCGTTTAACACCCGCACACGAAAAGAGGTACAAGGGGGCGCCGGGAGACATAGGAGTGCCAGATTGCAAAACGGACAACGGGAAAAATGCTCGGATGCATGAGACGAACACGTATGCAAAATGAAATGCACATGGTGACATGATATGAAATGCATATGATGACATGGCAAAGAGAGACACGCAAGCACATGACATGGCAAAGATGGCGAATAACTGAAGGACACCTGGCGCATCGAATCCGGGGCGTTACACGGTGGGTGGAGCGGCGGCGGCGGTGGCTAAGCGGTTAGCGGAGCAGCGGCGTCGATGACGGTCGCTTGCGGCGACGGCGGTGACTGCGGCGGCTACGGCTTGCTTCTGCTGCTATTCAAGGAGAGAGGGGCCGGGGGTCGGGCTATTTAAAGGCGGGGAGTAGGTGGTCCCTTGCGGGAGGGGGAGGCTTGGAGAAGGGGCAAGGGGGGCGGTGGAGAAACCGGGTCGGGCACGGCGGTGACGATGCAGTGGCGGCGACGGAATCCGCTGGGCCGCGGCCCAGTTCAGTCGACCGTAAAGATTATTTTTTTAACTCAGACAACAAATATAAGAATAAACAAAAAATAATAAAAATGATAAGCATATTATATATCAAAATTTCCAGAAAAAGATTTTCTAAAACATGAACATTTTTTTAGCGGCAAATAAATTCCACATGAAAAACCAAATTAAAATATTTTAAAATACCAAAATAATTTCAAATTTATTTCTCTCAATTTTCTAATGTAGGGAATCATTTTACCTATTTTCCATATATTTAATTTTTGGAGAAAATAATTTGAATAAAAACCAAATAACTCCAAATTGAAAATAATTTCAAAGGGACTTTAAATTTGATTCTTTGAAATTTCCAACTCTCTTTCTTAGCATTTGAAGAAGTCATTTTATCTTCTCTCATGAAACTCATTGAGTCGCATAAAGTTTCCGAATATGGAATATTTCGAAATGGAATTCAAATCTTTTCAAAACTCTTTTCATTTATTTTAAATTTGAGAAGTCATATCATCTTCACTCTAGGGTTTTGTGATGAAATAAATTTGAATTCATGGAGATCATAAATGCAAGGTGAAAGTTTGGGAAAGTCCTTTTATTCCCTCTCATTCAACTTTCAAAAAGTTTCAAATATCAACCAATTTCACACAAGCAACCACACCACAATCAAACAAACAATCAAAACTATTTATTTAATATAATATTCCAAAATTTAGAATTTTTGGATGTTACAAACCTACCACGCTTAAAATGAATCTCGCCCTCGAGATTCGGAGAGGCTAGCAAGAAATAGGTTAGGTTCGGGGTTTCCTTGAAATCCATCGGTTGCCACGAAGGTCTGGGGTGCTACCACCCTTAGAAACTTCATTATGGTTCCATCAAAACTCATATACTCCATCCTTATTGATGGTTCTTCTGTGACTGGGTCTTCTTAGCTGACAAGTCTGGCGCCAATACTAAACAACTGTCGATATCTCATGGTGGTCATCAATTATGGTTTCTCCTGTAGGAAATGGGTCTGGGCTTCATTCTCAACGTATGACCTATGATTGGCAACAGCTGCCCTATACAAGGGAAAAGTGTCATACCATTCTAAGGTTTAAACAAGGTTTTGATCGTCTTCTCTCTCTACTATGAGTAAGTCACTCAGATTACCATCCCATATAAAAGAGGCAAATAATAAGAGTAAGTCGGCATGGTAATCAATCCATTCCGCACCCAAATCATTACCTTGTATATGGTTTAGTGAATCTCGCATTCTAACACTCGGTCATCCTCACAAGCATTGTGGAATTTCTCTTCTCGATGAACTAAGTTATGATAATTCCATTGATTCTGCAAGCCAAACAAACATCTATCGTTTCTTCACAACTCTCGGGTTTTGCATAACTCCTATAAAATCGTCTATTGATATAGTCGTATCCTCTTCCAGGGTTTTTCTCCTTCAGCAAGAATGTGCTTGCTTATTGTCAGGTGCTGGAGCCTGTGGGTTATGGCCCACCTCATCACATTTATAGCTTCAACTCATCCTGGGGTTACAATTGCTCCATATTACCAACATTATACCTCCTTTATATCCAATAGTACTTCATCCCTTCATATTCTTGGTGTATCCCACATATCGAGATAAAACTCGTACTTATTTTGTTTGAAGTCCACTCCATGGAATATCATTATCTTTTCCAGGGGTCAAGTGTCCTCACAGGGTATTACCACCCTTGAAATGCACAAATTCTTCCATAGACCATATTTCTCATATCCTCGAAAATGGTCAAAATCTTTGTTCATAGAGTAAGAACTCGTAAAATTCAACGTATGAAATCATGACACATGAAGTTTATTGATTTCATGAATTTATTACAATCTCTTGCATTTCCATTACATGCCTTAACTCAACACCTGAATATAAAAATAAATGTTCCCACTACTACTATATTTCTTTTTATACTCAACTGTTTAGCACAAGCCTCCTTCCCATTGGGACAATCTCTGGCAAAGTGCACTGCTTCATTACAGCGGAAACATATTAGTTCTGACAAGTCTCGAGGTTTCCTTGTGATTACATAGCCTCCTTGGGTCCTCGTCTTCCCTTTTGGGAAATCGCTGAAATTGTGTCCTGAATCTTTGCACCTGAAACATGTGATATGACTCAGGTCCTTCTTTGTATAAATTAGGTTGTTCCTGGAATCCAATCTATTTCTCTTCCTGGACTTTTCTGTGGGTCATACTCTACTTCCACTGTCGGGAATGCTACTAGATCCCCCTTCAGACAATTCTGGGAGATGTGTCCTTCTTCTCCACATGAATAGCAAGACTTGGTGTATCTTTTAATTGGGTCTTCTTCGGGTGTGTCCTCCACCTCTTCCTTCATCACATGTTCTTCTAAAATATCCATGAGGGCTCCTTTCATTGCTTCTTTCTTCTGCTGGATGGTTCTTTGTAGCATGGGGTAAATGTAACACTGAGCAGGGTAGTGAGTAGTCCCTTCACACAAGAAACATGTAATCTGCCTAGTTGGGCATTCATTAGCTGGGTGAATATCTGCACAATGAGGGCATTCACCCTTTGATCTTTATGGTTGTGTCCTATTTCTCCATAGATCTTGCATGCACAAGGTTTCTTCATATCATTTCCATAAGGCTTCACATGACGAGACCTTTGCAGAGTCAACTTAAATTCTTTCCAAGTGGTTACTCCTTGCCATCCATTGATGGTTTGGTACATCCTCCACCAAGTAGAAGCACCTCTTTCAAAGCACCGAAGAGCATGTTGGGCCATATCCTTTCCGGTTATAGTGTACTCTTCATGTGATCTTCCATGTTCTGAATCCATCGGTTCATCTCCAATTGACTTATCGCTCCCGGAAATGTGAGTTCATCTCCACTCATCATCTATTGGTTTCAAGGGTTTTGGGGTGAGATAGGAGAGATAGAGAGGGATACACACAATACAAATAATTGTTTTGAAGAGACAAATTTTATTTTGTGGCTGTCGGAAAAACATCAAACAAATGACAACTCACAATCGTCGCATCTAACGTAGGTATATAAAGGGGTTTGGTCTTCTAAAGGTCAATAAATCTTTGAAGTCGTCAAACTCTTCAAGTCTTGTTCATATCTCTGATGGCTTCTTCTGATCATTCTTGTCCTTCTCAAGTTCTTTTGCTAGATCATCTCTGTTATCGCGAAGTCTCTCGTGACGTACTTTAATATTCTGGAGTTCGTTCCAAACTTCTGGGTTTCAACATCCTTGGCATGAACCATGGTCCTACTTTCCTTCAGTTCCTGATGAATCTCCGGTATCTCGAGGTTTTTCTCCTCCAGCTTGGTTACTTTCACCTTCTGGGTCATGAGTTCTTCACGAAATGCTTCCTTGTCAAATACAGCTTCCTGAAGGTCCATCTTAAAATTCTTGATGTAATACTCCGGATCCTGGTGATACACCAGCTAAGGTCAAAACTTTGCTGATAGGTGCACCATAAGCCCTTTTGTCATCCAATCCTTCCAAAGAAATGCATGCTTAACTCAGCACGCTGACAATAGCATAGGCGGGCGATAACATCATGGATAGTCGTGTTTATGCCCATGTCATTTCCATGAGCTATCATTCCATAGTTGATATCTCCTGCCTTAGGGTTTTCTTGACAAAAACTTTGAGTTTTAAGGCAACATGTTCCGGTCTTTCTCCGACACACCTTGATCTCAGGTATTGGTAGCTTCAATAGCCTGACAAGTTCCATAAGTGTAGCTTTCCTAGGTCATACCAATCTCAGAATTCTTCAGAGCCTTCAAATTCTCCTAGTCTCCAGAGTCTTCAACCGTTGTAGTTTCACTAGTACAGCGAGCTGCTAAACAAACGGTTTTTAACCCCTTTCCGCGACGGCCTTTGGAACCGTCACCAAGGAGTGTGGGCGATAGGCCCTCCTGGCACACACGCTCGGCAAAATGAGGTCGTGTGCGACCGGCGAGCGCTCAAATACGGAAGTACATATAGTAAGCTAAAAAATACAATTATACGGAGAAATTGTTTCCGGTCGCAAGTACATCCCACACAGTCAGTCCCAGCTAAATGTTTCCATTCGTATGTACATCCCACACAGTCGCTCCAAGGAAAACGTTTCCGTTCATAGGTACATCACACACAAATTTTCCCGTTAAATCGTTTGTGATAGCATTGCATTGCACACGATATTAATAATTTAATCATCTGCGTTATTGAATGCATCACACACTGTGCGTAGAAGAAACTGTGTGCCAAAGGCTGTCCATCACACACAGTTTTTATGTGGTAAATGTTTGCGCCAGGTGGCCTAACGCAAACAGTTTTCAAGAGGATGTCGTGTGTGATTGTTCCTTAATCTAACACGGTTTATTCCTAGAAACTGTGTGCATTATTGAATGCATTGCACACGGTGTTTTCTCGATAACTGTTTGAAGTAGAAAAACCCGATTAGCAGGCTAATTATCTGATTTTTCATAATCCATTTATTAATCTAATTGACATTTCATATTAAGCACACAATATATTTCATTTTCATAATTGAAATACATCAGAGTACAACATCATATAGCTTCAGCACTTAGCTACCCCATTACAAAACTACACCAGGACCAAGTTTCACATGCAACACCTATAACCTTTCGAAATTAGCATCATAGACGGTACCTAGACAGATGTATCTCATCTGGAAAATTGCTCAAGGTATATAATATCGAGCCTTCATTGATGTTGAAGGTCTTTGTAACTTTAGGCCAGTGCTCGTGGATGATTGACCGTCCATCCTTCGTCCTCTTCACGAACACTTCAATATTGAACCGTGGGTGTTGTATGAATACCTTCCTTGCCTCCCCACCATACAGTGGTTTGAGAGGTAATCATCGCTGAACTGCTTTGGAAAGGCCTCGAAAACAAGGATGTGCATAAATATCTTCTCTATATTGGAAATGGGGCAAAGCAATAAAAAAGGCAAGGTATAATAGTTAGTACCATCCTGTAGTGAACTGATGTCTTCTTAATTGTGCAGAGAAAGATCTTGTTGTTTTTTATCACTAATTTCTTTATCCTAACAATCTTTCTGAGTTTGTTGACTTGACTGATATTCATGGACAATTCATTTCCCCATATGCAGAAAGGGTCGAACAGTAGGTCAAAACCTCTAACAGCAGGACCTACATGTGCAAGACCAAATTGTTAAAAACCTAAATAAATATTAGAATGGTTCCTGCAATTGCACAATAATTTGCTATTAGACAACGAACCATGCACGTGCTAACCTCGATCGTAAACCTTAGTGCTTCCCTTTGTTTCCCTGCAACACATATAAGGTAGTTAGTCATCAGGTTAAGTAAGAGTTCGCATGCTATTAGTAAAATATGTTGATGAAAAATAAGCACATTGCAGATTCATTAGATTAATTCAAGCCACACGGAAAACCCATATATCCAAACCAAGCATGATTAAGAACTAAGAAAAATAGCACTTGTATATGTTTCTCATGTATTAAGTGCAGCCAAATTGGATTTATTCCTCACATGCACAACAATACAAAATTCTACCCATGACAATTGGACATCACCATGTAGAATTGAACCAAGCAGTTAGCTAAACACCACAACAAATGAACCAAAAATTAACTGAGCACCACATTGCACAATATAACATACCCCTAATAGAAGATCAGATAGTTAACCAAACCAAGCATGCTTAACAACCTGGAAATATAGCAATTGTATTTGTTTCTCATGTATTTAGTACAGCCAAATTCGATTTATTTCTCACATGGTATACAATAACAGAATGCAGCCACAACAATTGAACATCGCATTGCAGAATTTAACCAAGCAGTTAACTAAACACCACAACAAATGAACCAAACATTAACTGAGCACCACATTGCACAATATAACATACTCGTAATAGAAGATCGGGCAGTTAACCAAACCAAGCATGCTTAACAACTTGGAAATATTGTACCCCGAAGAATTGAAAATCACATTTGCAGAATTGAACCAAGCAGTTAACTGAACACTATAGCAGAAGATTGCATGGTAAAAGTAGATAGCACAATTTACTATAATTTGTTAAGGAAAGGCAGTAGCTAGAAAATGATGGCCTCGAGAAAACGCCACGAACTGTCATTTAAAGTAGCCAACCGTGTCACGACGTTGGTGCGCGGGACGTCAATGATGGCCTCGACGGTGAGCTGCTCCTCCAAGATCTGGGGGACGACACGAATGGCAGCCATCGCGACCTCATCCGCGCGTGCGGCCGCGATTTGCTGCTCCGCTGCCAAATGCTCCTTGAGATCCTGGCTATACTGCGTGCACCATGGCTTAGGGCAGCGCTTATTAGGTGGAGGGGTCGGTGATTTGGGTGGAAGGTGTCGCGCTCGCGCCGGCAGTCGGTGCATGTGGGATGTGGAAGGAAGAGGAGGATGGGGGTCGGGTATAGATTACCTGCCTGGATAGGCGAGGCAGAGCAGCATGAAGGAGGGTCACCGGCGAGGAGGCAGCGCTGCAAGCAAGGAGTGAAGGTTTAATAGGGGAAATGTGGCTTTTGGTAAGGGGTGTCGGTGTCCTGGGAACAGGAGTACCCAGACTTGCCTGCCTACGGCCCAGGGCACGGCTCCATCAACGGCCTGGTACGACCCATCTTTAGTAGCAACCACTCAAGACCCTCGCGAGGGGCCAAGTCTTGCGAGGTGAACGACACCAAGAAATCCTCAGGGGGGACCTCACTAGGCTGGCTCCCGAGGAGCGGAGATATATATGCAAGGGGCACCTCGCGAGGTGTGTGTGACGTGGGCCGTGACGATCAAGGCCAGGCGGGCGCCAACGGGCGTAGAGTACCAGTTGCCTCTTTGGTGCTAAAGGGGCAAGCGCAGGCGAGGAGTCCCGAGGCATCAGGCAAAGGTTTCCATATCAGTGCAACGAGACCAACACCAGCAGGTCGGTAGGACGGAGGTCACCATAGAGCCCACGGCGGTGTCACCACCAGAGCCTTTGGCAGGCGAAGACCACCTTTTGTCAGGATAGCTTATACTAGTTGTCTCCCTTCCCGCCTAATATTTGGGAAGAGGACCAGGGCCTCTATAAATAGGACTAGCCACCACCATAGAGGGGATCGACTCATCTTGGATTGGATCCACTCCACCAAGGACATCTCACCAGCTCACCGAGCTCTAGAATGCCTCTCCCCAGGAGGCTGTTCTTACCTTGTACTGTTCATCCTCAGCCTATAAGGCAATCCACCACACCACACTGGAGTAGGGTATTACACCACAACGGTGGCCCGAACCAGTATAAACCCTCGTGTCTCTTGTTCTTTGGGTACGTAGATCTAGGCCTTGAGATCGTTGCGAGAGCGAGCTAGGGAGAGAGATGTCTTCTTGCGCACCCCAGTGTACGAACCTCAAGGGTTTGCGTGAACTCGTAATCCAACATTTGGCGCGGCAGGTAGGGGTGCGCTGAAGCCTCTCTTCCATCAACTAACCCATCAACACCCCGTGGTTCCGATGTCTGGCGACCCAAGGACCAACGCCGACCGATGGGCTGCTTGGCCCGTCAGGACGGCACCGTCCGCAGAAGGAGACCTCAACTCCGCACTCCAGGTGGCCCGCACACCGCAGAACGCCGGAGGACGCGGGCTGCGCGGACAGACGCCTCCCACCCTCACACCGCGGCGCGCGCGGGCCGCCGAAAGATCCTCAAGCTACGCAGCGGCGACGACGCCACACACCTGATGGGAACAAGCGAACATGCGAGCCGCGCTCATAGTGGCGCGGGAGCTGCTGCGGTGCCGGCTGGCGGAGAGCGGCCGCGACGCGTTGCTGGAGCGCATCGTTGTGCTGCTGGACGCTGCATCCAGGGGTAGGCCGCCTGTCTGCTCCTTATCTACATCTCAAGTTGTGGCCAGATCACACGACGGGCCTCGTCGCACTTGCGTGCTCCCAGGCGCACCAGGAGGGTTCATCGGTGTCAGCACGACCTACGGTGCCGAACATCCGGCCTCTCCTGTGCTTCCCCCGGGTGGCGCAGGTACGGGTGTTGCCCCGCGCAGCCGGCGGTGCGAGGAGTAGGGTGCCTCGGCGGGGGTTCCGGAGCAGCGACTCCGGAAGCCTATGTGCCCCACATGGTGGATCAGGTCTACACGCCGGAGGATGACCGCTGCTCATTTCCCGAGCCGGGCTGGGAGGAATACATGCTGGAAGTCAAGTCCTTCCACGAGCGACCCAGGAGCCTTGCCGACCCCGCCAACGGCAACAACCTCAGGGTACCACTGATATCTCAGGAGCAGGCTCACGCTAACCATGAGTCGCGGGTGGACCAGGCCACATAGGTGGACGGTGACCCCAGCGCGGCAGCCCCGCTCCAACCAGGGGTAGCGCACTGGGGGCTACATGGGAGGGGTCTGGAGCTAGGCCCTCCCCAGTGTCACACAGCGTCGCCCGGAGGTAGGTCCACTGCCGGGGAGGCTCCGGCGAGCCCTCCCCCCGGCAGAGGGCCCGTGGTCGCCGAGGGCGCCGCTAGCGTCCGCTTTGCCCCGTGGCACCGTCCTGGTTTCCGGACGCCCCAACGGTGGTCAAGGGTGCACGGCGGGGCCCTCGTCTGGCGATATGAAGAAAGGCTCACGCATGTGAAGGTCTCCAACCATGACACTCTCACGTAATAATGAGTGGGGCTGTAAACGCCCGGAGTCTCCGGAGAGCCGCCCTCGGGCCTCGGGGGCTCCCACCCTTGTCCTAGTGGAAGCACCATGCTCTGCGCTGGCTGTCGACACTGTCCCCCAATGACTATGCTCACAGCCAGTGAAAGCACTTAGCTCTATGCTGGTGAGAAGACAAGAAGACTAGCTAGGTGCCGGACGTGGCCATTTGCCTTCAACCCCTCTTTTGTAGCTCGATTTGCCGCCTTTTGGATTTGAACTTAAAAATCACATTTTTGTTGGCAAGTGGGGGGGGGCATCTTTTCTCATTCTTGTCGATTTTCCGAGTTTTCTGGTTCCGTGCCTTACTTCGAGGCCCAAGACTTCTACCCCTTCCCTTACAAGCACCTCGCGAGTGGGGGCTGGGCGTGGTATCTGCGTGCTACGCGGACATCATGCCATGATCTGGCGCTCGCTTCTCGCGAGGCCCTCTCGGGCGGACTAGCAGGCTCCTCAGAAGCCCAAAACCACGCGAGCCCGCGAAGGGCTCCCCTCGAGAGAAATGCACATTGGCGACTACGAGACCAGTTCAAGGCCTTCCTAGACTGAGGTAAGTTACATCAGCAAGCCCGCAGAAGAGCCTGTGGGCTCGCGAAAGCACGTTTCAAGTCTGGCTTGAGGAATAAAACAGTAGTCTCATTACATGAGGGGCTCCCCCTCCCCAAAATGCTCGTACACCTTGAGGGGCCGTGCCCAAGCTTTTGCGTGCAGGTTCAAAGCAAAGGAGCGTGGGCTCAATCAGACATGTCGCTCGCAGCATCTTCCGAATCACTCCCGAACATGCTGCTGGCGCTGTCGCCGGCATTGTCTTCACCGTCATCAACCGCGCCGCCTTGATCCGCCACGACCACCATCGCGTCATCCTCGGAAGCGAAAGCCTTGACCAGACCACATACATTATAGTCCACCCAGTGCGCCAGGTTGTCCCTGATGGCTCCGGGCACTGGGGCGATGGCGGCGTCGAAGTCGAAGTGGGGATCATGTTCTGAAGATGACTGAAGACAAGGGAAAACGCGTGCCCAAGGAGGCCTCGGCTCTTTTATTCAACAAGCTCGCGAGCCCTCTCGGCCCGGTCCTCCAGGTGCGTCACGATGTAGGAAGAAGTGGAGATGGATGGCATAGTCTTCTGCGTGGGGATGAGGGGGCGTGTTCATCGCAGATGGCACCCAGCGCCTGGTTGGCCCTCACCCTGATGGCCCAGAGTATGGGAGTGTGCTTGCGCAGTAACGTCTGCCGGCGGAGCGCTTCCTCCCTGCTCTGCTGCACGAGGGACTCAGCATCGATGACCTGCTGCTGAAGCGGGAGCAGTTCGGCACGGGCGGAGGCCAACTCGGCCTGGACAGAGATCATGGCCAGCGCAGCGGCCTTCTCGCGCTGCTCCGCTTCCAGTCTTAACCTGAGGGCGGTGGTTTTTCCCTCAGCTTCGGCTTCCAGGAGCTTCAGCTTAAGGTCGTGCTTGTTGGCGAGATCTGCATGAGTCTCCGCCACCCTTCGGTCAACTTCCTCCTGGATCCTGGCCTCGAGCGGACTGGCGGCATCCTCCACCTGGGCGACCTAACGCTCCCTCGTTTCCAACCGCTCAAGCTCGAGGCTGCGCTCCGTGGCCTCCAGCATCAGCGCCTCCTCGCGCCTCAAGATCTCCCCCTCTTCGGAAGGCGCCCCTTTCATCGACGCCAAGGCAGCCCTGCGCGCCTTGACCTGCCGCTCCAGGGAGGCATTGAGGGCCCGAGATCCCCTTCGCGCTTCTCTACGGCCTCACGATAGTGGTCAGCTTCCCTGGCCTCCTCCAAGGCCCGGGTGTTGGCCTCGTGCAAGGTAGAAAGGGATGCCTCGGCCTTCGCGCTAGCGTGTTTGCTCTGGAGACGCCCGAAGTCAATGGCCACCTTCAGCTGATGCCATTCGTCCGCCAGCCGAAGGCCTTCGGTTTCAAGGTGGGCATCAACATCCACGAGCTCTTTCCCGAGACGGCTCAGCGTGCCCATCGCCTCCCGAGAGAGCTCATGGGGGACGGTGCCGCGCTCGCGTGCATGCTTGAATGCGCGGCCAGGTCCATCCTCCACGCCGAGGGTTGATGGAGAAGTTCGAAGTGGCTCGCCCACTCCCAGTAGGGGGCGGGAGGCCGGCGCCTTTCCGGCCGCCCTTCGGGCCTCGGCGGAGGCCTCGTGGGGCGGGGCCTCGTTGCTAGAAGGTGAGGCCAGGGCCGAGGTTGCCCAGCCGTGGGCAAGGACAAGTAGTGGGACCCTTGGCACACTCTCCGCACCCCAGGAAGGACCACGAAGGAGGGATGACAAGACCATAGGGTCAAGATTCCAAGCCGTCGCGTCCGCCTCTCCCGCAGGCCTCGCGCCACGCGCGGCAGGCCGACATGAGGCGCTCAAGGTCAGCAGGGAGACCAAAGCAGGCAGAGGTTGCTTCTCAGGAGACTTCTTCGCCCTAGCGAAAGGGACCCTAAGGAACTGTGGTCAGGAGAGAAGCGGCGCTCAAGAAATCACAAAGATAAGGTACTCACTCATCAATAGCGATGTATTCCTCTGCTTCAATGCCTGGAAGGCGTCGCTGCAGCAGCTTGGAGACCCCTTCCTCTTGTGGAGCACTTTGAAGTTCGGTCCGAGCTGGCCGAAGCCCTGGGTGCGGTCACAAATGCTGGGCGCGGCTGGTGTGGCTCCTGAGGAGGCGACCTCAGGGGTGCTGGGCATCATGGAGTCCTCGGCCTCCGCCTCGTGGCGACTCGCCGGGGCCTCGGGGGCCTCAGCCTCAGGAGTATCGGACTGTGTCGTCCCCCCGGGTGCTTCCTTAGGACGGCTCTTTCAGGCCCAGGGGACCACACTTCAGGAGCCCCGAGCGACACCGGTTCCTCAGCAGCAGTGCCACTGTCGTTCGACAGCGACCGCCCCCCTGCGCCCACTTCTGGGATGAGCACTGCGCTAGCAGTGGGCAAGGGGCCCATGAAGACAGGGCCCTCGCGAGGCCCTTCAAGGCCAACCGGGTGCAGTCCATGTTCGTCGAAGGGGGGGCATCTGCTTCGCAAACTCCTCTGGCAGGTTGGCTGGCATTGGGTCGCCCGTCAGTAGCTCGAGCACCATGTGCCATGCCTCAGGAGGAAGAGCCGGCACCTAAAGCCTCATGCGGTCCTCGTAGCCAGAGAAGGTCTACATCGGTCGGGAGTTGCACTGAAGCGGAGCAATGCGACATCGGATGAACTCCTTCACCACCATTGGTGCCGTCACCCCGAGGCTCTTTAGCTTGGCCAGGCGGAGCCAGACATGGGCGAGCCGCCGGTCGGTGAGCTTCGCATGCCCCCAACCGAAGCTTGGGGCAGCCGGAGTCCGCGGGAGCAGCAACAGGGGGTTGTGCATGCCAACATCCATAAACACCCACTGCTTCCGAAAATCTCCGAATACCGACGAGAGCTCGAAATTGATCCCTGAGCCGGCTGTCGCTGCAACAGCTTGAAGGGAGACACACCTCGAGCGCTGTAGAGCATCTGTCAGATGCAACGAGAAGAAGTGGCGGAGCAAGGCCACGGAAGGAGCAATGCCCACCATGGCTTCGCAGACGAAGGCGAAGATAGCAAGGAGGATGATGGATTGGGGATTGAGGTGCAGTGCATTAATCTGATAATGCGAGAGCACCGAATTGAAGAAGTAGGAGAAGGGAGGGATTAGACCAGCCCAGAGAGCATGAAGATGGATGGGGACCTCGGTTGCCGTCTTATCGACTGCAGCGCGGGAAGCAGGCCAAGCCACCTTCGCCCGCACTCATTGGAATCGGAAGGAGCGCTGGTTGCACCTTGTCCATCGGTTCCAGGTTGAGCACCACCGACCATTCGATGGCGGGCTCAAAGAATGGCAGCATGGGGGCCGAGGTACGGGACTCCTTCTTCCCCTTCTTCTTCCGGGTTGGTGCAATGGCAGCGGGGAGAGTTGGTATTAGATCGGACCGGGGGAAGGGATCCGCTGTCTTCCGGAAGACGACGGAGCTATGGAGCGCGTTGCCTGTAATGGAGGCGGAGCTGTGTAGACGACCGTGGCTTCCTAGCCAGGTGGAAATCGAGGCTGCGTGGGGAAGTGGAGGTGCCCACGTCCTGTCAATCGCCACGCATCAATCAAGGCTGCAGGCTATTGGGGCCCGCGGTGCTCCGCACTTGCCCTTTGGCTTCGCCTCGAAGCCAAGTACGAGCGCGCCTTGGGCCCTGGGGCTACTGTCGGCGTCCTGTGAACGGGGGTACCCAGACTTTCCTGCATGCGGCCCAGGGCGCGGCTCCATCAACGGCCTGGTACGACCCATATTTAGTAGCAACAACTCAAGACCCTCGTGAGGGACCAAGCCTCGCGAGGCGGATGACGCCAAGACCTCCTTATGGGCGGCCTCACTAGGCTGGCTCCCGAGGAGCAGAGATATCTATGCAAGGGGCACCTCGCGAGGTGCGCGTGACGTGAGTCGTGACGATCAAGGCCAGGCGGGCGCCAGCGGGCGCATAGTACCAGTTGCCTCTTTTGTGCTAAAGGGGCAAGCGCAGGCGAGGAGTCCCGAGGCATCAGGCAAAGGTTTCCATATCGGTGCAACAAGACCAAGACCAATAGGATGGCAGGACGGAGGTCACCATTGAGCCCACGGCGGCGTCACCACCAGAGCCTTTGGCAGGCGAAGACCACCTTTTGTCAGGATAGCTTGTACTAGTTGTCTCCCTTCAAAATTGGCCATTGTGGGATCCCTTCCAGCCTAATATTTGGGAAGAGGACCAGGGCCTCTATAAATAGGACTAGCCACCACCATAGAGGGGATCGACTCATCTTGGATTGGATCCACTCCACCAAGGCCATCTCACCAGCTCACCGAGCTCTAGAACGCCTCTCCTCGGGAGGCTGTTCTTACCTTGTACTGTTCATCCTCAGCCTATAAGGCAATCCACCACACCACACTGGATTAGGGTATTACACCACAATGGTGGCCCGAAGCAGTATAAACCCTCGTGTCTCTTGTTCTTTTGGTTGTTCGAGCTAGGCCTTGAGATCATTGCGAGAGCGAGCTAGGGAGAGAGAGGTCTTCGTGTGCACCCCAGTGTTCGAACCTCCAGGGTTTTCTAGAACCCGTAATCCGACAAGGGGGAGGGGGCGGGGAGGTAGATATTGCCGCGGAAGCCGAAAATTTGGAATCGCTTCGGCAAAAAAACTGGTGGGCAAAGTGTCACCAGACACGGTCCCTTATTCAGAACTGTGTACGATATGTGAACATCACAAACAATTAAGATAGCTTAACCCGTGTGTGTTGAGTTTGAATGTCAAAAATTTTGGTTCAGATTTCCTTGGTTACAGTGGTCATCCACGTCATTGCATAGTTTGTGTACACAAAGGAGACTAACTTCTTAATTGAGCAAGTTCATCAATTAAACAGAGCTAGCTGACCTAAACATTAGTCTAACAAATTAAAGACCGACACTCTTAATTAAAAAAACAAAGAGTACTACTATGGCTAGTGCTCGTCGATCTCCGCCGCTGCCTCCATGTCCAGCTCGCGCCCGATGGTCTCCTGGGGAAGGGGCTCCATGGCATCAATTGCACCATACTCGGTAAGCATATCGCCGTCCGGGTTCTCCATATCTTTGGCATAGGACGCCACGAGTTGGGTGTGGGTGTCGGGGAAGCTAATCGTGTCCCACGAGCACCTATGGGATCTGGTCCCTTGTGGTTCGGAGGAGGAGCAGAGGATGCACAAAGAGCGGATCGAAGCGATGCACACGAGCAGATTTACCCAGCTTCGGAGCTCTCCGGAGAGATAATACTCCTACTGCTGCTTTGTGGATTATATTGTGTTCTTGCTAGGGAGCAAAGGGAGCTACAAAACCTAGCCTGAATGAGCGTGATCTCGCGATCTCGTATGAGTCGAATGAACTAAGCCGGAGCCGAACCCTTTCTATGTTGAACTTGGGCCTCCTTTTATAGGCACAAGGGGTCACCACAGGTGGCAAGTAGAAAAGGGTAAAATAGTAAAAACATAGGTTGGTACACCGCTTTATACAGGTATGATGATCTATACCTAACTCGACGGCAATGGACAAGAGTCATTAATGCCCGCCTCGGCCGCCTCGAACGAAGGTAACAGGGACCGCTGCGCCTCCGCTTGCCATGATGGTAGCTTGTCGCCGCTTATCGCTGCTCCCGCTGGCTGCACAGCCCATCGACACGCTGCTCTGGGAAAGCCCAGCGGTGACACGCTACGGATGAGCTGGAGCGGAGATGAAGATAGGTTGCCCGCCGAGGCAAGCGCCTTTGCCGCTGCAGAACCCTTGTCGCTTTTGGGAGCTCGGCGCTCACCAAGCCTCCCCAAAGAAGCTCCTCTTGCCGGGGCCTTGTTTCCTTCGTGCCTTGAGTGGTCTTCCGGCAAGCTCCTCTTGCCGGGCCTTGATTACTTTGTTCTTGAATGGCTCCAAAGGAGCCGCTGAAGATCTTGATGGTCACCAGCCAGCCCTGCCGCTGGGTGTTTGCGACGCTGCCGTGCACGAAGTTCGGGTGCTAGGGGTACCCTACTCTAGTACACCGACAGAGCCCCGGCCTGGGCCACACACGGCGCTAAGCTCATGCTGGGCCAGCCCAAAACAGGCACGGGCACACGCGGATCCGGATTACGCCATTACTCGCCTGGACCCACCACGCCTCCCACGAACATCACGCACCAGACGTGGCGTCGTGGGGGAGATCGTGGGGCTTTCTTTAATGGAAAAATCGGAACGCCCACCCCCTTGACATGCCGGGCTGACCGTAGGAGCAGTTGGCGCGGACTTCCTTCGCTATCGCATTGCGCCCTTGCAGGAGAGGGGGAGGCCTGCTTGGGAGTTCCAGAACGCGGCGGACATCATGAGGCTGCGTCCGGGTCTGAATTGGAACTTTACCGTCTTGGAGCTGGATGGCATGCTGCGGGAGCTGTTCAAGCCTGATGCAGATCACCCCGAGTGGTTCATGTTGCCGAGGGAGTCGTGCCTTGTGCAACAACTCGTCGCTTGACCGCATCCGCGATGATGATGTTGCCAGCGATTCCCATGGAATCATTCCAACTTGGCAGAGCCCGCCGACGAGGTCGTGCAGCAGTTCTTCGACGACTTAGAAGAAGTGCCGATCCGCGCCGACGAGCGAAGCGGCTCACCCGCGACACCACCGAGGTGAGATGGCGCAGATTGCCACAAGGTTGGAGGAGGCGGCGGCTGCTGCCACCGGCGTGTTTGGGTTCACTGTCGAGGAGGCAGAGACTGCCGAGGCGGCAAGCCTTGCCGACCGAGAAGAGTTTGCCGATGAGGAGGAGCAGGCCGAGCCCGACAATGAGCCGAGCGAGCCTGCCGGGGGCGCCTCCCCTCCGCCGTCAAGCAGCCTGCCGCTGGAGGAGCCCGCGGCCCCGCCAAGGAGACGCCTCCGCAAAACCGGAGAGGTGGCGGGGCGGCACGCAGGCCAACAGCCGTCTCGCCGCCCGACGCGCTCCACCGTGGCAAGCACTGTTGCCTCGGGAGCGCCTCATGCCGCCATGGCGACCGGAGCGGGGTCTTCTGGAGTCGCGGCCCCTGCACCCGCCAAGCGTCCGAGGGAATCTTCTCCTCCAATTCGTCGCGCCGAGCGACTTGATCTCTCCGCCCTCACTCGAGGAAGAAGAGGAAGAGTAAGATCTTGTCGCTGCTACTTGTAATCCTCCAATTTATTGCTTTATTTTATATCTGATCGCTTCACTCTGAACCTTCTCCTTCTTCAGACGCTAGCTCGGAGGGCGTCGAGAGGGCCAAGACCCGTGGTTGTCGTCTCGGATGATTCCCACAATGGCGACAGGGGGCACGTCTGGGACTCCCTTGCCGGATCCGGCAACCCTTCAACAAAGCAGCCCCCAGCACAGCCCCGAGCGTAAGTGTTTGGTTTATTTCTCATGGTTAGGTGTGCTTGGGCGCTTCTTCGTCACTGATATCTGGTTTGTTGAATTATGTAGGAGCAGAGCAGCCTCATCAGGAAGCACCGGAGGTCACTCCCGAAGTTCTGCTTGCTTCAACTACGCCGCCAAGGGAGAACTCTCCGCCAAGGGAGCGCTCTCCGGCAAGGGAGGCCTCTCCGACACGGGGAGCTTCTCCGACAAGGGGAGCTTCTCCTACAAGGGGAGCTTCCCCGACAAGGGGCAGCGCCGGCGACCCTCCGGTTGTGGAGACCGCGGCAACAGATCCCATTGCAGGTAATCTTCTTGTTTGAAAACCTCCCTTGGATTCTCTTTTCTTCTGTTCTTCTCTTCGAACACTTGCTTGACTGGTTATTGCTCTCTCTGATCATCAGATCCATCTGCCGGAGAACCGATGGAGATTGAGGCTACCGGCGAGGAAGACGCTCGCGGCAACAATGTTGACGCCGCCAACATGGAGGAGGAGGCCGGCGCCGATGGGTCCGCCGGCGAGGAGGCCGCCAAGGCTGCTGGCGCAGAGGCTGGGAGGATCCGCGATCGCCCGACGGCCTGAGGCCGCAGGAGCGCCAGCGCTGCACCGACCGCCCGATCCTCCCGCCACCGATGCCGCACCAGACTCCGAAGAGCCCCAGCCCGGCGCCTATCTGAAGGCCGGCGAGGGTGTCTTTATCAAGATCCCATGGGCATCAAGCTCAGTGGCACCGCCGAAGGGGAGACCTTCGACGCGAACTGCTTGCCTCCGCCCGGGCTGTCGCTGGTCGACGCCCGAGCAGCAGCAGCGGCGAGCCCGAGGAGGAGCAGCTGCTAAAGAGGTTGTTGTCGCCTACCGCGCCGACAAGCCAAGCTGGAGTCTGTGGAGGCGCTTGTCGCGAGGGCGGAGCTGACTTGGAGAACGCGCTGAAGAGCTCCGCCGCCAACAAAGAAACTCTCCGGGATATAGCAGAGGCGCGGAGCAGCTTGTCGAGGCGCGCACGACCTTCATCTTGGAGAAGGCCGAGGTCGAGGAGCAGCAGAGGCTTGCCGCCAGAAGCTCTCCAAGAAGAAGGTGAGAGTCGGCGCGGAAGATCAACCTCGACAGCTATGAGGAAGATCTCGCCGTGCGCGAGCAATCGATTGGCGGGCCACTTCAGGAGGCAAAGGATGCTGTTGCGGCTGCCGAGGCTGCCAAGAAGGAATTGGAGACGAGGGTGGCTCAGCTGGAGTCCACCCTCCAGAAGAGCGCCGAGGAGGTCGCCGGGTTGAAGCGCGAGCGCGAGAAGGACGCCTACACCCTCGGCGAGTTGCAAGGTCATTTCGCTGAAAAGATCAAAGAGCTTGATGCCGCCAAGGACTCCAAGGCGGATCTGGAGCTAAAACTGACCACCCTGACAGAGACGCTGAACGGCGCCAAGGAGCGGGAAACGGCCTCTTGGAGAAGATTAAAGCCAATGAGGAGCTGTTGGCGAATGCCTCGATCGCCTGTAATGATCTCGAGAGATAGCATAGTGCATCGGATGTAAGGTCTTGTGGACACCGCCGCCGCATCCATAATGAGCTGATGGAGCTGGGATGGTGGATCTTGGGTACTCCACCGACGAGAACCTCCAACCCAGCGTCAAGCTCAGCCTATTCTTCAAGGGCGTGCTGACGGGTCTCCAGCGGCTCCGGGAGGAGATCCCATAGCAACTAGCAGAGGAGTCGCGCCAAGTTTGCGCCGGGGCTCTCCAGAAGGTGCTGATGGAAGTGGCCTTCCGCAACCCAGGTGTCGACTTCACCAAAGTTCTTAAGTCCCTGCCTCCATCTGCTGACGTTGAAGCGCTCAAGGCCCTTGTCGCACCCATTGTGGACAGGGTGAGCGGAGTCAAGAGGCTCGATGGCGACCAAGGTGGACTAGGCCGCCAAGCTTATCTTTCTCTTGTCGTCAGAGATCATGTTTAGGTGAAAATTTATTAGATCTGCGACAAGTTATTTCTGTATTATACTCTATCTTAGGCAATCGAATGCAATGTTATTTCCTTTACTTGACTCCTTCCCTTGTATGTTTGTGCCCTACGCTTTTAGGGGAACTTGTCGGTGCGAACACCTTTGCCACGAGCGTTGAGTGCGGAACTTCAGCAGCCTGCTGGCGATGCTGCCTCCGACAAGCAACCTTGTCGCAACTAGTTGCAGCACACTTAAGTTGTTGAGCGGGCTCGAAACAAAGTAAGGGCGCAAGCTAGTCGCGAGTTGGTTCCTCCGCGCACAGGTTTTCCATACAAAGTACTATTGTTCGAGGAAGATAACTTAAAAATTTTAAAAACTGGTTGCTTAAACTTAGCAACTTAGCTTCTCTGTCATTCACTTCTCGGCAAGGCGATAGTTCCTCGAGCGACGCTTGGTGGCCCACACCATTACCTTCTCCTCCCCGGTTAACTTGTGGGTGGATGAACCTTCCTCTTGTTTGAGAAGAAAGAAGAGAAAATAAAGTTATGGAGCCTAGTGGCTCGTTATCGCTTACCGGGTGTGGATGCTGCACAAAATTTCAGATAATACATGCAAAATAATGATGAAAGCATGAAATTGACAAGTTGTGTGCAACACATAAGCTTTACTAATGCACGGGGTCTGCGCCCGGCTTTGTACAAAGGATTACATGCAACAGCGGCAAGACTTGTATTAGGGTGGTTCTTGCCGAACGGGTTCGGCAACCGCGCCTATGGGTAAAACTTGCGAAGATGCTCTATATTCCAGGAGTTGCTCACCGAATGCCATCTTCGGTCTCAAAGCATGGACAGCGCCGGGCCTAGTGACTCGCTTCACCCGATAAGGGCCTTCCCACTTCAAGGCCAACTTGTTGGAATTCTTGGCGGATTGAACGCTACCAAGAACAAGGTCGCCTTCCTCGAAGCTTCTGGCGTTAACTTTGCGGCTATGGTAGCGGCGCAAAGCTTGCTGATAACGAGCAGCTCGTACAGCAGCCTGAAGACGATCCTCCTCGAGGAGCAGCGCGTCATCTCGTCGCAGCTGCTCTTGCTCAAGCTCATCATAAGCGAGTACTCGAGGTGACCCGTATATGAGTTCCATGGGGAGAACTGCTTCTGCTCCATAGACTAGAGCAAAAGGTGTCTGGCCAGTGGCTCGATTTGGTGTCGTCCTGATCGACCAAAGAACCACCGGCAGCTCCTCAATCCAGTTTTTTCCGCACTTGTGTAGTCTGTCAAAAGTTCTGGTCTTGAGTCCTCGCAGCACTTCAGCATTTGCTCTCTCTTCTTGACCATTGCTTCTCGGGTGAGCAACAGATGCAAAGCAGACTTTGGCGCCAAGATCTTGGACGTATTGCATGAAGGTGTGACTCGTGAATTGTGTGCCATTGTCGGTGATGATCCGATTAGGTATCCCAAAACGGCAAACAATTGACTGAAGAACTTGATCACGACTATGCTGTCACCTTCCTCATCGCTTCCACTTCCGCCACTTTGTGAACTTGTCGATTATGATGTACAAGTACTCAAAGCCCCGACAGCTCGGAGGAAGGGGCCGAGGATGTCGAGCCCCCAGACCGAAAAGGGCCAGGATAAAGGGATCGTCTTGAGAGCTTGAGCTGGCTGGTGTATCTGTTTTGAATGGAACTGGCACACTTCACACTTGGTTACTTGTGCAGTTGCATCCTGGAGGGCTTCTGGCCAGAAGAAACCTTGCCGAAAAGCTTTGCCGGCAAGTGCTCTTGCGCCAATGTGGTGACCACATATGCCTCCATGTATCTCTGCCAACAACTTCTGTCCATCTTCCCGGCAAATACACTTCAATTTCACTCCGTTGAGTCTTCTTCTGTATAGGATGTTGTCAACAAATTGGTACATACTTGACTGCCGGGCTACTCTTTCCGCTTCTTCTTGTTCTTCGGGAAGTTCTCCTGTCTGAAGGAAATGGACGATTTGCTGCGCCCATGTTGGAGCTTGTGGCTCGACAACAAGGACTAAAGGCACATCTACCATCGGGAACATTAGCTTCCACGGCAAGAACCTGCGGTTCCGCCGAGTTGATGATCCCGCAAGCTTGCCGAGCAAAGCTTGTCGGGAGCGCCTCGCTTCAACGAAGCAAACCACAGGGTTTGTCGGAGCAGCAGACTGCTCCTCGGTGATATTTGCATTGATTTTAGGGACCTTCTTGGCGGCGCCTCCGTGGAGCTCTGCCGGAAAGTAGTTGCCGAAACCAATTTTCTCTTCTTGCTCTGTCCTCGTTGATGGTGTTACGGTTGGTGGGTCAGCTTGAGCACAAAATTCCTGGTTCCATTGTGTAACTTAAGTGCGGCACATTTTGAGAGGCCATCGGCTATATCATTCTGAGCTCTTGGAACGTGTTCCATTTGCAGGCCTTCAAAGTGCTCTTCTAGCTTTCTCACTTCATCAACATACGCTTCCATCAATGGACTCTGGTAATGTTTGTTCACTTGGCGGACGACAAGCTGCGAGTCACCCCTGACGATAAGCTTTTTGATCCCAAGGTCCAATGCAATTCTAAGACCGGCAAGCAAACGTTCATACTCTGCAGTATTGTTTGTCGCTTGCTCCTTGGGAAAATGCATTTGGACTATGTACTTGAGGTGCTCTCCGGTGGGTGCGATAAGCAGCACGCCGGCACCGGCGCCTTGCAGCGAGAAGGCACCATCAAAGTACATCAACCACTCTTTACTTGCTTCTTTGGCGGGATGCTTGTCTCTCGTATTTCTTCATCTTATGCTACGCCCATTCTGCTATAAACTCTGCCAATGCTCGCTTTGGATAGTTGAAGTGCTTTCAAACTTGAGGCCAAAGCTTGACAGTTCCAAAGGCCCCACTCGACAATCCTGCTCACACTTCTGGATTTTGCAATATCCTCTTCAACGGAAAGCGAGTGACAACTGTTATCTCATGTGCTTGGAAGTAATGGCGCAGCTTTCGAGGCCATGAGGAGGCCGAAAAGCAACTTCGCACACCGAATACCTTGACCTAGCCCCAGAAAGGGAACTGACAAAGTAGACAGGCGCTGCACCATCCTTCTTTGTATCTTGTCGCAATCCTGCAGATCCGGCCCTTGTCGGGACCAGAGCTTGATGGCGAAGCCCCCGCTTGTCGCTGGATGCGCTGTCTCGCTTGCCGCTCATCATCTGCCTCCCTCTCCGCTATTAACGCAGCACTAACCACTTGATTGGTTGCTGCTATGTACATCAACAACTTCTCTTGTGGCTTAGGTGCGACAAGTATTGAGCGGAGGACAGTACCTCTTCAAGTCTTGCAGCGCAGCCTCCGCCTCGAGTCCATTTCATTGACCTGCCTTTTTCAAAATTTTGAAAAATGGCAGGGCGCGCTCAGCTGACTTAGAGATAAACCTGCTAAGAGCAGCCACGCAACCGGCAAGCCTTCTGACATCCTTGACGCGCTTTGGTGCTTCGATCTGCTCAATGGCCTTGATCTTGTCGGGATTGGCTTCTATTCCTCGCTGAGATCTTGCCGGAAGGGACTCCAAACACGCACTTCTCGGGGTTGAGCTTGAGGTTGATCTTGCGCAGATTTGCAAATGTCTCATCCAAATCCTGAACCAGAGTTGCTTTGTCCTTGCTCTTGACCACTATGTCATCCATGTAGGCTTCTACATTTCTGTGTATTTGTGGCTCAAAAGCATCATGGACTACTCTTGCAAAGGTTGAACCAGCATTCTTCAAACCGAAAGGCATCCGTATGAAACAGTATGTGCCACATGGTGTAATGAATGCGGTTTTCTCTTCATCCTCCTGTGCCATGAAAATTTGATGGTACCCTGAATATGCATCAAGAAATGAAAGCAAATCACATCCAGCCATGGAGTCAACAATCTGGTCAATACGCGGCAAGGGAAATGGGTCTTTGGGACAAGCTTTATTAACATCTGTGAAGTCAATACAAAGTCTCCATTTCCCATTGGCCTTGCGTACAACCACCGGATTGGCCAACCACGTGGGATGGAGCACTCCTCTGACAAGGCCCGCTGCTTCCAACTTCTTGATTTCTTCTTCTATGATGGCGCTCCACTGCCTGTTTCCTAACTCTTTGCTTGACGGGCCGCGCGTGAGGACAGACAGCTAGGTGGTGCTCAATTACTTTCCTGGGAACGCCGGGGATGTCAGATGGTTGCCATGCAAACACATCGACATTCGCCCGCAGGAAAGCAACGAGCTCGCCTTCCTATTTAGGGTCAAGCGTGGCACTGATGGTGAAAGTACCACCAGTGCCGTCCTCCTTGGCGGGCACCTTCTTGGTCTTCAGTGGAGCTGCCATCTTTTCTTGCATTTGCCGGTGGAGCTCGATGGCGCGTCCTCGACGGTAGCGCAACACTCCGAAGAGGTGCGCTTGCCGGAGTGGGCATCAGAGTTCTTGCCGGACAAAGTGGTCTTCTTCTTCCCCGGAGCTTCAAATGCAAGTGGTTTGCTATCCGTCACGGCTGCTGCATCCGGTAAATCTTGTCGGCGCAGATAAGCGCATCCTTCTTGTCGCCATGGACAGAAATGACGCTATCGGGCCGGGCATCTTGAGCAAATTGTAGGCGAATGAGAGGCTGCCATGAACTTGGCAGCTACCGACGGCCGAGTATTCCATTGTAGGGCAATGGGAAATCGGCAACGCCAAATGTGACCCTCTCAGTCCTAAATTCAGTTCATCGCCAAATGTCACCGGCAGTGTGATCTTCCCTTTCGGCTTGCTCCTTCCTGGGTTGATTCCTTGGAAAGTACCAGTTTCTTCGAGCTCGTTGTTGGGGATCTGAAGCTTCTAGAGCACTGCGGAAGAGATCAGATTTAGGCCGGCCCCGCCGTCAACCAACATCTTTGTGACCTTGAGGTTGCGGATAGTTGGTGATACCAACATCGGCAAGCACCCGACCGCAGTGATGCGATCAGGGTGATCCTCAATGTTAAAGATGATGGGCGTCTGGACCACTTCGAGGTTTGCGCGACTCTATGGATGGTTCTCGCTGCATTAACCTCACGCATCCATTGCTTGAGTTGGCGGTGCGAGGTATGCAGAGAAGCGCCACCGCCAACGCAAAGGACCTCCGCTGCCTTCTCAAACTCTTGCTCGTCGCCTTCATCGCCTTCCATGTCTTCATCATCTTCATCTTCGTCTTCTTCCTTGTCGCGGCCGCGGGGAGGTCTGTCTCCTTGCCGCTGCTTGGCCTTGCCGCGGCGTCCTCCCCGACCGGGTCTCTTCTTGTTTGCTTCCCCTGCACCTTCCTGCGCCTTCTCCTTGTCTCGCCGCTCGTATTCTGCCTTCTGCAGTTCAACAAGCTGCTCGACTTTCTTGCTGCTCTGGAGGTCGTGGCCCTTGGTGCGGTGAATCTTGCAGTACTGCTTGTTGGAGCTGTCCTGCTTGTCGGCGGCCGCCACAGCTTGGCGGTCTGTGTCAGCGGCAACCTCCTTGCCGGAGCCACTTGCCTTAGCCTTGCCGGCGCCACCTCCATTGCCGGACTGCTCGACAACTAGTACTTCCTTGTTCTTCTTTCTTCTGTTGTTCCGCCGTCGGCTCTTCCTTGCCGAGGCGGTCTCCTCACTGTCAGATTCTGCTCCCACATTCTCCCCTGGGAGTCTTCTCCCCTCCTCAGCGCGTGCACACTTGTCGGCCAGGGCGTAGAGCTCGCTGACGTCTTTTACTTTACACATCGCCATCTCCTCCTCATCCTACGGTTCCGCGACGTTTTGGTGAAACGCTACTGATCACCGGCAGGTGGTGGACGCCCGATGTTGTAGTGCACACGATCAATCTCTGGATAAACTTGCGCAGGGACTCTCCTTCCTTCTGGGCGAGCAGGTGAAGGTCACTCTCTTGGCCATGAGGTTTGTGGCTGCCTATGAAGGCGCCGACAAACTGGTGGCACAAATCCGCCCAAGAGGAAATAGAGCTGTCCGGCAAGTGCATGAGCCAAGACCTGACGTTTGGCTTGAGCACCAGAGGAAAGTAGTTAGCGAGGATCTTGTCGTCTCGTCCTCCCGCAGCCTGCACCGCGATGGTGTAGATGCTGAGGAACTCTGACGGGTGCATCCTGCCATCGTACTTTTCTCGCACATCCGCTTGAAGTTTTTCTTATCGGACCATCGACTTGCCGCAGCTCACGGGTGAACGCAGGGCAACCTACCGCGTCGCAAGTCACCGTTCTTCGGGCGCATGCATTGGTCGATTGACGCCGCTTCTCTTCGGCGCTGGCGCGGGTTCGAGCTTCTTCTTGCCGCTTCAAGAACTTGGCGCTGGTCGCGACGAAGCTCGCGGATCCGGCAACGCTGTGGAGTCGCTGCCGAGGTGGATCCGGCGAGTCGGCGATCTTGGCCTTCGACGGGAGTGTACGGTGGCTGCACCTCCGCAAGTCTCGCCGCCATCGCTCGTGCCTTGTCGCCTTCACGCGCTGCGGGCGCTTGGTGCCGCGGACGCCGCTGTTGGCAAAGCCGGCGAGGTTCGATGGTGGCCTTCCATTCGCCGACCTTGTCGGCCGCTGGAGGGTAGTCTAGAAGTAGCTGAGATCTTGCCAAGGCATCTGCCGGAGTGGTGGTGGCAATGGCGTGCGGAGCGAGGAACGGATCGTGCTCGACTCCTAACCAAGTTAGAGGAGCAGCGCCCCGCCCAGCGACCGTATTCGCTGGTACCGCATGCCGGCGCGCATGCGGTCTCGAGGGCCTCGGATCCTCCAAATTGGCCTTGATCTATCGAACGATGGTGCTGCGAGCACCATGACGCTGTCTTTCCCGCGCTTCTTGAGAAGGACGCGTGCGGATTCGGACGCCGGCTTGCGCCGCCTTGCCCTTGACCCTGGCGACATCGTGGACTCCTCGTCGGCGCCCGCTTCTCCGCCAAGTCCTCCCTACCACTCGCCGCTCTGGTGGTGGTGGGTTGGACGCGATGGCCTGCTGCCACCGAAGTCTTCTTCTTCAGTGGCATGCTGAGATGATGATGAAGATTGTTGCTCGTGTGAACGCTCGATCAGGTTCACACAACCTCGATGCCCCCTACCTGGCGCGCCAAAGATGTCGGGGAAGCTAATCGTGTCCCACGAGCACCTATGGGACCTGGTCCCTTGTGGTTCGGAGGAGGAGCGGAGGATGCACAAAGAGCGGATCGAAGCGATGCACACGAGCAGATTTACCCAGCTTCGGAGCTCTCCGGAGAGATAATACTCCTACTGCTGCTTTGTGGATTATATTGTGTTCTTGCTAGGGAGCAATGGGAGCTACAAAACCTAGCCTGAGTGAGCGCGATCTCGCGATCTCGTGTGAGTCGAATGAACTAAGCCGGAGCCGAACCCTTTCTACGTTGCACTTGGGCCTCCTTTTATAGGCACAAGGGGTCACCACAGGTGGCAAGTAGAAAAGGGTAAAATAGTAAAACATAGGTTGGTACACCGCTTTATACAAAGGTACAGTGATCTATACCTAACTCGACGGCAATGGACAAGAGTCATTAATGCCCGCCTCGGCCGCTGAACAAAGGTAACAGGACCGTCAAGCCCGCCTCCGCTTGCCACGATGGTAGCTTGTCGCCGCTTATCGCTGCTCCCGCTGGCTGCACAGCCCATCGACACGCTGCTCGGAAAGCCCCGCGGCGACATATCGCTATGGATGAGCTGGAGCGGAGATGAAGAGAGGTTGTCGCGCGGCAAGCGCCTTTGCCGCTGCAGTAAACCTTGTCGCGCTTTGGGAGCTCGGCGCCACCAAGCCTTCCCGGCAAGCTCCTCTTGCCGGGGCCTTGTTTCCTTCGTGCCTTGAGTGGTCTTCCCGGCAAGCTCCTCTTGCCGGGGCCTTGATTACTTTGTTCTTGAATGGCTCCAAGATCTTGATGGTCACCAGGCCAGCCCTGTCGCGGGGTGCTGCGACTACCCGTGCACGCGTTCGGGGTGCTAGGGGTACCCCTACTCTAGTACACCGACAGTGGGCGGCCACGATCTTGGCTCTGGCGGGCTCTATCGTGGCAAGGTATGCCGCGCAGGAACGGACGGCTGCTCGAACTCACTCCGCGATTGCCAGTTCTTCGAACTTGGGTTGCCGACCGTTGTCGGAGAAGCTTCGTTTGATTTATGCGATGACCGCCACGAGCTGGACGTGGACGGCCTCGACATGGTAGTGGGCGGCCTCCATCAGGGCTAAGGCCGCCGCTGCGGAACGGACGACTGTTGTGTCGCTCTCGCCAGTTGCTATCCCCGAGGCAGATGCTGCTGCCGCCGCCTGAGAAGCAACAGTGGCTGTTTGGGCTGCCTTGGCCTCCCGGACGCAGACTGCGGTCGCCCTCACAAAGCTTGTTAGCACGCTCCTGGCGGCTGCGGACGCTCTCTCGTCGGAGTGGGCCGCCGAAGTTGCCCTCACGATGTGGGTCCACGTCCCCATCTTTCAACGGCAACGAATAAACAGTGAAATGATATTTGGGGAGTGGGCTAGTGTGCCTGACACACCGGCTTTGGACTGTAGCTGACGCACATTATCGCGTAAGCCATAGGCGTACTATACACCGACGGTGCGCCAAGATATTTTGTGCTGCATCTCACACGGTTGGTGATAATAAACTCTGTGTCTTCTACTTGATTTATTGTCTTGATTTCAATTACGTAATTGGGTCACAACTACAAAGGATGGTATTTGAATTGTTAGAACTTTTATCTGCAGTGAACATGCAACTATAGGTGTGTCGTCAAAAAAATAGGAATTATCCAGGGTTCGCTTGGATGTTTTTATACGTTAACTTTGTTTTGTAGGCATTGTAGGTGCATAATCCTTGGTTGCAGTCTTAGGTCCCATGCAAGAAATGGGAATGAATGTCACACACCCTGCCACCGTCACTCGGCCGCAAACATTGAGATACCTAGTTTTTAAATTCTAGTAAATCCAAAACTCATTTGAAATTCAAGAAACTTGGCATGCTATCATGGAGCGGCATCAACATGCCGCGGTAAAAAAATTTGTCCCATTTGGGGCAGGTTTGGGTGTAAGATTCTCACAACAAGCGTGATGGTTTCGGTAGGGAACGTGCAACCTTTGGGGACGAAATGATATCCGTTGCCTATTATTGCTTTCAAAAAATTTCGAGTGTCAACATAGAACAACAAGAGTGTTGTGTTGAATTTTGGAATTTTTCGGGGTTCGTTTGGACATTTTTATACATTAACTGGGTTTTCCAGGCATTTTATGTGCATAATTCAAATTTGAACTACATGCACATTCTCCCGTGCATTTAAACTGGTTGAAAAATCAAAGATGTCTCCTTAGTTGCATGCTTAGGTCCCATGCAAGAAGTGGGAATTAATTTCAAACACCCTGCCACCGTCACTCGGCCGCACACATTGAGATACCTACTTTTTAAATTCTAGTAAATCCAAAACTCGTCTGAAATTCATGAAACTTGGCATGCTATCATGGAGCGGCATCAACATGCCCTGGTAAAATTATTGTCTCATTTGGGGCACGTTTAGGTATAAGCTTCTCACAAATTAGAGCTTCTCACAACAAGCGTGATGGTTTCGGTAGGGAACGTGCCACCTTTGGGGACGAAACGATATTCATTGCCTCTTATTGATTTCAAAAAAATTCGAGTGTCAACATAGAACAACCGGAGTGTTGTGTTCAATTTTGGAATTTTTCGGGGTTCGTTTGGACATTTTTATACATTAACTCCGTTTTCCAAGCATTTTATGTGCATAATTCTTTGAACTACATGCACATTCTCCAGTGCATATAAACTGGTTGAAAAATCAAATATGTGTCCTTGGTTGCATGCTTAGGTCCCATGCAAGAAACGGGAATGAATTTCAAACACCTTGTCACCGTCACTCGGCCGCAAACATTTAGATACATGGCTTTTAAATTCTAGTAAATTGAAAACTCGTCTCAAATTCAAGAAACTTGGCATGCTATCACGGAGCAGCATCAACATGTCGTGGTAAAAAATTTATCCCATTTGGGGCAGGTTTGGGTATAAGCTTCTCACAAACCTGAGCTTCTCACAACAAGCGTGATGGTTTCGGTAGGGAACGTGCCACCTTTGGGGATAAAATGATATTTGTTGCCTCTTAGTGCTTTCAAAAAATTTCTAGTGTCAACATAGAACAAAAGGAGTGTTGTGTTTACTTTTGGAATTTTTCAGGGTTCGTTTTGACATTTTTTTACATTAACTGGTCTTTCTAGGCATTTCATGTGCATAATTCAAATCCGAACTACATGCACAAGCTCCAGTGCATATAAATTGGTTGAAAAATCAAATATGTGTCCTTCGGGGCATCCTTAGGTCCCATGCAAGAAATGGGAATGAATTTCAAACACCAGGGCACTGTTGATTGCCGGCAAAATGTTGAGATACTTTGTTTTAAAATTCTAGTAAATCCAAAACTCATCTAAAATTCATGAAGCTTGGCATGCTAATAATGGAATGGCACCCTACATGTTGTGATATTTTTCGTGTCCATTTTGAGAGAAGGCGCACTCGAATAACAGCCAACAAAGGCATTTTGAAACAAATAGCTGCCACTGTAACATCTCAAACGTTTTGTATAATTTAAATTGTGTGTGTTCTGTTAACCATTCACTTGACGCCACGCCTCACTCTTTCAATGGATAGGAGGTTCCATGCGGACAAGTGCTTGAGTGCTTGACTAAAAGGAAGTCGTGCGAGTTGTACTCCAACGCGGAGGCTCAACGGGAAGCGTGCGAGTTGTACGCCGTGCGGGCTCACCGGTAAGCGAGCCCTTTCACTTCCATGGTCGCCCGCCTTGCTGGAATCCTCTCCATTAATGGCGCCCAAGCCATAGTTTAATTCAGTTTTTAAATATTAAGCACTCATCGCAATCGTTTTAGTTAGAACACTCGTATGCAAACTGACAGCTTCCCCAGGAAGCCAAGGGAAAATGTGCCGAGCAGGATTTGTGCAGCTCTTGATTGCAAACGTTTTAGATAGAACACCCGTATGCAAACTGAGAGCTATGGTCTCCCCCCTTAAGTCGAGGGAAAATCTGTAGCGCAGGATTTGTGCTTCCCTTTAACGATTACGGTTGTTTTGGATGACCCGTGTGCAACCACGTACAAACAATTTGGTAAGATTTGCATCTGTCATATTGGGTATGTTGCCATTTGTCAAACTAGTAAGATTTACATTTGTTGATCTAGTAACGTTGCCATTTGTCAATCCTTGTAAAACTGCAATTTGTCAAAGTATGCACCTAGAAATCATTAGCACTATCAAATTTTTGCAACTAAAATTCAGTAATTACGTAGAGATTTCCTTCATAGATTAAGGAGTCGTTCTTAATTTATACAAACTATTCAACTCGACAACTGAACCGACCAAACTTTTCCCAATTGTTGCCAACCACGTACTGAAATAGCTAGTTCAACTATATATACTAGCTAATTTTAAGTACGTTGTACAGTTCAACCACACATCTATAGTCAGATGAACTGAAAAAATAGCCCCTAAATACTACTACTACTACTACTACTACCATGGAGGGGCTTTGTGCTACTTCCGGCATCCTCTCCTCTGCCGAGCGCGCTCAGTAAGAGGCAAAGGAGGAGGAGCCAACCGACGAGCTGGAGAAATGCAATACGGTGCATGCCGCTGCTGCACGTTCTGCGACACTCGCCAGCTCGAACGCCCACTGCCACTCCAGACGATCCCTCTCGTAGCGGCCGGACTGCTCGTAGATCTCTTGATTCCTTGCCTCTGCGTCGGCGTGTGTTGCAGCCACGGCTGCAGTAAGGCTCTTTGCGTGCTCGACGAGGCGCTCCTCCTCCTCCCGCATGACCTTGATGTAGCGCGCAAGGTCACTGACGCACGTGCGGGCCTCCACCTCCGCCTCCCTCCTTTGGGCGGCGGTGGCGGAGTGGGTGATGATCCCGGCGGTCGACGGTGGGCTGGCTGCCACGACGGCCGATGATGGGGTGGCGGCCACGACCACCACCTCCCGCCTTCGGGCCATGGTGGCGGAGCGGGTGATGGCCGGCAGTGGGGTGGCAGCCACGACGGCCACCTCCCGCCTTTGGGCCGCGGCGGCGGAGCGGGAGATGGCCCTGGATTTCGACGGTGGTGTGGTGGCAACGACGGCCGGCAACAGCTGCCGACGGGCAGCAGCGGCGAAGCGTGTGGTGGGTGTTCCGCGCACACCCAACACGGACGCCACGCACACTACACTACGCCGGGGACTGCGCCGCCGCCATGGTGTAGCCTCCCAGCTGGAGCTGTCCTCTCATGACGGCGGAGTGGCTGAGCGACGACGACAGACCGGTGCCATTGGCGATTGTGGGAGAATCAGACGAGACAAGCTACAAGGAGGGAGGGGAAATGTGACACAAGACTCGCCGGCCGTGAGGGTTTTTATAGCAGGCCGGTAAGCATTGGGATTTTGGGGGATTTCACTAAGTCAGGTGGGAAGCTTGCACGGGAACCTGCGAGGTTGCGCGGGAACAGGCTCACAGCGATTCATTGGCGCCACCGTTTGGCCAAAAACGCTTCCCAGCGTGCTCGCAAGCTTATACTTGTAAGCCGCCTCACGGACAGCGGGGTGACAAGACGTGCGAGAGGAGGACGAAAGGACATGTACACATACAGTTAATAAAAAAACATTTGCGATCAAATTACCTACTATACCCCCGTCCTGGTTTATAAGTAGGATTTAACTAATAAAATATGAATGCATGTTGCCAAAGATTATATCGTTGGAGTCGCATTTGAACATAGTTTCCAGCTATACAATTTTTGCAACATGCATTAACACTTTTTTGGTTAAATTTAAGGTTATATACCAGCAAGCGTTTGCCCGCAACACACACGGCTTATTCCATCACAAACAACTCAGTTGGATCAACTGTATGCCACGTATCGCACATGCAACTTTAATCTGATTCGTGCTTGATGTCTCCGACATCGCTTGCACAGTTCGTCTTATTTGCCACATATCACTGTGCCGGCTTCTGCTCGCGTCTCTCAGCAAGCTCTGCTCGCCGTTAGGCACCACAGCATGTTGTGCTTGCCATTAGGCGCCGCGGCACGCTATGCTCGCGTTCGTCGGCGCGCTCGGCTTGTGGACAGCTTTTCCTTGCGCGTTCAACTGCTATATGCACACACACACACACACACACACACACACACACACACACACACACACACACACAGATATATATATATATATATAGGCGACCGTGGAGCACTCTGCTCGCGTCCCTCCACGCGAATTCTGCCAGCGGTTGGGCGTGCGCACGATCACGTCGGGGGCCCGATATGCATGCGATTGCACCGTGCGTGTTTGTCACATCCCTAGTTCTGGTAATGCCTAGTGCTAGCTGTCGTGGTTCTAAGTCTGACAGTAGAATGGGGGGTAGGTATGGAGAGGCAAGATCCTAGCTATGGAGTAGTTGTATACGCAAGGGATTTACGAGTTCATGCCCTTCTCGGAGGAAGTAACAGCCCTACGTCTCGGAGCCTGGAGGCGGTCGACTGGATTATCTGCGTATGTGTTATAGGGGTGCGAACCCTTCTACCTGTGGAGGGGGGTGGCTTATATAGAGTGCGCCAGGACCCCAGCCAGCCCACGTAGTAGAGGGTTTAAGGTGTGTTAAAGCTAGGCGCCTTCGTAACGCCTACATAAAGTGTCATTAAGGTCATAAAGACTATTTAACTACGACCGCTTGGACACCGAGTGGCTCTTGGACTCTTGGTGGTCGAGTGGGTCTTCACAATGAGTGTCTTTGAATCGTCGAGTGGAAGCCTACCAGTCGATCGGAAGGCTGCTTCTCTTGTGAGTGTCGTTGTGGAGGGTACCTTTGGGCAGGTCTATGACCCTACCCCAGGTACATGACTTCATCATTAGCCCCCGAATGGATCGAGGTTTGAGTGAGGAAGTAGTTGATAATCTTTCCGACCTGTTCTTCGTGTTGTGAGTGCGCCTTACTCGATCAACGACCTTTTAGTGATGGCATCAACTTCTCTTCAGTCGCTTTGATCCATTCTTCACGCTTGTCGAGTGAACTTTGTGAACCTGAGGATTTCCGAGCGACGGATCTGAGGAAATCTGTTATCTGACGAGTTGCTCTGCGGTTAGCGGATTTCGCGGGATCCGAATTTTGGGGAGCGCGCGAAGCGGAGAAAACCGCGGCACTCGGATGGGATAAGACGATGATGCCTCGATCCTCGCACCGCCTTTTTCGCCACGTATCGTGCACGCGCCTGTTGCGGGATTGTGACGGGATTGCCTGGGCCTACCGGTCAGCCACTCGGAAGCGACCCCATATAAAGCGTTGGACCGTGCATTTTGAATAGTGCGTCCTCAGACTTCTCCTCTCTCCGCCTCCAAAACTTTCTGGCCACGCTCTCCGTCCGTCCAGCGCCGAAGCTCGGTACTTTTCTCGCCGGTGACCATGGTGAAGGACAAGACTGCCGCCCTGGAATGGGTGAAGAAGACGGCGGCGAAGGCCAAGGGGAGAGCGCCCAGTCGGGGCGGTTCCTCTTCGCGGTCCAAGCTGCCGCTGGGCTGGGTCCAAGGAGACTGGATCCGGTCGACCATCACCGAGAAAGATCTCACCGATCTGGCCAACGAAGGACTGATCCCCCATGGGTCAGCGAGGCTTCCGCACGGAGTGGCAACCGCAGCTGAAGAGGGTGAGTCGCCCTCCCGCCACCCACGAGATAGGGGGTTTCTCGCCGCCAAATCTTTTTTTCCGAGGGTTTCGAACTTTTTGAGCGCAACTCCACCATTTCACCCAAACTCCATTGTGTATCTTGTTGCTTTTGTTTCGCTCTGAGAATTTCTTGGGTTGTCGAATCGCATTGGGGTCTTTTCAAGCACATATTCACCGTCGCCTCAGACGGTGAAGAAAACGAGCCCGAATGACGAGAGGACCCAAGTAATCCAAATGTGTGGGGACTCGGGGTCCAGATGAGGGGAAGAGCGCCTTTCCAGCTATGACTCTCCCGACTCGGTTAGAGGTGGCAATCGACCTGGTTTATATGCCAAGACCAGCCGACGCCGGGCAATCGACCGGCTCCCTCCTTTCTCCATGAGTCGAGTGAACAAGCCATCTTCCCTCAAGGTGTTACCAGAGGAGAAGGCCCAAGTAAAGCTGCTGATGGAGCGTAGTCCAGCTTATTCGCGATTGGGTGACCGCATGGATCTCCGGAGGTTTTTCTCCGACGGCGATTCAGCCACTCCAATACCGAGGTCATCCGATGTGGATGTACTCTGCTACGGACGATACCACTCGGGTCTATCCGGAGGAGGTTGATGACGCCATACTGGAGAAGTGGATGACTGCCATCACAGGAAATAAAGACAACCCTCGCGGAGCTAGGAGGATTCCACCACTCGACCAGAGTTACCAACCCGACAAGGTATCACCACTTATCTCCGACTGTGATTCTGCTGCATTCACTCTGTTTTGATGTCAATTTCGTCGACTGACTTTCACCTTATTTTGTTGTCTTCTAGGTCACCACTGAGATGTACTCGATGCCCTACGGGGCGCAGGAAATAGCCGATGAAGAAGAAGGAAGTGGAGGTGAGAGTCCGGAGGAATGGGAGTCCAACGGCGAGGAGGATGAGGAGGATGATGGCTCTGATGATGAGGAGGAGGAGGAAGAAGAGGAGGAAGACGTCGACCCTCCATGCTCGGAGGGAAGGTCCAAGTTGATGCACGACCCGGCGGCCGGGCGTGGTAAAGCTGTTGTGCCCACCGGTCAGTCGACAGAGCGGCCTAGGACAACTTCTCCCGCGCCGACTGAGAAGCCGCCGAAGCAACCTCGAGCGACGTCGTCAAAGCCGGCGAAGGCCCTGCCCAAGATGCGAATGGTCATCCCCACCATCTCCGGGTAACCAACAGAACCTTGTATTTCCTTTTTCAACATGAGTGAACTTTTGGTCGACTTGATGACTGATCAGCCGACTCTTGAAATCTCACAAATACCGCTACCTCCGAGACTTCAGCCAAGCACGATGATCAGGAAATGGAGGATGCGGCCACTTCCAATCTTGGTAAGATCTCCGAGGTTTCACTTTTAGCCGACTGGAGCTTTTTAGTCGATTGGGCTTTCATGTTTACTTCTGGATCTCTCTTGTAGTTCCGCCTCACGTCATTGATCTCCCTGTTGATGATGAGGAAGCGCCATTGAGGAAGAGGAGGAACAAGAAAGTGCCTGCTGGCAAGGCTGCTCAAGTCGCGGCGACTCCTGAGATGCTGGTTTCTGAGGGAGGCAACCCCACTCGGACTTCTGTATCTTTTGCCGTACCGCTGACAAGTGCCCGACCCACTTCGTCGACTGCTGATCCACCATCTCTCTTTGCTACACACCACGTCCCGGAAGACCAAGTAAGTGCTGCTAAGGAGGCCATACGCCAGGCAGGGATCATGATGGAGCAGGTGAAAGCGGCTCGAGAGGCAAGTCAGCGCCTATGATGCCGTTCAGCTCTCCGAGCAATGTCCAAGTAAGTCACCATCGCTGCTTTGTTAGGATATACTATCCAAACTGCTTTCTTCGGAGATTTATATCTCTGTACACCCATTGGGTGTGTGTGTCGTTGAACTTTTGTGGGGCACGCTGAGTGCACCCACCGGTGTAGTCCCCGAGACTATGGTCATTGCGTGCAATGGGCTATGGTCTTTATGTGTGATCTTCCTCACCGACCGGACGGACCAAGTCGAATGGAACTTTAAAACCGTGGGGCACGCTAAGTGCACCCACCGGGTGTAGTCCCCGAGACTATGGTCGATGCGTGCGATTGACTATAGTCTAAAGAACTGTTTTTTTATGCGCCGATCACGACAATTAGCCATGTTTTTAGAATCATAACCTTTTGCCTCCTTTGGTCGATCGATCGAACCAAATTGGTAAACCAAAGGGGGCATCGCTGAGTGCACCCGCTGGTGTAGTCCCCGAGACTCTTGTAGAATGTTTTATTCGATCGTAGTCTTAGAAATGCTACTATTTTTCCTTAGTCACCGGAAGTGATCTGTCTTTGCTGTCTTTCGTTGGTTGACTCTTTGTAGAAATCTTGCGAGCTTGTGGCTCGCTATACTTGAGTTAGAAAAAAGCAGATTCAGCTCAACCTCGATTTGAAGCTTGCTCGGAGAATTTGTAGAAGGCAAAGGATGAAGCAAAAGGTATGGCTGGTGAGAATTTTGACGACGCCTCTGTTTTTCTGCTCATTCTCAACTCTGTTCTCATTGTTGCTTTACGATAAACTGGAAGAGACTTTGAAGAAGAAGGACCTTGACCTTGCAGAGGCATGTATAGGCGGCTTTGAGAAAACAAAGTCATTGAAGAGAAGCTTGCCTCACGACAAACTTGAAGATGAAAATGCCAAGCTGAAAGCCTCTCTTGACGCTGCTAACAAGGAAGTCACCGATCAAGAATGACAAGAATGTTCTGTCGACAAGGTTGGCCACCAAGCGGGAAGCTTAAACGACACGGAGATTTATCTTGAGGGTTCGCCAAGAAGCTGTTTCTCATGCTTGAAGGTAATCTCTTTTATCCAACTGTCTTGCTCTCACCGCTCATCACATGATCTTCATTTTGAGTCTGAGTTGTGTTTTCGAATTCTGCCAAAACTTTGAAGAAGAAACCAGTCCAGTGGAAACCAGCTTGGACCCCATCAACTCTCCCGTGAAGGACGGTTGCTATGAATGTGCTCCGACCGAGTCTCGTGTTGCTAGCGTAGTGGATTATCTTGCTCGACCGAAAGTTGCGATGTCGCGGATCGACTCGACTCTCCGCCGTAATGACTCTCCGAATGATCTTGAATCTCGATGACTCGATGAATGAGATTCCAAGTCGAGTGCAAGAATGGAAAAAGTCATCCGCCGGTGTGGTGCTGATGTTGCTCTATCTCTGGTTCGTGTCCACTGCAAAGAAGCGCAAGAGGACAAGCTGGTGTCTCTCAAGGTTGACAATACTAGGAAGCACGAATTCAGATCTTTCATGGAGACTTTCATCGCTGCTGGTACCCGTATTGCTGACGGAATCGACCTCGACTAGTTTGTTGCACCTTCCAGTCCTCCGCCGGAGGAGTAAAAAACTTCTAAGTCCCACTTTAAATTTGCCTCGGAATGCCGAGTGGTTTCTGTAAGCGATAAACTTTAACAGGCTTAACGCCTGAGCGCCTTTGGATCCGTAGGACATTTATCCGAACTTGATTTTTCCTTTAACATGCTTTGCTTGCATTCGAGAGAACTTTATTCCTCATTCGGAAGATATTCCGTTGAAATTCCAATCGACTTGTGCTTCATTTATCCTGCAGGTAGAGGTGAAACACAGACTGGGACTGACCTTGTCGTCCTTCCGTATCGGGATGAACCGCATGTTGTGCTTTTGGCGAAGCTCCGAAGGAGGAGGTTGCAGTCGACCTGCACCTTGTCGTCCTTGTGGATTGGGATGGACCGCACATTGTACTTGTGGCGAAGCTCCGAAGGAGGAGGTAGCAGTTGACCTGCACCTCATCGTCCTTGCGGATTTGGATGGACCGCACGTTGTACTTGTGGTGAAGCTCCGAAGGAGGAGGTAGCAGTCGACCTGCACCTCGTCGTCCTTGCGGATTGGGATGAATTCCTTACTTAGGCGAGCACTGGGCTGCAGCTAAGCCTCCGAGTGGGAGGTTTGCTCCCCACTCGGTAGGATTTTTATTACTTAGGCGAGCACTGGGCTGCAGCTAAGCCCCCGAGTGCGAGGTTTGCTCTCCACTCGGTAGGATTTTTATTACTTAGGCGAGCACTGGGCTGCAGCTAAGACCCCGAGTGGGAGGTTTGATCTCCACTCGGTAGGATTTCTATTACTTAGGCGAGCACTGGGCTGCAGCTATGTCACGCCCAAGATGCGACCCTATCCTAAAGGAACTCGATGGTCCCACCAAGGATAGAAGCGCATCTTGAAGACGCTTTTGCAAGGTGGATATCATTACATCAACATTACATAATGCATAGGGATACATACAGAAGGCACAAATGCCACAAGAATACATCAACATCATATACAAGATCAACATCCGACTACGGATGAAACATAAACAAAAGCTCAAACGACATCCACCCTGCTAGCCAGGCTGCCGACTGGAGCCTATCCCCGATCAAGAAGAAGCGTAAGAAGAACTCCAAAACAAGCAAACATCGCTCTCGCGTCATGAGCATCGCATAACCTGTACCTGCAATTGTTGGTGTAGTAATCTGTGAGCCACGAGGACTCAGCAATCCCATTACCATGGGTATCAAGACCAGCAAAGCTTAATGGGAAAAGGAAGGGGTAAAGTGGTGAGGTTGCAGCAGCGGCTAAGCATGTATGGTGGCTAACATACACAAATGAGAGCAAGAAGAGAAACAAAGGAACGGTCGTCAACTTGTAATGATCAAGAAGTGATCCTGAGCTCCTACTTACGTCAGACATAACCCAGAAACCGTGTTCTCCTCTCGATCAACCCCGAGAAGAGACACTCACGGTTATGCACACGGTTGGTGTATTTTAGAAGAGTTTACTTCAAGTTTACTACAACCGGATATTAACAAATACCCATCTGCCACATAACCGCGGGCACGGCTCTCGAAAGTTTATACCCTGCAGGGGTGTCCCAACTTAGCCCATGATAAGCTCTCGCGATCAACGAAGGATATTCTTTCTCCCCGGGAAGACCCGATCAGTCTCGGAATCCAGGCTACAAGACATTTCGATAGTAATAAAACAAGACCAGCAAAGCCGCCCGATGTGCCGACAAATCCCGATAGGAGCTGCACATATCTCGTTCTCAGGGCACACCGGATAGGTCAGCCTCGAGTAAAACCAGCCCTCGAGTTGCCCGTGGTGGCCCCGATCTGCCGTTTGGACCAACACTCGAAGGTGCACCGCCCGGGGCTAAAATAAAGATGACCCTTGGGCTCCGGAAACCCAAGGGAAAAAGGGCATAGGTGAGGCAATTGGTAAAACCAAGTTTGGGCCTTGCTGGAGGAGTCTTATTCAAAGCGAACTGTCAAGGGGGTCCCATAAATCACCCAACCGCGTTAGGGACGCAAAATCCGGGAACATAATACCGATATGACGGAAACTAGGGCGGCAAGAGTGGAACAAAACACCAGGCATAAGGCCGAGCCTTCCACCCTTTACCAAGTATATAGGTGCATTAATAATATAAGAGATATTGTGATATCCCAACATAATCCTGTTCACCATGGAGCAATCTTCAACTTCACCTGCAACTAGCAACACTATAAGAGGGCTGAGCAACGCGGTAACATAGCCAAACAATGGTTTGCTAGGAAGGGTGTCAAAGGTTAGAGGCTCCTGGCAATTTGGGAGGCTTGAGCAGCAAGTGATAGGTAGCACAGCATAGCGAAAGAACGAACCAACTAGCATAGCTATGATAGTAATGAGATCCAAGGTGACGGTCATCTTGCCTGAAATCCCGCAAGGAAGAAGAACGAGTCCATGAAGAAGATGAATGGATGAAGGCGAACCAAGCGTAGACGAACGAATCCTCACGATCGCAACGAAACAGGAACTAACAAGAAGAAGCACACAACATGGTAAACACACCACACATAGACAAGACATGATGCACAACCAATCATGATGCATGACAAAGATACATGAAGCTACTCATGGCAAGAGATGATGCATACAAGAGCAACACATCAAAGCAAGTTAAAATGAGGCCGGAAACAACATAGAACAACTCCGGTAAGTCCTCATATGCAAATTTTGAAATTGGTCGAGATCTGAATAAACCTTATGTTCAAGTTGTTAAACAGCAAGTTAAGATGCACCAAGATGATCTACACGAAATTCTAGTCAAGTTACATATAAAGTTCATTAGATTCGGAGCTACGGTCTAGAAGATATCAGCAAAACATGTTAAACATGGCATTGATGCAAAATGCATACAAACATCAAGTAAACACCTCAAAACATGGATGCAACATGATAATATGAAACTACATGCAAAATCAAGCAAGTTTCATATAGAGCACACTCAAAACGGAGCAACGGTTCAACACATACACATGAAACAAGTTATAGCAACAATTTGTCCAAAACAGGAACTAGGCATATTGCAAGCACCGAAACAACAAGCTACAACATCTTAACATGAGAAAAAAAGGCATGGGCACGATGTACAGGTAAAGCACGACAAAACATGAGCACTGAGCTATCTACAGAAATCACTAGAACATGCTCAAACACACATGGCAACATTGCAAATAATATAAGTTCAGAATTTGCAGAAAATAACATCAGGTTGCAATGTTTAGAGCTATCAAACAACATGTTACGGGAACTTATCATGGCAGACAAAGGCATGGCATGAACCTACTAAATGCATAGATCAAAAGTCCTTTAGTGAACATGAGCCACAAAGGATCAGAAGATATGATGGCACCCATGTAAACATGGCAAGTTATATTAAAGATTCATACATGGTAGGAACAACAATAAGTAGACATGTTGGTGAGCTTGAACCACTCACCACAGAGCAATACATGGCATGGCAAGGCAACCAACAGTAGGAAAACAAGTTTATGAAGCTAAGCACGGCAAGAGAAAGTTCATAGGGTACATGGATCACTAACAACAATCATAGCAACATTGAACTTAATGTTAACAGGTTGACAGCAACATTATTTAGCAACTTGAGAGCAAGATTACAACAATCTACAGCAGGCTATAAATGCAACCAGGGGCATGGATGGATAGAGCACGGCATTTATAACAAAACATCCTTAGTGAACATCTCCAGATTATGCATAGAATGACTTGTAGCATCAGGTTAACATAGCATCATGATATAGCAGATTCAGACATGCAAAACAGCAACAACAAGTACTCTACTTAACAAGCTTGATGCACTCACTACATAACTCACAAAAATACATGGATGGCACCCCTATAAAGATGGCATGGCATAGATCAAAACACATGTAGACATCAACCTCATAGGATGCACACATCAAATGCAACAAAAATGACAAATCATTAAGTTATAACAGTTTCAGCAGATTAACATCATATAGCACTCTTGCAATGATGATTCAGGCATCAAGATGAGCTCAAATGAATATTATTCAATGGAACGAAATGAAGTACTCGTTGAGACGAACAATTTGACATATTACACGCACGAAACGGATCTACGGATGCAGAGATACAACAGGTCAAACATGGCATGATAATTACTGAAATCTGGGACTTAATCGACAACGGGAACTACCTCGGATCCAGATCTGGACCGGGCAGTGCGGGCACGGACGACGAGGCGGGGCCGGACTCTCACCGGAGAGCTTGGGGAGGAGGCCGGGACGGCGGGCGACGAGGGCCGAGGCCGGAGCATGCGGTGGCGGAGCGAGGCTCGGGTCACCGGAGAAGGGACGGGCGGCCTTGGCGGGCGGCGCCAATGAAGCGGCGATCGATCGGCGGCGGGCGGCGGCCGACGATGGCGGCGCGGCGCGGGCGCCGGGAAGGCGGAGGCGGGCGATGGCGCGGCGGCAGCAGCCGCGGGCAGCGCGGCAGCGGCGCGGGCCGAGCTTCAGGAGGAGCCGGCGCGAGCGGCCGGCCGGGCGGCGGATCAGAGCCTGGCCCCTGGATGGGCTCCGTGGGCCCGGCGGCGGGAGGACGCAGGCGCCATGGGCGTGCCGGATTGGCCGGAGCGGCGGCGGTGGCGGTGGACGGACATGTCCGGCGCCGGGCGGACATGTCCGGCGCCGGGCGGACGCGTCCGGCGCGCGGAGGAAGAAGGAGCTAGGGTTAGTGGCGTTTTGATCCGCGAATTTCGGGGGAGGTCTAGTTTTATAGGTAGAGGGAGCTAGGAGAGTCCAAATGAGGAGCGGTTTTCGCCCACACGATCGTGATCGAACGTCCGAGGGCATGGAGGGGAGTTAGATGGGTTTTGGGCCACTTTGAATGGGGTGTTGGGCTGCAAAGAGAAGGGGGCTTTACGGTTACCCGGTTAACCGTTGGAGTATCAAACGACCTCCAAATGGCACGAAACTTGATAGGCGGTCTACCGGTGCTATACCAAGGCCACTTGGCAAACCTCAGGCCATTCCGAGAAAGTTTAACACCCACTCACAACGAGAGACGAAAAGGGGAACGCCGGAGGGCATAGGAGCGCCGGATTGCGAAACGGACAACGGGGAAAAGGCTCGGATGCATGAGGCGAACACGAATGCAATGCAATGCAATGCACATGATGACACAATGCAAATGATGACATGGCAAAATGCAACACGCAAGCAAATGACATGGCAACGACGGCGAATAACTGGCAGACACCTGGCGCATCGGATCCGGGGCATTACAACACTCCTCCACTAACAAGAGATCTCGTCCCGAGATCTTAGGACCGAGACGGAAGGGAAAAGGGGAAGATGCGAAACAAGAACTCAAGATAAGAAGCAAAGAATCGAGAGCACACAAGAAGAAGAGAGAAACGACGTGAATGACGAGAATCGAAGGCTCACGGAATCAGATAGGCTATGAAACCACTCCGGTTAGAACGAGATAAGAAAACGAATAAGACTGGAAGAATTTAGGCAGCACTCCGGTTGAACAAGGAAAAAATAGAACACGAACTTGAGAAGATGGAACGATACTTGATGAAGACATGCCACAAAACCCCCGGAAAGAATTGAAAGAGTTGAATGAAAAGAACTTAGAAGGAAGGATTGAACGGAGTTGTCGAGAAAATCAACAACGAAAAGAATAAGCTTGTTATGGACTTATGGATTACATCTCAACATTATGAGGTGATAGCCAACCACAAGCGGAAAAGATTGAATAGCTGAGAGGAACGAAGAAATGCAAAACTCCACTTCAAAAGAATACGGAGAATTAATTGCACTTCGAGATGCAAGAATAAAACTTGAGCTCCTCCAACAAGAATCTTGGTGAACTCTTGAAGAATGAATTAAATCATGAAGAACCACCATGAAGAACTCCGGTAAACAAAAGAATGACGAGATAAAATGAACGAAGAAAGAATAAGATGAGCCTTGCGATGATTTAGATGGAGGTTCCGATGAAATAGTCGAGGAAAATTTGAACTCCGGAAAAGAAAAGATGGAAAAACTTGGAACTAGAATTTATTCAACAAGAACAAACTCCGAAGGAAAGGACTACTCACTTGGATGAAATAAGAATAAGATTTATTGTATGCTTATCCTTCATCAAATTAAATTGATGACAAACAATGGATTTTGCATACTACTTATTCTCGTTGGAAAGGATTACGGGCAGAGGATATGGCATCAAATTTGGGAAGGTCTTCATGATCCACCAGTAGGGTTGAAAAGAACGAATGAATTAATATGATAATCAAAGAAAAATAATCTTGAACGAACACCGTAAGAATTAGAAAAATGACTGATGAAAGAGAATGAATCACCGGGAAGAATTAGAAGAACAAAAATGATTGAGGGGATTTAGATACAAAAGAACGGGAAGACTTCGAACTGATTAGAGAGCACTTGAACAAAGCGTCGGGGTAATCGGATAACGTTAGCTGAAATGTGAGGACGAAGAATTCGTCTGGAACGATGACCTCCGAAAAACAACTGCTGACAAACTCCGGATGGGTGAAAAGAATTCCCACAATCGAAAACAATTATGAGACAATGGCATCAAGCTAGAACCATGAATCTTGAAGAGAATGGAGCAAGATTTAAGAGAAACTCTTCTTCGGTCTTCAAATGTTGAGAATGACGATGAAAAACATCACCATGAATTGTTGAGATACTCCGGGATGAAAATTAGAAAGGTTGAACCAACGATGAAAAGAATTTGGAACATCTTGGAGAAAGACATTTGACTGATGAAAATTCATTCTTACGTCAAACTTTGAAAAGAATTTTAGAAGCTCCGGGAAAATTAGAAGAGTCAGGTAAGATCCTAGGAAAAAACCTGTGGGTTAGGGCCCACTGAAGAGATAACACCGTTGAAAAAGGATGTTGAATAGATAGATGATGCACCAGAACAATTGAAATATTTGAATGAGGTGACAACCTCGAATTAATTGGAACACAGACGAATCTCCTGAGATGTCTTCCGAACTCCGGAATGATTAACTGGCGAGAGGCGAATGAGCAAGGGGAAAATATTTGAGCCGAGGAAAAGAATATAATCACTACTGAAAATTAGAATTGAATCCACCGGAGAAGAAAAAAGACATGATGAATGTCAAACGAGACGAGAATTCACCGGTTGAAACAACTGAGGGAAGACTCCACACGAATGAAATTGATGCTCGAAATAGACTCAGGCTCCGGGAAGAAGAGGGTGGGAGGGCGGGAAAAACAAAGGCAACTTTGAAGGGGAAACCGATGAATATCTTGAAGAGAAAACACCGGTTGAACGAATGCAAATGCTTCACACGAGTAGGATGGATACTCGATTACGGACTCCGGTTCCGAGAGGAAGAAGGGTGGGCGGGTGGGAAAAGAAAACAACTGAGGATTGAACTCAAAGATGAAGAGGCTCGAGTCAACTTGACGAGAAATGCACCGGATAAAAAGAGCTGAGGAACAACTACCGGAAAACCAACTGCGTGATCCTAAAGAAAAATTTGAAGGGGAAGAGGAGTAGTTCAAAACACCTACGTCAAGATTCCTGACCAGAGCGACGAAGGGGCTGAGGAGTAAAAAGAATTCCTACTCTCCGATATAACTAGACTTAGATATCAATTTTCTTCTAGACTCAACAACGGCGAAACTACACGATCAATCAAGGGGGCTCCTAGGGTCGGTCGAGGCTCTGATACCAACTTGTCACGCCCAAGATGCGACCCTATCCTAAAGGAACTCGATGGTCCCACCAAGGATAGAAGCGCATCTTGAAGACGCTTTTGCAAGGTGGATATCATTACATCAACATTACATAATGCATAGGGATACATACATAAGGCACAAATGCCACAAGAATACATCAACATCATATACAAGATCAACATCCGACTACGGATGAAACATAAACAGAAGCTCAAACGACATCCACCCTGCTAGCCCAGGTTGCCGACCTGGAGCCTATCCCCTGATCGAAGAAGAAGCAGAAGAAGAACTCCAAAACAAGCAAACATCGCTCTCGCGTCATGAGCATCGCATAACCTGTACCTGCAACTGTTGGTGTAGTAATCTGTGAGCCACGAGGACTCAGCAATCCCATTACCATGGGTATCAAGACTACCAAAGCTTAATGGGAAAAGGAAGGGGTAAAGTGGTGAGGTTGCAGCAGCGGCTAAGCATGTATGGTGGCTAACATACGCAAATGAGAGCGAGAAGAGAAACAAAGGAACAGTCGTCAACTAGTAATGATCAAGAAGTGATCCTGAGCTCCTACTTACGCCAGACATAACCAAGAAACCGTGTTCTCCTCTCGATCAACCCCGAAAAGAGACACTCACGGTTACGCACACGGTTGGTGTATTTTAGAAGAGTTTACTTCAAGTTTACTACAACCGGATATTAACAAATTCCCATCTGCCACATAACCGTGGGCATGGCTCTCGAAAGTTTATACCCTGCAGGGGTGTCCAAACTTAGCCCATGATAAGCTCTCGCGATCAACGAAGGATATTCCTTCTCCCCGGGAAGACCCGATCAGTCTCGGAATCCCGGCTACAAGACATTTCGACAGTAATAAAACAAAACCAGCAAAGCCGCCCAATGTGCCGACAAATCCCGATTGGAGCTGCACATATCTCGTTCTCAGGGCACATCGGATTGGTCAGCCTACGAGTAAAACCAGCCCTCGAGTTGCCCCGTGGTGGCCCCGCAGTCTGCCCGTTTCGGACCAACACTCGAAGGAGCACTGGCCCGGGGGGGGCTAAAATAAAGATGACCCTTGGGCTCCGGAAACCCAAGGGAAAAAGGGCATAGGTGAGGCAAATGGTAAAACCAAGGTTGGGCCTTGCTGGAGGAGTCTTATTCAAAGCGAACTGTCAAGGGGGTCCCATAAATCAGCCAACCGCGTTAGGGATGCAAAATCCGGGAACATAATACCGATATGACGGAAACTAGGGCGGCAAGAGTGGAACAAAACACCAGGCATAAGGCCGAGCCTTCCACCCTTTACCAAGTATATATATGCATTAATAATATAAGAGATATTGTGATATCCCAACATAATCCTATTCACCATGGAGCAATCTTCAACTTCACCTGCAACTAGCAACGCTATAAGAGGGCTGAGCAACGCTGTAACATAGCCAAACAATGGTTTGCTAGGAAGGGTGTCAAAGGTTAGAGGCTCATGGCAATTTGGGAGGCTTGAGCAGCAAGTGATAGGTAGCGCAGCATAGCGAAAGAACGAAGCAACTAGCATAGCAATGATAGTAATGAGATCCAAGGTGACGGTCATCTTGCCTGAAATCCCGCAAGGAAGAAGAACGAGTCCATGAAGAAGACGAATGGATGAAGCCGAACCAAGCGTAGACGAACGAATCCTCACGATCGCAACGAAACAGGAACTAACAAGAAGAAGCACACAACATGGTAAACACACCACACATAGACAAGACAGGATGCACAACCAAGCATGATGCATGACAAAGCTACATGAAGCTACTCATGGCAAGAGATGATGCATACAAGAGCAACACATCAAAGCAAGTTTAAATGAGGCTGGAAACAACATAGAACAACTCCGGTAAGTCCTCATATGCAAATTTCGAAATTGGTCCAGATCTGAATAAACCTTATGTTCAAGTTGTTAAACAGCAAGTTAAGATGCACCAAGATGATCTACACGAAATTCTAGTGAAGTTACATATAAAGTTCATTAGATTCGGAGCTACGGTATAGAAGATATCAGCAAAACAGGTTAAACATGGCATTGATGCAAAATGCATACAAACATCAAGTAAACACCTCAAAACATGGATGCAACATGATAATATGAAACTAAATGCAAAATCAAGCAAGTTTCATATAGAGCACACTCAAAACGGAGCAACGGTTCAACACATACACATGAAACAAGTTATAGCAACAATCTGTCCAAAACAGCAACTAGGCATATTGCAAGCACCGAAACAACAAGCTACAACATCTTAACATGAGAACAAAAGGCATGGGTACGATGTACAGGTAAAGCATGACAAAACATGAACACTGAGCTATCTCCGGAAATCACTAGAACATGCTCAAACATACATGGCAAGATTGCAAATAATATCAGTTCAGACTTTGCAGAAAATAACATCAGGTTGCAATGTTTAGAGCTATCAAACAACATGTTACAGGAACTTATCATGGCAGAAAAAGGCATGGAATGAACCTACTAAATGCATAGATCAAAAGTCCTTTAGTGACCATGAGCCAAAAAGGATCAGAAGATATGATGGCACCCATGTAAACATGGCAAGTTATATTACAGATTCATACATGGCAGGAACAACAATAAGTAGACATGTTGGTGAGCTTGAACCACTCACCACAGAGCAATAAATGGCATGGCAAGGCAACCAACAGTAGGAAGAAAAGTTTATGAAGCTAAGCATGGCAAGAGAAAGTTCATAGGGTACATGGATTACTAACAACAATCATGGCAACATTGAACTTAATGTTAACAGGTTGACAGCAACATTATTTAGCAACTTGAGAGCAAGATTACAACAAGCTACAGCAGGCTATAAATGCAACCAGGGGCATGGATGGATAGAGCATGACATGTATAACAAAACATCCTTAGTGAACATCTCCAGATTATGCATAGAATGACTTGTAGCAGCAGGTTAACATAGCATCATGATATAGCAGATTCAGACATGCAAAACAGCAACAGCAAGTAATCTACTTAACAAGCTTGATGCACTCACTACACAAATCACAAAAATACATGGATGGCACCCCTGTAAAGATGGCATGGCATAAATCAAAACACATGTAGACATCAACCTCATAGGATGCACAAATCAAATGCAACAAAAATGACAAATCATTAAGTTATAACAGTTTCAGCAGATTAACATCATATAGCACTCTTGCAATGATGATTCAAGCATCAAGATGAGCTCAAATGAATATTATGCAATGGAATGAAATGAAGTACTCGTTGAGACGAACAATTTTACATATTACACGCACGAAACGGATCTACGGATGCAGAGATACAACAGGTCAAACATGGCATGATAATTACTGAAATCTGGGACTTAGTCGACAACGGGGACTACCTCGGATCCAGATCTGGATCGGGCAGCGCGAACGCGTCTGACGAGGGGGCGGACTCGCCAAGAGCTTGGGGAGGAGGCCGGGGACGGCCGGGGCGACGAGGGCCGGAGGGCGGAGCCGCGGTGGCAGTGCAGGGGCTCGGTCACCGGAGAAGGGACGGGCGGCGGCCCGGCGCGCGGCGGCGGCAGATCGGCGCGAGGAGGCGCCGGGCGCCGGCCGACGAGGGCGGGCGGCGCGGGCGCCGGGAAGGCGGAGGCGGCGACGCGCGGGCGGCAGCCGGTGGGCAGCCCGGGAGCGGCGGCGCGGGCTGAGCTGCCGGGAGGAGCCGGCGGAGCGGGCGGGCGGCGGCGGATCCGGCCCTGGGTCCCCGGATGGGCTCCGCAGGACCCGCGGCGGGGAGGACGCGGCGCCACGTGGCGTGCCGGATTGGCCGAGCGGCGGCGGTGGCGGTGGACGGACATGTCCGGCGCCGGGCGGACGCGTCCGGCGCGCGGAGGAAGAAGGAGCTAGGGTAAGGGGCGCTTTGATCCGCGAATTTCGGGGGAGGTCTAGTTTTATAGGTAGAGGGAGCTAGGAGAGTCTAAATGAGGAGCGGTTTTCGCCCACACGATCGTGATCGAACGACCGAGAGCATGGAGGGTAGTTAGATGGGTTTTGGGCCACTTTGAAAGGGGTGTTGGGCTGCAAAGAGAAGGGGGCTTTACGGTTACCCGGTTAACCGTTGGAGTATCAAACGACCTCCAAATGGCACGACACTTGACAGGCGGTCTACCGGTGCTATACCAAGGCCACTTGGCAAACCTCGGGCCATTCCGAGAAAGTTTAACACCCACTCACAACGAGAGACGAAAAGGGGAACGCCGGAGGGCATAGGAGCGCCGGATTGCGAAACGGACAACGGGGAAAAGGCTCGGATGCATGAGGCGAACACGTATGCAATGCAATGCAATGCACATGATGACACAATGCAAATGATGACATGGTAAAATGCAACACGCAAGCAAATGACATGGCAACGACGGCGAATAACTGGCAGACACCTGGCGCATCGGATCCGGGGCATTACAAGCTAAGCCCCCGAGTGGGAGGTTTGCTCTCCACTCGGTAGGATTTTTATTACTTAGGCGAGCACTGGGCTGCAGCTAAGCCCCCGAGTGGGAGGTTTGCTCTCCACTCGGTAGGATTTTTATCACTTTGGATGTTTAAGGCGAATCCTTGGGCTGTTATAAGCCCCCGAGTGGGAGGCTGGCTCACCACTCGGCAGGGTTTGAATACTTAGGCGAGTACTTGGACTGCAGCTAAGCCTCTGAGTGGGAGGCTGGCTCGCCACTCGGTAGGATTTTGGATACTTAGGCGAGTACTTGGACTGCAGCTAAGCCTCCGAGTGGGAGGCTGGCTCGCCACTCGGTAGGATGTTGGATACTTAGGCGAGTACTTGGACTGCAGCTAAGCCTCCGAGTGGGATGCTGGCTCGCCACTCGGTAGGATTTTGAATACTTAGGCGAATCGGATTCGCGACTAAGCCACCCACTGGGGGTAATTTCAACAAAAAGCAATAACAATCACTGGGAAAATTATAACATTCTTGTCTTGGATAAACAAACTACAAAAGCACTTTTATTACATCTCAACCGAGTGAGTTTTTAAGTGTAAAAGGGGGGGAGCAGCTCCGCGTTCCAAGCTCGAGGTTCGTCGATCTGGCGGTCAACGTTGTAGAGATGATATGCTCCATTGTGGAGGTCTCTTGTGACGATGAAGGGACCTTCCCAAGTGGGAGCAAGCTTGTGTGGTTTCTGTTGATCCACTCGGAGGACCAAATCTCCCTCTTGGAAGGCTCGACTCTTCACATTTCTGGCATGGAATCAACGCAAGTCTTGCTGATAGATAGTCGAGCGGATCAAGGCCATCTCTCTCTCCTCTTCCAAGAGGTCGACAGCATCATGCCGGGCTTGTTCCGCTTCTTCTTCAGAGTATAGCTCGACTCGAGGCGCATTGTGAAGCAGGTCACTCGGCGAGTAACTGCTTCAGCTCCATAGACCAGAAGAATGGAGTTCTCCCAGTCGACCGATTAGGAGTGGTCCTCAATCCCCAGAGAACTGATGGAAGTTCGTCGACCCAAGCTCCTGCTGCGTGTTTGAGATCACGCATCAGCCGAGGTTTTACTCCTTTGAGAATGAGGCCGTTTGCACGTTCTTCTTTTCCATTCGACTGAGGATGAGCCACTGAAGCATAGTCGACCCGCGTGCCTTGAGAGGCGCAGAAGGCTTTGAACTTGTCATTATCGAAGTTTGACCCATTGTCGGTGATGATGCTATGCGGAACTCCATATCTGAATATCAACTCTCTGATGAAACTGATAGCAGTGCATGCATCAAGGTTCTTGATGGGCTTGGCTTCGATCCACTTGGTGAACTTGTCGACTGCTACTAGCAAATGGGTGAAACCGCTTCTGCCAGTTCTCAATGGTCCAATCATGTCCAATCCCCAAACAGCGAAGGGCCAAACAAGTGGAATGCTCTTCAAGGCTGAGGCTGGCTTGTGCGACATGTTGGAATAGAACTGACATCCTTCACACTTGTCGACTATTTCTTTTGCCATTTCATTTTCTTTTCGCCAAGAAAATCCCGCTCGGTATGCTTTAGCCACAATGGTCCGAGAGGACGCATGATGGCCACAGTCCCCAGTGGATATCCTCAAGAATTATCGACCTTCTTACGGCGTGATACACTTCTGGCCGATTCCAGTCGCGCTTTCTCTGAACAATTGTCCCTTGATAACTGTAAAGGCCTTGGATCGACGAACGATCTGTCGAGCCTCTTCTTCATTCTCTGGGAGCTCTTTCCTTAGGATATATGCGATGTACGGCACTATCCAGTCGGGAGTGATGACCACAACTTCCATAATCAGGTCGACCACGGCTGGGACCTCAACTTCCGTCGGATCATTGGCACTCTTTTGCTGCGGGGCTTCTTCTGTGAAAGGATCCTCCTGAACTGATGGAGCATGAATGTGTTCCAAAAATACATTACTGGGAATGGCTTCCCTCTTGGATCCTATCTTCGCCAAATCATCCGCAGCTTGATTTTTCAGTCGGGGTATATGATGAATCTCTAACCCCTCGAATTTCTTCTCCAGCTTTCTCACTGCATTACAATAACCTGTCATAGCTGGGCTTCTGACATCCCACTCCTTCATCACTTGATTAACAACCAGATCCAAGTCGCCATAGACCATAAGGCGACGGACGCCGAGTGAAATGGCCATGCGCAACCCATACAGGAGTGCTTCATATTTTGCTTCCTTGTTGGAAGAATCAAAGTGAATCTGGAGAACATACTTGAGCCTATCTCCTCGGGGGGAAACCAATACAACCCCTGCACCAGAACCGTTCAACATCTTGGAACCATCGAAAAACATAGTCCAATGTTCCGAGTGAACTTGGGTCGGAAGTTTCGTTCAGTCCACTCGGCGAGAAATCTGCTATTGCTTGGGACTTGATGGCTTTCTTTGCCTCGAATTTGATATCAAGGGGAAGGAGTTCAATCGCCCATTTTGCCACTCGACCAGTTGCATCTCTGTTATGAAGAATTTCCGACAAAGGGGCGTCGCTGACGACTGTAATGGAATGATCAGAGAAATAATGAGCAACCTTCTTCGTGGTCATATAGATCCCATAAACAAGCTTACGATAGTGAGGGTATCTTTGCTTTGATGGGGTCATGATTGAAAGATAATAAACTGGGCGTTGAACTTTGAAGGTTTTCCTTCTTCTTCCCGCCGATTGTAAGTACGGTCTTGACGACTTGTCCAATGGCTGCAATGTAAAGCAGCAAAGGCTCCTTGCTGATTGGAGCAGCAAGCACCGGCTGGGTGGAGAGCGAGCTTTGAGCTCGCAAACGCTGCATCAACTTCTAGAGTCCACTCGAACTTGTCGACTTCTTCATCGATCGGTAAAGAGGCAATGCCTTTTCACCGAGGCGAGAGATGAATCGACTTAAAGCGCCAAGCATCCAAGAAGTTTCGGACAACGTGCACGCACGTAGGCGCTTCATTCAGAGTATGGTGCCAACCTTTTCTGGGTTAGCATCAATTCCTTTCTCGGAAACGAGAAAAACGAGTAACTTTCCACCAGGAACTCCAAATGTACACTTTGATGGATTAAGCTTGATATCATACCTCCTGTGATTGGCAAATGTTTCAGCAAGGTCAGTCAACAGGTCGGAACCCTTTCGTGACTTGACCACTATATCATCCATGTATGCTTCCACATTCCGACTGATTTGAGTGAGCAATCACTTCTGAATCATCCTCATGAATGTGGCTCCGGCATTCTTGAGACCGAATGGCATGGTGACATAATAGAAGCACCCGAATGGAGTGATGAACGATGTTTTAATCTCATCGGGTCCATACAGACGGATCTGATGGTACTCGGAATAGGCGTCTAAAAAAGACAACCTCTCGCATCCCGCAGTTGAGTGGACTATTTGGTCGATGCGAGGAAGAGGGAAGTGATCTTTCAGGCAGGCCCGATTGATATGCTTGAAATCGATGCACATGCGCAATGACTTGTCCTTCTTGGGGACCATGACGACGTTGGCGAGCCACTCGGAGTGCTAGACCTCTCGGATGAACTCTGCTGCTAAGAGCCGAGCCACCTCCTCGCCAATGGCCTTTCTCTTCTGGACGGCGGACCGCCGAAGATACTCTTTAACTGATTTGAATTTTGGGTCGACTCATAAGCGATGCTCAGCCAGCCCTCTGGGAACACCCAGCATGTCAGCAGGCTTCCATGCAAAGATGTCCCAGTTGTCACAGAGGAACTGGATGAGCGCGTCTTCCTATTTTGAGTTGAGTGTTGTTGAGATGTTGGTCAGAGAAGCATCGGGATAAGTCGGGTGAATGTGAACCTGTTTCGTCTCGCCAGTCGACTGGAATGCCGACTCCGTAGCGGGCTTCTTAGCTCGGAAAAAATCACTCGGATCTGCAGTTTTCTGATACTCTTGTAGCTCTACCACTGCCAACTGAGCATCGGCGATCTTAGAGCCTTTCTGGAAGCACTCTTCTGCCTTCTTCCGATTGCCCGTGACAATGATCACGCCCTTGGGACCAGGCATCTTCAGTTTAAGATACACGTAACATGGTCGGGCCATGATACGTGCATAAGCTGGTCTCCCCAGAATAGCGTGATAAGCGCTCTGGAAATCCACGACCTCAAAGGTTGACTTTTCTTTCCGGAAATGCTTTGAATCACCAAAAACTACATCAAGAGCAATTTGGCCGAGTGACTCAGCCTTCTTTCCAGGAATGACTCCGTGGAAGCTCATATTCTCGATCTCGAGTCCGACATCGAATGCCCATCCCTTTCAACGTCTCGCGTATAATATATTCAAACCACTACCACCATCCATCGGGACTTTGGTCGACCGAGTGCCTTCGACAACCGGGTCGACCACCAATGCTTGCCTCCCGGGGTGGCAATGTGTGTCGGGTGATCGGTGATCGAATGTGATGGCGGTGCAGGACCATTTCAGATAATTGGGAGTTGCGGAGCAACCAAGTTTACTTCCGATTGATAACTTTCAATCGACTTTTGCTTTCGACGTCGGCCAAAAATCATCGGGGTGGAATTGACCGGGGATATCCACCATCATCATCATCTCTATCCTCAACTTTGTCATCTCCTTATCCTTATCCTTGGGCTGTTTCCTTGGGCCGCTGAATCAAGAGCCGACATTTGTCGAGTGGTATGTTTCGTAAATGAGTTTACCCTCTTCATATTTCTTTGTATGAATATGACATGGTAAATCCAACACGTCGTACCCATCCTGGTCTTTCACCTTCTTAGGGTTCCAAGGACCCTTGGGTTTCCCCTTGAACTTTCACAGGGGTCCTTTGCCAAGGCCTCTCCGGAGCCGCTGGCTCGACTTTTGCGCTCGCTCCGATTGGAATTTCCTCCGCCGGTCTCATTGGCGGCGATTTATATTACCACTCCAGAGCCGATCTTCTTCTTCACCATTTGCATATTTGGAGGCAATCTCCATCATCCGACTCGGGGTCATATCTCGGTTCGACCAAATTTCAAACTCAATTCTCTGTTCTTGACACCTTCCTTGAAGGCCTGACGATCGCTGTAATCGATACATTCTCATTGTGTGGTGCAAAGTGATCCACCTCTGGATATAATCTCTCAAGGTTTCACTCGACTTTTGCACGCACGACTGCAACTCTGTCAAACCTGCTGGTCGTATGCAAGTTCCTTCAAACGTCCTGACAAACACTCGGGCAAGATCTTCCCAAGTGTAAATACCGCTGGGTGCTAACTGATTCAACCACGCCCTGGCTGAACCCTCCAACATAAGAGGTAAATGCTTCATGGCTACCTCATCGTTGCCACCGCCGATCTGAACCGCCACTTGGTAATATTCAAGCCAAGTGTCAGGCTTGGATTCTCCAGTGAACTTGCGGACTCCAGTCGCCAACCTGAAGTTGGGAGGAATCACTGCGGCCCTGATGGCTCTGCTGAAACACTCTGGTCCCGAGACATGAACTCTACTACTGGAAGGAACATCTCAATCATGGCCGTCTCGGTGAGCTCTGTTCCTGTCGACCAAACCTTGAACGATAATGGATCTCGCATCAAAGCCTGGTTCCCTGGGGTCGACTGGAACTCTTCGCCCAGCACTGTTTTGGCGTGTGTCGTCCTGCTGCCGAGGAGCGTATGATCCACCCCTTGGGGGAGGAGTGGGCACTCGACGTCGATCGTTGCGATCGAATCGGTGCTCATACTGCCATGACCCTTGTATTGATCATCACGCCGCCCCCACGTTCCTCACGCCTCGGGGCGATCTTGGACTATGGGCCGATCGAATGAATTCGCAGCGACGGATCGGCTGTAAACCCTGTTTCGCGATCGATACAACTGAGTTTTGATCTCCTACGCCGGAGCAAATCCCGATTTGTCGCAAACCTGTACCTGCCTCCGATGGGAAGGCTGAATTGATTCTGCTATACGGGCGGCAGCTGCTAAATTCTGAATCGGAGTTCGATATACAGGTTGGCGGTTGAAAAGTGGCGTCCGACCGGATTCTGGAACCGTCGGTCGCGTACGCTCGTCGAGTACTCGCTGAAGATTCTCCAGTCGAGTGCGCTCAGCCAGGTTAGCCAAGCGCGCATCCTCCAAGGCGCGAGCCTTGGGGGTTTCTCCAACGATAGGATTGTGAAGTGCATCCATGTTCCAACGACGAAGCTCCTCCCTCTGGAGCGAAGTGAGGGGCTTGGGCAAGTACTCTTCGTGGGCTTGCACCGGATCGCCTCCACCGCCACCTTCGTTGGTGCGGGTGAATCGAGGGGACTGCGTGGTCCATCGACCATCGTAACCTCTCGCCACGGGTCATCGCTATCGCATTGGACGCGGTCTCTCGAGAGCGATCAACAGGTCGAACAGGCAGTAGAGAGATTCGTCGGGCTCGATCGCCGCGACTTGGGGATGGCCGACTGGCGGGCCACCGCATGCCTCACCCACCGCTGAAGCCTCGACCGACCGGAACGCTTGCGCGGTGGGAGGCGGGAGTGAAGATAGCGCAGAGCCGACCCATCTTGGGTCGGCGGTTGCCGCAGGAGGACGCCGCGACACACGCGCGAAAGTGTGTCGCCCCGCGGATGGGGAGCGCGTCCACGTCGAGTGGAGCCTCCTGAAGCCAAGCGGAGTCGTTGGCGTCGAACGTGAGCGCACCAAGACGGATCTCGTGGCCGTCGACGTAACTCCACCAAACCATGATGCCGGAGATCGAGAGAATCCCAACTTCTCCAACAATTCGCTAGAACACCTGCCCCAAGGTGGGCGCCAACTGTCGTGGTTCTAACTCTGATAGTAGAATGGGGGGTAGGTATGGAGAGGCAAGATCCTAGCTATGGAGTAGTTGTATCGCAAAGGATTTACGAGTTCAGGCCCTTCTCGAAGGAAGTAATAGCCCTCGTCTCGGGCCCGGAGGCGGTCATTGGATTATCTGCGTATGTGTTACTGAGTGCGAACCCTTCTACCTGTGGAGGGGGTGGCTTATATAGAGTGCGCCAGGACCCCAGCCAGCCCACGTAGTAGAGGGTTTAAGGTGCGTTAAAGCTAGGCGTTACTGGTAACGCCTTACATAAAGTGTCATTAAGGTCATAAAGACTATTTAACTACAGACCGTTTGGACACCGAGTGGCTCTTGGACTCTTGGTGGTCGAGTGGGTCTTCATAGTCGAGTGTCTTTGAATCTGTCGAGTGGAAGCCTACCAGGTCGACTGGAAGGTTGCTTCTCTTGTGAGTGTCCTTGTGGAGGGTACCTTTGGGCAGGTCTATGACCCTACCCCAGGTACATGACTTCATCACTAGCCTCTGGTGTTGCATCATGTTTATTTTGCTCAGAATTTTGAAAATGGGGATGACAGAACCCCCAGCACCCCCCTTAATCCAACTATGGTTTACTAAAATCTTTTCCAATGAACCTGAAATGCCCTTCTAAAATGTTCATCATCTTTGCCTTGGTCTAGATCCTCTGACAAAAATGGTGCACACTTTTCTAGGACATCACAAGGTCACTAGATTAAATCATATGTTAATTGCATTTGGACATTTAAATGCTATAAAATATTTTAAATGTCCAAATAATCATAAACTAAAATGTTTACTGTTGGAAATATTCCAAACAGTGGGCATGAGAAGTTTCATGATTTTTGTGTTAGTTTTAGTATTTTTAATAAAGCTCTAAAGTTGCAGAAAAATAGAAAAACAGAAACAATTAAGTAAGAGAGAGAGAGAGAGAAGGCCATTGGGCCACTCACCTGGACCTACCTGGAAGCCCACCTGGCTGGCCCAGCTGGTGGCCTAGCCCACTAGGGCCCATGCCAGTCATCCTCTCCCTCTGCTAGTAGGCAGAGGAGGGAGACAGCGCACGCGCGCGTCATGGCGACACGCCACCTCCCTGTCTGCCTGCGTCCCTCGCCACCGCGACTTCTGAACCGCCTCCCCGGCCTCCCCTCGACCCCCTGGACACCGCACTTTTTCCTCTCCGCCTCTCTCTCGCCGTTCCCCACCACAGCCGAGCGTGCTCGCCGCCGCCGACCGCCATAGTCGTGGCCATCGCCTTCCCCGCGCCTCTCCGACGTGTCCCCGTGCTCCGCCCCGTCCTCTCTTCCTCCTCACCGAGCCGCGTGACGCCGGAAGCCCTAAAACGCTACCAAAACCGTCTTCTTCAACCTCGGTCCACCGAGATCGCCGGCGACCGCACGCCGTCACCAACCCTTCCCCGAGCCCACCGATCTTCTCTACGTGATCGCTCTGAGCCACTGACCTTCCCCATCCTCTTCTTTTCTTTCCCCATGTGCCGTAGCGACTGCACCGCGCACACCCACAGGCGCCGCCACCCGCGCTAGTCAACGGTGATGCTCTGGTGACCATTTGGTCCCGGGCATGCGCCCAACGCGCTCCCCGCATCGCGTAGAGCCTTCGGAGCACCTCGCAGCGCTCATTTGCGCACCGCAGCCCCATCCTCGCTTGCAACCGAGCTCCGGCCGCCGCAAACCTCATCATTGGCGCTACTCCCGGCCACCCCAGCCTCCGCCACCGCCACCGTTGGATGCACCACTCCACCCTCTTCCTGTAGCTGCTCCCTGCGCGCCAAAAGAGCCCCTGTAGGTGGATCCCGACGAGCTCCGCCGCGTCCGGCCTCGCCGGTGGGTTGACCGCTTTGACCAGTAGGGTTTGACCCCATCTGCCCAGGGGTTTGACCCCTCTCTCACACTGACACGTGGGCCCCGCCTGGCTAATTAATCTAGTTTAGGTTTAAACCTAATTAGTTTAACCTAGGTTAGTGCAAATTAAACTAGGTTAGTTTAGGTAGACACTAACACGTGGGCCCCACTCGTCAGGTTTGACCTGGACCGGCCCTGTTGACCGCTGACATCACAATGATGTCATGCTGACGCAGTAATTCTCTCTGGAATTTAAATAAATCTTAAGTGGTTTATTTATTTTAGAAAATGTTATAAACTTCTAAAAATCATATAAAATCAAACGTAACTCGGAATGAAATAAGTCATATATGAAAAATGATCGGAAAAATCCAATCTTTCCATCTGTACTGGTTTCATGCATGTTAGAGCAACCTAAGATTGTTGTTTAGATGAAACATGATAATGCACTTATATGAGTTCATAGTTCAAGCTTGTATTTGAATCTTTGATTCAAATAAGCTCAAACCACCCTGGTTTTAGTTGCATTAGCCCAACACACAGCATATTGACATGTCATGATCATGCATCATATTGTGCATTGCATTGACTGTGTTTCCTTCTCTGTTGCCGGTGTTTGTCCCCTCTTAGTAGACATGGTTCCGACGGCGAGATCGATGACACCGATGAAGAACTATACTATCTTCAGAAGTGCCAGGCAAGCAAAACCCCCTTGTTCATTCTGATACAATCCCACTCTCTCACTCCTGCTCTCTTTTACTGCATTAGGACAACAACAATTCAACTGTTACATGCTGCGGTAGTTGAACCCCTTTCCTCTGCATGACCTGTCATTGCCACAGTAAATAGATGAAACCCATTAGCATGAGTAGGAGTTGTTTGAGCCCTGATGTGCCTAGTCATTCATGCTTATTTTCATGCCTGCTACTACTTAGAGTTGAGTCAGGTCTGATTCATCGGGGATGAATTGGAGGTGTGTGAACATGTTCTACTGTTGAGAGCTAAGTGTGTGAACACGATTTGGTAAAGGTAGCGGTGAGAGGCCATGTAGGATTACATGGTGGGTAGTCTCATTGAAACCGTCCTCAGGAACTGAGTTCTGTGTTTTTGATCCATGAATAACTAGTACAACGCATTGGGCCCGAAACCAATGGACCCTCTCGACTTATTAATCGCCTTGATCACTGTCCAGGAGTTGAAACTAGTTTATGGTGTTTTTAGGATATGTGTTGGAGGCCGTGCGTAGCACTGACCCTAGGGGTGGGCTATGATGCGGTAGATACACCATGTCCCGGTGTACCGGGCACCCGTTTGGTGTCTCGGGAACCCTGCACACATCATATGGGCTGTGAGCGAAACCCCGGCCGGATCTCCTCACGGATGGAACCCGAATAGGCGATAAACCTGGACTAGAGACTTGTGTGGTTAGTACGGTCGTGGTTGACTCCCTCGCCACGCTTACGTTTGAAGGTTGCCGAGATCCGCGACGTGTACATGGTGGTAAGTGGCGAGAGCGTGTGTGAAGAAGTACACCCCTGCAGGATTATAAAGGATCTATTCGAATAGCCATGTCCGCGGTAATGGACTGTCTGGGTTGCCTTTACAGTTCATAGAGAAGTGAAAGTGGATACTCTAAAATGCGCAAGATACGCATGAGTGTTATGGCTGTCGTTCTCGTAGGGAGACGGGAGCGGATCCATAGTGGTGTATTGTTATGGTGAATATGTGGACTCGTGTGCGCCACTTCAAAAGAGTTACTTGCAGTCGTAGTTCAGGATTGCCACCGAGTTAAAGATGGCTTGCTGCAGTTAAACCCCACCATCCCTTTGTTGATAATGATGCATATGTATTTAGTTCTGATGTAAGTCTTGATGTGTACATTTGTACTCACGTTTGCTTAATTTATGTTTTTGCAGAGAGACTTCAGTCTCGCTAGTAGTTCCGTGTGGACTTCGACATTTAGCTTGATACCTTAGCTATGATCTTGTGCCCTCGGCAGGATCTGGTAGATAGTCAGACTTCTTAGCCTTTTTCGTTTGTAGATGTCTGTACTCAGACATGTTAAGCTTCCGCATGTGCTTTGACTTGTATGCTCTGAATGTTGGGTCATGATACCCATGCTTGTAATATCTCGCTCCTCGGAGCCTATTGAATAAATACTTGAGTTGTAGAGTGATGTTTTTTTTGACTATGAACATAGTAGGAAAGGTTCCTACTGCATATATATTACCAAAACCTCAGGGGGTATAATTACATGTGTGTGTTACATACATCGGTAGTGGTTGCACCACTCAAAAAAGGCACTAGAGAGTACACAAGCACCTATTGTATGGATTCAAGTATAGCAGTAACAATATGCTCTTTGGAGGGTTTCACTCTATACCTAAGATTAGAGAAGTCCAACTTAGTTTTGATGTTGTAGAGTCATGTTGTGATGCCATGTTGTATTTGCGCATATCGAGCATATTGTGTGTATGATTCAAAATTCTTGGTATGTGTGGGATCCGACAACCTAGTTTTCTATCCTAGGTAGACTCTCTTATGGGGAATGTAGTCTAGTGCTTCCACTGAGCCATGGTAGTCGGCTACAGCCCGGTTTACCGGAGTCCTGCTAGGCCAGTTACTACTACTCCGGAACACTTAGACTGGCGGGCAGGTGATCCACTTTGTTCCTGTGTCTGTCCCTTCAAGGAAATGTCACGCGGTGACTTCCGGAGTCCTGCTAGCCTGCTACAGACCGGGTTCTCGGAGTCCTGTTAGCCCAGTTGCTATAGCCCGGATTCACACGCTGATGATCGACACGTTCAATGTTGGTTCATGTATGCCTGTCCCCATAAGTTAGCGCCACTTTGGGTTCACGACTAGTCATGTCGGCCCGGGTTCTTTGTCATATGGATGCTAGCGACACTATCATATACGTGAGCCAAGAGGCGCAAACGGTCCCGGGCCAGGTAAGGTGGCACCCGTGGGAATACCGTGCGTGAGGCCGCAAAGTGATATGATGTGTTACATGCTAGATCGGTGTGACTTAGGATCGGGATCCTGACAGCTTTGGTATCGGAGCCTGACTGCCTATAAGATTACCAAGCCAAACTGGTCAAAGTTGTGTCTCGAAATGCTTTAGTTATGTAAGGGAATTGATTGGGGAAGGGAACGTAAGGCTCTTTTTACTCCTTATACCTTATGCCCTTCTGATCTGAGTCAGCCTCCTATTTTCTACGTGGATTAAGAACTAGGCTTCTCGTCTTTCTATCAGGATCACGTGTTACTAATATGTAGACTCTTAGGATTGTTGGTCTCAAGCCTCAGTTCTGTTCCTATTACTTTCGTATGTTGATAGTTGATCTCGGAACCTTGATATCGTGATGTTGAGTTGTCATGCCACTATTTTGCAGGATGTCTCAAATATTTTTGATCATTTACAGTCGTTATGCTGAACGAGTCATCCCAGGTTTCTAACTAATTTGAAGCATTTGCAAATTCCCTCTTCTCGTTAACGATGTTCCTTTGGGCCAGTTTCACCACACTAATCTGTGAGTTGAGGTACTCTGTTGCCTCGACATATATGTTGGAGCTATTATTATGACCCTAGGTGCCAGGATCACCTAGTAATCTACCATGTTTTGTGTTCCCCGTGTGATGATTCTGGCCATTATTCTCGAAGTATCCCGTGATGCCACTTAGTTAATAGGCATTCTTTTCCTGGGTTTTTGAACCCGAGATTCACCCTACTTACTTCATGTTGATAGTGTTTGCTTGTTCCTTTAGGTTATTAGTAACATTTGCATTAGTACTCGAGGTCCGTGGTATTTCCTTCTTCCAAATACTATGAACCACTCATGGCAGAAGTTTGTTGGATCAAAAGATCACAATCCAAGTACTCTTGAGGAGTTCTCCATTCATAATTGTGATTCTGCCAGTTCTACCTTTCTGCCTTGGTTATCTGGAAGAAACCTGTTGAACTTGGTTCGACATATTAATCTATGCATCCACAACTCAGAAATATATATGTCCCCTTGAGTTGTCCCTCTTCATTTGTATTCCGACCATCGTCTATCAATTGATAGTCAGGAGTAATTGTGCATCCGTGTTATCGATGCTTATTATTCTTGTGGTCCGTCAAGCCATTCTATTTCAGAATGACTACGAGAAACAAACTCCAGTACCTCATCCATATCCAGGGTTGGGTCAAAATAGTTGTGTATCGCAGATCAAAATGCCAATCCAGCTTTTGATTATGTTCTACCCTGAAGTATTAACGTCTTATGTCAAGAATGTCAAGGGAATTGCACACCATCTTATGAATTCTTGATACAGTGATACCTCTCGCCATCGTTGTTCATTCCTCGGTTCATGTGTTGCTGCAACAGGAATACCGACAAGTGAATCATGATGTGTGAAATCAATACTCCTAGCAACTGCGTTGCTTGGTAGTTAAAGGACAATATTCTCATCCTTAGCATGTTGGTTATTGAATCACCATCCTAGGACTGATCGTACTACCTAGTCCATTTTTGTTAGTGCACTCTTCGATCGATGAATTAGGATTTTATCAAACCTTTGCTCTTTTGATCACATCGTCTTGCCTTGAAAAGCAAGATTGTTCTCGAGCTTAGTAACATATCAGTGGTTCGTGATTTTCCGAATATCTTCTCGAAAGTGTTACTAGGTTGTCACCTGACCGCTATGTTGAGTTCGTGATCAAGTTGGTTTTCCTCTAAACCACCCCTTCTCCAAGAATCTTTGTTGGATACCCCTGAGCTAGTTGGTTAAGCTAAACAATATGTTGGAGAGTTGGAATATAAAAAGCTTTGCCGAATTTGGTTCTTTCTGAAGGGATATCTTTGTGTTTGTGTGTGTGTTGAAGAAATATGATATCTTCACCAATTGGTCCTCGTGATCAGTTGTTGGATCTATTGTCTTGTCAAAACTTTGACTTGAGTATGGGCTATCGTCAAGTCAAATCAGAACCAACGATGTTCGTAATGTTGTCTTACTCGTCATTGATCCCTCGAGCATACACCATTACATCTTTTGGTCTGACCAATACTATCACCGTGTTCACATGATGGTGGAAGTCCAGTGATATGGAAATTCCGATGAGTTGCTATTGAGCCCATCAGCAGCATCTTGTCTCCTCCTTGATTCATGTTGAACATCAAGCTAGTGTTGAAAACTTCTGTAAGCATTATCTTCATGTCCCGTTTATGAAATACATGTTTGGTGTAAGAAGTGACTTTCTCCAAGTTCACGTGCATTAGGTGCAAGTTGCCGCCGTGAATTTGAGAAAGTTAGTTTTGCTTTCCCTGGAATCGTCCCAAGTCAGTCATGCATGTGCGAAGTATTCTGTGGTTTGGTAGATTAATTACCTCCATTCCATATGTATTCCCTAGCACACCAAGCCACTGGCTGATTTTTTCAAGGAAAAGAAGTTTCTTCATAAGAGCTAATCATATGACTTATGCAAGGACTTCGATATCCTTGATGATGGTTCCCAACTAGGACTCGGTAGTGTTTCATTGTAAGACTACTATGTGGTCATGCTTGTCTGGGACAGCGTGTTCACATGTGTTTAGCAGAACCGGCTCATGTTTTGGAGCATGCTACCGTAGTTCATTTCCCGAGAATCTCGCAACGTCATCTCGTCGGTTTGTGTTGCAAACTTTCTTTTCCAAACATGTTGTCTAAAATATCTTATTACCAACCAGATCTGAATCTCAGGCAGATATGATGGTTGGAACTTTTCCAAGACCTATGATGTATGCCCCGACAAGGTTGATGTTCTGGCCGACACACCTAGCCGGAAGATCTATCATTGTAGTATCTTGATTGAGCTATTTGACTATATTCTCCATGAGGATTTCGTGTGACTCATTCTAGAAGTTGCTCCTTAGGGATCCTTGCGCTCTCGGTTTCCTCGGTTATGTTATAACCTTTCCAAACAGTGGGTTCACTCTCTACCATTGGGTTTCTCCCCAGTTACTAGAATCATTCCCAGCATTTGCCTTTTATTCCCATCTTGCACCGCCGTTGTGCCATCCTACCACGGGTTCCATCCATTTCCGATGATAAGTAGAGATCATCCATTACGTTGTCTTCAACAAGGTAGTCCACATCATCCATTCTAGTCAGGGTATGTCATTCTTTCGAACTCCTTCAAACGATTGCTCGAGATTTGCCCTAGGCTGGTATAGAGAATTTTATTGATCTCTGAATCAAAAGTAATTCTTTTTTCCACTTAAGGGATAATTCTACGAGTCATCCTTCTCTAGGGTGTCTCGTTATGGTATCATGGCGACTCAAATCCTCGCCACGTTGACAACCGTTCACCACCCTCTTAGGTGTGGAATTTTTTTCTACCTAGTGAACCCTCATCATCTGTTCCACTCCATCCCTCTAGATGTGTGCTTCGTGTCTCAGCTCGAGAGATGTTGCTATGTCTCATTCCGTGAGTTGATCCTGAGTTGTTCGATCTTCGAGAAGATCGAGCCTTCCAGAGTTTCCTTTTCCTCTCGTTGTCATGTTGGCTGGAGTTCTCAGAGCAAGACGACGAGACAAAGATGGTGATTGAATCAACGCCTTTATGAAGTGCAATCTGGATCATGAAGTTTATGTTAGTTTGTGTTCCTCCTTCATCTTACCCTATGCTCGAATCTCGGGACGAGATTCTTGTTTAGTGGGGATGAGTTGTCACATCCCTAGTTCTGGTAATGCGTAGTGCTAGACTCTGGTGTTGCATCATGTTTATTTTGCTCAGAAATTTGAAAATGGGGATTATAGAACCCCCAGCACCCCCTTAATCTAACTAGGGTTTACCAAAATCTTTTCCAATTAACCTAAAATGCCCTTCTAAAATGTTCATCATCTTTGCCTTGGTCTAGAACCTCTAACAAAAATGGTGCACACTTTTCTAGGACATCACAAGCTCACTGGATTAAATCATATGTTAATTGCATTTGGACATTTAAATGCAATAAAATATTTTAAATGTCCAAATAATCGTAAACTAAAATGTTTACTGTTGGAAATATTCCAAACAGTGGGCATGAGAAATTTCATGATTTTTGCGTTAGTTTTTTTAATAAAGCTCTAAAGTTGCAGAAAAATACAAAAACGGAAACAATTAAGTATGAGAGAGAGAAGGCCACTGGGCCACTCACCTGGACCTACCTGGCAGCCCACCAGGCTGGCCCAGCTGGTGGCCTAGCCCAGGGCCCATGCCAGCCATCCTCTACATGCAAAGAGGGCGAGGAGGGAGACAGCAAGACGTCTTGCGCCGTGGCGACACGCCACCTCCCTGCCTGCCTGCGTCCCTCGCCACCGCGACGCCTGAACCGCCTCCCCGGCTTCCCCTCGACCCCCTGGACTCCGCACTTTTTCTTCTCCGCCTCTCTCTCGCCGTTCCCCACCTTAGCCAAGCATGCTCGCCGCCGCCGACCGCAGTAGCCGTGGCCACCGCCTTCCCCGCGCCTCTCCGACGTGTCCCCGTGCTCCGCCCCAACCACCTCTTCCTCCTCACTGAGCCGCGCGACGCCGGAAGCCCTAAAACGCTGCCAACGCCATCTTCTTCAACCTCAGTCCACCGAGATCACCGGCGACCGCACGTCGTCACAAACCCTTCCCCGAGCCCACCAAGCTTCTCTACGTGACCGTTGTGAGCCACTGACCTTCCTCCTCCTCTTCTTTTCTTTCCCCGTGTGCGGTAGCGACTGCACCGCGCTCACCCGCACGCGCCGCCGCCCGCGCTCGTCGCCGGTGATGCTCCGGCGACTATTTGGTCCCGGGCATGCGGCCAACGCGCTCCCCGCATCGCGTAGAGCCTTCGTAGCACCTCGCTGCACTCATTTGCGCAATACAGCCTCATCCCCGCTTGCACCCGAGCTCCGGCCGCCGCAAACCTCGTCGTCGGCGCTGCTCCCAGCCACCCCAGCCTCCGCCGCTGCCACCGTTGGATGCGCCACTCCACCCTCTTTCCGTAGCTGCTCCCTGCGCGCCGAAAGAGCCCCTGTAGGTGGATCCCGACGCGCTCTGCCGCGTCCGGCCTCGCCGGCGGGTAAACGCCCGTGGGTTGACCGCTTTGACCGGCAGGGTTTGACCCCTCTCTCACACTGACATGCGGGCCCCGCACCGCTAATTAATCTAGTTTAGCTTTAAACTTAATTAGTTTAACCTAGGTTAGTGCTAATTAAACTAGGTTACTTTAGTTAGACACTAACACGCGGGCCCCACTGGTCAGGTTTGACCTGGACTGGCCCTGTTGACCGCTGACATCACAGTAACGTCATGCTGACACAGTAATTCTTTCTGGAATTTAAATAAATCTTAAATGGTTTATTTATTTCAGAAAATGTTATAAACTTCTAAAAATCATATAAAATCAACCGTAACTCAGAATGAAATCAGTCATATATGAAAAATGATGAGAAAAATCCAATCTTTCCATCTGTACTAGTTTCATGCATGTTAGAGCAACCTAACCTTGTTGTTTAGATGAAACATGATAATGCACTTATATGAGTTCATAGTTTAGGCTTGTATTTGATTCTTTGATTCAAATAAGCTCAAACCACCCTAGTTTCAGTTGCATTAGCCCAACACACAGCATATTGACATGTCATAATCATGCATCATATTGTGTATTGCATTGATTGTGTTTCCTTCTCTGTTGCCGGTGTTTGTCCCCTCTCAGTAGACGTGGTTCTGACGACGCACTACTAGAAAAACCACTACTAATGGCACACCTAATATGGCCATTAATGGCGCATCACTGGTGCGCCATTGATAGCACGCCATTAGTAATTTTTACTAATGGCGCACCACCTGGTGCGCCATTAGTATCTGGTATACTAATGGCGCACCACCCGGTGCGCCATTAGTATATGCGAGGGTGCGCCATTAGTATGCCTCCTGGGGCATGTATACCAGTGCTTTGGCATACTAATGGCGCACCACCTCTAGATGCGCCATTAGTAATCAAGAAGATACTAATGGCGCACTACCCATGATGCGCCATTAGTATGCCTTTGTCATACTAATGGCGCCTTTATCATGTGATGCGCCATTAGTATGAATATTAGGTTTTTTTTATTTTTTATTTTCTGTTTTTGCACAGGTTACAAAATGTATAATTTGACAAAATATAGACAGCACACATCAACAATAGATTCATAAAATACAATAGAAGATTAGTCTTTGAATACAATTCATCATATTAGTCTCCAATACAATTCATCATATTAGTCTCCGAATTGAAAAGACCGAACAAAGATAGAACATTATATTACAAGTCTCGAGACCGCGAGTAGCGAGTTTGTCTTCGCATTACAAGTCGATATCGATCATCTAAACTACCATCACATAGAAGAGAGCTGCGGTCATCACGATGAGCATCATCACGATGAAACTCGTCTTCATCCGGTTCCTCCAACGCTCCCTCCCCTCTCCCGCTAGATACTTATTTATGTTTAAATATGTTCAAACTTGTTTAAATAATAACAGTAATATTTTTTATAAGACAGTAGCATTTAAAAAGCTGTTTGATACTTATTTTTTTATAAGACAGTCTTGTGCGGGGGGGGCGGCGGTTGAGTAGGGGAATCGAGGTGCGGTGGGTCATGGCGGCGCCGGTGGATCTGGGGTGCTCGGCGCCGAGGGGACCGGATCTGGCGAGGTGGGATAGCGATCGAGATGGAGGGGATCGAGGTGGGCTCCACAAATTTTTTTAGCATTTAAAAGCTGTTTGATACTTATTTGTGTTTAAATATGTTCAAACTTGTTTAAATAATAACAGTAATATTTTTTTATAAGACAAGAGCATTTAAAAAGCTGTTTGATACTAATTTTTTATAAGACGGTGCTTGGGTGTGGGGTCGTGGGGCGGTTGAGTAGGGGAATCGAGGTGCGGGGGTTTCGTGGCGGTGGTGGACTGGGGGTGCTCGGCGGGGGGCGGATCTGGCGAGGTGGGATAGCGATCGAGATGGAGGGGATCGAGATCGAGTGTCCATGAAATTTAAAATATTCATGATAGTTCAAAAGTACCCATGAAATACAATCGAGAAATGAAGGCTACGATTTAAATACAATCGATCTTAGCTAGCTATCTGTTCACAATCTTCTTGCCCTTCTTTTTCGCAAATGGAGTTCTTCCGTGGAACAGACGCCCTTTAGGTAGGGTGGTCCTGCTTCTTCTTGTGGTGTATGCTGCTACTTCATCATCGCTCGTCATGTTCGATCCTCGGTCGCCGTACTTGTCAAGTCTTGCTCATTGGCTACTCCATCCATTCCGATGATCTTCCTTTTGCCTCTCCTCACGACAACACGATCGGGCTTTGGCGGGTCGGTAATGAAGAAGCATTGGTCCACTTGGGAAGCCAGTACCCATGGCTCATTTTTCGCGGTGACGCTTTGCGCCCATGTCTTGGATTTGGCTTCGTATAACCATGGTGGTGAAATACCGGTCTTCTTTTATGACGTTCTTGGCCCTTCGACACGGAACATCGGGACCTTCTCTCCAACAGTAGCTCAGCTCCCTGATCTCCTCGATCCTTCCGTAGTATCTGTCCTTGTCGTTACGGTGTAGGATTCCATCGTTACCCGGAGTTCGATAACCATCGCTCTTCATGTCCTTGGCCTCGTGTAGAATGTGTAGCCATTGATATCGTACGCCTCATAGGTCATCAGGTTGTGCTCGGCACCCTGTGACAAGGCGAATATGAGTTGTTCTTCCGCGGAAGAATCCTCATGTAAAGGGTACGACAGAAGCTTATGCTTGAACCAACGCGTGAAACATGAGTTGTGCTCTTTGAGTGTATCTCCGTCCGTCCTCTGTTGGCCTCGGTCATTGTACGTCTTTTTAATAAAGGTTTTGTGCTCTACCACCCAAGGATCGACCACGTCTATGTGTTGTAGCGTGACTAGGTTTGCTCTTTCAAAGTCGGTGAGTCGACCCTCGAAGTCGACATGCATTTCGCGGCGACCCTCACGGTGACCCCATCCAGCGAGCCTGCCGAGGTGCCTGTTGACGGGCAGACCAACGGGGTTCTCGATGCCTAGATAATTCGTGCGATGGGAGATGCACTCTTGATCGAAAGCCCCGCTATGCTTCCTTCGGGCGTGACATGTTGCGACGTATCCTTTGATGACACCATTCATCCTTTCGAACGGCATCATGCTGTGCAGGAACGTCGGCCCGAGTTGGATGATATCCTCCACTATATGGACCAGCAGATGCACCATAACGTCGAAGAATGCGGGTGGGAAGTACATCTCAAGCTCGCATAGTATCACCACGATCTCTTCCTGTAGCCTTCTGAGTTGCCTCACGCCAATCGACTTCCGAGAGATGACGTCGAAGAAGTTGCATAGGCCAAATAGCATTTCACGGACGTGCGCGTCCATGATCCCACGGATTGCAACTGGAAGTATCTGCGTCATCGAGACGTGATACGGTCGTGAGACTTCATCCCGCTGAACTTCGCTTCACTGGGTCTAGGTATCTGCTTATCTTCCCAGCAGAATCCGTAAGGAAGTTTTACTCCTAGGAGGCAGGTGAAAAACTGCTCGATCTCCTCCTGACTTAGAGTGAAGCACGCGGGAGGGTAGTCATTTCCGGTCTTCTTGGCCTTTTGCCTTTGCAACGACTTTACGTGTCTGCCCGCCTCATCATCATCATCATCATCATCATCATCATCATCATCATATATAGCGTGAAGCTCCTGCCTGATGCCCATTGATTTCAAGTCTGCCCTTGCTTTCGGCCCATCTTTGGTCCTCTCTGGCATGTTGAGCAGGGTACCAAGCAGACTCTCGCACACGTTCTTCATGATATGCATGACATCAAGGTGTGAGGCACACGGTGGATCTTCCAGTACGGCAAGTCCCATAAAAGACCTCGTTTTCCATACCTTCAGCAAGTGGCTCTGGCGCCTTTCGCTTCTTTCCGGCTCGGCGCCTTTTGCTTCTTTCGGCGGTGGGCAGTCTTTCCAACTTTTCAACAGCTTGTCTATTTCCTCGCCGCTCCTCGTACACGGGCGTTTTCGGGGTTCGGTTTCACCATCGAACAGATCCTTGCGTTTCCTCCACGGGTCATCGTCGCAAGCCACCTTCGATGTCCCATGAACACGGTTTTCAAGACCCGGGATCTCTATCTAGCTGGCGATACGTTGTGTCATCCATGCACCTTACGCATCCAGAAAATCCGTGGACTACCTGCCCCGCGACATATCCGTAACCGAGATAGTCGTGCACCGTCGTGAGTAGTGCGGCTCTCATAGGGAAATATTCTTTCTCTGCGGCGTCCCACGTATTGCCTGGCGTTTTCCACAGCGTGTCAAGCTCCTCTTTCCGCAGCCCTAGATAAAGATTGATGTCGTTCCCTGGTTGTTTCGGCCCTTCAATTAGCATACTCATGTGAATGTACTTCCTCTTCATGCACAACCAGGGGGAAAGTTTGTACATCCACACAAACACAGGCCAGGTGCTATGTGTGCTTCTCTGGCTGCCAAACGGATTGACTCCATCGGTGCTCGCGCCTAGCACGATGTTCCTTGGATCGTTCCCAAATTCTGAGTCTTCGAAGTTCAACGCTTGCCACTGGCTCGCATCCTTAGGGTGACTCAGCATCTTGTCTTTTTTATCTATCTCCGGATCATTTGCGTCATCTTCCCGCTTCTTCTCCTCCCTATCCGCGTGCCAATGCAGGAGCTTTGCTACCTTAGGGTCCGCTAAATAGCGCTGCGCAGACGAGGAGTGATCGGAAAGTACCACACCACTTTTCGAGGAGCTTTCTTCCTCTTCTTGTATCGAGTGACGCCGCACACGGACATATGGTAGACTCCGGCGTGCTCGTCCCGATAAATGATGCAATTGTTCATGCACACATGGTATTTCACGTCGCGGTAAATCCAGAGGACACACGATTTTCTTCGCCTCCTCCAAACTGGTCGGGCACTTGTTCCCCTTGGGAAGGCGTTCGTGCGTAATGACATGTTCTCGTCGAAGCATCGTCGGTCATTTTGTGTTTTACCTTCATCTCCGTGGCCATGAGCATTACTTTCAAAGCGGGTATCCTCGGGCCTGCATCCTTCATACAATGGAGTAACGCGTCTAACTCAAGTTGATCCATCTTGGCTTTCTCTCGGCGGCAGCTCTTGCGTTATCCGTGCGCTTGAGAAGCAGCTCTTGAATATGAGGGTCCTGCACCCAGCCCATCGATGGTCCAGCGTCGTCGCTCCGCCGCATCATCATCTTCATGATCATGCCCGTCGCCTGCTCCGCATCTTCCTCATCATCATGTCCTGCATCTTCTACATGATGACTGTGTACAACATCACAGTCGTGATCATCTCCCGGGATTCTTCGTCTTCTCGCCCGCCCGAGCCGCGGTGGTTGTCTTGCTGCCCTTCCTCATTTCTTGCCCGCCCGCATGGGCGACTTCGTAGTCATCTTCATCACCTTGCCACCGATAGCCATCCATGAAACCACGCAACAGCGGTGGTCCCGCACCTGCCGGAATCCGGGTCCGCAATAAGGCTCTTCACTTGCATCTTCGACACGGACATCTTATCTCCGTCTCGTTCTTTTGAAGCATCTCGGCCTTCGGACCTCAAAAACCTATTCACGATGCCTTCGGTCATCGTATGGACCATGGTCGTCATGGGTAGAGAAAAACGATATTTTAGAACCAAACAAAAATTTGGCATGACTTTCCCTAAAAATAGGACCAAAAAGAATGCTTAATGCCAAAATTCTATACTAATGGCGCACCCACTGCCATTAGTATGTTTGAATAGGCGCACTAGTTCAAAAAAATTCTATACTAATGGCGCACCTTTGCTGGTGCGCCATTAGTAGTTACAACTACTAATGGCGCACTTGGGCAGGATGCGCCATTAGTATGTTTGAATAGGCGCACTAGTTCAAAAAAATTTCTATACTAATGGCGCACCTCTGCCTGTGCGCCATTAGTAATTACAACTACTAATGGCGACTTGGGCGGATGCGCCATTAGTATGTTTGGACAGGCGTACTAGTTAAAAAAATTTTGATACTAATGGCGCACCCATGGCATGGTGCGCCATTAGTAGTTTAAACTCTAATGGCGCATCAGATGGTGGTGCGCCATTAGTATATACTAATGGCGCACCATCTTTCTGGTGCGCCATTAGTGTCAATCCCATCTATAGCCCTTTTCCTAGTAGTGACGAGATCGATGACACCAATGAAGAACTATACTATCTTCAGAAGTGCCAGGCAAGCAAAACCCCCTTGTTCATTCCGATACAATCCCACTCTCTCGCTCCTGCTCTCTTTTACTGCATTAGGACAACAACGATTCAACTGTTACATGCTGTGGTAGTTGAACCCCTTTCCTCTGCATGACCTGTCATTGCCACAGTAAATAGATGAAACCCACTAGCATGAGTAGGAGTTGTTTGAGCCCTGATGTGCCTACTCATTCATGCTTGTTGTCATGCCTGCTACTGCTTAGAGTTGAGTCGGGTCTGATTCATCGGGGATGAATTGGAGGTGTGTGAACATGTTCTACTGTTGAGAGCTAAGTGTGTGAACACGATTTGGTAAAGGTAGCGATGAGAGGCCATGTAGGAGTACATGGTGGGTTGTCTCATTGAAAACGTCCTCAGGAACTGAGTTCTGTGTTTGTGATCCATGAACAACTACTACCACGCATTGGGCCCGAAACCAATGGACCCTCTCGAATTATTAATCGCCTGGATCTCTGTCCAGGAGTTGCAACTAGTTTCTGGTGTTTGTACGATATGTGTTTGAGGCCGTGCGTAGCGCTGACCCTAGGGGTGGGCTATGATGCGGTAGGTACACCGTGGCCCAGTGTACCGGGCGCCCGTTTGGTGTCTCGGGAACCCTGCACACATCATTTGGGGTTGTGAGCGAAACCCCGGCCGGATCTCCTCGCGGATGGAACCCGAATAGGCGATAAACCTGGACTAGAGACTTGTGTGGTTAGTCAGGTCGTGGTCGACTCCCTCGCCATGCTTCCGCTTGAAGGTTGCCGAGGTACACGACGTATACATGGTGGTAAGTGGCAAGAGCGTGTGTGAAGAAGTACACACCTGCAGGGTTATAAATGATCTATTCGAATAGCCGCGTCCGTGGTAATGGACTTCTGGGTTGCCTGTACAGTTCATAGACAAGTGAAAGTGGATACTCTAAAATGCGCAAGATAAGCATGAGTGCTATGGATGGCGTTCTCGTAGGGAGAAGGGAGCGGATCCATAGTGGTGTATTGTTATGGTGAATATGTGGACTCATGTGCGCCACTTCAAAAGAGTTACTTGCAGTCGTAGTTCAGGATAGCCACCGAGTCAAAGCTGGCTTGCTGAAGTTAAACCCCACCATCCCTTTGTTGATAATGATGCATATGTAGTTAGTTCTGATGGAAGTCTTGCTGGGTACATTTGTACTCACGTTTTCTTAATTTATGTTTTTGCAGAGAGACTTCAGTCTTGCTAGTAGTTCCGTGTGGACTTCAACGTTTAGCTTGATACCTCAGCTACGATCTTGTGCCCTCGGCAGGATCTGGTAGATAGTCAGGCTTCTCAGCCTTTTTCATTTGTAGATGTCTGTACTCAGACATGTTAAGCTTCCTCATGTGCTTTGACTTGTATGCTCTGAATGTTGGGTCATGAGACCCATGCTTGTAATATCTCGCTCCTCGGAGCTTATTGAATAAATATTTGAGTTGTAGAGTCATGTTGTGATGCCATGTTGTATTTGCGCATATCAAGCATATTGTGTGTATGATTGAAATGCTTGGTATGTGTGGGATCCGACAACCTAGTTGTCTATCCTTGGTAGCCTCTCTTATGGGGACATGTAGTCTAGTGCTTCCACTGAGCCATGGTAGTCTGCTACAGCCTGGTTTACCGGAGTCCAGCTAGCCCAGTTACTACTGCTCCGGAACACTTTGGTTGGCCGACACGTGATCCACTTCATTCCTGTGTCTGTCGCTTCGGGGAAATATCATGCGGTGACTTCCGGAGTCCTGCTAGCCTGCTACAGCTTGTGTTCTCGGAGTCCTGTTAGCCCAGTTGCTAAAGCCCGGATTCACACGCTGATGACCGACACGTTCGATGCTGGTTCATGTATCCCTGTCCCCGTAAGTTAGCGCCACTTTGGGTTCATGACTAGTCATGTTGTCCCGGGTTCTTTGTCATATGGATGCTAGCGACACTATCATAAACGTGAGCCGAAAGGCGCTAACGGTCCCGGGCCAAGTAAGGTGGCACCTATGGGAATACCGTGCGTGAGGCCGCAAAGTGATATGATGTGTTACATGCTAGATCGGTGTGACTTAGGATCGGGGTCCTGACATCATTGCCACGCGATGCATTTACATGCGGCACGATGGAGTTACGCGCTGCAAATTAGAACTGCCATTAGGGTCTGCCGATATTCCCGGCCATCTGGCTTCCCCTTTAATTCCCGCAGCCATTATAACCTTAAGTCTCTTCAACCTTTCAATCATGCCCCACAACACAACTAGCACGCCCACGACAACACCTAGAGAGGGGATGTCCAACGGTGCTCCAATGGAGTCTGGGGAGCATAGAGTGGAGACCCACACGAGGGAGACGAATCTCTCGGTGGTGTACACCATCGACCGGGCCGTGGAGGATGACTACATCAACAGCGTTGAGCAGTTGCTTGCTCGAGACAAGTACAAGGTGGTCGGCATCGACCTCCAGTACACCGCCGATCGTCCGGCATAGATCAGAAGGTTGTTGTCGCCCAGTTGTGCGTGCGCCATCATGTCCTCATCTACCACAGAGCCTTGCGACCATTTCAACAGGTTTGTCAATAGCACCGACTACAAGTTCGCCACCGTGGAAACCAAAGACGATGTAAATGCGCTCAGTGTGACAGGCTTGGCCTGCAAGAACCTTGTCGAAATCCGTGACCACTACAGGGTCTGGTGCAGCACGAAGAAGGACTCCCTGGTCGAACTCGCCTCGGCCATCATCGACCCCTACTAAGAAAAGATGAAGCAGGATGCCTAGAGAACAAGCCCCTCTCCTGGCACAGGGCCTGGATGCGGCAACTGGATGAACCTCACCTCAGGTTCGCGGCCAAGAGCGTGTACACATGCTACGAGATGCACAGGTGGATTGTTAACATGAGGAAGTGCCTCGTTACCCAAATCGACGAGCCCGGATTGAGCCACAAGCAGAGCAAGCGTCACAAGAAGTAGATGATTATCAGATGATCGTTTATGCTAGTTAATCATGCATGCAATATATAGTTTGCTTTATTGGTGTGTGGAAATGTCATGTGTGTAGTAGCCACCTATGTAATTATGCATGTAATAGTTTACTTTGGTGTGTGCTAATGCCATGGTTGTAGTAGCCACCTACGTAAGTGAATGTTTAATTTGGTTACACAAGCATTGTCCTTATAAGTCTGTATGCAATCCCATCGCACAATACACACGTCTTATTAGCCGCAACCGTCTGTGTTATTATCGGTCTTCATACACATTTATGATTATAGACCTGTTTGCCGCGTATCACACACATGTTGTTAAGTTGAACTTTTTCTGTTCTGTTGTCTCAACGCAAACAGTTCATCCGAGTGAACCGCATGTCGTATATCGCACACACCTTCATCTGGCTGACCGTTTCTTTTGTGTTATCTAATCACAAACAGTTCATTCGAGTGAACCGTATGCTGTACATTGCACACACCTCCATCTGGTTGCCCGTTTATTTTGTTCCTCCTCATCACAAATAGTTAATTGAACTGAACCGTATGCCCTGCATCGCACACGCAACTAAAATCTGAACCGTGTTTGATGGCTCCGCCATCGCAAACGTTTTGCACCTTTTCTGACGGTTTTTTTACACCACCGTTTGCGGCTATGGCATCGCACACAGTTTCGTCGAAGGGTCTCTGATCGTAGTGTCACGTTAGCAGCATCCTGCGGTAGTGTTTCCGTTATTATAATGCTCGGTAAAATCCTTTTCATTCCGAAGTGGTCTTAGTTGTCCAATATCTTGTATTTGTTGGAGTGGTCTCATTAGATGAATCCTCGCGTGGTCGAAAGGGAATATTTGATAAAGCTCAGAAAGGACGAGAGGTAAAAGATCTTTTTGAAAATAAAGTTTTAGGGAAACCCTTTCCTATGGGCTTGCCAGTTTCTAGGGGTCATGTCCTACAGTCAACATGTGCTCTGATACCATCTTGTAGCGACCCGACCCGAATGGATCGAAGTCTCTGTGCTTAAGTGTCATCCCTGGATCGGTATGCTGACACACACACACACAGTACTCGAGGATTTATAACAAAGGTAAGTCACATGTATAAAGTAACGTAAATACTATTACCTCAATCCATAGTGGAAGTAACAACAAAGTTGTGGAGTTCCCAACAACGCCAATGGCAAAGTTGAGTGTAGATATTGTAACCCTAACGTATCACTTACTCATCGTAAGAATTCCTGCAACATGAGACGTTGCAGCCATGTAGCTCAGTACATTGAATGTACTGGCAAATTCACACCATAGAGTAATAATGAAAATGTCTATCTCTATATGCATATTTGGCTGGTGGAGGCTCTAAGTTTGATTTTTGCATAAAGCTAGTTTTTCCCTACAACAAAGGAATAAATTTTATTTAACTACCAAGTTTATGCCATTATTGAGAAGTGCTACCTCTTGAGCACTACTTTGGTTTTCCCTTGAAGAGCAAAGGGTGATGCAGCAAAGTAGCGTAAGTATTTCCCTCAGTTTTTGAGAACCAAGGTATCAATCTAGTAGGAGGCCACGCTCAACTCCCTCGCACCTACACAAACAAGTAAAAACCTCATAACCAACGCAATAAAGGGGTTGTCAATCCCTTCACGGTCACTTACAAAAGTGAGATCTGATAGATATGATAAGATAATGTTTTTGGTTTTTTTGTAATAAAGAGAAATAAAGATGCAAAGTAAATAAAAGGCAATAAAAATAGCTAAGTGCTGGAAGATTAATATGATGGAAAATAGACCCGGGGGCCATAGGTTTTACTAGTGGCTTCTCTCAAGAGCAATTGATAGAATTGAGCAAAGTTATGAGAATATCTAGGTATGATCATGTGTATAGGCATGACGTCCGTGACAAGTAGACCGACTCCTGCCTGCATCTACTACTATTACTCCACACATCGACTGCTATCCAGCATGCATCTAGAGTATTCAGTTCATAAGAACAGAGTAACGCTTTAAGCAAGATGACATGATGTAGAGGGATAAACTCATGCAATATGATATAAACCCCATCTTGTTATCCTCGATGGCAACAATACAATACGTGCCTTGCTTCCCCTGCTATCACTGGGAAAGGACACCGCAAGATTGAACCCAAAGCTGTGGCACCCCGGCTCAGAGCGACCGGTTTACCATGCATTGCCAACCCAGAGACCATGTCTTCTGGCAACACACAACATCTTGGTACAGAAAACAACCGCTTTATTGATGCTAGCGGACCAGAGTTTATATTACAACAGTTGTCGAGGCCAAGCGGCACGCACGGTGCAGTTGAACAATTTGTACATTATTCAGTGAACATAAAGGGGCCTCGATCATAACAACTACGCGGCAGGGGAACAACGTCATAGCGGAAAATCCATATCACAGGGACACCGATGTGGACACGATATAGAGTCGAGCAGCACTCCTTTCCAACGAGACTTTCCTGAAATCTGGCATGACACGCGAGGTCAGTACATTGAATGTACTTGCAAGGTCACAACAGACATAATAATAATGGCAAACAATATCATGATAATTAACCAATTAATAATAATGCAACACTATATGTCCAACATACTGTGATCGTGCTCGAATGTCCCTCGGGACGGACTTACCAATCGTGATCATTCTCGGATCACAAACGAACCACCATTGTGGTCTTGATAAGAGTAACTCGTGATCCTTATGACGATCACAACCACGACCAATATTTGGTCCTGAACATCTCGATGGCCTTTCAGCCATCATCCATAGTGCAAAGTTCATATCTTAGTGTGCAAATTTTATTAAACATTGAATCATGGTGGGACCTACTATGAGGTGTCCGTGACCGTGGACTCGGCTATCGATAGATTATACACTCTGTAGAGGTAGCACACTGTACCCACACATGGAACCCATGGCGTCGCACTCCCATTCGGGTGGACCAACGGCATTCCGACAAAACCCTTCCATTGCCATGACACTCTCCCGGCCACTCCGACCCAATCCCCAACGGGCTAGTCCTGGGTGGCCCCGTGTCTACCAAAGACACAATGACCACCGTCGTGGCCAAAATGATCCTACTCGGGGACCCGGTACCATAATCTCAACAACGGGCACACAAGGTTATGCCTGCTTACCGGGCCAGGGTAAGCATACCATAACCTTCCCTAGTTGGAGGCACCGACCAGAGGCAATGTCAATGGACCGAATCAAGGCCTTCCCACAAATACAAATGTGGTTGCACTGGGAAAAACTCGATTCAGAGGCACCATGACCCAGTCAACGATATATTCAAGTAGAGTTATATTCAGGTTCAACTTAAAAATGAAAATGACCGGTGTCATAGCATGCCATGAAATGCAAAACTACACATGCATCACTTATTAACGAAAATGACTGATGTAAACCATATTCACACTAAGCATAAACAACTTGTATTACTTTGCTGGTCAGAGTAACTCACATTTTAACCAAAATATTTTGCAGCAAGTTTTATTATTTTCTCATGCAAGAAAGTAACTCCGATTAATTTCTCACATGCATAGCAAAGATTATACCACAAACAAATCCTAATTTCTTTACCAACCAAGTTAGGTTCAAACATTCTGTAAGTCAAGTAACATGGCTAAACAATTACTTAACAGAATATTTTTTAGCAAATTTTTCTATTTTATTTATGCAAGAACATAACTTTAAGTAATTACTAACATGCATAACAAATTTTTTTTATCATCACCACAAATAGATGTTAGCTTTGCTTTACAAACTAAGCTAGTTTCAACATTCTGTAAATCAAGCATAATGACTAACAAACACTTAACAGAATATAAATAAAATAATAGTTATTTAAATGCATGGATTAATCATTTCATTCAAGTAAGAAAAATCATAAATATTGAAATGACACAATGAAAATGTTCCTGTGGCTTGCCTTAGTGCAGATGAGGTTCACAAGCCTTCTGGTGATCCTCAAGACAAGTCTCACCCTCTGAAAATAATTTTAGGCACAAAAAGAAAATATCAAGAAAACTTCTGAAAATCCACGCGCGTATAGAGTGGCTGACTACCAGGCCCCGCTAGTCAGGTGAGGAGGAGGGGGAGAACGAAACAGAGGGAGTCGCGGCTTCGCTGGAGCTCTCGCCGGCGATGAGATCTCCTTGGCCAAAACGAGAGGGAGGGATGGAGAGAGGGGACGAAGGCGCACCTGCCCGTACCCGTAGCGTAGCTAGGGGTGGTCGGATGGCATTGGAATCGACCTCGTAGAGTGGCAGAACGCGGTGGTCGCCGGAGATGACGAAGACGGCGAGCAGAGGCAACTCCAGGGGCTCCAGGGGAATGGGATGGCCTCACCGGAGAGAGGCGGAGGCCCTGGAAGGCTCACGCTGGCCTGGGAGGGGCCGGAGCTACAGCAGCGACCAGAGAGGATCGCCGGCGAGCTCAAGCTCGAGTACGGTGGCCCACGGACTGCCCGGACGGGCTACGGTTTCCTACGCGCTTGTGGGGTGTGTGGGAGTGGTGGATGGTGCTCGAGGAGGCTGCGGGCGGCTCCATTTATAGGGGAGCGGAGAGGGGGTTTTGGGCTCCGCCGGTGGACACCTGTCCACGGCGCCCGACGACGAGCAGCATCAGTGGGAGGGGGAGAAGGCGACGCAGCTCATGCGGCAACTGTTGGCGAACAGGGACGAGCATAGGAACAAGGAGAAGGAGACGAGTACAGTGCGCACCGCACTGTTGGGTTGGCCGGACCGTTCCCGTGCTCACTGCGGCGAGCTCCGGCGTCAGCGAGCGCCAGAGGGAAGTTAATGGCGTTGAGACGAGGATAGTGGTGAGGTTTGGCACGCTCGGGTAGACGGGGGAAGCGAGCACGCGCGAACAGAGCGCTCGGCGGCACTCAGAGCGCGTCGACACGCATGCATGACATGGTGGACATGCGTGGTCACCGCGCGAACTCTTCCCTCAGGACAGCCTACGTCCAAAAATGATGTCTGGCATGTTGTTCGTGGTGGTTTGGAAGTTTACCACGCTTTGGTTCGGATCCAGGTGCAAGAGAGGAGTTTTTACATGCCAAGTAAGTTTCTGGTCAGTAACTTTGAGCAGTTACTGAGGTCAAATGGCTGGGAGTTGGGGGCTGTGCTTTGGAGTTAGCCATGATCTACTAAGGTGAAAATGCACAAGAAAACCCAAGCACAATGGAGCAAGTAAAATGGTAGTTGCTGTAGAAACCACCATTTCTGTCGAATGAAAATATTTTTCGTAGCAAAAATATTCCAAAAAGTGATGAAATATTTTTCTCGTGAATGCCCTAGGTTTCAAAGAATATTTGTGAATTATCTCAGATTTTTATGGGCCATAAAAATTGGGGTTTTTGGGAGAAAAATGAATATTATTTTGGGGTGGATCAGAAGGGGAATGATGATTAGGGAGGGAAATGAAGCACTTGGGTGAAAGCCAAGGGTACCCAAGTGTTTAAGTCCATATGAAAAGATTCAAAAACTCCAAATTTCACTCCAAATGAAAATCAAGCAAATGAGAGGGCAAAAACCAAGCTGTCAAAAACGCTAAGCACTTCTCCCATTGCTAGAAAGAACAATCTAGTAGGCCAAACCAAACTGATAATTTGAAGAGACTTGCAAAGATAACCAATCATACATAAAAGAATTCAGAGAAGATTCAAATATTGTTCATAGATAAACTTGATCATAAACCCACAATTCATCGTTCTCAACAAACACACCTCAAAAATAAGATTACATAGAATAGATCTTCACGAGAATCATAGAGAACTTTGTATTGAGATCCAAAGAGAGAGAACAAGCCATCTAGCTAATAACCATGGACCCGAAAGTCTGAGGTAAACTACTCACACATCATCGGAGAGGCTATGGTGTTGATGTAGAAGCCCTCCATGATCAATGCCCCCTCCGGTGGAGCGCCGGAAAAGGCCCCAAGATGGGATCTCACGGGTATAGAAGGTTGCGGCGGTGGAATTAGGTTTCTGGCTCCGTATCTGATAGTTTGGGGGTACGCAGGTATATAGAGCAGGAAGAAGTATGTCGATGGAGCAACATGGGCCCCACAAGGGTGGAGGGCGTGCCCAGGGGGGTAGGCGCGCCCCCTCCCTCGTGCTCTCCTGGTTGCTTTCTTGACGTAGGGTCCAAGTCCTCTGGATCACATTTGTTTCGAAAATCACGTTCCCGAAGGTTTCATTCCATTTGGACTCCGTTTGATATTCTTTTTCTTCAAAATACTGAAATAGGCAAAAAAAACAACAATTTGGGCTGGGCCTCCGGTTAATAGGTTAGTCCCAAAAATAATATAAAAGTGTATAATAAAGCCCATTAACATCCAAAACAGAATATAATCTAGCATGGAACAATAAAAATTATAGATACGTTGGAGACGTATCAAGAAGGTTCCCCCAACTCAATCCCAAAATTACCAAGTCGTAATAAGAACCCAACAAATTCATTAAGTAAAGTGATGAGATCAACCAATAATTCAAATACCAGATACTCATATTGTCCATAACCGAGGACACGCCAAATCATGATTTTTTTTGTACACCCTGTAGACGTTTGCACACTTTTCCCCACAAGACTCGATCTCCTCCGTTGAATTTCTCGCACTGCCTGATGTTTGAGAAATGGATGATCGAGACACAGTCTTTCTAAGGAATTAACTCTTTACTCTGGATAGACAGTTCCACCTACTTTCCCCTACATCTACTAGTCTACCACTGAAAGAGGTCACACAACTTACTCAACTATGCCAGAGCCCATAATGGCTTGTGGCTGCACATGGAAGTTTCTAGCATGAATAATCTTATGATCCCTTTGAGCCTAGGTGGCATTCCATAGGGTGATCACACGGGTACTCCGGGATCCCCTTGGGCAAGCCACTGGGTTCTCCAGGGTGCCCCAACCATTCCACCGAGATTTGTGTTAATGTTGCCACCTTAAGTTAACCCATAATTATTGTATCTCTCTCATCTTTCATGATTCACACATACCAATCCTGCCTACGAGCATGGCTAAGCAATATGAGCATAACGTATATTCCCGGGGTGTATCAAAAAGGTAATAGGTTCCTACCTCATCAACTACATAGCAAATCCCAATTCCCAAATCCTACCCATGCAAATATTTGAGGGGTGTATCTAATGCAAGTAAAACTGGGTATAGGAAGAGTATAATCAAAGTGTGAAATTGCCTTGTACTGTTGATGAAGATTCTTCACACTCATAATTCCTGATAGTTCTACTTGTCACACTCTGTTCAATCTATCGTAAGCAAGCAATTATAACCACACATAACCAATCACTCAAAGATCCAAAGTAACGAATAAAATACTTCAGAAAACTTCAAAACCATCAAATAAAACTCATGGACACAAACATATTTTTAACAGAAGCAAAATTATGTGATTTTGATCTTAATATAAAGTACATTTTATGAGCTTTCATTTGCAAAAAGAATCAATTAAATCGCAGTTATAAAGCTGAAGTTATAGCCAAAACAAGTTTGAATTCGAATCTGATCTAATTCAAATTTTAAAACTTCAAAACTTGATTTTATATGTTCTCTGGATAGAGGGGATCATGATGAAGAAGTGGGCGTTGGTTTCGTTGGATTTGGAGTAACGAGTAAAAAGTTACGAAGGTTTAAAGTTCAGGGGCTAATCTACGAAGAAAATATTCACAGATGGGTCCCTGGCCGAAAATAAAATAGAAAAAGAAAAATCTATCGGACGAACGTCCGCTATGGGAGACTAACGAATGAAATCGTTCGCTACAGAAGCTAAATGAACGAACTTTGCTAAATAACTGACCGATCGAGTTTTAAAGAAAACCAAAAAGACCGGGCGGTTCGGCGGCGGTTTCCGGCGGTTTCGGCAGTTCGTCATCGGCGGCGGACGGCGGACGGCGGCTGCGGCTTCGGCTCCGGCCTCGGCGTGGGCGGTGGGTTCGGGCGGTGGGTGGAGCGGCGGCGGTGGCTAAGCGGGCGGCGGAGCAGTGGGGTCGGTGGCGGTCGCTTGCGGCGGCGACGGCGATTTGCCGCGGCTGCGGCTTGCTGCTGCTTCTGTTCGAGGAAAGAGGGGCCGGGGTCGGGCTATTTAAAGGCGGGGAGGAGGCCGTGGCTTCCGGGAGGGGGCGTCTTGGAGAAGGGGCAAGGTGGCGGTGGAGAGGCCGGTGGCGGTGTCAAAACCGGCGGATCTCGGGTAGGGGGTCCCGAACTGTGCGCCTAGGATCGATGGTAACAGGAGACGGGGGACACGATGTTTTACCCAGGTTCGGGCCCTCTCTATCGAGGTAATACCCTACTTCTTGCTTGATTGATCTTGATGAATATGAGTATTACAAGAGTTGATCTACCACGAGATCGTTATGGCTAAACCCTAGAAGCCTAGCATGTAGGACAATGGAAATGAATATATCCTCTCCGGACTTACCCCTCCGGTTTATATAGGCACCGGGGATCTAGGGTTTACATAGAGTCGGTTACATAAGAAGGAATCTCCATAGTCGGTCGCCAAGCTTGCCTCCCATGCCAAGTAGAGTCCAATACGGAAACGGTTATAGTCTTCGGCCTTCGTGTCTTCACAGCCCATCAGTATGGCCCATGGTTAACAGGCCGGACGCCCGAGGGCCCCTTAGTCCAGGACTCCCTCAGTAGCCCCTGAACCTGGCTTCAATGACGAGGAGTCCGGCGGCAGATTGTCTTCGGCATTGCAAGGCGGGTTCCCTTTTCTCCTAACTCCAAGATAGTCTTAGGACGCAGTGATAGTATCCGGACCTGTTACACACACCATACGCAACCACAGAGAAAATATAGTTTTACACGAATCCAATCCACTGACAAATTTTTGTAGCATGGTAGTACGTCTGACCGGTCATAATTCCGAACCGTTTTTGTGTTCGAAGCCCCATGTCCCGATACACGGTTGCCATTGGCACGTCTTGTTAAAGCAGAGATCGTGTCCCCTTATCACGGGATTCTCACCAATGCGGACATGGGTAACCCAACCGTGCCATTTATACGGTCCTTGGGAATAGGCGAGTTTTTAGGGCGAGTGGGGAGGCGCTTGATATTCGCGGCCTTTATAAGGGGATAAGGATTCGCTTCCTTCACCCACACCCTTTCTCCCCTTCAGTCCTTCCGCCTTTGTGCTCCAGCACCCAAGCTTCAGCTTTTCCTCCTTCGAGAAAGCACTCCAAACATGTCCGGATCCGGAGCTGGAGGCAAGTGGATGGCCTCTTTCGTTAAGAAGAAGGACATCTCGGAGCTCTGGGAGGCCGGATATTTGGCCAAGGAGATTGCTCATCCACTCCCGACGAAAGGTCAAATCGTCCCCACTCCCGAGCCCCATGAGAGGGTTGTGTTTCTCACACACTTTGTCCCCGGGCTGGGATACCCTCTCCACCCGTTCGTCAGTGGACTGATGTTTTATTATGGGCTAGACTTCCATGACCTAGCCCCTAACTTAATTCTCAACATCACGACATTCATTGTTGTGTGCGAGGCCTTTCTCCGCATCCCACCTCATTTCGGCCTATGGTTGAAGAACTTCAATGTGAAGCCGAAGGTGGTGAGCGGCCAGCAAACAGAGCGTGGAGGTGCCATGGTGGGCAACATGCCCAATGTTACCTGGCCCGAAGGCTCCTTTGCGGAGATGGTGAAGGGGTGGCAATCGGGGTGGTTCTACATCACCGAGCCGCGCGACGCTGACTGGGCGGCGGCCCCCGAATTTCGATATAGAACCCCGATGCGGCTTACCTCCTGGCAAGAGAAGGGCCTAACCTAGGGTCCTTTAGACAAGCTGACTAGGCTCCAGACGTGCATCCAGAACATGATAGACAGAAAAATCAAGCTCGTCAACGTGATCCAGGTCATGCTCATTGGCCGAGTTCTTCCGTGCCAACGCTAGACTTGCTATCTGTGGGAGTATGATCCGGCCAAGCACCAGACGCTACTAGAGCTCTTCGGCACGACGCACGAAGACATCTGGAAAGTGCTCTTCAAGGCCCGCGAGACACCACCACCCACGACCAAGGATCGCGGGCTCAGCTTAAAACGTCAAGCTAATTCGGTAAGTTAGTTTCATGTTTTCAAGTCATACCATTTACTAGCATATTTTGAGAAAAAAAGCCTAAGCCTTCCTATCCATGTCTTCGGGCCTGGATTGAGGTAGCAGAGGGGATTAACTGTCTGGCTCCGCTGCACGAAGACCCCAAATTTCCATTGCTGATGAAAATGCTATTTCCAGCACCTTATGAGGTGCCGGAGAAGATGGCCAAGAAGGCGGCCAAACGGGCCCGGAGGGGCCTTCGCTGAAAAGGCACTCCGGACGTGATATCCGAAGGCGAAACTCGCTCCTCGTCCGCCGAGGACGATGATGAGGAGGAAGAGGAAGACGACTCCCCACCCGAGGTGGGGAGGAAGAAGAGAATGGCCTCCACGCATCTGGAGGCGAAGGCAACCAAGAGGGGGAGAGGCTTCCCCGCGGCTAACTCCGTGTGGGATGTCGATAGCAGTCCGGAGCGGCCTTCCCGGGCCAAGCCTTGGGCCGCATCATAGGTATCGAAAATCTTTATTCACACCCGAACGCCCATCCTTTCCGTCTTACCATATTGATATGTTTGAATCGTGTTATTATAGTCCGGCTCGCGACAGCTCTCCGCGATCTTCATCAGAAGGTTCGCTGGACCCAAGGAGCGGGCCAGTATGTCACCGCCGCCCGCTTACTCCCCTTCGGCCAAGGGTGATGACGAGGAAGCACCCAAAAGGGCCTCCTCGGACCGGGGAAGGGCTCCGGAGATTGTCAGGGTGGTACCCCAGGAGGGTTGCCGGGCCGCCGGATATATGAGGGAAAAAGCCCCTGCGGAGACTGACAGTGCGGGCCGAGCTCTACTTGATCCTTAGCCGGATTCTGTTCCGGAGACCTATATGTCTCAGGAATCTGGCAAACAGCTCTTCCCAAAAGGAGGGGGTGTGCAACCGGTGACTTTCGTCCAACCGGAGGCACTGGACCGTCTACTGGAAGCGCTACAAGGCGCCTCCATTGTGGATGAGCACCGTGCCCATATGGGTATGGTGATTGAAAGGGTACAGTCTGACAAAAACAGACTGACCGAAGCTTGTGCCAGCCTTCTTACAGGCTTTGAGGTGAGTAATGTAATTGTAAGGATAATATCACAGCGTAGATAGTAGCCCCTGGTGCTCTGTTCGGTGTCCGGGAAGGAAAAGCCGAACACAGGATCAAAAAAATAATTTTCGCAGGAGTCTAATCACAAGGTGTCTATGTGAATACGCAGGCCTCGTTGCAGGCTGCTACTGCTCAAACCGCGGAGGTCTCTGGACTGAAGAAAAAACAGGAGCGGGTCGAGGAAGAGCTCGGCCGCGTGAAGAAGCAGCTGGAGGAAAGGCAAGGTATGCAGTAACCTGCGTGTATATTGAAGGATGAATGGTTCATGCTAACTAAAGTGTCGTGAGCTTTACTAGGGGCCACGACTGAGGTGGCGGCCCTCAAAAGGGCACTGACCGAAGCCGAGGAAAAAGCGGCCAAGGAACATGCCGCACGCGAGAAGCATGAGGCCCGGGTCAGCAAGATTCAGCAAGAGCTCCAGGATGCTGTAAAAAAGTACAAGTCCTTGGAGCGTGGCTCTAAGGCACAAGAATCCGAACTTGCTAAGGCCTGCAAGAGCGCGCAAGATGGCCGAGCCGAAGCCCAGAGCGTCCTACAGGAAATCCAGGCGGCCAAGAAGATTACAGTGGGTAAGGCTGTCACTATGTAAGGCAAGTATGCAAAGGAAACAATCCTTGAACTTACCCGAACTTGTGTTTTGCAGGGGCATTTGCAGATCTGCCGTGCAGTGTATCGGATGTCGCCGAGTTCTACCGGGCCGAAGAAGGGATGTCTACAGAGAAGTTGTTCTGGTCCCAATATCTTGGACCAGAACATCTGGTGTCCTTTAGCGACCTGTTGAAACAGCTGGTCTAGCTGCACAAGTTGGCCGAGTCAGCCATGAAGGACCTGATAGTCCGGCTGTGGTTTGCTGAGCCCGTGCCCGATAGCTATTTTGGTTTTGTAAGTCGGCTTGTGAGTGCCTGTCCATGGATTGAAGTCGTGAAGCGGTCAGTCTGCATTGAGGGTGCGCGGATGGCGTTTTCCCGCGTCAATACGCATTGGGCAAAGCTAGATGCCAAGAAGCTGATGACCGAGGGGCCGCCGGAGGGCAAGGAGCATCGTCGACCCGAGCTCTATTTTGATGGTGTCCTGGAGGGATCCCGCCTTGTGGCGGAGCAATGTTCGAAGGATGTTACATTCCCATGAGAACATTTGTATTATCTTGTCTTATAATATGGAACGATGATTTTATGTAATATAATGCTTTTGATTTACATTTTACCTCCTGTGCGGCCGTTTATGATATCTGAGGGTTGACCAGTCGTCGGCTTCTCCCCCCACGTAGATAGTACGGGGGGGTTCGGGATAAATCTGAACACTCTTTACTCCAAATTTTGGTCCTTAAAGGAGGTGTTTAGTGCAACGAACAAGGCAATCGGACTATGCGGCCTTTACCGCCCTCACTTAGCCATAGGAGCTTGACAATTAAGAAAGTCGGCGAAGCCCCTGGTATTAGGATTGCCGAACTAGGGGCGCTGTACTCTCCTAATCGGGAGAACCGATTATTCACAAGAAGCGGAAAAATTCTCTAACGATTTTGGACCTCTCGAACAGCTGACCAGCTCTCGCCGCATCATGACAGTCAGTTTTCGGCTTTCTCTACTGAGGTGCTCGTCCGAAAGAACCGGGACACAATCGCAGTAGTTCTCCCTTTACTACCCTAGCCGATATAGCGGAACGTAAGGTAGTGAGCACAGGAGCCGGGCAACCCAACTATTGACCAAAGACATGATTCAGAGCCGATGCATATAATGCTTTAAGTTCGCGGTGTCGAACTGCACTGTAAAAGTGTTCGGACTTTTATTGCCGTAACGCGGGGCGTAATGAAGCCCCTGGCGTAGTAATGCGTACCATGGTGTATGTGTGCGATGAGTAATAAGTACAAAGGTGAGAAAATAGGAAAATTAAGTAATAAGCTGACGCCACCATTTATTCACCATTGTGATGTAATTTGTACGTCGAGGCGTACTTTGTGCAAGTAAAGCGATAGGGCTATTTAATATGCCGCCACCAAGGGCGAGCTGCGTGCGGGCAAGTAAACCAGGTATGGCAATCGTTTAGTAGAGACCACCAGGGGATTCCCTTGTATGCCAGAGCTCCTTGCCTCCTTGGTGTGTTCTATGAGCGGACCGTCCACATAGATCTTGAAAAGGGAAAACCCTGAAATGAAAAGACAAAGAAAAGGCGCGCAAATCCCAGGGTCGGTCAAGCCGCACTATGGGTTGTGAGCGAGTTATGCCTCCGTCAGTACCCATGGGGTGTTGAGTGCGTAGTTATGTACGCGCTATGTGAATGCTATTTCCTTATCGGGGATGGGCGGAGACCTAATTACTAATTCAGCTCTTGACGAACTGAGCTGCCCTGTTGCAGTGTAGTCCGGATCCTCTTGACGATGTCCAGGGGCTCAACGGCCGGATTATGGTGCCGCTTGAGAAGGCCGCTTAGTACTTCCACTGCTAGGGCTGCGGTGTGCTCCTCTATGCAGAGGGAATGTTCCGTGTTTCCATTTACTGTAATGATGTCGCGTGGACTGGGCATCTTGAGCTTGAGGTAAGCATAATGTGGCACCGCATTAAATCTAGCTAATGTGGTTCGCCCGAGCAGTGCATGGTAGCCGCTGCGGAAGGGCACGATATCAAAGATTAACTCTTCGCTTCGGAAGTTGTCTGGGGAACCGAAGACCACCTCTAGCGTGATTGAGCCCGTACAACGGGCCTCTACGCCTGGTATGACTCCTTTAATGGTAGTCTTTGTGGGTTTGATTCGTGAGCGATTAATGCCCATCTTCGATACTGTGTCCTGATAGTGCAGGTTGAGGCTGCTACCGCCTTCCATTAGGACTCGCGTTAGGTGAAATCCGTCGATGATCATGTTGAGGACCAGTGCGGCAGAACCGCCATGCCGGATACTAGTTGGATGATCTCGACGATCGAAGGTGATCGGGAATGATGACCATGTATTGAATTTTGGGGCGACTGGCTCTATCTTATAGACGTCCCTGAGTGCTCGCTTGCGCTCCCTTTTGGGGATGTGTGTAGCGTATATCATGTTCACCGTTTTGACTTGAGGGGGAAATTTCTTCTGCCCCCAGTGTTCGGCTGCCGGAGCTCCTCGTCATCGTCCTCGCTCTGCGATTCCCCTTCCTTAACTCCGCTATTTATCTTGCTGGCTTGCTTAAAGACTCGGCAACCTCTGTTGGTATGGTTTGCCGGTTTGTCTGGGGTGCCATGTATCTGGCATGGACGATCGAGTATGTGGTCCAAGCTGGATGGCCCTCCGCCGTTCCTTTTGTAGGGCTTCTTTCGCTGGCCGGACTTGGAGCCACTGAATCCGGCGTGAACTGTAGTGTCATTGGTGTTTTCGCCATTGCTTCGGCTCTTGTGTTTGTTGCGCCGGAGCTTGCTGGTGCTGTTTTTGTCCTCCGAGGGGCCTGCTTCGTTGGCTGTGTTTGTACTGCGAGCCAGCCAACTATCCTCTCCCGCGCAAAAGCGGGTCATAAGTGCCATGAGGGCTGCCATGGACCTCGACTTTTCTTGGCCGGGGTGGCGGGTGAGCAATTCGTCACGGATGCTATGTTTAAAGGCCGCTAGGGCTTCGGCATCCGGACAGTCGATGATCTGGTTCTTTTTGGTTAGGAACCTAGTCCAGAATTTTCTGGCGGACTCTCCAGGTTGTTGAACTATGTGACTTAAGTCATCAGCGTCAGGTGGCCGGACATAAGTGCCTTGGAGGTTGTTAAGAAAAGCTTCTTCCAAGTCCTCCCAGCTGCCAATGGAATTTTCATGCAGACAATTTAGCCAGTGTCGAGCTGGTTCTTTGAGCTTTATTGGTAGGTATTTGATAGCGTGGAGGTCATCTCTCGGGCCATGTGGATGTGGAGAATAAAATCTTCGATCCACACTGCGGGATCGGCTGTTCCGTTGTATGATTCAATATTGACGGGCTTGAACCCCTCGGGGAATTCGTGATCCAGCACCTCATCTATGAAGCAGAGAGGGTATGCGGCTCCTCTATAGCGGGCCGCGTCACGGCGCACCTCCGATGAAGTCCGTCTGCGGTTATCGGCCCGTGTGTGATTAAGTTTCTCCCGTCCGAATAGGTAGCTGTCATCCCGAGTAGGGAAGCGTCCTTGCGATCCGTAGATTGATACGGTGTGTCCTGCTCTACTGTCCAGGTCCTGTCGAAGGTCGTATGTATGGTCCCGAGCTGTTTTGTCCCTGTTTTTTTGAGGCGGTGGGGCGGGCTGTTGTTCGGACTGAGTTGCTATTTTATTCCGACCGTGGGGTGGTCGGTCCGCCGCACTATCCCGACCACGTGGTGGTCGGTCCGCATTGCGCGAGTGGGGTATAGGATCTGGTTCCTCCTCATCGAACTGCGGTAGCAGTCTGCGTTTTGGATAACTCTTGGCTGGGTGCTTGAGGCCGTATTCTTCGGCTGCCAGGACATCGGTCCATCTATCGATGAGTAGGTCTTGATTGACCTGGAGCTGCTGCTGCTTTTTTTCAGACTTCTGGCAGTAGCTATTAGCTGGCGCTTGAAGCGCTCCTACTCTAGGGGGCGCCTCAGGTACGATGAAATCCTCGCTGCCGAGGCTTTCCTCGTCCTCGGAGACTGGACGATAACTATCATCATCCGTGTCATTGGGCATGGCCTGTTTATCAGGGTTATCCTGCCCGTTCTTGTTCTTCCTGTTCGGGTGTGGCTCCAACAGGGTCTTCATTATTTTCGGCGCCGCCCCGAGTACTATTTTTTCTGGTGCCAGTGTTGCCGTTTTTTGAGCGACGAGGCTTGGAACGGCGTTTAGGGCGCCGGCGCTTGGACTGTGTCTCAGAAGGATTATTCGCAACTGGTTCTTCGTTGTCATCGTCGCTAGCTTTTTTAGGTGTGTCAACCATGTACACATCGTACGAAGAGGTGGCCATCCAGCGTCTAGTGAATGGTGGGTCTTGGCCTTGCTCCTTGTCGGCATCATCGTCCATACCGTCAACGTCTTCGGAGCCATAATCAAGCACGTCGGTTAAGTCGGCGACAGTGGCTATGAACTGGGTGGCGGGTGGGAAGCAAAATTCTCCTTCATCAGCCCCTAGATCGAACCGGACATAGTTCGGCTGTGAGTCCTTCTCCAAGGACAAATTATTTAAAGAGTTCAGCACATCACCCAAAGGTGAGTGCTGGAAGATATCTGCGGCGCTAAATTCAGCAATCGATAGCCGATCCAGCTCGCGGTCCGCAGGCGCACCCGGTCCGGAACTTATAGCCGGAGACGAATCCGGAGTTCCATGGACGCAAATATTGCAGGGTGTCGGGTCCGTGTGCGGCTCCAACACCGCGGACTCTATGGCCTCGGATGGCATGATCTGCTTCGATTCTAAGGCCGTTGCAGCAACAGGAACCATCTCATGGACGTGATCCGATGACAGATTTAGGTCATGTTCATCGGGGCGAAGGGGAGCGATCGCTGCGGTCTCAAATCCGTTGAAGATCAAGTCTCCACGGACGTCCGTGACGTAGTTCAAGATTCCAAATCTGGCCTGATGGCCAGGGGCGTAGCTATCGACCTGCTCCAGATGACCAAGCGAGTTAGCCCGCAGTACGAAGCCGCCGAACACGAAAATCTGTCCTGGGAGGAAATTTCCACGTTGGACAGTGTTACTATAGACGATTGAAGGGGCCATGAAACCTTTCGTTGACGGCACAACAGAACTCTCAATGAAAGCACCAATGTCGGTGTCAAAACCGGCGGATCTCGGGTAGGGGGTTCCGAACTGTGTGCCTAGGATCGATGGTAACAGGAGACGGGGGACACGATGTTTTACCCAGGTTCGGGCCCTCTATATCAAGGTAATACCCTACTTCCTGCTTGATTGATCTTGATGAATATGAGTATTACAAGAGTTGATCTACCGCGAGATCGTTATGGCTAAACCCTAGAAGCCTAGCCTGTACGACTATGGTAATTAATATATCCTCTCCGGACTAACCCCTCCGGTTTATATAGGCACCGGGGGGGGGGGGTTACTAGGGTTTACATAGAGTCGGTTACATAAGAAGAAATCTTCATAGTCCATCACGAAGCTTGTCTACCACGCCAAGTAGAGTCCAATCCGGACACGGGTACAGTCTTCGGCCTTCATGTCTTCATAGCCCATCAGTCCGGCCCATGGATAATAGCCCGGACGCCCGAGGACCCCTTAGTCCAGGACTCCCTCAGCCAGGTCGGGCACGGTGGCGATGTCGTGGCGGCGACGGAGTCCGCTCGGGGTTGGGGACGAGGCGGTGGGTCGGCTGGGCTGGCTGGATGGGCCACGGCCCAGTTCGGTCGGTCGTAAAGATTCTTTTTTTAACTCACACAACAAATATAAGAATAAACAACAAATAATAAAAATGATAGGCATATTATATATCAAAATTTCCAGAAAAAGTTTTTCTAAAACATGAACATTTTTTTAGCAGCAAATAAATTCCACAAAAAAATTAAATAAAGCAAACAGTGCTACTGGTTCAAAAAACCAAATTAAAATATTTTCGAATACCAACATAATTTGAAATTTATTTCTCTCTAATTTTCTAATGTAGGGAATCATTTTATCCTATTTTCCATATATCTTATTTTTGGAGAAAAATAATTTGAATAAAAACCATATAACTCCAAATTGAAAATAATTTCAAAGGGACTTCAAATTTGATTCTTTGAAACTTTCAACTCTCTTTCTTAGCATTTGAAGAAGTCATTTCGTCTTCTCTCATGAAACTCATTGAGTCGCATAAAGTTTCGAATTTGGAATATTTCCAAATGGAATTCAAATCTTTTCAAAACCATTTTCATTTATTTTAAATGGAAGAAGTCATGTCATCTTCACTCTAGGGTTTTGTGATGAAATGAATTTGAATTCATGGAGATCATAAATGCAAGGTGAAAGTTTGGGGAAGTCCTTTTATTCCCTCTCATTCAACTTTCAAAAAGTTTCAAATTTTAACCAATTTCACACAAGCAACCACACCACAATCAAACAAACAATCACAGCTATTTATTTAATATAACATTCCAAAATTTAGAATTTTGGGATGTTACACATCGTCACCTCGTCCTTAGCCAATCTACTTTTATTCTGTAGCTCCTGTTTCGAGTTACAAATATGAGCAACCGAACCAGTATCAAATACGCAGGTGCTACTACAAGCATTAGTAAGGTACGCATCAATAACATGTATATCAAATATACCTTTGTTCACTTTGCCATCCTTCTTATCCGTCAAGTATTTGGGGCGGTTCCGCTTTGAGTGACCATTCCCTTTGCAGTAGAACCACTTAGTTCCAGGCTTGGGTCCATCTTTGGGCTTCTTCACAGGAGCCGCAACTTTCTTGCCATTCTTCTTGAAGTTCACTTTCTTTCTCTTGCCCTTTTTCTTGAAATTAGTGGTCTTATTAACCATCAACAGTTGATGCACCTTGATTTCTACCTCCGCGGCCTTAAGCATTGCGAAGAGCTAGGGAATTGTTTTTGTCATCCCTTGCACATTATAGTTCATCACGAAGCCTTTGTAGCTTGGTGGTAGTGACTGAAAAACTCTGTCAATAACACTCTCAACCGGAAGATAAATTCCCAGCTGAGTCAAGTCGTTATGATACCCCAGACATTTTGAGTATGTGTTCACTGGCAGAACTATTCTCCTCCATCTTGCAGCTATAGAACTTGTTGGAGACTTCATATCTCTTGATTCGGGCATTAGCTTGAAATATCAACTTCAGCTCTTGGAACATCTCATATGTCACTGATGTTCAAAACGACTTTGAAGTCCCGTTTCTAGGCTGTAAAGCATGGCACACTGAACTATCGAGTTGTCATCAGATCGAGTCTGCCAGACGTTCATAACATCTGCAGTAGCTTCTGCGGCAGGTCTATCACCTAGCGGTGATCAAGGACATAATTCTTATGTGCGGCAATGAGGATAATCCTCAAATTATGGACCCAGTCTGTGTAGTTGCTACCATCATCTTTCTACTTAGCTTTCTCTAGGAACACATTAAAATTCAAGGGAACGGTAGCACAGGCCATTGATCTTTAATCAAATTACTAATGAACTCCCATTTAAATTAACATCCCTCAAGTTATCTAAGTGATACATGATTCAAATCAACTAACCCATGTCCGACCATCATGTGAGATGGGGTAGTCATCAAGGGTGAACATCAAGGGTGAACATCTCTATGTTGATCATATCTACTATTTGAATCATGTTCGACCTTTCGGTCTCTAGTGTTCCAAGACCATGTTTTTACATGCTAGGCTCGTCAAGTTTAACCCAAGTATTCTGCATGTGCAAAACTGTCTTACACCCGTTGTATGTGAACATTGAGTCTATCACATCCGATCATCACGAGGTGCTTCGAAACGACGAACTTTGGCAATGGTGCATACTTAGGGTGAACACTTTTATCTTGAAATTAAGTGAAGGTATCATCTTATAGTGCTACCATCATTTTAAGAAAAATAAGATGCATAAAGGATAAACATCACATGCAAAAATATGTGACATGATATGGCCATCATCTTGTGCTTTCGATCTTCATCTCCAAAGCATCGGCATGATCTCCATCGTCACCGGCTCGACACCTTGATCTCCATCATAGCTTCCGAGTCGTCTCGCCAACTATTGCTAACGCATAGCGATAAAGTGAAGCAATTACATGGCGCTTAATTCCCTAAAAAAATACATGCACTTAGTGATTGACACGGAGGTCATACAATAATTAAAGACAACACTAAGGCTCGTGCCGGTTGTCCAAATCATTGACATGCAAGTCGTTAACTTATTACAAAACATGGTCCTCTCATACATCAACATATATAACATCATATCTTGAGCATATCACATCACAACATGCCCTGCATAAACAAGTTAGACGTCCTCTACTTTTTTGTTGCAAGTTTTACGTGGCTACTACGGGCTTCTAGCAAGAACCGTTCTTACCTACGCAAAACCACTACGATGATTATCAAGTTTGCTATTTTAACCTTCTGCAAGGACCGGCCGTAGTCAAATTCGATTCAACTAAAGTAGGAGAATCAGACACCTGCCAGCCACCTTTATGCAAAACAAGTTGCATGTCAGTCAGTGGAACTGGTCTCACGTGCGTGGACATGTAAGGTTGGTCCGAGCCGCCTCATCCCACAATGCCGTCGAATCAAAATAAGACATTGGTGGTAAGTAGTATGAACATCCCCGCCCACAACTCTTTTGTGTTCTACTCGTGCATATCATCTACGCATAGACCTGGCTCATGATGCCACTGATGGGGAATGTTGCATGGAAAACAAAAAATATACACACACGCAAGATCTATCCATGGAGATGCATAGCTACGAGAGGGGTGAGTATGTCTACGTACCCTCGTAGACCATTTAGCGGAAGCGTTTATCAACGCGCTTGGTGTAGTCGTACACCTTCATGGTCCAACCGATCAAGTACCGAACATATGGCACCTCCGCATTTGATACGTCTCCATCGTATCTACTTTTCCGAACTCTTTTGCCCTTGTTTTGGACTCTAATTTGGTTGATTTGAATGAAACTAACCCGGACTGACGTTGTTTTAAGTAGAATTGCCATGGTGTTATTTTTGTGGAAAAATCAAAGTTCTCGGATTGACCTAAAAATTTACGGAGAATTTTTGCAGAATAAAAAAAATACTAGCACAAGAAGTAACCAGAGGGGGTCCACCCAGAGGCCACAAGCCCTGTGGGTGCCCCCTGGGGCGTGCCTAGCAGGCTTGTGGGCCCCCTAGACCTCCTCCGACCCTAACTCCAACTCTATAAGTACCTATTTAGGGAGAGAAAAAATCGGAGCGAAGGATTCATCACGTTTTACGATACGGAGCCGCCGCCACCTCCTGTTCTTCATCAGGAGGGCTGATCTGGAGTCCATTCGAGGCTCCGGAGAGGGGGATTCGTCGCCATCATCATCACCAACCTTCCTCCATCACCAACTTCATGATGCTCACCGCCATGCGTGAGTAATTCCATCGTAGGCTTGCTGGACGGTGATGGGTTGGATGAGATTTATCATGTAATCGAGTTAGTATTGTTAGGGTTTGATCCCTAGTATCCACTATGTTCTGAGATTGATGTTGATATGACTTTGCTATGCTTTATGCTTGTCACTAGAGCCCGAGTGCCATGATTTCAGATCTGAACCTATTATGTTTTCATGAATATATGTGAGTTCTTGATCCTGCCTTGCAAGTTGTAGACACCTATTACGAGTTATGATCCGCATACACCAAGGTGACAATAATTGGGATTCTTTCTAGTGATTACCGTAGTTTGAGGAGTTCATGTATTCACTAAGTGCTAATGCTTTGGTCCTTTTCTCTATTAAAAGGAGGCCTTAATATCCATTAGTTTCCATTAGGACAACGCTGCCACGGGAGGCTAGGACAAAAGATGGCATGCAAGTTCTTTTCCATAAGCATGTATGACTATATACGAAATACATGCCTACATTATATTGATGAACTAGAGCTAGTTCTGTGTCACCCTTCTGTTTTGAGCACACATTTAGCTCGATTACGTCCTCGCCTTCTTGAACTAGCAAGACGGGCGAAGTATTAGATGAGTTCTGGCAGCACGACGGTGTGATGATGGTGGTTATGAACTTATTCCAAAAGGCTTCACCGTGCACTGCAGAAAAACTAGACGCAGGATGAAACCGGGGACAGGGGTGTCACACATGGCTTGTGAATTGTCGTGGAGTTGTGTGGCGCCCCCTCCCTCTCATATATATAGGTGGGGGGAGGAGGACAGGCAACCTCCGGTGCCCCAAGGGGACCGGAGGCCGCCATTGAGCTCCTGCCATGGCCGCCCCTCCCCTCCTTCTTAGGCACGTGGGGGGAAGGCAGGAGGGGTGGCGCCCCCCTTCCTTTCTCTCATGTGGAGGGGAAGGCAGGAGGGGCTTGCCCTCCCCCTTTCCTCCATTAGGGCCGGCAGCCTAGAGGTGGGGCGCGCTAGCCCCTTGTGAGTTGGTGTTCTCCACTTGTTTGGTCCATATGGTCCAATAACCTCTCGGGGCCTGCTGGAACCCATTCCGATGATCCGATGACTATCCGATATGTTCCGAAACCTTTCCGATGACCAAATAGCATCATCCTATATATTAGTCTTTAACCCCAGACCATTCCGTAGCTCCTTTCATGTCTGTGATCTCATTCAGGACTCCGAACAACATTTGGTCACCAACTCACATAACTCATATAATAATATATCATCAACGATCATTAAGCATGCAGACCCTACGGGTTCGAGAGTGATGCAGACATGACTGAGACACCTCTCGGGTCAATAACCAATAGCAGGACCTGGATGCCCGTATTGTCTCCTACATATTCAAGAAAGATCTTTATTGATCGAACCTTAATGACAACATACGTAGTTCCCTTTGTCTGTCGGTAAGTTACTTGCCCGAGATTCGATCGTCGGTATCTTCATACCTAGTTCAATCTCGTTACTCACAAGTCTCTTTACTTTTTCCGTAATACATCATCTCATAACTAACTCCTTAGTCACTTTGCTTGCAAGCTTCTTGTGATGTGTATTGCCGAGAGGGCCCAGAGATAACTCTCTGATATACGAAGTGACAAATCCCAATCTCGATCCATGCCAACTCAACAGAAACCTTTGGAGATACCTGTAGAGCATTTTTATGATCACCCAGTTACGTTGTGACGTTTGATAGAACACAAGGTATTCCTTCGGTATTCAGGAGTTGCACGATCTCATGGTCAAAGGATATGTATTTGACATTAAGAAAGTAGTAGCAATAAACTGAATGATCATATGCTAAGCTAACGGATGGGTCTTGTCCACCACATCATTCTCCTAATGATGTGATCCCGTTATCAAGTGACAACACATGTCTATGGTTAGGAAACCTTAACCATCCTTGATCAATGAACTAGTCTAGTAGAGGCTCAGTAGGGACACGGTATTTGTTCATGTATCCACACATGTATTTAAGTTTCCGGTTAATAAAATTATAGCATGAATAATAAACCTTTATCATGAATAAGGAAATATAATAATTACAACTTTATTATTGCCTCTAGGGCATATTTCCATCAGAACAGGCTAACGAACTATTGAATAATATATTGACAAATGATAATGATTGGACACTTCCTGAACCGCCACCTAAGCCAACTCCATGAAGAGAGGTATTCTATTCCTAGGTCCTTAATATATGCAAGAGGCAGAGAAATCTATGAAATAAAAAGGTATTAGGGCTAAAGATGTTAAGAATTTACCACCTATTGAAGAAATACATGGGATCGACACCCCGACATAGGTAGTAGAGGTAAATTCTCTTATAAGATTTGATGAAGGTGATATTCCTTATAATTAATCTTCTAGTCTATGCTTTGATAAATTTGATAACTACATTGTTAAGCAAGAACATTTCAATGCGTATTTTAAGAAACAATTGAAATGCAATGCTTTCATGATTGATCATTTGAGTGACTTGATGTTTAGAATTGCTAATGATGTTAAGGGTCTAGGTAAATAGTCACCCATGGTTCAAACTCACCTAGAACAAGTTGCTAAGTCAAAAAATGATTTGCTAATGAGATGTATAATAATATGAATGATCCTGTTGTTAGAGTTATGACTAGAGGAGGTAGAATGACTCAGGAGTCACTACATCCTGAAGGTCATCTTAAAAGAATTGAGCAAGATTTTTGTAGGGTGAAACCCTAGAGGGGATATTTTCGCACTTGGAGGGGGGAAAGTTATGAACACATAAGAACACAAGTGGGAAATCACTCAAACAAACCCAAATCGCACATCCACTAGAGTAGCATACACGAGATCCAAGTGCATACAAGAACAATTCAAGGAAAATAGCACTAGCCTAAAGTTCTTCCCACTCCAAAGGTGGTGAGGTCTTGGTGATGATCTTCCCCAAGATGAGGCCTTGATAATCCACTAGGATTCTTCCCAAGATGGGGCTTTGATCTTCAAGAGGAGGGAATATGAGCAAAGCTCTCTTTAGGTCTATCCAATACTTTGCTAACCCTAAAAATGAGTTAGATGAGGAGTACTTATAGCGTAGGGGACGAAATGGGTGTACAAGGGTCATTTGACCCTAAGTGTACACAGGCACATTTCGGGATGTCCAGGCACCCGGGGATGCGAGGGAGGAGGAGGAGGCCGGGCACCCGGGCTAAGGGGTCGGGCACTCGGTGTGTGCCCAGGGGAGGTCCGGGCACCAAGGGAGGTCAGAGGCGTCGCGCCCCACTTGGGCGGCCGGTCTGAGCACCCAGGGTGGAAGGTCGGGGCACCCGGGGGAGTATGGTGCGGGCACCCGGGGTGTCTAGAGAGCCTCCGGTTCCTCTCGTCTTGCGGTGCCTTCTTCTCCTTGGAAGCTCCATGTGTACTTGGAGATCCCTTCTTGCTTCTTCATGGTCTTCTCCTTGATACCTAGTCATGCACAAAGTCTCCATTTCAGGTAGAAGCCAATTCTCATATGAAATCAAAGGGAGCTCGAAGAGGAAAGAGGTAACCTCGATTTCAATGGTACGTGCATGGGTTCGTGGTGGTGATGGAATGCCCATTGGGATGATTGTAGGATGCTCCACATCATCTCCCCCCCTTGGGGAAGATCTGCTCTCGGATCGTAAATCCCATCACCATGGGAATGGTACTCATGGACGTACTTGTATGTCATGGCGCAATCAAAGTACTCCAAGATGTCTTCAGAGTGGTATACATGCAAAAAGAGCAAACACAAGGGACACTTGGAAAGACAATGGTTAGCACACATACAGTGTAAATCAAGTAAGTATGAGTCCGTGTGACAAGAATGTTCGTGACAAGGCACATGATGCTTAGCCAAATGATCTAAAATGATATGTAATGCATTCATGGGAGAAAAAGCATTTGTGTGAACATGGTAATTGGTTCTCAATGCGACTATGCGATCATGCAATTGAAGATGGGCAATGTGATCATTATGTATGAATACGCCATCGAGGAAGATCACAAAGAATTTGCTAAGGAAATGCACAAGCTCATATATCATGGACGATGTGGAAGGGCAAGATGAATCAAGGCAGTTGTAATGTGAGTTAATGCAATGAAACGAGCAATTATGTATCGTTGGTGATGCAATAATGCAAGTAATCATATGAATCAAACCATGCAAGCTAGTACTGCAAAGATGCAACATACTAGAGGTGATCATGGTAATCATGTCATGTGTGCAAATAGTAGTCATATATAATGCACATGACATATCACAAGCATGGAAACAAGATATGATCAAAGTATTATCATTGCATTGACCAGAGGTCCTATGTAAATAGCAATGGAACATCATGACTCTCCCAACACAAGAATCAACAATAGCATGGGAGATGTATAGAACATGGCAACAGCAACAAGGATCTCCACCAAGCATGCAAATACACGTAGAAGTAGTAATATGGTGAATCATGGGTAAATTTAAGCAAGGGTCACAATTACATGGCAAAGGCATAGAAACAAGCATAGCATGCAACGTGAACATGGAAAAATGGGCATAAGGTGACAAGTTATATATAGCCCATAGCCACGTGAGATCCAAGTAAAAGAGATGCTCGTAGTCTTTGCGCGAAGGGAATGGTAGTAAGGATACTCCACGGTATCCGAAATGATCCTTTCTCTCAAGAGCTCGTTTCGACAACTCATGGGATTGTGAGGTTGACGAGTATTCGTGAGTACCTACACAAAACAAAGGCAAGGGAAAAGTTGTGTGTACGTGCTATAGGTACACATCATCCATTATGATGCACATGTCAATGTGTTGGTTAGCACAAAATATCCAATGCTCAAATAAATGAGTAGCATGACATAGAAACATCTCATCCATCACGCAATGATAATTATTGTGTTCAACATGATTGGGACGCAAATTATAGCAAGTGTGTGGCGCAACAATAGCATTTTTATTTATGGGATGCATATGGTGCACACAATCATGGGGATCATGCAATTCATAGGATGTAGCAAAATCTTCTAATGGGTATGAGGAAACTATGGGGGTCTCCTCATGAGCAATAGAGGAAGCATAATATGGAGAAAAGCGACAACATGGCAAACAATGCGTGTCTGAAGCTAGGTGGTCATGGCATGGCATATGAGATAAATGATGCATAGGAAGCATATCAATATCATCACAAGAAAAACAAATGCCAATAACCATGGGCTTGTCATCTATGCCATATGTGCAAATTGGGTTTATTTTAATGGCATATGCATAGTCACTATGATGAGATTGGAATCATGCAATATGGGAGATCTCACTCATAGCATATGACAAGTTTAATGGATTGTCAAACATAATGTGACCAATCGAATTTTCACATGATATCATATGGAGAATAGCATCACAACTAGGTAATTCGACATGCTCAACATAATATTCATCATAAATGGGTGTCATATCGAAATAAGTAGATGATTTAGTATGTGATGAATCCATAACATGATCAACATCATGCAAGCAATCATTTGCAAGATAGTCCACTAGTGGGACAAGTGAAGTACCACCACCTATGTTGTCATTCCACTCATGTGGTGTAGGTGAGGTGTCAAAGACCAAATTGTGGTCAACGTCCTCATCGTGATGGAACCATGTGGAGGTGCATCATAGTCCACCATGACCATCGTCTTGTCCAAAGGAAGGACAAAGTTATCGAGGATCGGCGTGTCATCATATATGGGACCTAGGACCAAATGAGAAGACACAATAGAGGTGGAGGTTAAGTTGTTAGAAATCGAAATGGCCTCACATGCCCTATCAACTACCTCACTCTCTGTATGTAGTGGTGGCTCAGTCACTCCCTCAAGGTAGGTGCACTCAATGTTACATATGGTGGAGTCACTCAAATCACTCAACTGGTGGTGGTGGCTCGCCTCACATGGGAATTGGGGCAACTCATCATATATGGGGCTAGTGGTGAAGTCACTCTCACTCTCAATATGGTGGCATATGTCACTCAACTCATCACCGTATGCCTCCTCGGTCGAAGGGAAAATTCCATGCTCGACCATGTCGTAGACGTCGCCATGGATGAAGGCCGAAGATGGCACATCATCACTCTCCTCCGAGATCAAAGATAATGTCTCATGTGCGGTGTTGTTGGTTGACTCGGAGTAAGAGTCCCAATGGGGCGTCGTTTTCATGTTGTTGAAGAGGTTTCTGCTTGTTGCCGTAGTCAAAGGGGATGGCCCTTGCTCGACCGTCTTGTCACTGTCTTGTATGAGGACCCTATGATGTGGCACCTCGTAGCTCGTCTCCATGACCGAAGGGAATTTCCCATGTTCGGTCATCCTTCTTGAGGGTCTTCCGAAGATGGAAGTGTCGCCCTTTCTTGTAGGTGGTTGCCTTGGAATTGCCGTAGGCGTACTTGTGGGAATTAGGCGAAGATTCCTTACGTCCGAAGGCGAAGATGACTTGATGACACTTGGCGAAGATGCCGAAGTGGTGATGGGAGCAGTAACTTCCTCTCTGTGGTGACGATGTCGTTGTAGTTGATGGTGCTCTTCGTCATCATTCACCTTTGGCTTGCGGGCGTCTTGGCGGTCATCTCGAAGATGATGACGGTGTCGCGTGGTACTTTCATAGGATGGCCACTTTGAAGATTTGCAACTTGAGCGTCTCCTCCTTGAAGATGAAGAAGGGGTAGAAGACTTGTAGTTGGCCAATATGTGTCAGATGTCATCCATGTGTGCGTCCAACTTGACGTTGACGTAGTCCATTTTCCTTGCTTCGGAGTGTCGTATGTCGATGGCGAGTCACTCGATGCGGTCGAAGACCAAAGATGTTATGCTTTGCTTATCCATCACAAGTCATGAGCTAAGGTGAGTAGGAAATGAGAGAAAAAACCAAAGTTACCTTTTCCGAAGATTGGGGATGTATCGAGTATCACTCAATGTAATGCTACAATAGTAGAACTGGTACTGGGTTTGTTTCTCACACCTAAAAAAGCAAAGCTTATGGAGGAGCTTGGTTGGGATGGGTGGCACAAAATTTCAAGGAAATGTTAGTCAAGATATCGATAATGTTAAGAAGGTTCACAAAATTGCAAGTAAAGCAAGTAGACCAATAGCAAAGAATGGCACACATACACACACAACACACACACACACAGATAGATAAGCGGGGTCGTGCAACCAAGGAATGAGCTCAAAATGTGGAATCCACGAAAAACGCTCGTGTTGCACAACTCTAGAGACACGTTAGCACGATTTCCCAATAGGCGGATATGACACTTGTGCACAACCTATGAGATGCAAAATATGTCAACTTTCTATCCCAAGTATGCTATATATGTATGATGTTCCGGTGTTTCGCACAAGATGATCCAAGATGATCAATATGGTAGTAACATATGCAATGTGGCAATGCTATGGCTATTGCTTACAAGCTCTTTGTTTTTCTCTTTGTGCTTAAAAACTTCTTTTATTTGGCCACTTTTGCAAAATGTTCGAACCAAGCTAGCAATGTATATGCGGGAACAATCTAGTGACACAATAGATGATATGATGATACCAAGATGGGGTATGTATGCAATGGTAGGTTCGGATCGATGATCACTAAAGTGCACAAGTAGCGTGGCCCGGCAATACTCAAATGGCTAGTCTCGATAGGAAAGTAACACAAAATGGGCTAGGGGTTAACAAAGCAATGGCAAGAATGAATGTACAATGATGGGATACCACGATACCAAGATGATATAGAGGTTACTATTCTCGCTTACAGTTAGGTTGAAAAAAGTGAAGGTGGTTGTTGTCAAATCTATGGCGAAAATGAGCGACGGTGTTGTCGATGTCGAACCGTTCCTAGTTAGCCGAAACACCCTAGGAAACGGAAAAACCGCAAACACAAAATCTCAAACAGAAAATTTCAAATGGTGATAACAGAATACGTTGGTGGTTCCGGAGTTGGCAACGCGGAAGTAGTGGTGGTTGCTACTTCTTGAGCTTCCATTGGTTTTTCCCTTGAAGGGGAAAGGGTGATGCAGCAAAGTGGAGATAAGTATTTCCCTCACTTTGAGAACCAACACTACAAAAAAAAGACACATCCGTGACATTTTGGGCCTAACGAAATTTTTTTCTGTCATACATATGATACTTCTATGACGATAATTGTGACAAAACCCGGTATAATCATAGATGTGGTGGTGTCGGTGTCAAAACCGGCGGATCTCGGGTAGGGGGTCCCGAACTGTGCTTCTAGGCGGATGGTAACAGGTGACAAGGGACACGATGTTTTTACCCAGGTTCGGGACCTCTCGATGGAGGTAATACCCTACTCCTGCTTGATTAATATTGATGATATGGGTAGTACAAGAGTAGATCTACCACGAGATCAAGGAGGCTAAACCCTAGAAGCTAGCCTATGGTATGATTGTTGTTCGTCCCACGGACTAAAACCCTCCGGTTTATATAGACACCGGATAGGTTAGGGTTACACAGAGTCGGTTACAATGGTAGGAGATCTACATATCCAGACGCCAAGCTTGCCTTCCACGCCAAGGAAAGTCCCATCCAACACGGACGAAGTCTTCAATCTTGTATCTTTATAGTCTTGGAGTCCGGCCGGACGATAGTCCGCTATCCGGACACCCCTAGTCCGGACTCCTCAAGAGCTCCCGAACCAGGCTTCAATGACGATGAGTCCGGCGCGTTGATTGTCTTCGGCATTGCGAGGCGGGTTCTTCTCCAAATTCCATATACTTGTCGAATAGTGTCCGGCTTCTGATAAATGCTGCGCTTCTCGGCTTCTACGCCCAAAAATGGCCATCTTCCACGTGTTTGAATGAATGTGAAAAGCCAGGGTATTTTTACAATTACCCCCCTAGCTGCGCAAATGAGCCGCCTATAAAAGGGGCAAGGATCTAGATCTGAGTCACACCATCCCCCCTTTGCGAGCTTTCATCGGAGCGCCTCTGAACAAAGCCCATTCCATCATGGACAGTCGACGCGGCTCCTCCTCTCGCGCTCCCAGCCCGAAGCCAGGAAATTAGGAGAGATGCTTAGTCCCGCATAGCGAGCTAGTCATACTCGAAGCCAAGGGATTTCTTCCCCCGACCTTCATGGTCCTGGTTCGAGCCGGACTTGCCACCTACAAGGGCGGAAAGCAAGCGGAGAGCGTCCCCGATCCCTCTAAAGGAGAGCGGGTATGCTTCATCTCTTATCTAGTAAGAGGACTCGGATTTCCCATCCATCCGCTTTCTCCGGGGCTCTTGGAGTTCTACAGCTCCAATTGCACCACCTTACTCCTGCCTTCATCCCGCACATCGCGGGCTTCGTGGCCCTTTGCGAACTATGCTTGGGCGTCGAGGCTCATTTCGGGCTGTGGAAGAGAATATTTTGCCTAGTACCCCGTTCTCATGAGGGTTCAATATATCAAGTGGGCGGAGCCGAGCTATGGCGCATCGCCATGACCGGATACCTATCCGGAACCCCAAAGAAGGCGTCCGAAGACTGGCCTTCGGAATGATTTTACATGGAGGACGTCCCGCTGCCGGATCCTGTTCGGATCGGCCTTCTCGAGTTCAGCAATGCTCCTTCAAGAAGCGCCTTAAGCCGGCGCCCTCGAGCCCCGGAGAGAAGATGACTCGATGTCCGTTATTTGATGAGCCGAATAAGGTTATCGGCTCATGCCGGATTGACCACGACAGAGTCATGGCAATCTGCATTATGAGGGGAGTGCAGCCGCCCAATACAGGGCCACCCCATGTGGGACTTCAACGGGAGGACGATGCCACCCGCCATGGCCGCAAAGGGCTGGATCGGTCACCGAACCGGTGAAAATCTTGTCTCGCCATGTATAAAGGGAAGGAGGAGGATTTCCTCCGTGTCAATCCATCAAGGAGTTTTCTTCAATACCTCGCTGGGTAAGAAAACATCTTTGTGACCTGTCCGATCCATGTTCCCATGGTTAAATATCTCATTTCGTGGTTTCACAGAGAACTGCGCCGGATCAGGAGAAGATACACAGCCCGCCCCCACAACCCGAGGATCCGAACGGTCCTCAATCCGACCTCCAAGAGGATCCGAATATAAAGGTGGAGTTGATCAACGGGTATTCCACCAACTTAGCATCGATAATGCGTTGGTTGCCATTACGCCCGACACCCGAATACTTCCAGCCTCACAGGTAAATGAGACCGAGATCCCAAAACCCTGATAACGACCCATCCATGCTTATTTTTGATCACCGTATACCAATGGTGCTTCGCAGGGGGTACCTTCGAGGCAGGAAGCCGAGCCCGCGGCGGCTGGCCAACAAAGGGCAGTGCGGCCCCGCAGGCTAAAAAGAAGTGCGGTCCGGATCGAAACTCCGCCGCAACGGTATGGCATGTCACCATACTCCCAGGATTGATTCCTGGAAGGCGTACTAACGCTGATGCTCTTTTCAGGAAAAAGCGCCGCGGATCGAGTCCGGAGAGGTTGCCGATCGAACCTTCACCGGACAAGCTTCAAAGCCGGGTCCAGAGGCTGAGGCGAGCACGAGACGTGCGTCGGATGCTCCTCCGATAGAGGATGCCGACAGGTTTTCCGCCACCAACTCTGAGGTGGAGAGCGCCTTGAATCACAGGCGCTGCCGGACAGTTCTTCGTGACGCATGCTTCTCCCAAGAGGCCTTGAATGCCTTTGATTCGGGAGATGCGCACCTCCGTGCCGCTCAAGATGGTCTAGCCAGAGCCATGGAGCAGTATGTGAAGGACATACGGGTACGGAAGTTTGACAGTTATATATGCCAGTAGCCCCCGAGACTTAAAATAGTTAGAATAACTGATTTTAGGATCATTTGTTATGCAGGATCTTACAGAAAAGAATACCCGACTGTCCCAGGAGCTGGAAGAATGCAGGGCCCAACTTGAGGCCAAGACTGCCACCACGGGGGAGCCACAGACCCCTCCGTAATATACGCTTCAAAGATAAATAATTTATGAAGTGCGGCGGTGTGTAAATCTGACAAAAACATTGCAGATGGCGCCGGACTAGATCCGGACAAGCAACAGCTCTTACGCCAGTTAAAGGCCAGCGAGAGCATGCTTACGAGGGTGCGGTAGGAGAAGAATAACCTCCAAGACGCCAACACCCAGCTGGGTGAGGAACTAAAGGACGTCCGTGCCCAGTTATCTGACTCCGTAAAGGAGAATCGACGGCTTCGTCGTGGCATTTTCAGTAAGTGCTTGAGCGAACTTTGAAAGAGTTCGGCGAGGAAGGCGACTAACATAAACATGTATGTAGGTTTGCTCACAGTGTCGCCCCGAGGAGGAGATGCCCAATTCTTCGGGTGATCTTCTTCCGAATCTCGGCAGCTGCATGAACGAGTCCAAGCAGATGATGAAAAGCATCGCCAGGCCTTGTGGCTATCTATCTCCCCGCCGAAGGCATTGGGGAGCTGGCAGAGCGGCTTCAAGGAGCACGGTGGCGCTCCGCTATGGAAGATATCGCCTGCCGTCAAGGCGCCAGGAGGCTCGGGCCATGGTAAAGACGCTGTACACGGTTGTTGACCCAAACCACATGGCCGAGGTCGGACCTGTGGGGCCGGATGGTATGGAGATCCCTATAAGCTTAGTATACGGCCAAGTAGAATTGGCCGCCAAGTATTCCCAGCAAGATTGTAAATTAGATAGCCTATTAGATGGCATCGAGGAGGAATACAATGAGTCGAGTTGACTATGTAAAAATATGACATGAAAAATGTCTTCTAGCCGGATTGTAGATCGCTTGTCATAGCGGACCTTTCCCGACCTCCGGACCCAATAGTCCGGAGTGTGTCCAATACCTTCGTGGTTATATAAGAACCGTGGTATGCATGGAGACAAGGCGAGGGGTCATTGTTGTTGTATCGCATAAGTGCCCAACTAGTTATGTTATATTACATGGGTAGTAAGAAACATCTTCCAGGAGAATAGTTCCGTTAAGGGTTCCTTTCGCTGGGATGCATGCCCTAAAGTGCATGTCAAAGCTGCTAGAAAGCAGAAAATCATCTCGGGAGCAGATGGGTAAATAGTTAAAATCATCTTTCAGTTCACCGACCAATATTCCCTTAAGAACGCTTAGCTTTCGGCTTCACCCAGTCGAGGTACACATCCGCTGACCCGAGGTAATAATCGCAGAGGTGCTCCTTTACCACCTAGCCAAACAATCGGGAACGAGGGGTAAGCACATGAGCCAGCAACCCAGCTTGGCCAAAACTTAAGTCATATCGATGCATATAATGGTGAATAAAAGGTACATGCGGAAGTTTAACGCATGTGTTGGGCATGAAAGCTCAGATAAATAAGCTTCATTAAAGAAGCCCCCATGTATAATGTTGCGAAAAAAGCGCAAACGAGCCTCTAGAGGCTACAAGAAGAAGGAGGAGGAAGGAGAGAGATAAAAGACAGCAAAAAGCAAAAATAAAGAATGCGGACGGTGGAAGGAGACGAACTTGGAGTCCGCACTTAGGAGTAGAATCTTCAGAGACGGGCTGCGCTCCATGGGTTCGCTCAAGTCGGTTATCCCATGCGCTTTACAGACGGTATGCTCCGCGGTCGACCTGGTCGATGATGAATGGACCTTCCCATTTGGGCTTGAGTTTGTCCTTTTTCTTGTTCGGCAGCGAGAACTAGTTTGCCAACGTTATAAGCTTTGGCCCGCATTTCCTCGCTTTGATATCTTCGAGCCTGCTGTTGATAGAATGCGGAACGAGCTTTTGCCACGCCGCGCTCCTCCTCCAATGTGTCCAACTGTCCCGCCGATCAAGCTCGCTTCTCTTTCTTCATACATGCGCACGCCGAGGTGAGTCATGTATTATGTCGCAGGCAAGACTGCCTCTGCGCTGTACACCATGAAGAATGGTGCGAATCCGTAGTACGATTCGGCGTGGTCCGCAGCCCCCGTGAGTACGGAGTCGAGCTCTCAACCCAAAGGCGTGTTAGATTCCTTGAGGGACCGCACTAGTCCGGGTTTAATGCCGATCATGATTAGACCATTTGCCCGCTCGACTTGGCCGCTGGTTTGAGGGTGATAGACTGAGCGTAATCGAGCTTGATGCCCATGTTTTGCACCATGATTTGACCTCATCGGCCGTGAAGTTGGTGCCATTATCGCGATGATACTGTGGGGACACCGTAACGGTGCACTACCCCGATATGAAGTCTATCACTGGTCCGGATTCGCCGCTTTAACAGCTTGGCCTCTATCCATTTGGTGAATTTGTCCACCATGACCAATAGGTATCTTTGCTTGTGGGTTCCTCCCTTGAGGGGTCCAACCATGTCAAGCCCCTGCACCGCGAACGGCCAGGTGATGGGTATAGTTTTAAGGGCGGTGGGTGGCATGTGGCTTTGGTTAGCAAAAGCTGGCAACCGATGCATCGTTGGACTAAGTCCTCACAGATCTGCCGGGCCGGCCCAATAAAATCCTATACGAAGGCCTTGCCTACAAGGGCCCGGGCTGCGGCGTGGTGCCCACCCAGTTCGGCATGAATTTCAGCCAAGAGGTTTCGCCCTTCCTCTTTGGAGATACACCTTTGAAGGACTCCGGTAGCGCTTTTTTTTATAAAGCTCTCCCTCATGGACTTTATAGGCTTTAGAGCGTCGTACTATGCAGCGAGCCTCATTTTGGTCTTCGGGAAGTTCCTGCCTAGTTAGGTAGGCTAGGAATGGTTCCGTCCATGGGGCGATAACCACCATTATTTCGTACGCAGAGGGTGTTATCTCGGGGGCAGAGCCTCCGGTTATGTCAGAGTGTTCGGCGTCAGGCAATGCGGTTGGGTCCGGATTGATATTGCCGGACTCCTTCCCATAGTACGGATGGCTTGAACAGCCGCTCCGTAAAGATATTGGGTGGACGACATCCGCTTTGCACCGATGCGCGCTAATATATCCGCCGCCGGTTGTTATCCCGGCTATATGATGAAATTCGAGCCCTTCAACCGTGGCCGACTTTTTAGGACCGCATTGCGGTATGCTGCCATTTTGGATCTTTGGCATCAAAGTCCCGCTTATTTGAGATATTGCGAGGTTCGAATCCTCACAAGCACCTCTAGGCATTGAATGCCCATGGAGACGCCATCCGGAGGCCGTGCGTATGGGCCTCAGATTCGCTGTGTTGTTGGAGTCCGTGATACATTATCTCAAGGACGATGGACTGTGTCCCGGTTGGGGACGCCAGACGACACCAGCCCCGTGTCGGCCAACATTTTGGAGCCGTCAAAGTGCATGATCCATTGAGTATGCGCCGCTCTTTAGGGAGTTCGCCGTCCATTCGCCATGAAGTCGGCCAAAACCTGCGACTTAATAGCTCATCGTGGCTTATAAGTTATATCGAATGGAAGGAGCTCTATGGCCCGTCGCGTCGCGGTTGTTTATAATGTCGTTAAGAGGTACTTCGGAGGCTACCATTATCGAACACTCTTGAAAGTAGTGTCGCAGCTTCCGGGATGCCATGAACACCGCATATGCTATCTTTTGATAGTGTGGGTACTGGGACTTGCATGGAGTTAGGATAGTGGACACATAATAAACCGGTTTTTGAACAGGAACCGTGTCCGTCCGCTTCTTGTTCGACAACGAGCACCGCTACCGACAACTTGATGTGTTGCGCGATATATAATAGCATTGGTTCGCCCACGCTACGCTGCCAGACCGGATTTGTTGCCAAATGGCCTTTATTTCTTCGAGTCCGTCGTGGCGGCATCCGCCCACTCAAGTGTTCGGTCGGCGGAGGAGGCGGTAAAGGGTAACGCTTTTCCCCAATCGGGAAATAAAGCGGCTTAGAGCCGCTACGCATCCCGTTAATTTTTTTATTTGTTTAAGGTCTTTTGGAATATCCAATTGTAACAGAGCTCGGATCTTGGCTGGGTTTGCTTCAATTCCTCTACCGGACACAATGAAGCCCAGGAGCTTTCCGGCTAGAACGCCAAAGACGCATTTTTCCGGATTGAGCTTGATGTCATATTTTCGAAGATTGTCGAATGTGAGGCTCAAGTCGCCTACTAGAGTTTCGACGTGCTTGGTTTTGACGACCACGCCATCTACATATGCTTCCACCGCTTTGCCGATCTGGTTTGCCGACATGTCCAATCATGCGCTGATATGTTGCGCCGGCGTTTTTTAGCCCAAAGGGCATTGTGTTGAAGCAGAACGGGTCGTATGGAGTGATGAATGTTGTTGCAACTTGGTCTGGCTCCGCCATCTTGATTTGGTGGTAGCCGGAGTACGCGTCGAGGAAGCACAATGAGTCGTGGTCCTGCTGTAGCATCAATGATTTGATCAATTCGAGGGAGGGGAAGGGATCCTTCGGCAAGCCTTATTAAGGTCTTTAAAATCAACACATAGGCGCCAGGACTTATCCTTCTTGGTACCATCACCAGGTTTGCTAGCCAGTCCGGATGTTTTATATCTCTGATGAATCCGCTTCCAAAAGTTTGTCTAGCTCCTCTCCCATGGCCTGCCTCTTGGGTTCGAAAAGCGCCAAGAGCCTGTTTGATCGGCTTGAACTTTTAGGATATTTAGGCTATGCTCGCCAACCGACGTGGGATACCGGCATGTCCAAGGGTGCCGTGCAAAGATGTCCCAGCTTTCTTGTAGAAATTCTCGAAAGTGCGCGCCTACATCAGGGTTTAATTGTGTCCCAATGGAGGCCGCTTTGCAGGGGTCCGCTGGTGGACTTGAATTTGACTATTTCATCCGCTGGTTTAAAAGAAGTGGACTTGGATCTTTTATCAAGTATCACATCGCCCCTGTTCACCGTGGAGCGCATCGGTGAGAGTTCCTCGCCGCTAGGGCTTTGGATAGTGCCTCGAGGGCTAGTGCGGCTGTCTTGTTTTCGCGCTGAGTGCTATGTTCGGATCACTAGCGAGAGTGATGATTCCGTTAGGTCCGGCATTTTAAGCTTCATGTACCCATAATGGGGTATAGCTTGAAAATTTGTGAATTCCTCTCGCCCTAATAAAGCATGATATCCGCTGTTGAACGGGCCACTTGAATGTGACCTCCTCGACCTGTAATTGTCCGCGAGCGAACACTACGCCCAGCGTGATTTTTCCTGTAGCATGCTTCCTGCCAAGGATTATTCCTCTAAAGGTTGTGCTGCTTCGCCAATGCGGTTCCACTATTTCCATTTTTCGGAGGGTTTCACATAGATGAGGTTTAGTCCGCCGCCATCCATGAGTACCTTAGTAAGGCGAAAGCCGCACTATCGGGCCGAGGACCAATGCGGCTGGTGCCCGGCAGTTCGAATTTAGGTTCGCACCGCATTAAAGGTAATAGCCGTGTCACCCATGGATTTATTGTTGCTACTTGGTAGACTTCGCAAGGTTGCAGAGTGTTCGTTGATGTTATTTGATGCGAAAGTCTCAAGACTGTTAACACCGCATCGGTGTTGCTGGGCTGGGATTCCAAAGCTAGAAGCTCTTCACCACTTTTGGCCACCCGCCGAGTATCTAACATGCTCAAGGCAATGAGTTGGAGTGGCGCCTGTAAGTATGAATTTTGCAGGTCCGCTTAGCCAACCCTCCAAAGACTGCCCGTATTCTTTAGGGGTTTTGGTTTTTGGTATTCAACCCAGGTGCTTGATAATGATGCACCCTTTTGTTCCGGACTAGGGATGTATTCGGGCCGGATTATCCCAAAATTTACTTTCGGTTTTCCAGCGCTTCCATCGCACAAGATTTTTGTACTATGGTCACCAAGTCAACAAAGCGTAATTTTATGACGACTTATGGCGTTAGGATTCCCTTGTCCGCAATTATTGCAGAAAATTGGGATTGCGCCCTCCTCCGGCAGTCCTTTATCCTGTTCATAACCAGGAGGAATCTTGCCCAAGAATGATGTATCGCTTCAGCGGGCTCTTGCCGATTCGAGAGAGATCGCTAATGTTTGGGTGGGCGGTGGCACTAAATCCGAACCCCGCCCAATTTAGGACTCAAGGGTCGAGAAGTTTCAACTCGAAGTTCGGATTTTGAGTGCTATCCAATGAGTCCGACCCGCCACCGACTTTAAGTTCGGGCTTGATCGACATCCGCCCCTCCGCTGGAATCCGCATGGAGGATCGAACCGGACGTGGCTAGTCCTTAAGATAGAAGAAGAATCGCCGCTATGCTCCTCTATCACAGCAACATGATGGGTAGCCTGGGGAGAGTTGATCTCTCTCAGATCGGTTTTAGGCCCGATCCGGTCGTAATCCGTTGCCTCCCAATGAATACGACGACGATGTTGTTTCTCCATTCCGACCCAGCCATGTACACGAACCCTGGCCGTACGTATGCACGAGTAGGCGTTCGATATCCCGCCATATGTACACATACGCGGTCAGATTTTCTTTCTTGCACCCTGGCCGCAGACGATGTGTACATGCTACGTGCGCGCCTCTACTATGACACGTAGCGCCTCTACAACGACTCAAGATGTATGTACACGTCATGACCAGAATGACAACGCCACGCACGCTTCGACCAGGTGGGTCCCGACCGCCGCACTTCCTTGCGCGAAGATGTAGCTGGTGGGTCCCAACACCGTGGGGCGAATCGTTTTTTGCCCGGACGCACTTCCTTGCGTGCGAAGATGTAGCCGTGGGTCCCAGCAATCATGGGGGCGAATCGGTTTTTTGCCCGGATGCACTTCCTTGCTTGCGAAGATGTAGCTGGTGGGTCCCAGCAGTGGGGGCTAATCGCTTTGGTTTTTTTGCCCGGACGCACTTCCTTGCGGCGAAGTGTAGCTGCCGGGTCCCAGCAGTGGGGCGAATTGTTTTTTGCCCGGACGCACTTCCTTGCGCATGCGATGGTGTAGCAGGTGGGTCCCAGAGTCGGGGCTTAATCATTTTTTCGGACGCACTTCCTTGCGCAGAAGATGTAGCTGGTGGTCCCAGCAATGGGGGCTAATCGTTTTTTCGGACGCACTTCCTTGCTTGCGAAGATGTAGCTCGTGGGTCCCAGCAGTCAGGGGGCGAATCATTTTTTCGCAAAATACGGTGGCCCGTCCGGTGGCTCCCCGCTGTCAAGTGGAGGAACAATTATTTTGCGCGTAATAAGGAGGCACTTCCTTGCGGCTGCCGTGGAACAGTTGTCAGCCTCTCCACGTACAGTCCATGTCCGATGGAAGTTGTTCCTTGACCACGTTGACCATGCCGCGCCGAGAGCACCACGGCGGTGGACGACGGTGAGGCCTAGGAAGGGGGCGACACGGAGCCAGGGAAGACGCGGCAGTGGATCCACACGCGGAGAGGAGTACGTGGGTTCACTGGTTCGGCTGCAATGCCGTCGCCATAGAATAACAGGGGGTGTGGGTGAGCGGAGGGATGGCCTGGCCAGCGGTGGGAGTAGTAGGGGGCTGTGAGGCCTCCGCGGCAGCACAGCCGTCCACGGGAGGCAGGAGCTGGCGGCACGACCGGCGATGCTTTGGGAGGCTGGAGCAAGAAGACCAGAGGTTGAAGAAGCACGACGGCCGTTGGATGGACATCATACGGTCACTGCAGCTAGAATCGTTTATATTGACTAAGTTGACAAACCTTGGTACGCCAACTTAGTAGGCCCACAGTCGCTTCCAAACGGTGCGCCCAGTATGTCGTGGGAGGAATCATTTTTTGGGCGGGTGAAGCTAGAATATCCAAGATTGAAGAAGAAGCACGGCATCCATTGGATGGACATCCAACGGTCACTGCTGCTAGAACCGTGTGTTGACTATAAGTTGACAAAGCCTTGCATACGCCAACTCTGTTTTTTAGGGACGCACAACTTAGTAAGGCCAGAAGTGTGTGGCAGAGAACTTATAGCCCATTTGAGATTGGTAAGAATGTGTAGCCCATTTTTGAATTCTAATGGAATTTACTACAGCCCATTTACAGTTTGTTAAAAGTACAGCCCATTTCAACCAACCGTTCAAAACAGATTCAATTAAATTTCCCACATTTTGATGGGATCCAAAATATTTTTATCCCGAAATTTCTAGTCAGATTAAGTACAATTTCAATATAAATTTATATTACGTAAAAATCCAACGAAACATTGCGCTTGCAACAATTAATGAAATTAAAATTTTCAATATCCAAAAATAATAATTTATAAAGTAATCACGTGTTTGGTGCACTTTTTTATAGTTACTGCTCAGTTTTTACATTTACATACCATTTATTATTTCTTAAAACCCATTTCCTTGTTAAGCCTAATGCATCCCTCCTAGGAAAGATTTGCAGCCCAGCGGGGCGGGGAATAACAACTTGACCTTGCCTGGGTATTCCTAAAAGAAGTATAGCTGGGCTAGCCATTTTCAGCTTGAAAAAAATTAATATCTGGGCTGGATATTTGGCCTGGGCTAGATGGGCCACAGCCCGCCAAGTTAATACCTGCAGCGATGTTTTCGTTGTTGTTCAAAGGAGAAAAATTAATATCTGGGCTAAACATCAAAAAACTCTGCAAAAATTTTGCTCGAGCTGCTTGGTCCCAGCTGTCGGCCGCTTCTTGTGCAATTCCCTCGTTTATTGACTAATCCAGGAGGTTGACAATGGTGTGGGACCGTGATGTCAGGAAACCAGGAGGAAGCAAAATAAATTATAGTTATATATATATATATATATATATATATATATATATATATATATATATATATATATATATATATATATATATAAAATAAGGAGGCACTTGCGTACATGAGGCTATGGACCTGGTGGGTCCCCATTGTCATCCTCTCCAAGTAAAGTCATCTCGCTCGCCGCTTTCTCGACCAAATAGCCAATACCGCCGCCTCGCTTCCCTCGCAAGCGATGGCTCCGCCTTCAAATGACACAAGTGTCGTCCGTCCGTCCATCTGCCACCCACATTAATGATACACGGTTGCCGAGGCGGCTACTCCAGCGCCACACGTCCGTCCCTCCACCCGCCCACCATTGCTATATAAACTGCTGCGCCGGCCATAGCCGCAGTCATCCGCATCTGTTCCCTTTCTCCTGTCCACACCACTACTACCCACCATGGCTTCTCGCTCCCAAAGGTTTTTCGACGGGCGGACGACAGACCACAAGGAGATGGCAGCCATTGCTGCCGACCGGCTGGCCGGCAAGCAGCCGGAGGACGACGACGCCCCAATGGAGAACAAGGTAGTCGATGATCCAGTGCCAACACCCTCCTCCGCGCCATCCTCGCTGGTGCATTGCACCATGACCATCGGCGAGGCCCGTGCCCAATATATGGATAGGGTGAGGCAGATGCGTGAGGAGCAGTTCCGGGAGGCGCAGGCCGACGCCGCCTACAACCACCATCTCCTCTAGGAGCACCTGCAAGCGGAGGAGCAGATCGCCGCGGAGCGGGCGGAGCAGGAGGCGCTGCTCAACTCATACCGCTCCACCCGCAAGGGCCGCCGCAAGCGCTGGCGGTACCGCATGCGGGTGGCGGAGGCTGCGGCCGCCTACAAAGACGCTCGCAAAGAGGGCGATGAAGCGGGCGAGTCGCTGTTTGGCGAGACCGAGGACGAGGCAGAGGACGATGACGGCTTCAACGAGTCCCCGCTCCGCTGGCATCGATGAGGCAGAGGACATCGCCGGCTCAGCCGAGGCCCCACCCTGCCGGCAACGTGGGGGAGGATTTCCACTGCTCCGCTGAGGCGCCACCCGCCGGCAACGAGACAGAGGACATCGCCGGCTCCTCCGAGGCCCCTCCCCGCTGCCAATGAGGCCGCACCACATAGAAAACGAGGAAGAGTAGAACACGATAGGTCGCCGCCGCTCGGGTCCAAGTAAGGCCATCGCTGCTACCCTCCGGTTGAAGCCAAGCTAGGCGGGTTGACCATTGACGGCCGGTTAGCTTTTGGCGGCGACGGAGTCGGAGAGCTGCTACCGAGAAGAGCATCGCTTACATAACTGCTGGTGCAGTTATCGATCGACACGTGAGCCCAACAGGCCACATGTCGCTTACGCAACTTTACCTCGCAGCTAAGTCATCAAGCTTTTGTTCGCCTGGGACACAGGTGGGTAGCTTCGTTAATTAATTATACCTCCAGCGCACCCATTTTTAGTTGAAGAATGTATGAAATGTAATGAAATCTGCATGTTTATATGAAATCCAACCGTATTAATGAATTTATTTCGATTAGTTCAATTCCTGATCACCGGCATTGGATGAACATGCAAACCAATACGCATTTAGCATTATTCCTGTGGTGATCACCTCGCTTGCAGCAGTTTCACATGTACTCCTCCGTCCTTTCTAGTTTGCATACAAGTTTTGTCTACAACAAAGTATCTCTACTTTAACCAATCTTATACAAAAAGTATGCACTTTCACAATGTGCTAAGTAAAAAGGAATGTATGAGTACAAAGAGGTTGAGCAGCTTTTTAGCATTTCAGTACATTGCAATCAAACACACAGGCCCGGCAATTCATAGAGAACATTCAAAACAATCGATGATTATGCATCTCAATGACTCACATGTCGAGGCAATATTTACTTCACAACTAAAGAATAAAGAAAAATTGATCGACGCTTGACAAAGAAAGGGCGTCCCATTCAAAAATATCAAACGCATGTCTTGCTAAAATCAATGAGCAAAATTTGACAAGGTTGTCCCATTCCAAAATATCAAATGCCTACGATTGTGGAATGGGCAGGGTTTGCCATCAGTTCGACATTGACATGGCACCTCGTGCTAAATAAACCAGCTGTTCTTTTTGTGCGTTCCACCAAAATCAACCAAATTCATGTAGTAGCTTGTATGATTTCGCCCTTATATGTTGCAACGCCTTGAACTTATCGGCACCTCCTTTCTTGTGGTGGAAATGAATGATTCGATGTATTCATGAACATTTTGTGCAGTTCCCATTGAAATCAAGTGAGCACCCCTATTTGCACAAATACAAAAAGTGATTAGTATAAAGCAAACTGTACTATGATTTGACAGTTTCAACAGCACATACATGGTCCATGTAGAGCACACTTTTAGAAAATGGAACTCACCCAAAGAATCCTAGAACAACATTGTACTCACAAGATCATAGCAAAAAATGGAGATTTGTTAGTCCTTCTGAGCTGAAGTTAGTTTGGTCTTGTGGGGAGTAATGTAACCATCCTTCAACTGCTCCTTCTGATGAGAAGATAGACATGGCTTCTTCATCCTGGCATAATCGGAACTAGTCACTTCACGTACTCCATATTCTTCTTTAGAGGAAGATGTTCCTGTTGTGCAAAGACAAGAGGACTACTAAATGCTAGCATCCTTGTCTGCTCGAAAAAAAGGAAAGGAAATATTTAAAACAGCACAGATGAAGAACTTCTCAAGGACAATACCACTTTTTCATGACAGTATCTAAACAAAAGCACAACACCAATAGAGATGACAAAGCTCAATCATATGGATGAAATCAGTGGGTGAGTACCAACCTTTGTCAGGAGGCTGATTGTGTAGAGCATACAGATGAAGCACTTCTCTAGAACTATCTGTTGCTATCTACGGGGGTGGCCATGCTTACTATATACTCCTCGATTAGTTTAATGTTTCCAACATCTTCTTGTGCAGTTCCACTAAAATATATGGTATCTTCAAAGAAGATCCCTGTTTGCACAAGTAGGGGTAATTACATATGGCATCAAATCAGTGGCAAAACAATTGCTCATTCCTGCCATAGCAATAAATTAAGATGCAAAACTATATCATTACTCGTGTCATCACAGTTCCAGTGCTTCATTACAGCACCAGGAGTTGATTTTTGTTTTTCTTCCGCTTGTTCTTCCCCTTCATCACTTGGTTCAATAACAGACAAGCTTCGCCTTCAATATAAAATTTGGCATGTCAATTAGGGAGCACAAGTATAGTACTAAACTTAATTTTATGATGAAAGTGGCAAAATACAGGCCAGCAGTTGTGAAATATCCTTATCTTACCTCAATGGGATATTACAGTGCACCTACAGATTGGAAGTCTTGTCTCCATTTGTGCAGTTCACTAAAATCAAGCAACATGATCGTACAGGTAGCACAACATATGAAAGAACACTGCAGAATCATGTGAAAGAAGGCTAGTACTGACCTCTCATGATGCGGAATTCAAACAACTCACAAGAAGAAGATTCGAACCAAATTCGCCTTAACGGATAGGAAGTAAGATCTCCTCTCGTGCAGTTCTACTAAGATCAAGCAATCAAGCAACATTGTCAGTGTGACATTTTGGTTGAACTGCACAAAACAATCTTAAAACAAAAGTGTTTTGTGCAGTGCAACAAAAGGTCACAATGGCAACAAGGTGAAGTAGATAACCCTGTTTACACAGAGGTGCAAAGGAAACAATTAGTGGTCAATAACGGTGGATCACACAGAAGCCAACAAAAAGAAGCATCTACCTTATCTAAAAGGGAAAGAAAGCAAGATAGTAGCATTTCTCAAACGGGGGCATTGATTAATATTAACATAGAGATTATATTAACAATAAAATTCGTTAAACATGTAATTTGCTTTTAACTGTGACATTGCATCAATTTTCCGGCGACATTATTAGAGGGTGTTTGTTTACAGGGACATTTTGGTGTAGGGACTAAAAAAACTCCGTGTCAGTCCCATCTAAACCAAATAGGAGGGACTTTTAGGGACTAAAAGTGGGCATTTGGGACTAAAGAAAGAAGACCCCGAGGGAGTCTTTTTGGGACTTTTTTCAACAGTTGCCCCTACCACGCATCGCACCTTGTTTCTATTAGTTCATTACTAGGGGTAACATGGTCTTTTAGCATGTCGTTTAATAACCTCTAGTCCATGTTTAGTCCCTGGAACCAAGCAGGTAGGGATTAGGGAGTTTTTAACCAAACAGGGCCTTAGATTAACAACAGCTAACGAGTTGCACGGGACAGTGGATGCACTAGCACCATGTGCATCTACCGATGTACTGTGGTCATGCACAGTCTATTGCAACAAAGAACAAACAACCAAGGAGCATATTTGTGTTGGTCCCAGTTTTGTTATCTTTAGACACCTTTCCCTATGTGAGCGCAGAGAAATCTAGTCCCGCTCAAACTCTACAGCCTTGTCCCTTCCTTTCCTTTTTGAACTAGTACTTTCGCCCCTTCCTTTCCTCTTTGAACCACGTCCTAGATTTATGTGATACAACTTTCCCCACTACTTTCCCACATTCCTTTTCTCTTTGAACGACATCCTAGATTCATGCTATACAACTTTCCCCCTTGATTTCCTCTTTGAACCACGTCCTAGATTCATGCTATATACTTCCTCCGTTCCTAAATATAAGTCTTTGTAAAGATTCCACATTTTAGAGTGCAGATTCATTCATTTTGCTCCCTAAACGGTCAAGGTTAATTCAAAGAATCGGTGCCGCATTCATGCCCGGCAGAAGGGACGCGCGCCTCTCAACCGGCGCAAGAGTGATGGTTGCTTCGTCTCATCCAACTTATCGCTGGGTCTATGTGATTTGACGGCTCATTGGTCTTTATTATCGAGGTGGTAGGATTGTTGGATGTCCCACGCCGGCGTAAAGGAGGTACTACTACTACTAGATTACAATTTTCTCCATTCTTACAATGGAGGAGTGCAAGAGCAGTGAAAACACGCAGGCTCGTGATTACATGGCCCACCTCACACTATCACCGTATGACACCTAACTCTTTACATAGTACTCCCTCCGCTCCTAAATATTACTAGATGAGTCCCCGCACGCTGCCATGGAACATCGGTATCTCTCTCACAAGAAAATTATCGATTTCATAGAACTAAAAAACTCTATAACCGCATGACAAATGTGGTAGCCAAACTAAATAAACTCCCATCATCATTTAGATCATCCCATGTAAGGAAAAAAAATCATCCAACTCCTCACTGCATAATGGGATTATATTTTTCTTTTGACATGTTAATGGGACTTAAAAGCTCACTTACATGCATGCTACCAAAGGCATGCTTGCATGCGTACATGTTGATGTGATTTAAAACCCACTCACATGCATGTGCCACAAGATTTGCATGCTTGCTTGTGGCTTAGTGCGAGCCTCTCAACGCCTAGATCGACGGCTATTATGGACTGATTTATTTATCTAATGGCTACATCAATTTTGATGATGTGGCTCAAGGAGAGGATAGAGAATTCCTAGTAGTGGGGGCTAGCTATTACTAGTAGATAAGATGTCGGGGAAGCTGATCGGGCCCACGAACACCTGTGGGACCGGCGGACCGAGCCCCTTTCGGTCGGTGGGGGCGGAGGTCGACGAAGAGCAGATCGAGGCGGCTAACACGAGCAGTTTACTCCAGCTTCGGAGCTCTCCGGAGAGATAATACTCCTACCGCTGCTTGTCCGATTGTATTGTGTTCTTGCTAGGGAGCGCCGAGAGCTACAAGACCTAGCGTGAGTGTTCTCTCGTTTCAATGAACCGAACCCCTTCTACGCTATGATCGGCCTCCTTTATATGCTCAAGGGTCTCCGACAGTGGCAACGTAGACAAGGGCGTAAACGTAAAAGGAGTCGTGGTTGGTACAGCTACTTGCACAGGTACCCTTACCTAACCCCTCGACGGCAGGGGACAAAGGCATTAAATGCCCGCCTAAGTCGATTAAACAAAGGCGAAAAAGGACCGTCAGGCGCCACCGCCGCCACGATGGCAATCTTGTCGTGCCGCCATTATCACCACGCCTCCGCCGGCTGCACAGCCTTCTGCCACGCTGCTACCGAAAGGTCCCATGGCGACACGCTGGTAGATGAGCCGGAGCGGAGGAGCGGAGTAGTTCCGCGCTGCAAGCGCCTTGCCGCTGGTCGTTGTTTTGTCGCGCCTTTAAGCTTGTCGCCACGGGCCTTCCCGGCAAACTCCTCTTGCGGGGCCTTGTCTTCTAGGTGCCTTGAGTTATTCTTCCGGCAAGCTCCTCTTGCCGGGCCTTGTCTTTGGCTTAAATACTTTGTTCTTGAATGGCTCTAATGGAACGCGCGAGGACCTTGGCGGTCACCAGTGCAAGCCTCGCCATGGGTGTCTGAATCTGCCTCGTGCACGAAGTTCGGGATACTAGGGTACCCCTACTCTAGTACATCGATAGGAGCCCTGTGGCTCGGGCCACACACGTGCCGAGCGCTGTTGGGCTGTGCCCAAAACAAAGGCATGGGCACGCCGGCCTTGGTTACGCCAGAACTCACTCCGTCCCATTTCACGCCCCCACGAACGGCAAGCATCGATTGCGGCGCCGTGGGGAGAGATCGTGGGGGTTTTTTATTAGAAAGCGGAACGTCCGCCTCCTCTTTATAAGCAGAGGAAGCAGGGGCAGTTCGCCCACCTTGCCATTTGCTGTCCAATCTCGAAAAAATACCACCGCTGCTCCCCCCTTCTTCTCAAGTCTGAAGAGAGCAGCGCTCCGTCCCCCATCGCAACCAGTACCACCAACGCCGTCGGTCTCCCCCACCGCCTCCGCCATGGCTCCGAAAGCCGACAAGGGGAAGGGTGTGAAGTCGTGCGAGGCGCAATGCTCGTGGCGCCGCGAAGGAGCGGCCATCTCCCCACCCCCCAAGCTCGCCGCAAGGGAGCTGAGGGAGAACTACTACCTCTTCTCGGTCGACGAAGACGCGAGCGATCCACAAGACGAAGGTACTCCCACCGCTGCTTCGAACTAGCTCCAACTGGGTACCCTTCTTCGCACTATTCTTCTATTGCGGGCTCACGCTTTCTCTGGATTTTTGTGCGATATCATGAACACCTACGGTTCCGCCTCCTTGATTTCACCCCCAACGCTGTCTCGAATATGGCAGTTTTCGCACATCTCTGCGAAAACTTCGCCGGAGTCCATCCCAACGTAGCCCTCTTCCGCCATTTCTTCATGCCTCGAGTAGAGAGGAGAGCCTCTGCCGAGGAATCGCTTGTATCTCAAGGATCGGCAAGAAGGAAGCCTATCTCGAGGAGAGCTCCGCAGCAAGTGGGAGGAATGGAGGCAGATTGGTGTTGGATTGTAGAGGAGAACCCGCAGCCCTTTATCGCCAGCGCCAAACCCCAATAGTGCGCGCAACGATTGGAGCAACTTGGCGCCGGAAGATGCTAGATTGAAGATTGCCATTACCCGGATCCTCGCGCCCGTGCTTGCCGGACTCATCAGGCGCCAAGCATGCAGATTTCCTTGCCGCCAGACGCTTCTTGCGGAGAGGAGAAGACCTGCTTGGGAGTTCCGTAACGCGGCGGATATCATGAGGCTGCTCCCGGGCCTCAACTTCAATTTCACCGCCTTGGAGTTGGATGCAATGCTCCCGGAGCTGTTCAAGCACGACGCCGATCATCCCGAATGGTTCGTTGCCGAGGGTAGTCGTTCCATTGTGCAACAATTCTCGCCGACCGCATCCGTGTAATGATGTCGCAGCGACTCGCATGGAATTGTTCCAACCTCGCAAGAGCCTCGCAGATGACGCTGCGGCGGGTGTTCTTCGACAGCTTTGAAGAAGTGCCGATCCGCCCGATGAGCGTAAGGGCCTCACTCACGACACCATCGACGCATTTAGATGCAGCGACGCCACCAGGCTGGAAGAGGCGGCAGAGCTGCCGTTACCGGGCGTAATTCGGGTTCACCGTGGAGGAGGCAGAGGCAGCAGAGGCGGCAAGCCTTGTCGAGCGAAGGAAGTTTGCCGGCGAGGAGGAGCTTGTCAACTCGAAGCCGAAGTCGAGCGAGCCGCCGAGGGCGCCTCCCCCACCATCTAGCAGTTTGTCGCGAGCGGAGCCCCCAGCCCACTAAGAAGGCGCCTCCGCAAGGCCGAGACGAACGGGCGGCAGACGGGCTAACAGCCGCCACAAGGCGACGCGCTTCCATCAAGGGCAAGCATCTGCTGCTGGAGCACCTCACGCCGCTAAAGAATCGGAGCGGGCCTCCTGTGCCACCGCCGCTACTCCCGCCAAGCCATCAAGGGAACCCACCTCCGCCTGCCGCACCGGGCGAGCCAGAACTTGATCTCTCCGGCCAGCTCCGACGAGGAAGAAGATGAGTAAGCTTCTGTGTTGTACTTGTATTTCTTCAATTTTGTTGCTTTGTCTTGTATCTCGATTTGCTTCATTCTAAACTCTTTTCCATTTCAGGACGCTGGCTCAGAGCGTCAAGAGAGCCAAGACCCCGGTGATTGTCATCGAGGACGCATCCCCTGCTGGGCAGCAGGAGGCGCGTCTGAGACCACCTTGCCGGACGCTGCAACTTTTTCCTCAGCAGCCTCAAAGACAGCCCCAGCCAGAAGTATATGGTTTACTCTTTACCGCTATGCATGGGTGCTCTTTCTTGACCGATATCCGATCGTTGGTTTGTGTAGGAGCAGAGCAGCCTCACCAAGAGTGCCCGAAGCCGCCTCGGACGTGCCATCTCTGCCGACTACACCGCCAAGGAGGATCCCCAAGCAAGGGAGCCGCTTCCCAAGGGAGGCTTCTCCGGCAAGGGGCAGTTCTCCGGCAAGGGATAGCGCCAGCGACCCTCCGGTGGTTGAGACCGCGGCTGCAGATCCCATCGCAGGTAATCCTCTTGCCTGAAAACTTCCCTTGGGCTCTTTTTCTTCTTATTTTCTCTTTGAATATCTGCTTGATTTTTCTTCATTTTCTGGTCGTCAGATCCATCCGCCGCAGAGCCGATGGAGACTGAGGTCGCCGCGAGGAGGAGATGCGGCAACACTGCCGACGCCGCTTGCCGAGGAAGAAGCCGGCGCGACGACCCCTGCCGGGCGAAGAGGCCGCCAAGGCTGCCGCCACGAAGCCGGGCGAGGGTTTGGCGATCGCACCGACGCCCCGAGGTCGCAGGAGCGCCAGCGCTACACCCACCGATCCCTCCGCCACGCCGCAGCGCCCAGTTCAAAAGCCCTCACTTAGCGCCTATCTCAAGGCCGGCGATGGCGTTTTCATCAAGCTTCCCAAGCGCCGAGCCCAGTGGCGCCGGTCAAGGAGAAACCTTTGACGAAGGGCTGCTCGTCACGGGTCGACGCTGGTCGACACGCCAAGCAAAGAGTAGCGGTGAGTCCGAGGAGGAGCAACTGTTACGCTGTTGCCGCTTCATCGCACCGACAAGCCAAGCTGAATCCCGGAAGCGCTTGTCGCGAAGGCGGAGCAGACATAGAGAAACGCGCGGAGGAGCTCCGGCATCAATCAGAAGCTCTTCGGCCTTGGCGAGGAGCGGAGCAAATCGTCGAGGCGCAGAAGCCTTCATCCTCGAGAAGGCTGAGGTTGAAGAGCAACAACGCTTGCCGCCGAGAGGCTGTCTCGCAAGAAGTAGGCGAAGCCGGGCGCAGCGGAAGATCAATCATTACAGCCATGAGGAGGAGCTTACGGCCAGCAAACATTTGGCGGGCTATCAAGGAAGCAAAGGATGCCGACGCAGCTGCCGAGGCCGCCAAGAAGGAGCTGGAGATGAAGGTGACGCAGCTGGAGGCCAGTCCAAGAAGGGCGGTGAAGAGCTTGCTGCACTCAAGCATTAGTGAGAGAAGGACGCTTACACTCTTGGCGAGCCGCAGGCTGCCTCGCCGAGAGGAGCAAGGAGCTCAGCCGCCAAGGACTCCAAAGCAGATCTCGAAGTTGAAGCCGACCACCTTGACTCGACGCTGAAGGCGCCAGGAGCGGAGGTGGCCTTGTTGGAGAAGATCAAAACCGACGAGGCGCTGGGCGAAAGTGCCGTTGCCGCCTGTAACACCTTCAGAGAGAATGTGGAGCACGGACCGAGGGTCTCGTGAATGTTGCCGCCGCCATCGACAGGAGCTGATGGAGCCGGGATGGTGGATCTTGGATATTCCTCCGATGAGCACCTCCAACCCAGCGCCAAGCTCAGCTTGTTCTTCAAGGGTGTGGTGGCTCTTCAATGACTCCGAAGAGATTCCAAAGCAGCTGGCCGAGGAGTCGCGCCAGATCTGCACGGAGCTCTCCGTAAAGTGCCGATGAAGGTGGCCTTCCGCAATCCAGGCCTCAACTCACCGGCGCCCTCATGTCCTTGCCGCCGGATGCTGATGTGGAGGCACTCAAGGCCCTTTGTCGCACCCATTGTGGACAAGGTGGGCAAGATCAAGAGGGTTGATGGCGACCGCGAGATTAGGCCGCCAATTTTATCTTTTCCTTGTCGCTGGGTCATGTTAGGAGTACAATCTATTAGAGCTGCACAAGCTATTTTGTAATATAACTCTATCTCGCAATGATTGCAATGTTATTTCCTTTACTTGATTCCTTCCTTTGTATGTTTTTGCCCTATGCTTTTAGGGAACTTGTCGGCCAGGCACCTTGTCATGAAGCGCCGAGTGCGAACGTCAAGCCTCTGTCGGGCGGTGCCGCTTCCGACAAGCTCCTTGTCGCAACTAGTTGCAGCTCACTTCAGTTGTTGAGCGGACTCGAAACAAAGTAAGGGCGCAACTAGCTATGATTTGGTTCCTCCGCGCATAGGTTTTACATACAAAGCACGGTCGTTCGAGGAAGATAACTTAAAAATTTAAAAGTTGATTGCTCAAAATTTAGCAACTTAGCTTTTCTCGTCCTTTGCTTCCCGGTAAGGCTTAAACTTCCTTGAGCGACGCTGGTCCACACCATTATCTTCTCCTCCCAACCCCCCGCAAACTTGTGTGCGAGGGAGCCTTCCTTTCTTTGAGAAAGAGAAAGAAGAGAAAATAAAATTATGGAGCCTTTATGGCCCGTTATTGCTTAATCGGGGTAGGTGTTGCACAAGGTGTCGATAATGCATGCAATAAAATGATGAAAGCACGAATTGACAAGTTGTGCGGGCACATGAGCTTTACTTATGCACGGATCTCGCGCTCGCTTTGTACAAAGGATTACATGCAACATCGGCAAGACTTGTATTAGGGTGGTTGCCGAACAGGTTCCGCAACCGCGCTTCACGGGTAAAACTTACGAAGATGCTCGATGTTCCAGGAGTTGCTCACCGAACGCCATCTTCGGTCTCAAGGCGACAGCGCCAGCCTAGTGACTCGTTTCACCCGATAAGGGCCTTCCCACTTTGGCGTCAACTTGTTGGAATTCTTGGCAGAATGAACGCGCCGAAGAACAAGGTCGCCTTCCTCGAGACTTCTGGAATTAACTTTGCGGCTATGGTAGCGGCGCAAAGCTTGCTGATATCGAGTAGCTCGTACAGCGGCCTGAAGACGGTCCCCCTCAAGGAGCAGCGCGTCATCTTGTCGCAGATGCTCTTACTCAAGCTCATCATAAGTGAGCACTCGAGGTGATCCGAATACGAGTTCCGTGGGGAGAACCGCCTCTGCTCCATAGACTAGAGCGAAAGGTGTCCGCCGTTGGCTCGATTTGGCGTCGTCCTGATCGACCAAAGAACCACCGGCAGCTCCTCAATCCAGTTTCTTCCGCACTTGTGCAGCCTGTCGAAAGTTCTGGTCTTGAGCCCACGCAGCACTTCAGCATTTGCCCTCTCCGCTTGACCGTTACTCCTTGGATGAGCAACGGAAGCAAAGCAGACCTTGGCACCAAGATCTTGGACGTATTGCATGAAGGTGCGACTCGTGAATTGCGTGCCGTTGTCGGTGATGATCCTGTTAGGAATCCCGAAACGGCAAACAATCGACCTGAAGAACTTGACTACTGACTGTGTTGTCACCTTCCTCACTACTTCCACTTCCGGCCACTTTGTGAACTTGTCGATCGCAATATACAAGTACTCAAAGCCCCCGACTGCTCGGGGAAAGGGGCCGAGGATGTCGAGCCCCTGCACTCAAAAATGGCCGTGATAAAGGGATCGCCCGAGAGCTTGAGCTGGCTGGTGTATCTGCTTGAATGGAACTAGCACGCTTCACACTTGGTTACTTGTGCGGTTGCATCCTCGAGGGCTGTCGGCCAAAAGAAACCTTGCCGGAACGCTTTGCCGCAAGTGCTTTGCGCCAATGTGGTGACCACATATGCCTCCGTATCTCTCGCCAACAGCTTCATCCCATCTTCCGGTGAATACACTTCAATTTCACACCGTTGAGTCTTCTTCGCATGCTGTGTTGTCGACAAACTGGTACATACTTGACTGCCGGGCTACTCTTTCCGCTTCTTCTTGCTCTTCGGGAAGTTCTCCTGTCTGAAGGAAATGGATAATCTGCTGCGCCCATGCTGGAGCTTGCGGCTCGACAACAAGGACTAAAGGCACATCTGCTGCTGCGGGAACATCCGCTTCTACGGCAAGAACTCGCGGCTCAGCCGAGTTGATGTTCCCGACAAGCTTGCCGAGCAAAACTTGTCGGGAGCGCCTCGCTTCAACGAAACAAACCCTAGGGCTTGTCGGAGCAGACTGCTCCTCAAGACTCTTAGTGTTGATCTTGGGGACCTTCTTGGCGGCGGCTTCGAAGCTCTGCGCCGAAAATAGTCACCGAAATCAACTTCCTCTTCTTGTTCTGTCCAGCTTGATGGCGCATATCGGTTGAGTCAGCTTGAGCACAAAAATCCCTGGTTCCATTGTGTAACTTGAGTGCGGCGACTTTGACAAAGCCATCGGCAATATCGCTCGAGCTCTTGGAACATGTTCCATCTCAGAGGCCGTCAAAGTGCTCTTCTAGCTTTCTCACTTCATCAACATAGGCTTCCATCAACGGACTCGATAATCTTTGTTCACTTGGCGGACGACAAGCTGTGAGTCACCCCGACAATGAGCTTCTTGATCCCAAGGTTCATCATGATCTCGAGACCGCAAGCAAACCTTCATACTCTGCAGTATTGTTTGTTGCTTGCTCCTTGGGAAAGTGCATTTGGACTATGTACTTGAGGTGCTCTCCGGTGGGTGCGACAAGCAGCACGCCAGCACCGACGCCTTGCAGCGAGAAGGCACCATCAAAGTACATCAGCCACTCTTTGCTTGCTTCCTTGATGGGGATGCTCATTTCTGGAATTTCTTCATCTTGCGTTGGTGTCCATTCTGCTATGAACTCCGCCAATGCTCTGCTTTGGACAGTTCCAGTGCCAACTCGACAATCCTGCCTATTGCTTCTGGATTTTGCAGTATCCTCTTCAGCGGAAAGCGAGTGACGACTGTGATCTCATGTGCTTGAAAGTAATGGCGCAACTTTCTCGAGGCCATGAGAAGGCCGAAAAGCAATTTCTGCACACCGAGTACCTTGATCTAGCCCCTGCTGAAGGGAACCGACAAAGTAAACTGGGCGCTGCACCATTCTCTTCGCACCTTCTCACACTCCTGCAGATCTATCTTTGTCGGGACCAGAGCTTGCCGGTGAAGTGCCTTGCTTGTCGCTGGATGCCTCGCCATGGTTGCCGGCTCATCATCCGCCTCCTCTCCGCTATTAACGCAGCACTAACCACTTGATTGGTTGCCGCTATATATAGCAGCAACTTCTCTTGTGGCTTAGGTGCGACAAGTATTGGAGTGGAGGACAGGTATCTCTTTAAGTCCTGCAGCGCAGCCTCCGCTTCCGGAGAACATTTCATTGGACCTGCCTTTTTCAAAATTTTGAAAAATGGCAGGGCGCGTTCAGCAGACCTAGAGATAAACCTGGTGAGAGCAGCCACGCAACCGGCAAGTCTTCGTACATCCTTGACGCGCTTTGGTGCTTCAATCTGCTCAATGGCCTTGATCTTGTCGGGATTGGCTTCAATTCCCCGCTGAGACATGAAGAACCCGAGAAGCTTGCCGGAGGGGACTCCAAACACGCACTTCTCGGGGTTAAGCTTGAGGTTGATCTTGCGCAGATTTGAAAAGGTTTCATCTAGATCTTGAATCAGAGTTGCTTTGTCCTTGCTCTTGACCACTATGTCATCCATGTAGGCTTCTACATTTATGTGTATTTGCGGCTCAAAAGCGTCATGGACTACTCTTGCAAATGTTGAACCAGCATTCTTTAAACCAAAAGGCATCCGTACGAAACAATATGTGCCACATGGGGTGATGAATGCGGTTTTCTCCTCATCCTCTTCTGCCATGAAGATCTGATGATATCCTGAGTATGCATCAAGAAATGAAAGCAAATCACATCCGGCCATGGAGTCAACAATCTGATCGATGCGGCAAGGAAATGGGTCTTTGGGACAAGCTTTATTAACATCGGTAAAGTCGATACAAAGCCTCCATTTTCCGCTTGCCTTACGCACGACTACAGGATTGGCCAACCACGAGGATGGAGCACTCCTCGACAAGGCCTGCTGCTTCCAATTTCTTGATCTCTTCGCAATGAACTGCTTGGCGCCCACCGCTCGCTTCGACCTTCTCGCTTGACGGGCCGCGCGAGGACAGACGGCAAGATGGTGCTCAATTACTTTCCCAGGAACACCGGGATGTCGACGGTTGCCACGCAAACACGCCGACGTCGCCTGCAGGAAAGCAACGAGCGCCTTTCCTATTTAGGGTCGAGAGCGGCACCGATGGTGAAGGTACCACCAGTGCCGTCCTCCTTGGCGGACACCTTCTTGGTCTTTGGTGGAGCTGCCATCGTCTTCTTACACTTGCCGGTGGAGCTCGATGGTGCGTCCTCGACTGTAGCGCAGCACTCCGGAGAGGTGTGCTTGCCGGAGTGGGCATCAGAGCTCTTGCCGGACTTGGTCTTCTTCTTCCCCCCAGGAGCTTCAGTGGCAAGTGACTTGCTATCTGTTGCAGCTGCCGCTTCCCGGTAGATCTTGTCGGCGCAGATAAGAGCATCCTTCTTGTCGCCAGGGACAGAAATGACACTTATCGGGCCTGGCATCTTGAGAAAGTTGTATGCATAATGAGAGGCTGCCATGAACTTGGCGAGTGCTGGACGACCAAGTATCCCATTGTAAGGCAATGGGAAGTCAGCAACGTCAAAAGTGACCCTCTCAGTCCTGAAGTTCAACTCGCTGCCAAACGTCACAGGCAACTTGATTTTTCCCTTTGGCTTGCTCCTTCCCGGATTGATTCCTTGGAATGTGCCTGTCTCTTCGAGCTCGCCATCGTGGATCCAAGCTTCGGAGTACCGCGAGGAGATCAGGTTCAAGCCGGCCCCGCGTCAACTAGCATCTTAGTGACCTTGAGGTTGCGGATAGTTGGTGAAACCAACATCGGCAAGCACCCGACCGTAGTGATGCGATCAGGGTGGTCCTCAATATCAAAGATGATAGGCGTGCTGGACCATTTCAGAGGCTTGCGTGACTCGATGGATGGTTCTCGCCGCATTGACTTCCCGCATCCACCGCTTGAGTTGGCGGTGTGAAGTATGCGCAGAAGCACCACCGCCAACGCACAGACCTCTATGGCTTTCTCGAACTCCTGCTCGTCGGCCTCATCATCTTCCATGTCTTCATCGTCGCCGCCATCATCATCCTTGTCGCGCCGCTGGAGGTCTGTCTCCTTGCCGCTGCTTTGCCTTGCCGGCGCCCTCCCGGCCGGGCGTTTCTTGCTAGGTCCTCCAAAGACCTTCCCGAGCATTCTCCTTGTCACGCCGCTCGACTCAGCCTTCGCTGTTCGACAAGCTGCTCGACCTTCTTGCAGCTCGAGGTCATGGCCCTTGGTGCGGTGGATCTTGCAATACTGTTTGTTGAGCCGTCCGCTTGTCGGCGATCGCCACACTGGCAGTTGGTGCCAGCGGCAACCTCCTTGCCGAGCTACCAACTTTGGCTTTCTTGGCGCCACCTCCGCTGCCGGACTGCTCGATAACCAGCACATCTCTGCCTTTCTTCTTTCTGTTGCTCCGACGCCGGCTTTTCTTTGCCGGGGCAGCCTCCTCACTATCAGATCCTACTTCTGCTTCTACATTCTCTCCGGGGAGTCTCCTCCCTTCCTCAGCACGTGCACACTTGTCGGCCAGGGCATATAGCTCACTGACGTCCTTGATCTTGCACATTGCCATCTCCTCCCGCATCTTGCGGTTCTGCATGTTCTGATGGAACGCGCTGATTACTGCGGCAGGGTGGACATTTGGGATGTTGTGTTGTACACGGCTGAATCTCTCAATGAACTTGCGCAGGGCTCTCCTCCTTCCGGACAAGCGGATGAAGGTCGCTTCTTGGCTATGAGGTTTGTGACCGCCGTGAAGGCGCCAACAAACCGATGGCATAGATCTGCCCAAGAGGATATGGAGTTGTCCGCAAGTGCATGAGCCAGATCCGACATTGGGCTTGAGTACCAGCGGGAAGTAGTTGGCCAGATCTTGTCGCCTCGCTTCGCTGCTTGCACCGCAATGGTGTATATGCTGAGGAACTCGACGGATGCGCCTTGCCGCTGCATTTCTCTCGCACGTCCGCTTGAAATTCTTCTTGCTGGGCCATCGACTTGCCGCAGCTCACGAGTGAACGCAGGGCAACTTCATCACAGACGGCAAGACGCTGGTTCTCTCGGGCGCATGCATGTCGACAGAGGGCCCAGCGCTGGTCGGATTGACGCCGCTTCTCTTTGGCGCCGATGCGAGTTCGAGCATCTTCTTGCTGCCGCCAGAAGAACTTGGCGCTGATCGCGACGAGCTCGTGGGTCCGGCGACGCGCGTGGAGTCGCTGTCGAGGTGGATCCGCGCGAGTCGGCGATCTTGGCCTTCGGTGGAGAGTGCATGGTGGTTGCACTTCACAGGTTTCGCCGCCACCGCTCGTGTTTTATCGCCTTGCCACGGCAATGATGTAGTCGGTTGTCATGGAGTGTCGCCGCTGGCAAAGCCGATGAGACTCGGATGGTGGCCTCCATTCATCGACCTTTGTCGGCCGTTGGAGGGTAATCTAGAGCAGTTGAGCTCTCGCCAAAGCTTCTCATCGAGTGGTGGGTGGCAAGGGCGAACGGCGCGAGGAGCGGATATGCTCGGACTTCTAACTATGTTAGAAGGAGCAGATCCCGCCCAGAAACCGTGGCTCGCCGTGCCAAAGATGTTGGCGCACGCTGGTCTTGAGGGCCTCGATCCACCAGCTCGATCTTGATCCAACGAGCGATGGTACTTTGAATACCATGACCTGTCCGTCCCGCGCCTCCTGAGATGGGTGCTGTGCGGTACGGACGCCGAGGTCTCAGGCAGCCTTGTCCTTGGACTTGGTAGCATCATGAGCTCCTCGCCGGGCGCCTGCTTCTTCCGCTGGTGTCACCCCACCACCCATTTGCTCCGGTGGTGGTGGGATCGACGTGACGGCTCCGCTGCCGCCAAGCCTTTTTTCTTCGTGGCATGTCGATGAAGATGATGAAGATGTTGCTCGTGTGAACGCCGGATCAGGTTCACACAGCCTCGACGCCCCTACCCGGGCGCGCAAAAGATGTCGGGAAGTTGATCGGGCCACGAACACCTATGGGACCGGGCGGACCGAGCCCTTTCGTTCGGTGGGGGCGGAGGTCGCACAAAGAGCAGATCGAGGCGGTTAATACGAGCAGTTTACCCAGCTTCGAGCTCTCCGGAGAGATAATACTCCTACTGTTGCTTGTCTGATTGTATTGTGTTCTTGCTAGGGAGCGCTGAGAGCTACAAGACCTAGCGTGAGTGTTCTATGGTTTCGAATGAACCGACCCTTCTACGCTATGCGCATGGGCCTCCTTTTATATGCTCAAGGGGTCTCCGACAGGTGGCAACATAGACAAGGGCAGAAACGTAAAAGGAGTCGTGGTTGGTACAGCTACTTGTACAAAGGTACCCTACCTAACCCTGACGGCAGGGGACAAAGGCATTAAATTCCGCCTAAGTCGATTAAACAAAGGCGAAAAGGACCGTCTGGGCGCCACCGCCGCCACGATGGCAATCTTGTCAGCCGCTTATCAAGGCTCCGCTGGTCAAGAAGTTTTTGCCACGCATACCGAAAGGTCCCATGGCGACACGCTGGTGGATGAGTTGGAGCGGAGGAACGGAGTGGTAGTCTCCGCGGCAAGCGCCTTTGCCAAGTCGCTGCCTTGTCGTGCCCGGAAGCTTGTCTTTCATCGGCCTTCCCGCAAACTCCTCTTGCCGGGCCTTGTCTTCTAGGTGCCTTGTTATCTTCCGGCAAGCTCCTCTTGCCGGGCCTTGTCTCTTTGGCTTAAATACTTTGTTCTTGAATGGCTCTAATGGAGCCATGGAGGACCTTGGCGGTCACCAGCAAGCCTCGCCGCTGGTGTCAAGAACTTCCTGCACGAAGTTCGGGATACTAGGGTACCCCTACTCTAGTACACCGACATAAGTCTTTCTAGAGATTCCACTAGGTGAACTACATACGGAACAAAATGAATGAATCTACACTTAAAATGCATCTATATACATCCGCATGTGGTTCATGGTGAAATCTCTACAAAGACTTATATTTAGGAACGGAGGAAGTACTAGTATAGTACGTAATGTAATTTATCAATGAGATAAATTTGTATAATGCTATGAAGCTTCCACTGTTACATGTATCTTAAGGCCCAAGGTTGCCCGTTGCAACATTTCATCAAATACAAAGAGACTAACATGCATGCTATTGCATCTCAATGATTGATAGATCATAGCAATATGTACTCCTCCGCTCCAAAATAAGTGTCTCAACTTTGTGCAAACTTTAGTACAAAGTTGTACTACTACTAAAGTTGACACTTATTTTGGAACAGAGGCAGCTAAAGAAAAAAATGATCCATGCAGTCCCTAGCCCTTGAACCATGAACCGTGACCAGCCTTCAATTTGCTGGCAACGTTCGAGCTTCCTAATAAATGAAGTTTGCAACCTTTTGACCATTGGATCATTTTGTGCAGTTTCACCAAAATCGAGATGAGCATCCCTGTGGCAAAGAAATTGAAGAAGCGTGATTAGAATAAGATTATCGGGACTAGTTGATGAGACATAAACTCATCACAAATATAGTACATAGAAGCCAGAGAGGTATGTGCGGGCAAAGAAGTAGAGAAATATCCACAGGGAGTGATGTGGGCAGTTTGGAGCAAGCAGCAAGCCGGCTGTAAAGGAGTCGCACTGAGGGACGAGCTCAACCTTGAGGAGGGCGGCGGAGGTGGCAACTGCCCACGTCAGGCAAAGGAGCAAGGGACGAAGGCAACCTCACCGGCTTTGTGAGAGAGAACGGAGGGGACCCCTGATCGACGTGCCGACAAGGGGTTTTCGCCGTCGGCGACGGCCACCGCATCTACACTAAGAATCAACCCTTCCCCAAGCGGACGGATCCGCCGGGATATTAGAGATGTGGCCACAATGTTTTGTGCGGAGAGTGTGAAGAGAGCAACCCCAGCAAGCAACCGTAGGCTGGCCCGCCCCGACTATGTATATAGTGGAGCGGTATCCTTTTCTCTCCATATGAACCTATCATATTGCGTGACGTACATCAAGAAAAAAAACTTTATTTGTAAATGACGCGGCACCTACTACTCGTTCTCCTATAACCTTGCGCTTGGCATCTCCAAAATATTAACCTTGCGATTGGCTCTTCGCCTCTTCGGGAAGTCGAGCAATAACGGTAGTGCAGTATATATCGTTCTGGCTATCTAAGACCGAATGAATTGCTACACGTCCACCACGTGGGCGAGGGAGAGTGCTACATACGGAGCAAAATGAGTGAATCTACACTCTAAAATACATCTATATACATAAGTGTTTGTAGTATGTACTAGTAGTTCATATTAAAATCTACTAAAGGACATATATATTCCAAACAATATGATATAATCTCTATAACCAAGGTAGTAGGGACGAGGAGTAAATGGAGGGAGTAGTAAATTTTTCTCCTCGTCCTGCGAGCCACCGCGCGCATGGGCGAGGGAGCGGGCGTAAGGCGGAGCAAGCTTCACCTCATCCTGCGAGCCACCGCGCCCGTGGGCGAGGGAGACGGCGTACTAAGCAAGCTTCTCCTCATTCTGCGAGTTGATGGGACACATCAAAAGTCTTGCCTCTAAGGTAGGCACCACATGGTTTGCCTCTATTTTTAACATAACACGTCAAGTCGCAATTTGTTTGTTCACCCGTGGTAGACGATCCTCCCTCCACCAAGTGGACAACCAGTAGACGTGCCAAATTACCACGTGGGCTGCCTTTTTCGTACAGAATTGAGCTCCACCATGTACCCGCGCGAGTGTGGTTGGGAAAGAGACGGGAGTACGTGCGCCATGCATGCACCTCTTCTCTTCCCACACGTCCCCCACCTACGTGGGTGTGTGTGAGAGACACAAACCATGTTCGTGAGTGTTTTTTGTTTTGGGGTGGGGGTGGGGGGTGGGGTGGGGGTTGGTTTCGTGAATTATTTGTGGGAATATGTGTCGATGACATCTCAAGCAAAATTTTGCATGCAATGTGTGTGAAATGGAGGCCTATCCATATCATACATAGAGGGTCGGGCAATCCATGAGAAGAGAGGGAGGGGTCATAGCTATCGATAGAGTTGAAGAGAGGATCAAGTGGGTGGGTGCAAGATCGATGAAGAGAGCCATCGAAATTGTGTGTGTGTGCAATTCAAAGATATAGGGCGAATGGCCTACCGGAACGTTAGAGGGCACATGTCAAGTTTGTGTGTGGCAGGGAGACATGACTAGAGCGCTCGATGTATCGGTGTGTGTGGGGGGGGAGGGTGGGAGGAGGGGTAGGGAGAGGCCTAACTATAAAGGTAGAACGACTCGTATATGTGTTGAGAAGGAGAGACCCAGCTATGTCTTGAGGGAGATCGGTCGACATCCATACATAACTGAAGGACGGGAAATATGATGGGACAGAGAGAGAGAGGAGAGAGAGAGGGAGGGAGAGGGAGGGAGAGGGGTAGAGTGCTGTATGGGTGATGGAGTTTCTTCTCGGAGATGGTGGGAGAGTCCTACTAGACAAATTGAGGGTGGAACTGCAATGTTATCAATAAGAGTGGGGATGTGTTTCTGTGTGTGCCTGTGCATGATAGATCTGTCGGGACGCATCCATGGATGATGAAGGGGAACCATGTGTTCGGTAAGCAAACCTAACTAGATCAGTAGATCAATTGTTGTTTGTCGGAGGAAGGGAGAGACACAACTAATGAGGTAGATTGATCGACGTGTGGGTAAAAACGAGTTATAAGGACCTAGCTAGCTATATGTATAGTGAGAGACCGGTCGGTGTACGTCCATTTGTTAGAGGCAAATAAGGCCCAGCGAGACGGATAGACAGAGAGAATGGAGCTAGGAGGTGGTGCGAGAGGCCCAACTACTAGCTAGATAGGGGGAGGAGTGTGCGGTTGTGAGATCGATGAAAAGAGGGGCCAGAGTTTACACGTGTGTCTAACCGTATGAGAGACACGAGGCAAGGACACATAACGGAGGAGATTGAAGGTGTGTGTGTATGTTGTAGGCAAGCATCGCTGGAGAGGTTTATCGATCGGTGTGTGTCGGAAAGGAGTTGTGGAGACTCTGGGAGAACGACCTAAAGAAAAAAATGAATGTGCCCGGTGGATAGAATATCGAGGGAGGGGGAGGGCGAGGAGGGCGTGTGCATGCACGAGAGAAAGTTAGTGGTAGCTACAAAGGTTAGAGGATTGTGTGGGTGTAAGAGACTAACAAACATCATAATTTGATATGAAAGCGGATTCATATATTTGAACAGGAGATCATAGTGTTTTAAACATTGCATGCATGAATATAGCAGTGATACACGTGTTGTGCACATGTTATACCATAATGTGATAATGCATGGCGTTTGCAACTCACAACCAAATGCCGAACAATCTAAACCATACTATACATCAAAAAATCTCACATTTTATTTGAATTTGGGATAATGTGTGGCGTTTGCAGCTTACAACTAAATATCGAACAATCTAAACAATACTATATATCGAACATTCTCACATTTTATTTGAATTTGTGGTAATGTGTGGTGTTTGCAACTCACATCTAAATACTTGTAGGCGTAGGGGGCGGGGAACCATACATAATGTGATAAACACATTGTACATATGAGACATGGTTTAGATTATGAAGATCTAGCTAGAGCTAGAAATGTAATGTGATTTGAAATCAAAATAAAGTGGATTCAAAAAATCTAGTTCGAGTTCATATAGTACACATAGTTCATATGTAACTCGAGGCTAATCATGTCGTGTGCTGTGAAGATAATACACAAACGATGGTTTAACTTGACAATAATGATGATTGTAGATCTTATTAAAACAGAGAAACGAAATCAAATGCTTTGACTTCACAACAATCATTACTGTAGATCTTATTCAAATAGAGAAACGAATTCAAATTTAGTTCATATTGAAGCTATAGTATATACGTTTGGAATGCACTAAAACGTTCATTTGAGTAGTAGGTTGCATGCATTATACACGTAGCAGAATATTTTAATTGAACATAACATGACTTCAAAGTTTTGAATGACATTTGTAGTGCGCATTGATTTGGTACAAGACATGTTATGCTTGTCCAGAAATTTCAACCCGCGCTTTGTTAGTCCGAAATATTTAAGATATATCTTTGTCTCACAGCTCCACAACTCCCTCCATGTCAACCCGCCGCCTTGCTATTCAAATTACAACACGCGCGAAAACTCCCACCTCCTATGAAATCCCGACACGCCGAAATGCCCGTGGTACCCTAAACCGAAAGAACCGCCTCAAATCGGTGGGGGTACTTTCATAACTTACCCCACATTTCGACAAGTGCGCCTCTAAGCCATGGTTCCCCACCGCCATCCCATCCGCCCACCCATTCAGACACCGAGGCCGCGAAAACCGCGACGAAACCCCACACCCTGCTCCGTCCGCCACCCAGCCGAGCTCTCTTCCCGACGCTGTCGCCCACAAGAACACTCGACGCCCTCATCCACCGCATCGATGAGGATCCGCTGTCGATCTCATCGTCCTCCGCTTTGGCCAACCCGCCCTCCACCTCCAAGGAGCTGCCCGATGTTCCTCGCGTTTTTGGCGCCACCTCCATTCCCACACCGCCGCCTTCACCTACACCACCGAAGAGCATCATCATCACCGCTTCCTCGAATGAAGCTGTGGCCTAATCGGCGCCACCAAAGAGGTTGTACACTAATCGCCGATTTTCTTCTTGATTCGATCTCACGGTGTTGCGGCGCCGGTCCCGAGCCGACACGGCGCTGCTCCATCCACGGCGGCGCCGCCGCCACTTCCTCCACGACGCCGCCCGCCGGGGCGATGTCCACATCAGAGGAGCTGCTGCTGCTTTAGCTCCCACTCGCTGCTGTTGCTCGCTCTTGCTCTCGGTCCCCGCCTGGTCTGCTCTTGTTATTGCTTTTGCTCAAGGCTGCTGCTCTCACTCTTGCTCTTGCTTGTGATGCTGCTCGATTTAGCTACACTTCACGACTGAATCGACTTTTGGGTCATTCGATTTTCAGGGGTGGGGGGGCTCACGGGTGAAGGAAGAACCAGCCGCAGCTGGGAGGGGGGGGCTCACCGAGAGGTACCCCACTATCTACCTTAGGGTTTAGGATGGGGCGGTGGTCGCCATGTGGCGGGCATTGGCGGGCGGTGGCGGGGATCGCGGAGAAAAGCTCGGCACGGGGGGGCCTAGAGGGATGGCCGAGGCGGTGGCGGACCGGCGGTGGGGAGTGTTTTCGGGGCGGGCGGGGCAGCGCACCGCCGGCCGCGGGCGGCGGGGGGCTGCTGTTTGGCCGGTGGTGTCTGGCGGCTCAGGGGGGGTGGAGGTTGAAGATGAACCGCAGGCCCTTGATTTCGTATCCAACGGCTGCAAAATCGACTGACCAGAGATGAAAAAGTAAGTCGACCGACGTGTAGCCGCACCTTGCTAGTGCGTTCAGTTTCGACAACAAAATTCAGTTTCGACAGTTAAGTTCAGTTTCGACAGTTAAGTTCAGTTTCAACAGTTAAGTTCAGAGATGAGCGGCTGATGTATTTTACATCTAGCACTTTGTGGTCATGTATTGGAGATGCTATTAGAATTCCACTCAGGTTAACGTTGTTCGTTGTCTCTCTTGTCCTGCTTCAGCCTCGGCGTCGTACAACTCACCGGAGCTGCTCCAACGACGAAACCTCCATCACAGCGGAGCAGTACTCCGCTCCATATCAAGACGCCTAAGATCTTCTTCCCCTCCTCCGACAGCAAAGTCAGCCAGAGCATCCTTACCGGCCAACCCAATCACGCTGAGATCGACATGGCTTCGCCAAAGAGGTTGTACACTTGTTGCATCTCTTTTTTACTCTACATGTTATATATATTGTCCACTGAGTACACGGATTTGTTCCTTTAGTGTCTCCTTGAAAGAAAAAACGTAGTAATTTTAATTTTCACGTGTCCTCCTTTTCAAATTCCTATTCATGAAGCAAAAGACTAAGAGATAGTAGCATAATAGCATTATATCCGTACATTTTCTTGTGGTTTGACTTAATCTCACCATGCTTCTTTGCATCCTATGATCTTCCAATTGTTGTGAATCAAACACCCAGATTGGCATAAATCCTGTGTTTTTAAATTCTCTGTTTTGCACGTGCATTCCTATCCTATTCCTGTCTATTTCCTATCCCTGCATTGTTGGAATCCTCCAATTCAAACGAGCACTTACAAAATTACTTCTCTTATAGATAGTTATCAAAGAAAACCTTGCGTGGTTTGTGCCGCTCCTGCTGCGCCATCGTCCACCCCAGCTCAGCTGCTCCAACGACAGAAGGGTCCAGCACAGCAGGGATCCGGCCTCCAAACTGTCTTTCGCCGCCTCAGATCTTCTTCCCAGCCGCTGGCAGCCATGAAAAGTGCATTACCATCATCAACCGACCAGATGACCTCGAGGACTACACGGGTCCGCAAGAGAGGTCGCACTCTTTTGTGTCTGCTTACGTTATGCATCGCTTAATATTACATGCTACTTTATCGTCCTGTTCACCGATTAGACTCTGAGTCAGCTCCAAACTAATGGTCAAACTTGAGTTTTTAAATGGTTGTGCAGTACATATCGGGGCCGCTATTAATAGTATCTATCTACTATCTAGTTAATCTCCGGTGTCTACTATGATTTTCATGTTGGGTGGGAAACAAATAGTAAAGAAGCCATTATCTGTATTTTTTAACTGAAGCCATTATCTGCCTGCTATTATTGGTTTTGGGTCTACCCACATGTTGCTACCATCACACTGGATTTCTGCATGCACTCCTTACATAATCTCACTATGTTTTATTCCTATGCATGACAGTTATTGTAAACAATGGAATTGAACATGTAGAGCAAAAGAGACGAGCCTTGCGTGGCAATAAAATTTCATGCAGACGTCACTCCATGGTAGGCGCAAAGGCAGCCCCCTCCACGCATTTCAGATTGTAATCGAGAGGAAGATATCTGTTCGAGGGGGACTCGTATGAGAAGACAACCCTATTTACCCCCGAGGTCTTCGCTCTAACTTGGCATGCTGATGTTGGTTATATCAAGCATATGGTGTCTTGCATTGCTTACTTTATACATCAAATATGTCATCTGCTTAGTTTAGACATCCTTTTTGTGAATGCCATCTGTTTAGTTTATTCATCGTTTATGTGAATTATGCAATGCCATCTTGTTTAGCCAGGCATCATATATTTGAATTTTGCAATGCCATCCTACTTAGCCAGTCATCTTATATGTAAATTATATCAGGCCATACTTTTTTTTGCGTTACATATTACATTTGTCAACAATGTTAGTACATTCAACTGCTCTTTGTGTGCATCAGCCATTTGACACGGTGATGGCAAATTCTGGAGTGAAAACAAGGTCTTCAGAGCATCCTATGCTATCTGACGAAGCGCATATCTCGTTGGTTACGGATAACTCCTTAGAGGAGGATTCAGAGACAGATGACCAGTCCTATTCCCCGAGTTTATGCTCTAACTTGGCAGGGTTATATTGCTCATATCGTGCGTATGGTGTCTCGCATTGCTATGTCATTTGATTAGTTTAGACATGCTTTGTGTGAATGCCACATGTTCAGTGTCTAATTACCATATATGTGAATTATGCATTGCCATCTTGTTGCAAGACATTATATATGTGAATTATACATTGCTATCTTGTTGCAAAGGCATTATATATGTGAATTATGCAATGCCATGCTATTTAGCCAATCATCATGTATGTGAATTATATCATGCTATAATTTTTTTGTATTACATGTTCCATTTGTCGACAACGTTTGTATATTCAACTACTCTTCCTGTGCATCAGCCATTTAAAGCGGTGATGGAAGTATCTCGAGGAAAACAAGGTATTCAGAGCAGATAATGCTACTCGCTCAAGCGCACATCTTGTTGGTTACTGAGAGCTCCTCGTAGGAGGATTCGTAGACCGATGACCAGTCCTATTTCCCCCCTGAGGTCTATTCTCAAACTTGGCAGGGTTATATTACACATGTCATGCATGTTGTCTTGCATTGCTTAGTTTTTACATCATATATGGATTGCCATCTTCTTACTTGCTTACTATATAAATCATATATTTGAATTATATCATGCCATCATGTTTACATAGTACATACACATCATCTATCTGAATTATGGCATGGCAACCCATTTAATAAAGACATCATATAGTTATATCATCTCATCATGTTTAGTGATTACAACCATCATATTTTGAATTATGGCATTCTATCCGTGAATGTATGTGAATTATGGCGTGCCAACCTATTTAATAAACACATTATATAGTTATGTCATGTCATCCTGCTTACATAGTCTCATATTTTGAACTATGTCTTTCCATCTTTTTAGTTAGCCATCATAATGTGAAATTGTGTCATGCTATCCTGCTTAGTTAGCCATCATATATGTGAAATTGTGTCATGCTATCCTGTTTGGTTAGACAACATAAATATGAATTATTTCATGCCCTCTTTATTCCCCACTATCCATTGCACATGTCTATCATACAATGTCTATACTTTCAATTACTTTTCTTGTTTATCAGCCATTTGAATTGGAGAACGTGATGGCAGTATCTAAAGGGAGTAACAACACGCTCTTCGTAAAAGATAGTGCTACCAGTTGATGCAGATAGAACCATGGTTGTACTTGCCCAAGGACCAGATCCACCACACATAACCTGCACTCTCGCAGATTGTACCCCTACCCAGCTTGGACAGAGAACCAGCTACACCCCTTCTAACCCCAACCCGCAGATAGTAACCCAGCCCAGCTTGACACAACACCGCCTCCACCACAGAGCACCCAAACACGAAAGCAGTTAGTAAGGAACTGCAGTGCCCAAAGCACGAGGACCACCACTCGAATCCCAACTCAATGCTTAAAGGAGAAGAAGATTTGTTCTCGTGTCGTTCTCAGAGCTATGGTTCATAATCCTTTGTCTTGCATTATCAGATTTACTCATACCAACTATTTTCAAATTTGAAGGATGGAATTGAAACTCCAATGGCGCAACAGGTATATTTTAAACCTGCTTCTTTAACTGGATTGCTGTTGTAACCTGCTCTATGTTGATTTAAGTTTCAATTGAATAAACAGTTATGTTCTCATGTCCACATTACAAGTGTTGTTATTGCTCTATAGTTACCCACACTTATATTCTGTCTATTCTGCTTTGTCTTGAACTAATATTATTTGAACTGTGTCTCTATCTTGATTTGGCAAAAAAAAACTAGAATGATACAGACCATAAAATGACCATGGTACATAGATATATGTTTGTTTCATTCTATTATCCTCTCCACTTTACTACTGAACTCATTTACCAAAATGAGTTTCATATACAACATGGTAAACATGTGATGTGTCTGCTTGTTTCTCTTTTAGAATGCGGACAAAATATTGGAGAACAGTACCGCGTTATCCAATGGTAAAGGAAGTAATGCAAATAAGGTTCAAGATAGTGAGACATCCCTGTAGGTCTCCAAGAAAGCTGATAAAAACTATTTTGACGACAGTGAAGGAACCCAAAAGTCATGTCTTGATGTAGTGTTCGAAAGTTATCGCCACTATCGCCGCACAAGCTCTTCGAACTCGCTGCCGAATCAGTTCGTCTTCTTGAGTCTCGACTTCAAGTTGAAAGACATCGATCGACAAAGTCTTTGCGACAGAAGTCAAGGATTGAGGAAGTCCTCGCAGAATTCAGATGCATATTTTCTGGTGCAACATCAAGCGCTGGAGGATTTAAGCGCCAAACAAGAGAAAGTTAATAAGCTTGCTAAGCATCTTGCCAACATTATGGGTACCCAGGATATTGTTTCTTGAGATCTTATGAAGTGGTTTCAATTCTGGATTTGTTTTGCTGCGGCGTTTATTTGCGCTGGTCACCAACTTTGACAACCAGTGTATATGATATGCTGCTTTGTTCCCTATATTTGCACTGGTGGCGAACTTTGATGCCCAGTGGATGTAATATGTGTAATAGCCATGATAGCCTAGCGTTAGTTTCTTGCTTATTTATTTCCTTGTTGTCTTGTTTATTTGTTTGCTTTTAGTCATTGCGCTTCTTTTTCCGTGGTTTGCTAGTGGCTGCAATAACCTATTTTTAAAACTAGGCCACAATAACCATGGGCTAATATTTATCAGAGTGACACCGAGCCTCAACCGGCCAGAAACAATGGGCCTTCTACGGGTCAGAGAAACAATGGGCCTTCTACGAGCCGTAGAAACAAAGGGCTTTCATGGGTCAGATCATCAATGGGCCTTATACGGGTCAGATGATCGACACAAACATGGGCCAAATAGACCCCATTATGGCCGTAAACGGGCTAGAGTTGGAATCGTCCATTCATGGGCCGACCATAACGGGCCATCGTTAATAGGCCGTATTTGATGACGCTATGAAAACGGCCCAACATATTAACGGATCACAAACGGGCCGACTGTAACCACGGGCTGAATTTCGCCAACAAGTAGAAAATGACAGTAACGGGTCGTAAGTAAACGAATGCTGGAAATGAGCCCAAGAATAAATGGGCTCTGAGAAGGCCGAAAGATAACATGGGCTGGAAATGGCCCAACGGAATAACGGGCCGTTAATGGGTATAAAGTGATACACTGTTCATTACGGGCCAGTTTCACCACGGGTCGTTAATGGGTGTAAAGTGATACACTGTTCATTACGGGCCAGATTCACCAGGGGCCGTTAATAGGCCAAGAGTTACATAGGGCCTCATATGGGCCAAAAGACGTCATGGGCCATACATGCGCCAGAGGTGAAAATGGGCTGGAATCATATTGGATGGCCCAGATGACGCTACTGGGCCTAATTCGGATAGGGCATAACGGGCCTTGGGTTAGCGGGCTATAAATGGGCTATATGCTAACAGGCCGTTAACAGGCTTTCCATGGGCCGGCCCGCCACCTTTTGACCAAGTCAAACGGGCTGGCCTTTTCACATGAATGGGCCTTTGTTGGGCCGTGCCACGTGTCGACGTATCATAGGCGCCTTACAACCAATGAGTGGATGACATCTGTCCCAACGATGAGCAGACATGTGTTTCCTCCAGCCAATGATAATTTTACACGTGGAAAATCCCCATTGGTCGGGGCTGTTAATGGGTTATCGGATCCAAAACCCGACCCGATAGCTTAACGGCATTCCGTTACGGTGGATGTCACGTGTCGGTCACCCTTGACGAAAGTACTTTTGTGACGCGCGATTTATCGTCATGGAAGTGGACACTTCCGTGATGATAATTTTGGTAATGCCATGGAACACTTCTATGACAGCACATGTATGACTATCTTGATTCTGTCATAAAATCGTCATGGATGTACATGCATGACAGAAAACGCGACCTACTGTGACAAACACGTATCATCACGGAAGTGTATTTTTTTGTAGTGCAAGGTATCAATCGAGTAGGACACAACACACAAATCACCAATACCTGCACAAACTATAAAACAACTTGCACCCAACGCGATAAAGCTGTTGTCAATCCGTTCACGGTTACTTGCAAAAGCGAGATCTGATAGAGATAGATGAAACTAAACAAAAGGTAAAGTAAATATTTTTGGTATTTTTTTGGTTTATAAATCGGAAAGTAAAAGATTGCAAAATAGTAGATCGGAAACTTATATGATGGAAAATAGACCCTCGGCCATAGGTTTCACTAGAGGCTTCTCTCAAGATAGCAAATAATACGGTGGGTGAAAAAATTAATGTCGAGCAATTGATAGAAAAGCACAAAGTTATGACGATTTCTAAGGCAACAATTATGAAATATAGGCATCAAGTAGACCGAAACGATTCTGCATCTACTACTATCACTACAAAAAAATACACTTCTGTGATGATATGTGTTTGTCACAGTAGGTCACGTTTTCTATCATGCATGTACAATCATGACGATTTTATGATAGAATCAAGATAGTCATGTATGTGCTGTCGTTGAAGTATTCCATGACATTACAAAAAATTTGATCTCGAGTTCCGCAGACCCTTGAGAGGTTTGAAATCTGGGGTGCGTGCGAAGAACTCATCCTCCCCAGTTTGCCTGCTTGCTAATCTCACAGCCTGGCTCGACGAACCGAATGGAAGAGAGACACAACAGTTTACCCTGGTTCGGGCAACCTTGCGATGTAAAACCCTACTCCTGCTTTGTGGTGGATTGGCCTCGGGGGGATGAGGATGAACTAGTATAGGGGGAGAACAACCTCAAGAGGAGGAGTGTTCTTGTGCTCGATGAGCTGGTGGGTGTGAGGATGATCTGAATGATCCCCCTACCACAGTGGTGGTGCTGCTCTATTTATAGTGGCATTGGTCCTCTTCCCAAATGTAGGCGAGAAGGGATCCCACAATGGCCAGATTCGAAGGGAGACAACTAGTACATGGCATCCTGACAAAAGTAGTCTTCGCCTACAAAAGCCTCTGGTGGTGACGCCGTGGTGGGCTCGGTGTTGACCTCCGTCCTGCCATCCTGGCGGTCTTGGTCTTGTTGCACCAAAACGGCAACCTTTGGCTGATTCCTCGAGACACCGCACCTGTGCTTGCCTCCTTAGCACCAAAGAGGAAACTAGTACACTGCGCCTGCTGGCACGCGCCTAGCCTTGGTCATCATTGCTCACGTCATCCGATCCTCGTGAGGTGAGCCTTGCATATATACCTCCGCTCCTCGGGAGCCAACTTGGGGAGGTCGCCCCACGCGGAGGTCTTAGTGTCATCCGCCTCACAAGGCTTGGCCCCTCGCGAGGGCCTTGGGTTGTTGATGTTGAACCTGGGTCATACCAGGCCATTGATGGGGCCACTCAATGGGTCGCAGGTAGGCAAGTCTAGGTACCCCCATTCCCAGAACGCCGACAGTAGCCCCCGGGCCCAAGGCGTGCTTGAACTTGGCTTCAAAGCAAAGCCAAAGGGCAAGTGCGGAGCGCCACGGGCCCTAACCACCTACGGCCTTGGTCGACACATGGCGGTTGATAGGACATGGGCATCTCCACTTCCCCATGCTGCCTCGGCAACCGTCCCTGGCTAACAAAAAGGCTGGCGCCCGCTGCGAATCCTTCATTGCTTTTCCTTCGTCTTGCTCCAGACCCCCTTCTCTTTCTGCCCAGAAAACCTCCAGATCCGCCGAAGCTCTTCCCCAAGTCCGCGACCGATGGCCGCCGACAAGGCGAAGCCCTCCACCGCAACTATGCGTCAACCCTCCTTGTTTGAGCCAGCCTTGAGCGCGTCCACCATCACCCAGGAGAAGCACCTTGCCGCCGCACTTCAGCTGATGGCGAGCAGCAGCAACGGGGGGAGACGGTGCTCCGGGTTGGATCCGCCAAGCCGGAAACCTTGGGAAGCACCTTCTACCCCTTCTTCCTACACATCGTCTTTGCTGGGTTGGTTCTCCCTTTCTCCAATTTCTTATACTCCATCATTCGCCATTACAAGCTCCATGCCCTCCATCTTCACCCCAACTCCATCCTCCTCCTGTCAATCTTCGCCTTTTACTGCGAGGCGTTTGTGGGGGTGATGCCCTCCGTGGCGCTGCTCCGCCACTTCTTCTACCTTCGGGTCAACGGCAACCAGTTGTCGGGGTGCGCCAACTTCGTCGCGGCCAACGGCAACAACTCGATTTCGCGGGTTGGGAAGAAGGTGGAGGACTTCCAGAACAACTGGATCTTCATGGACGCCAAGCTCTCCTACCCTTGGCTAGAACTGCCGACCGGGATGTCGACGCCTCATGAAGGTTGGTCTCACGAGAAGCACTCCGATACCCAGGTGGAGCAGCTGATGGAGAATATGGTGGCCGATCTGAAGCCGTACGACCCGAAGGTGGAGAAGCTGACCAGAACCATGATCATCAAGGAGTTCCTGACATAGCGCCTGGCTCCGCTCCAAGCGCGCTCGCGCCCCCTGTGGAGGCTCAAGGGCGCGGAAGGCGACTTACGGCTATGCCCGGACAACTTGTCCGACGAGGAGCTAAACAAGGTTGTACGCACCTTACTAGGGAAGGACCAGGGTTGCCCCCGGACACCCTTCTCCCTTTGTACCACCGCCTCGATGGGGAGAAGATTGCCGACGCCATGCCTATCTTTGACGAGCGCGGGCTCATGCCTTCGGAGCCTTCCTGGCCCCTGGGCTCCCCGGTGAGGGTGTCCTCCAGTGAGTCTGACCAGGAGGAGAGGGCAGTCTCGGAGGCGACCTGGCACTACTGCAGGATGCTGCTAACACGACAATACGATCAGAGACCCTTCGAGAAACTATGTGCGATGCCATAATCGCAAACGGTGCTATATGAAAACCGTCAGAAATGTGTAAAACGTTTGCGATGACGAATGCATCAAACATGGTTCAGGTTTTAGTTGCGTGTGTGATGAGGGCATACGGTTCAGTTCAATGAACTATTTGCGATGAGGAGGAACAAAAGAAACGAGTAGCCAGATGGAGGCGTGTGCGATACACAGTAGACGGTTCACTCGGATGAATTGTTTGTGATTAGGCAACACAAAAGAAACAGTCAGCCAGATCAAAGGTGTGTGCGATATACGGCATGCAGTTCACTCGGATGAACCATTTGCATTGAGACATTAGTACAGAAACGGTTCAACTTAACAAGATGTGTGTGATACGCGGCAAACAGGTCTGTAATCAGAAATGTGTCTGAAGATCGATAAGAACACAAACAGTTGATGCTAATAAGACGTGTGTGTTGAGAGCAAACGATTGCTGTTATCCAATTGTGTGAGTGATTGATGAAAACATCACCGACGGTTTCCATTCTTTAGTCCGTGTGCGATGTGATTTTCTTTATCCGCACACCATCTACGTTCTGTCTACACAGCATCAACATATATACTTAAAAAGACAACATTGCATAACCAAATTAAGCATACAATTACACAAGTGACTACACACATAACATTTGCACACACCAAAGTAAGAAATTACATGCATACTAAAGTAGGAGAAATGAGGATCTAATCATCTGCTTATTGTTGCGACGACGCTTGCCGTTGCTCTGCTTCTGGCTGGATCCCTGGCCGTTTTAGGGAAGGAGGTACTTCCTCATGTCAACGATCCGCCGGTACAGGTCGTAGCTCTTGTACGGGTCCTTGGCCGCGTACACGACGCGAGCTTTGTCGAGTTTCTCCATCCAGGCCGAGTGCCACGCACTAATACATCTCCAACGTATCTATAATTTTTGATTGTTCCACGCTATTATATATTCTGTTTTGGATATTTAATGGGCTTTATTATACACTTTCATATTATTTTTGGGACTAACCTATTCACCCAAGGCCCAGTGCAAATTGCTATTTTTTTGGCTATTTCAGTGTTTCGCAGAAAAGGAATATCAAACAGAGTCCAAACGAAATGAAACCTTCGGGAGAGTTATTTTTGGAACAAACATGATCCAGAGGACTTGGAGTGGACGTCAAGAACCATACGAGGAGGCCACGAGGCAGGGACGCAACTACCCCCATGGGTGCGCCCTCCACCCTCGTGGGCCCCTCGTAGCTCCACCGACCTACTTCTTCCTCCTATATATATGTACGTACCCCGAAACCATCGAGGAGCACCACGAAAACCTAATTCCACCGCCGCAACCTTCTGTACCATCTTGGGGCCTTTTCCGGCGCTCTGCCGGAGGGGGCATCGATCACGGATGGCTTCTACATCAACACAATAGCTTCTCCGATGATGTGTGAGTAGTTTACCAGAGACCTTCGGGTCCATAGTTATTAGCTAGATGGCTTCTTCTCTCTCTTTGGATCTCAATACAAAGTTCTCCTCGATCTTCTTGGAGATCTATTCCATGTAACACTTTTTGAGGTGTGTTCGTCGAGATCCCATGAATTGTGGGTTTATAATCAAGATTATCTATGAACAATATTTGAATCTTCTCTGAATTTTTTTATGTATGATTGGTTATCTTTGCAAGTCTCTTCGTATTATCAGTCTGGTTTGGCCTACTAGATTGATCTTTCTTGCAATGGGAGAAGTGCTTAGCTTTGGTTCAATCATGCGGTGCTCGATCCCAGTGACAGTAGGGGAAACGACACGTATTGTGTTGTTGCCATCGAGGATAAAAAGATGGGGTTTATATCATATTGCATGAGTTTATCCATCTACATCATGTCATCCTACCTAATGTGTTACTCGGTTCTTATAAACTTAATCTCTAGATGCATGATGGATAGCGGTCGATGTGTGGAGTAATAGTAGTAGATGCAGGCAGGAGTCGGTCTACTTGTCGCGGACGTGATGCCTATATACATGATCATGCCTAGATGTTCTCATAATTATGCACTTTTCTATCAATTGCTCGACAGTAATTTGTTACCCACCGTAATACTTATGCTATCTTGAGAGAAGCCACTAGTGAAACCTATGGCCCCCGGGTATATTTTCCATCATATTAATCTTCTGTCAACAAGCTATTTCTTTCGCCGTTTATTTTGCTTTCTTTACTTTTAGTCTTTATCATAAAAATACCAAAAATATTATCTTATCATCTCTATCAGATCTCACTTTTGCAAGTGGCCGTGAAGGGATTGCCAACCCCTTTATCGCGTTGGTTACAAGGTTATTATTTGCTTGCGTAGGTACGAGGGACTTGCGTGTGGCCTCCTACTGGATTGATACCTTGGTTCTCAAAACTGAGGGAAATATTTACGCTACTTTGTTGCATCACCCTTTACTCTTTAAGGGAAAACCAACACATGCTCAAGAGGTAGCAGGCACACTTGTCCTTGTTGCACGAATCCTTCATGTCTCTGTAGTAGGGGTCGATGATGCCTCAGCGAGGTGAACCAGTGAGTCCTTCTCATGCTCCTTGCTGCCCCAGATCTTGTATTGGCCCTGGATGTCGACAAGATTCTGGCTGGCGATGCCCAAACTCTCGAGCGCCTTTACATCATTGGTGATGTCCACACCAGATACTAATGGCGCACCAGGGAGTGCGCCATTAGTATATCACACGGTGCGCCATTACTATCTCACTTTTATTTTTTTCTTAATCTCGAGTCACTATGGCTTAATCTCAGGTCAATATGCTTAATCTGAAGTCAAATCACACTAAATGGTCAAACTTCCCGGAAGGTCACCCATCCTCACACTACTCTAGCCCGAGCATGCTTAACTTCGCAGTTCTATCCAACCCCAGCACCACCTCACTTAACAGGCACTTGTTGATATATCTATCATATCAATCCTATTAAACCTTGTTGATGTCTAGGACTTTGTTCATGTTCATGAGTCTGATGAAATTTTGAAAAATATTTCAAACTTCCTGGTCATATTACGTATCATTTTTTAAAAAAAATTCCAAAAAAAATTTGAAACTAATTTTTTTTCTGTTACTAGTGGCGCACCTAGCAAATGGTGCGCCACTAGTAAGTTTGATTTTTTTTTCATTTTTCCCCTCTAGATCTTAAAAGCCCCGTAACTTTTTCTGTTCTTAGGTTTTTGAGGATTTTGAAAATGTTTAACGGGGTTCCCCCGGTTAAATTCGGATGTAACTTTTCGAGTAGATGATTTTTCATATAAAAAACTTTTTAGTCCGAGTTCGTATCCAAAAGTTATGCCCATTTTACAAATTCCAGAGAGATTTTGCAAATAAAATCGAAATTCATAATTGTAAATTTTCCCAAAAAGTAGACCACATATCACATGGGAAACTTATTTTCTTTTATTTTTTTGGATTTCCATCATTCGATTTTATTTTTTTAAAACTGAAAAGGCGGTCCACGGGGGGGAGGTACACTAGTAATGGCGCACCACACCCACGCTACGCCATTACTAGTTTTGAAAAAACATAAAAAAATTGAAAAAAAATTAGTATTAGCGCACCATGGATGTGGTGCGCCATTACTAGTGTAACTAGTAAGGGCGCACTATCCCCTCCTGCGCCATTACTAGTTTTGAAAAAAAAATAAAAAAGATTTAAAAAAATTAAAAAGAAATTACTAGTGGAGCACCGTGGATGTGGTGCACCATTACTAGTTTCACTAGTAATGGCGCACTATCCCCTGGTGCACCATTACTCGTTTTGAAAATAAAATAAAAAATAATTGTTACTAATGGCGCACCGTGGATTTGGTGCGCCATTAGTATTTGGACACTAATGGCGCACCAACACATGGTGCGCCATTAGTATATAGTAGTGGCGCACCACATGTCTGGTGCGCCATTAGTGTCCATATCATCTATAGCCCTTTTCCTAGTAGTGGTAGCGAACATGTAGTGGGAGTTGTTGACAAACCTGGTGAAACGCTCGCAAGGCCTTGTGGCCAGGCAGTAGTGGTAGACGAGGACGTGGTGGCGCATGCACATCTGGGCGACGACGACCTTGGGACGAGACCCGGCAAGAGCGCGGGTGTACTCGAGGTCGAACCCGACCACCTTGTACTTCTCCTCGGCAAGCAACAGCTCCATGATGTGGATGGAGTGCTCCGCCCAGACCAGGTCGTTGGTGTACACCACCAAGAGGTCCATGAACCTTCTATGGGTGTCCACCACGGCGCGCATGGTGAACTGCTGCTCGTCGTCGGCACCCGCTCGGAGCGCCATTGGAGCCGCGCGGGATACCCTCTAAGAATTTCTCATGGTGGGTGTGCATCTTACAATGGTTGGGCACGGTCGAAAGGTTGAAGAGACACAAGGGTAGGTTAAATGGCCGCTGTAATAATAAATGGGGGTCGGCGGGCCTGTAGTCGTCACGTCTTGTCACGGCGTTCATAGCGGAGGATTCCACAATCCAGTGCACGCTTGACAACACCGCACCCCAGGCGTGGACACTCGAGTGCGATAATTAATTCTGCACTCTACACTGCACATGGTGGAACAAACCAACTGTGTGCAATAATGTCAAAGATCGCAGTCGAGTTAGCTATACAGATCGTGTGCTGTGAGATCGACAAGGTAAACTGATTCGAGAACGGTTAATACAATCTAAGACCATTGCATATTGAGGTCAAAGTAGTGCTAGCAATATACGAGTCTCATACGATGCCATTTCAATGATTGTACCACAAATTACAAGGTTCAAATTCAGGAGTTATATGGCTCAAATTCGAAGATTACAAGGTTCAAACTGATATTTGAAATGAAATTCAGCTCATTAGCTGCAAACGATCACGCTGATGCGCTGAACATGGATTTCAGAGAAGTTCAAACTAATATCACTGCTTCTAAGTCTGGCTTCGAAACCTCACATTTTTTGCAAAGGGGTCAGCCACTGAGAAGTCATGTATGGGGTTGACCCGATGACTTCCGATTACTCTGTCATCTGACGTTCTAATATGAAATTCAGCATTTTTGGAACCTACTCCATTCTGCCGAAGGAGCCAGTGCTGATCAACAGACCATTCATTTTTGTGAAATATATGTAGGGCAAACTTGATTTCCTTCAGCACACTTGCTCTGAGAACAAAGAACCTGGCGAATATAATCTCTGGTAAGGTCCCTCGGTAGGAGTTCAAAGTAATTTCTAAGAGATGCAGATCTAGGCATTCGATGTGATTGTTATATTGTATCAAATTATCCACCACTGGGCCTAATCTTATCTGCAAAAGAAGAAAACATGTTAGTGCCTACATGCACTTTTGAATATTACTACAGGACTAGCTATTTGGTTTGCAGGATTTGTAAAATGCACTAACATTCCATCTTCGATCTGACATGATTAACATGGGCATTTGATTACATTCTAGAAAAATGTAGCCTTCTTCACAAGAGGTTGGAGTGGATGAAAAGTTCCCTAAGAAAACTAGTATAGATGAATCCAAAGGAGAAATGCTTACTGATTGTAACCATATGGATCAAGCAACCAATATGGGGGGGGGCATGTATGTACTGAAATCCTCCAAAAGAACCTTCAGAAATCGTAGTACATTGTCATTGTAAACTTGGAAAAAGGTGTCACAAACTGAACTCCCTTATGGTTAGCATTTAAGAGGAAAGGAACATCACCTTGATATATAGCTTCTCCAGGCACGAAAAGCATCTCAGGAAACTGACAACTTGCTCCAGGTCGGGCCCGATACATTCTAGTGCCAAGACCTTCACTGTGCGCAGTTTCGGGGTCAAGCTTGTCGGAATCATTTTCTGAATGAATTTTGTGAATGACAGACAAACAAACATCTTCAAAATTAGCAATAATGTTAATTTGTAGAAGGATAGGTAGAAGGAGGTTGTTGTACCTGAACGGGTGTGGATCCAATAACAAGTTCGGAGTATTTGTCAGACGAGTAGCCCACCATTGTCAATTTCAGCGCAGCAATGAGATTGGTTCTTGTTGGACCTTATTGATCAACTAAAAGTAATCTCTCAAGTGCAGGTGTGTCCTGGATGACCATACCGTGGTCCACCTTTTGTGATGTCTTCCCGCCGCACCAGCAACAGACATAAATAGTCTGGAGAGTCATGGAGTTGATGTGGAAGGTACTCAACCCATTGATCGCCTGAAGACGAAGGTACTCGAGTGCAGTACAGCCACGGAGCAGGCGCTCCATGTCAACCTCTGAGAGGCGATTTACAACGAGATCGAGGTGCTTGATCGTGGTAGAATAAGAGCGGTGCGTCATTAAGGGCGGAAATGGTAGTTCTGAACTTGGCGATCTGCAGATGCATCTTGTGGCGGAGTGCGGACGTTGGCAGCGACAGCATATTCCCATCATCAAAAGTGAGATCCTCGAGCTGATCTAGGGCGGGGGACCGGAACCAGTCGTCAAGCTTGGCTCGGTCCTTGCCGTTGGAACGGAACTTGCCCATTCTAAGGCCTTTGCTTGGGCCAAGGTGGCTGCCGAGGATCTTGGAGAATGCACCCAAGCTTTTGCGATAGCCATGGCATAGCTCGTGGGTGTCGATGAGGTCGAGAGGGCTGGAGTTCCATAGTAGGCGCCATCGACGGGAAAGGAGGTTTGTCCATGCCCCATATTTGATTGGGAGGAGGGAGATGATGACTCTCAACATATCATCGGGGAGGCTGCTGATTAAGTCTAGGCCTGCTGGAGTAACTTACGGTTCTAGCTCTTCCCGCCTCCGCTTGTTGGCAGCCCCGTTCTCCACCTCTGGAGTCTCCTTGTCAGCAGCACTTTCTGATAGAATTGGGAGTACAGGGAATATTTAGTTAAAACAGGGCAATAGAAAAGTGTATTGGTAACTAGAATTTATTAGGTAGGAATATAGTAAGATAAGGGAATAAAAATTGGTTGCTTAAATACTACACAATTCATTTGACATTGCTGGGTAAGTCAACATATGCAGATAGTTGAAAAGAAAACTTACTTCGAACAAAGTCTGGATGGATGATTTTGTCGGGGAAGTTAGCATATATCTCATGACCAGGCCCTTCTATGTGCAAAGGCAACTTTAGTGCACCTTTCAAGACATAAAACTTTGCAATTTCATTCCAAATGCCAGTGCCAAAATAGGAGTCACCACGTTCATCAAGTCTTATAGTAGCAACAATTGTAAATCCATGGTTTGTGTGCAGTATGACATTCGTGGAGCCTTGATGTATGTAAAGGGAAGAATTTTGCACTACATAATCTATTGCATAGCAAGGGATGTCCTGCAGAAAATGGTAGGGTTGTTAAAGAAAATATGGTAACATGCAAATATGGGCCCAAATTGAAAGAACTGTACAACAGTTGAAATCAAAGGACAAAATTCTATAATTAAACAGATAGGGTAAACATGATGTCATGGAAATATGATAGTAATTGAAAGAATAATACATCATTAATTTGCCTAATATAGAAAGAAGAGGGGGAAAATCCCCTTTGACGTATATGGTGCATGTGGCACCTTTTATCCAAATGTAGCAATATTTAGAATATGTTCAGGAAAGTAGGCCATGCCAACCGATTTAGGGTGAGATTGAACATATCGCGCGCGTCCTCAAGTTATCTGGTACGATGAGATGGAATATCTGGCAGCGGTCGCCAAGTCCTGAAAGATCAGCGCACTATACATCTATGAATGAAAGAAAACCCTCAAATCAGCTCGGATAAAAACGAATTCACGGTGATTTCCGCCGGGTGATTAAAGGAGGCAGATGAATTGGGATAAGAGATGGGATAATATCTTGTTAAATAAGTTACCTTGTCTTCCATGAGAAAGAACCCTCAGTACAATAGATTCCCCAACCGAGCGGAGCTGGGTCGACCGCGAGCGGCGTCGAGAAAGTCGATGGCGATAGGCAGCGGCAAGTGGAATTGGCGAAATGCGGCGGGCTTTGCCGGCAGCCTGGCAGCGGCGGCAGGCGTCGAGCTAAGTGCTTAACACCGCGATAGGCGGTGCCATGGCGTAGACGCGGAAGAGCTTGTGAAGGTGTGAATGGGGAACGTACCGGAGGGGCCGAGGTGGGTGGCGGGCAGAGGGTTTTTGTGACGTGGGGATGGTGAGGGTTTTTCTTTTTTATTTTTTGAATTGGGTGGTGAGGGTTTTCTGTTCCACAAATTTTTTTGGGGGCGACGGTTTGCTAGAGCGAACCGTGTGTGATTGACGCAACAGGCAAAATGATAGTCATTGCACACGGTTCCAATTTTGGGAACCGTGTGTGATTGACGTACTACCTCCGTCCTGGTTTATTGGTCCCACATTGTAATTTTTACCAAAACTTGGCAAAATATTTAACATACTCACACATAGATAATAAGCATACACATACATAAGCATAGTTAAACCATAAGTACATAGTTCAACCGTCATTAAGCAGACTCAAGCGTACATAATTCGATCCATCCCACATCTCATCTCACACGTGGCTGACACGATCCTGAAGCTTCTCCAGGTACTCGGCGTACGCGCCGTGTTGGAAATATGCCCTAGAGGCAATAATAAATTAGTTATTATTATATTTCCTTGTTCATGATAATCGTTTATTATCCATGCTATAATTGTATTGATAGGAAACTCATATACATGTGTGGATACATAGACAACACCATGTCCCTAGTAAGCCTCTAGTTGACTAGCTCGTTGATCAATAGATGGTTACGGTTTCCTGACCATGGACATTGGATGTCATTGATAACGGGATCACATCATTAGGAGAATGATGTGATGGACAAGACCCAATCCTAAGCCTAGCACAAAGATCGTAGTTCAGTATGCTAAAGCTTTTCTAATGTCAAGTATCTTTTCCTTAGACCATGAGATTGTGCAACTCCGGATACCGTAGGAATGCTTTGGGTGTACCAAACGACACAACGAATCGGGTGGCTATAAAGGTGCATTACAGGTATCTCCGAAAGTGTCTGTTGGGTTGGCATGAATCAAGACTGGGATTTGTCACTCCGTGTGACGGAGAGGTATCTCTGGGCCCACTCGGTAGGACATCATCATAATGTGCACAATGTGATCAAGGAGTTGATCACGGGATGATGTGTTACGAAACGAGTAAAGAGACTTGCCGGTAACGAGATTGAACAAGGTATCGGTATACCGACGATCGAATCTCGGGCAAGTATAATACCGCTAGACAAAGGGAATTGTATACGGGATCGATTGAGTCCTTGACATCGTGGTTAATCCGATGAGATCATCGTGGAACATGTGGGAGCCAACATGGGTATCCAGATCCCGCTGTTGGTTATTGACCGAAGAACGTCTCAGTCATGTCTACATGTCTCCCGAACCCGTAGGGTCTACACACTTAAGGTTCGATGACGCTAGGGTTATAAAGGAAGTTTGTATGTGGTTACCGAATGTTGTTCGGAGTCCCGGATGAGATCCCGGATGTCACGAGGAGTTCCGGAATGGTCCGGAGGTAAAGATTTATATATGGAAAGTTGTTGTTCGGGTTCCGAAAAGTTCGGGTTTTTGGTATTGTACCGAAGCTTCGAAAGGTTCGGAGGATTCGGAGGGGTCCGGAGGTCCGGAAAGTGTTCCACCACGTCCAATACAGTAGCATGGGCTGTGGGGGCGCCCTAGCCTTAATGGGCTAGGGGTACCAGCCCCCAAGGCCCATGCGCATGGGAAGGAAAACCCTAAAGGGGAGGCCTCCACTTGACTTGGGAGGCACTCCTCCCCTTGGCCGCCCCTAGATGGGATCTAGGGCTGGCCGCACCCTTGGGGTGGGAAAGCCTAAAGGCGCAGCCCCTTCCCCTATATATACTTGAGGTTTTGGGGCTGCCCAACACATGAGTTTTCTCCCTCTATTGGTGCAGCCTCCCCCTCCTCCTCCTCCTCTTCCGTGGTGCTTGGCGAAGCCTGCTGGATTGCCACGCCCTCCACCACCACCACGCCATTGTGCTGCTGCTGGATGGAGTCTTCCTCAACCTCTCCCTCTCTCCTTGCTGGATCAAGGCGTGGGAGACGTCACCGGGCTGTACGTGTGTTGAACGCGGAGGTGCCGTCCGTTCGGCACTAGGATGTCCGGCGATTTGGATCACGATGAGTACGACTCCTTCAACCACGTTCTCATGAACGCTTCCGCTTAGCGATCTACAAGGGTATGTAGATGCACTCTCCTTCCCTCGTTGGTAGTTTCTCCATAGATAGATCTTGGTGACACGTAGGAAAATTTTGAATTTCTGCTACGTTCCCCAACAGTGGCATCATGAGCTAGGTCTATTGCGTAGATTCTTTGCACGAGTAGAACACAAAGTAGTTGTGGGCGTTGATGTTGTTCAATATGCTTACCGTTACTAGTCCAATCTTGTTTCGACGGTATTGTGGGATGAAGCGGCCGGACCGACCTTACGTACTCTTCGTGAGACAGTTCCACCGACTGACATGCACTTGGTGCATAAGGTGGCTAGCGGGTGCCAGTCTCTCCCACTTTAGTCGGAACGGATTCGATGAAAAGGGTCCTTATGAAGGGTAAATAGCAATTGGCATATCACGTTGTGGTTTTGCGTAGGTAAGAAACGTTCTTGCTAGAAACCCATAGCAGCCACGTAAAACATGCAACAACAATTAGAGGACGTCTAACTTGTTTTTGCAGGGTATGCTATGTGATGTGATATGGCCAAGAAGAATGTGATGAATGATATGTGATGTATGAGATTGATCATGTTCTTGTAATAGGATTCACGACTTGCATGTCGATGAGTATGACAACGGCAGGAGCCATAGGAGTTGTCTTTATTTATTGTATGACCTGCGTGTCATTAAACAACGCCATGTAATTACTTTACTTTATTGCTAACGGTAGCCATAGTAGTAGAAGTAATAGTTGGCGAGACAACTTCATGAAGACACGATGATGGAGATCATGATGATGGAGATCATGGTGTCATGCGGTGACGATGATGATCATGGAGCCCGAAGATGGAGATCAATGGAGCTATATGATATTGGCCATATCATGTCACTACTATATAATTTCATGTGATGTTTATTATGTTTATGCATCTTGTTTACTTAGAACGACGGTAGTAAATAAGATGATCCCTTACAACAATTTCAAGAAGTGTTCTCCCTAACGTGCACCGTTGCTAAAGTTCGTCGCTTCTAAGCACCACGTGATGATCGGGTGTGATGGATTCTTACGTTCACATACAACGGTGTAAGACAGATTTACACACGCGAAACACTTAGGGTTAACTTGACGAGCCTAGCATGTACAGACATGGCCTCGGAACACGAGAGACCGAAAGGTCGAGCATGAGTCATATAGTAGATCGATCAACATGAAGATGTTCACCGATGATGACTAGTCCGTCTCACGTGATGATCGGACACGGCCTAGTTGACTCGGATCATGTAATCACTTAGATGACCAGAGGATGTCTATCTGAGTGGGAGTTCATAAGATGAACTTAATTATCTTGAACATAATCAAAAGACCTTTTGCAAATTATGTAAATGCTCGCACTTTAGTTCCACTATTTTAGATATGTTCCTAGAGAAAATATAGTTGAAAGTTGAAAGTAGCGATTATGCGGACAGAGAAAGCTTATGTCCTTAATGCACCGCTCGGTGTGCTGAACCCCAAACGTCGTTTGTGGATGTTGCGAACATCGGACATACACGTTTGATAACTACGTGATAGTTCAGTTAAACGGTTTAGAGTTGAGGCACGAAAGACGTTTTCGAAATGTCGCGGAACATATGAGATGTTTCGAGGGCTGAAATTAGGATTTCAGGCTCGTGCCCACGTCAAGAGGTATGAGACCTCCGACGATTTTCTTAGCCTACAAACTAAGGGAGAAAAGCTCAATCGTTGAGCTTGTGCTCAGATTGTCCGAGTACAACAATCACTTGAATCGAGTGGGAGTTGATCTTCCAGATGAGATAGTGATGTTCCTCCAAAGTCATTGCCACCAAGCTGCTAGAGCTTCGTGATGAACTATAACATATCAAGGATAGATATGATGATCCTTGAGGTATTCACGTTGTTTGACATCGCGAAAGTAAAAATCAAGAAGGAGCATCAATTGTTGATGGTTGGTGAAACCACTAGTTTCAAGAAGGGCAAGGGCAAGAAGGACACTTCATGAAATGGCATATCGATTGCTGCTCCAAAGAAGAAACCCAAGGTTGAACCCAAACCCGAGACTAAGTGCTTCGCAATAAGGGGAACAGCCATCGGAGCAGAATTACCCAAGATACTTGGTAGATAAGAAGGCTGGCAAGGTCGATAGAAGTATATTGGATATACATTAAGTTATTGTGTATTTTACTAGTACTCCTAGTAGCACCAGGGTATTAGATACCGGTTCGGTTGCTAAGTGTTAGTAACTCGAAATAAAAGGCTACGGAATAAGCGGAGACTAGCTAAAGGAGAGTGGCGATATGTGTTGGAAGTGTTTCCAATTTTGATGTGATCAAACATCGCACGCTCCCTCTACCATCAAGATTAGTATTAAACCAGAATAATTATCATTTGGTGTTTGCGTTGAGCATAGACATGATTGGATTATGTCTATCGCAATACGGTTATTCATTTAAGGAGAATAATGGTTACTCTATTTATTTGAATAATACCTTCGATGGTCTTGCACCTAAATAAATGATTTATTGAATCTCGATCGTAGTGATACACATTTTCATGCCAAAAGTATAACATAGTAATGATAGTACCACTTACTTGTGGCACTGCCATGTAAGTCATATTGGTGTAAAACGCATGAATAAGCTCTATGTTGATGGATCTTTGGACTCACTCGTTTTGAAAAAAATTGAGACATGCGAACCATGTCTATTGGTGTATCGCATGAAGAAACTCCATGCAGATGGATCGTTTGGACTCACTTGATTTTAAATCACTTGAGATATGCAAAACATACCACATGGGCAAGATGACCTAAAAGCCTCGGTTTCATAAGATGGAACAAGATAGCAACTTGTTGGAAGTAACACATTTTGATATGTGCAGTCCAATGAGTCTTTGAGGCATCGATGAATATCGTTATGTTCTTACTTCACAGATGATTCGAGTAGATGTTGAGTATATTTACTTGATGAAACACAAGTCTGAATTATTGAATGGTTCAAGTAATTTCAGAGTGAAGTTTAAGATCTTCGTGACAAGAGGATAGAATGTCTATGATATGATCATAGAGATGAATATCTGAGTTACGAGTTTTGGCACACAATTAAGACATTGTGCAAATTGTTTCACAATTAATACCGCCTGGAACACCATAGTGTGATGGTGTGTCCAAACATCATAGTTGCACTCTATTGGATATGGTGCGTACCATGATATCTCTTATCGAATTACCACTATCGTTCATGGGTTAAGCATTAGAGACAACCACATTCACTTTAAATAGGGCACCACGTAATTCCGTTGGGATGACACCGTATGAACTATGGTTTAGAGAAACCTAAGCTGTCATTTCTTAAAAGTTTGGGGCTGCGACGCTTATGTGAAAAAGTTTCATCGTGATAAGCTCAAACCCAAAGCGGATAAAATGCATCTTCATAGGACACCCAAAACAGTTGGGTATACCTCCTAATTCAGATCCGAAAGCAATAGGGATTGTTTCTTGAATCGGGTCCTTTCTCGAGGAAAAGTTTGTCTCCAAAAGTTGAGTGGGAGGATGGTGGAGACTTGATGAGGTTATTGAACCGTTATTTCAACTAGTGTGTAGCAGGGCACAGGAAGTTGTTCCTGTGGCGCCTACACCAATTGAAGTAGAAGCTTATGATAGTGATCATGAAGTTTCGGATCAAGTCACTAATGTACCTCGTAGGGTGACAAGGATGCGTACTACTTCAGAGTGGTACGCAATCCTGTCTGAAGGACATGTTGCTAGACAACAATGAACCTCGAGCTATGGAGAAGCAATGGTGGGCCCAAATTCCGACAAATGGTTAGAAGCCATGAAATCCGAGATAGTATCCATATATCAAAACAAAGCATGGACTTTGGTGGACTTGCCCGATGATCGGCAAGCCATTGAGATGAATGGATCTTTAAGAAGAAGACGGACGTGAACGGTAATGTCACCGTCTGTGAAGCTCGACTTGTGGCGAAGAGTTTTTCACAAGTTCAAGGAGTTGACTACGATGAGATTTTCTCATCCGTAGCGATGCTTAAGTCCGTCGGAATCATGTTAGCATTAGCTGCATTTATGAAATCTTGCGATAGGATGTCAAAACATTGTTTCCTCGGTGTTATTCTTGAGGAAAGGTTGTATGTGATACAACGGAAGGTTTTGTCAATCCTAAGGATGCTAACAAGTATGCAAAGCTCCAGCAATCCTTCTAAGGACTGGAGTAAGCATCTCGGAGTTGGAATGTGCGCTTTGATGAGATGATCAAAGATTTTGGGTTTATATAAAGTTTATGAGAAACTTGTATTTCCAAAGAAGTGAGTGGGAGCACTATAGAATTTCGATGAGTATATGTTGTTGACATATTGATGATCGAAATGATGTAGAATTTCTAGAAAGCATATAGGGTTGTTTGAAAAGTGTTTTTCAATGGAAAACCTGGATTAGGCTACTTGAACAATAAGCATCAAGATCTATAAGGATAGATCAAAATGCTTAATAATACTTTCAAATGAGCACATATCTTGACATAATCTTGAAAGTGTTCAAGATGGATCAGTCAAAGAAGGAGTTCTTGCCTGAGTTCTAAGGTATGAAGTTAAGAGTTAAAAGCTCGACCACGGCAGAAAAGAGAGAAAGGACGAAGGTCGTCCCCTATGCTTCGACATAGGCTCTATAGTATGCTATCTTTGTGTACCGCACCGAAGTGTGCCTTGCCATGAGTCAGTCAAGGGGTATAAGAATGATCCAGGAATGGATCATTGGACAGCGGTCAAAAATTGTCCTTGGAGTAAATAAGGACATGTTTCTCGATTATGTAGGTGATAAAGGGTTCGGCGTAAAGGGTTACGTCGATGCAAGCTTTAACACCTATCCGAGTGACTCTGAGTAGCAAACCGGATACGTATAGTGGAGCAACCATTTGGAATAGCTCCAAGTGGAGCGTGGAAGCAGCGTTTACAATATGACCTAGAAATTTGCAAAACACACACTGATCTGAAAGGTTCAGACCCGTTGACTAAAACCTCTCTCACAAGCAAAACATGATCAAACCTAAGAACTCATTGAGTCTTAATCACATGATGATGTGAACTAGTTTACAGACACTAGTAAACTCTTTGGATGTTAGTCACATGGCGTTGTGACCTGTGAGTGTTAATCACATGGCGATGTGAGCTAGATTATTGACTCTAGTGCAAGTGGGAGACTGTTGGAAATATGCCCTAGAGGCAATAATAAATTAGTTATTATTATATTTCCTTGTTCATGATAATCGTTTATTATCCATGCTATAATTGTATTGATAGGAAACTCATATACATGTGTGGATACATAGACAACACCATGTCCCTAGTAAGCCTCTAGTTGACTAGCTCGTTGATCAATAGATGGTTACGGTTTCCTGACCATGGACATTGGATGTCATTGATAACGGATCACATCATTAGGAGAATGATGTGATGGACAAGACCCAATCCTAAGCCTAGCACAAAGATCGTAGTTAGTATGCTAAAGCTTTTCTAATGTCAAGTATCTTTTCCTTAGACCATGAGATTGTGCAACTCCGGATACCGTAGGAATGCTTTGGGTGTACCAAACGTCACAACGAATCGGGTGGCTATAAAGGTGCATTACGGTATCTCCGAAAGTGTCATTGGGTTGGCATGAATCGAGATCGGGATTTGTCACTCCGTGTGACGGAGAGGTATCTCTGGGCCCACTCGGTAGGACATCATCATAATGTGCACAATGTGATCAAGGAGTTGATCACGGGATGATGTGTTACGGAACGAGTAAAGAGACTTGCGATAACGAGATTGAACAAGGTATCGGTATACCGACGATCGAATCTCGGGCAAGTATAATACCGCTAGACAAAGGGAATTGTATACGGGATCGATTGAGTCCTTGACATCGTGGTTCATCCGATGAGATCATCGTGGAACATGTAGGAGCCAACATGGATATCCAGATCCGCTGTTGGTTATTGACCGGAGAACGTCTCGGTCATGTCTACATGTCTCCCGAACCCGTAGGGTCTACACATAAGGTTCGATGATGCTAGGGTTATAAAGGAAGTTTGTATGTGGTTACCGAATGTTGTTGGAGGCCGGATGAGATCCCGGACGTCACGAGGAGTTCGGAATGGTCCGGAGGTAAAGATTTATATATGGAAAGTTGTTGTTGGGTTAGGAAAAAGTTGGGTTTTTTGGTATTGTACCAGAAGCTTCGAGAAGGTTCGGAGGATTCGGAGGGTCCGGAGGTCTGGAAAGTGTTCCACCACGTCCAATACAGTAGCATGGGCTGTAGGGGGGCGCCCTAGCCTTAATGGGCTAGGGGCACCAGCCCCCCCAAGGCCCATGCGCATGGGAAGGGGAAAACCCTAAAAGGGGGAGGCCTCCACTTGACTTGGGAGGCACTCCTCCCCCCTTGGCCGCCCCCCCTAGATGGGATCTAGGGCTGGCCGCACCCCTTGGGGTGGGAAACCCTAAAGGGGGCGCAGCCCCCTTCCCCCCTATATATACTTGAGGTTTTGGGGCTGCCCAACACATGAGTTTTCTCCCTCTATTGGTGCAGCCCTGCCTCTCCTCCTCCTCCTCTTCCGTGGTGCTTGGCGAAGCCCTGCTGGATTGCCACGCTCCTCCACCACCACCACGCCATTGTGCTGCTGCTGGATGGAGTCTTCCTCAACCTCTCCCTCTCTCCTTGCTGGATCAAGGCGTGGGAGGCGTCCACCGGCTGTACGTGTGTTGAAGCGGAGGTGCCGTCCGTTCGGCACTAGGATGTCCGGTGATTTGGATCACGACGAGTACGACTCCTTCAACCACGTTCTCATGAACGCTTCCGCTTAGCGATCTACAAGGGTATGTAGATGCACTCTCCTTCCCTCGTTGCTAGTTTCTCCATAGATAGATCTTGGTGACACGTAGGAAAATTTTGAATTTCTGCTACGTTCCCCAACACGCCGTGCACCACCCTCCGAGAATACTTCTGCTTGAAGGAGCCAACGGCCCGTCCTCTTGCATGCTCAAGAACACTTAGATACGCGTCATGAATCTTGTGGTTGCAAAATGGGCATCCATAGCCGTCGTTCCAGGTCCTAATACGCATGTTATGCATTCCCGCATAAAGCTTCCTCAGGATTCGCCTCTTGTACCTCCTCTGGGCATCTTCATCCTCACTTTCCACATCGTAAGACAGCACCTATACATATAGTAAAATAAATTTGGCATCAAATCACTGATTACATGCCGTGAAGTAGGATTAGGAATTTATGGCTATTTATTTATACATATTCAGAGATTATGGTTCGATTTTTAAGCACAATTGTCTATGTACAGACCAATCTTGAAGAAAATAATGGCACAAACATATGTAGGTCATTCAAAATCAATTGTCAAGTCCTGGCTAGGAATTATTAGCATGATCACTAACCCTAGTCGGATTACTAGCAGAAATCATTTGCACTGATGAAACAACTAATCACTTATCACTTGTACCATTCAAACAATCAATACACTACATGGATCTCACGAAACTTACTCAGGTTTCCTATGTTGGGACGTCTTAACTACAAGATTTCTATTCCAAAAAGGGGGAGGCAGGAGTAACCAGAGAAACCCTATGATCTATTTGACACATAAATGGGTATAGATGACTAACTATCTGTCCATCATTGTTGGAGTCGTTGTCGGAGTGGTCGTCGGAGTCGGTGTGGAACTCCACCTCCAGCTGTGGAAGCTCGATGCCGTCGACGAAGCCAGGGTGCAGCGATAACTCGCCAGCGGTGACGGCAACCTCTGTCTCCATATCCATGCCGTGCTCCGATGCTTTAGTAGCCCCGGCGTCGCCACTCCCTCCGATGGGGCGCCTCATTGGCATCCTCATACACTGACGGCTTTGAGGACTGAGAATGGCGTCAAGGTTGCAAGCGGAGAGAGAGAGGATTGTGTGTGTGTAGCGAGGATGGGGGGCGCGGCCGTTCGGGCGCACCATTAATATGGAGTTGTGGGAGTTGTGGGAGAGAGGTGGGCGGCGGTCAAACAAATGGGTCGCCTCCCGGTGAGCCTGCGCACCGGACTGCTGGCATGCCTACCAAAGTTTCACACAGCTACTCGCACACCTCCCGATGACACTGCGCAGCGAGCATGCCTCTGTCAGTTCACACACCTGCACGAATGCCTCCCCATCTACCTGCGCGGCGACTTCTCGCATGCGTCCCGTCAACTCACGCCTGCTCGCACGCCACACGGGTCGCGCGGCGGCACGTATTTTGTTTTTCTATTTGGATGATTAATGGTGCCGCTTTATTGCTTAATCGAAGCATGGAACGTATCCATTGTTGCTCTAACGCTCATGGTTCGAATAAATAATCCATTTGGGATATTGGTTCCCAATTATTAATAATCTCCCGTCTGTAATTAGATAAAGATTACATCAAAACTGGTCTCAAATTTGACAAAAAAGTACAATGCCACTTTGTATTGGTGTCCATATGACAACACGATAAGTTTCATGAACTTCAAATAATTTTTGGATGTACTAGAATTTAGAAAACAAGATTCTCAATGTTTGAAATTTGTTGCACGGGGAGTAAACATGCACCCAGTGAGACACATGTGTTTTTGCAATCCATTTAGGTGCACTGTCACGTGTGCATGTAGCTCAAATTTGATTTGCACATTATACCCATAGAAAATCAATAAATCAATGTACTGAAACTTCTTAATGATCTCTGTGAAATTTTTGAAATTAAAACGTCCCTTCTTTGGTAACATGTATGTTCATCGCGGGATAATTAATTTAACATGCATCGTAGTTGCGGTGGATTCGCGATATGTGTGTGGGTTTGTGCGTCTGGAAGTGGCAGGTGGCTCGCAATACACTACGAGTTGTGAGCCACTGTGTGGGTTGGCCATTTTGTTAGGCAGGCTGGTGCCACATCAGAGTCGTGAAATCATTATTTAAAACATTAAACAACACTTTCATACATAAATGTTTTGGCCACATGCAGTCGATGGTTTTCCTACACGACACTCGATACTCGCATGTGACGCTTTCTGTGGGCCCGCGAGGTCTTCGTCCATCACTTTGATGTACAACAGGCAATGAGGTTAATTTGACCAGCAAGATATAACCTTTTTTGTTTGTTTATGGTGGTATATAGTACGCGTCGAAGAGGTGGGAGGGGACTATACGTATGCGTCCGTGAACAAGTACACCTCACTCAGTGTCGGGACTTTTTGGTTACCGAGGCACGTGCCACATCAAAATTGTGAAACTGGTTATTCAAACATCACACAACACCTTTTTGTGCCACATGCATGTATATCCTAGCTAGGACACTTACGTGTGACGCTTCCATCTGTGGGCTCACGAGGCCATCGTCGATGCATGCATGCATGCATCACTTTGACCTACATAGAGAGAGGTTAATTAATTTCACCATTGATGATGATTCTTTTGGGTTGTACATATATTTCAGCAGGAGCATATAGTGAAGAGGGGGAAGGGGACCATCATATGTAGTACGCTTGATATGAACCTCGCTCTATGTCGGTGCATGGTTTACGGTTTTTGAGGCATGTGACACATCAAAATTGTGCATTTTGGGTATTCAACATATATATGTTTGGCCTACATGCAAAGCGGTGGTGGTTGTCCTCTCGCACCCACTTAAGCGGTTATCAGCGATATCGATGCTTTCCATCTGTGGGCCCGCTTGGCCCATCACTTCTTTTTGCCTGACAACAAGAGAGGTTAATTTGACTTAGGAGGGGATTATTATTTTTGCTCTAGGATGGCATGCATGATAAACTTTGAGCACACACATATGCATGTGTAAGCATGAATCCCGCCCATCGAGTCGAAGTGTCTAGTACAACGACACCATCATGAATCGATCTCGCTCTGTGTGGGGAGCTAGTGTACAATTTTTGACACACGCGCTAGATCAATGTTGTGTATTCAAACATGCATGCATGCACGCATCACCTCCATACAAATGCATGTAGTGTTTGCCTTCGAACCATACATTCCCTCGCATGGTTATCGGCGACAAGCCTATATATTCGTGGGCCCGTGTGGACATCCATGATCACCTTGACCAACAACAAGATAGGTTACCATGGCGGATTCTTCATTTGGTTAGTGTTATCGTAGTATAGGTCATGGTGAGATTCAGACCTAATTAAGTTTGAGTGCATATACTATGCACGCATGCATGCATATAGGAATCCATGTCGTTAGCTTGAAGTGTGGTGTAACATACATATGCATCGTCAACCTAACCCTCACTCAGTGTGGGGATTTCTAGTTCGAAATCACGGTTCCACATCAAAGTTGTTCATTGTTACTCAAAAACACACCTGTCCATACATATGTTTGGGCCACATGCATGTAGTGGTTGTCTTCGGGGACTAGCTACTTGCGTGATTATTGGCGAGCTAGCCCATCTCCGGGGTCACATGGACGGACATCACTTTGACCAACAACAAGAGAGAGGTTGTACGACCAAGGTGCATTATTCTTGGTCCGTTTTACGATCTATCTTGGTGAGATATATGCCTCTCTGGCCCGCCGACTGAAAGAGTGTGTGTTGTGGGGTTGCTACATCGCACTTTGCTATGTGAACCTCGGTTGGGGGGCATGCATTCATAGCTTAATTAGGATTCCCTTTGTGGCGACACGAGGTGGGGGGGCTGCTAGATACTTCGCACTTTGCTAGGTGAACCTTGGTTGGGGGGGAAAGGGGAATGCTCATAGCTTAGGTTTCCCTTCGTGCCGACCACGGGTGCTGCTAGCTTCTTCGCACTTTGCTAGGTGAACCTCGGTTGGGGGGAGGGCATGCTCATAGCTTAGGATTCCCTTCGTGCCGACATGAGGGGGGGCTGCTAGCTAGTTCGCACTTTGCTAGGTGAACCTCGGTTGGGGGGGCGGGGCATGTGCATTCATAGCTTAGGATTCCCTTCGTGCCGACACGAGGGAGGGGTGGCTGCTAGCTACTTCACACTTTGCTAGGGTGAACCTCAGTTGGTGGGGGGGGAGGGCAATCATTCATAGCTTAGCTACGATTCCCTTCGTGCCGACACGAGGGAGGGGGCTGCAAGTACTTCGCACTTTGCAAGGTGAACCTCGGTTGGGGGGCATGCATTCATAGCTTAGGAATCCCTTCGTTCTATCACGTGGGAGGGAGGGCTGCTAGCTCTACTTCACAATTTGCTAGGTGAACCTCGGTTGAGGGCATGCATTCATAGCTTAGGATTCCCTTCGTGCCGACATGAGGGAGGAGGGGGGCTGCTAGCTACTTCACACTTTGCTAGGTGAACCTCGTTGAGGGGAAAGGGGCATGCATTCATATACAGCTTAGGATTCCCTTCGTGCCGACACAAGGAAGGAGGGGGCTGCTAGCTACTTCGCACTTTTCTAGGTGAACCTCGGTTGAGGGGAGGGGTCATGCATTCATAGCTTAGGATTCCCTTCGTGCCGACACGAGAGCGTGGGAGCAAGAAATACCGTGCGCTTTGCGAGAGAGGTGGCACATTGTCGGTGGGAGCGACACCTATGGGATCACAGGGATCCCTTCTACGATCGACGGGCGCGGGGTCGTGAGAAGAGCAGGTTTAGGAGCAAGCACACAGATCGTTTACCCAGGTTCGGGCCACGAGGATGCATAAAACCATAGTCATGCTTTGGTGGATGTATTGAGTGTTCTTGAGCTTTCAAACTTGCTATGGTAGCTGTGTAGCTTCAAAAAGCCGAATCCCTCTCCTGGTCGCCTCGGGCCTCCATTTATAGGAAAAAGGGGTTGCCACAGTGGCACACAGGAGGTGGAAAGGCCTACAATGCGCGAGCTTATCGCATGGCATTACGGGACAAAGTACATTAAATGCGTGACTTAGGAGTCCATTAGCTTTATCAGGGACGAGAACGAGGCCCGTCCCGTCCGTCACCGCTCCTCCTTGCTACGACACGCGCCCAGGCCAGCGATGCATGCAGTGCCATGTAGGCAGGCAGACTGCTAAGGTGGCACGGTGGCAGGGTCTTCATGAAGATCTGCATGCCACCACGCAGGTGCTTGCTGAGTTGGTCTGGAAGCCACGTGTTGCCACGCAGGTTCTTGCCCAGCTGGTTGGGCTGGCAGCTGCATGCCAATTGTGGTGGAGCCTTGGTTGGTGCGGGCCTGGCAGTGGCCCTACTGGTGCCTCTCGGCAAGGGCCTTGCCGGGGGCCCGCCAAGGGTCTTGCCGTGGCGTCACAGTCGCCCCCGGCAAGGCGCTTGCTGGGGGTCTTGTGGATCTCCTCGGCTAGGATCCCACCGAGGGTCGTCGTCTTCTTATCCTCATCCAATCTCATATATCTATGGTCTTGACAAAGATCTGCATGCCACCACGGAGGTGCCTCCCGAGCCCTGGCCCCAACGTAGTTGGTTGGGTTGGAAGCCGTGGGCTCAAAGGTGGCTCGCTCTGTTGGCGTTGGGCATGTTGCCCCGACAAGGCTCTTGCCGGGGCCGCGGAGGCTGCCCCGGCAAGGGTCCTGCCGGGGGAGTCCACCTTGCCCTCCTTTGCTCTTCGTGTTTTCTGGTCTTGGCGTGGCCTCTGGTCGCCTTATGCCTTTGGCTTCTTCCCGGCCTCCCTTTCCTGCCCTGTTTAGTGTGGCCGTGGGCGCGGCTCCGACCGTCCGTGCACAAGTACAGGGGTAAAAAGGAGCGCCCCTACTTTTGTACACCGACAGGAGCCCCCGGGCCTGGGCCACACATAAGCGCGACACGTTGTTGGGCCAGGCCCAAAACGGTGCGCGGGCAGTCGGGGCGGGATTTTACCGTTGTAATTTTTCGTCCTCTGCACTTCCCCACGACTTGCGCGCGATGTGGAGGGTCGTACTTGACGTGGGGGTCATGTGTGGGGCAGTTTCCGCATGCATGCGTCACATCATGGTAAAGAGGCGGCTCGCGCCTTCCCCATAAAAAGAGGGAGGCGTGGAGGCGTGGCTCATTTACTGGGTGGACCCAGGTCACAGTCTTCAATGTGCCCACGCCCCACGATCACGAGGCAGGGAACGGTCACCTCACCCATCCTTTCAATCCTGCTCGTTCGCCACGCGTCCTCCATGCAAGTGGCGGGCGGTGGAGGCGGGAAACCGGGCCGTGGCTGATTGGGGCAGCGGGTCGGTCCTGATTCCCTGCGCCTCCGATGGCTGGTTTGGCTGAGTAGGGCGGCCAAGCCTCGACCCCGCCCCTTTATATGGAGGGGGAGGGGGCGTCATCCCACATTCCTTCAGTCTCCATCGTCCTCCACCTCCGCTCCTTTCTTTCACCTGCATGGCGAGAGGAGGTGCTGGGCTTCGACGGTGGCGGCGAGGGTTGCTTCTCGTCAGCGCGTCCCTCCTTCCCATGAGCCCGCGGCGGCGGAGCCAGCCGCTAGAGGAAGGGGGAGTGGGTGTGGCCGAGGTTGCCGCGACGGTCGGGGGAGAGGGCGACGAGGCGGCGCGATGGCCGTGCCTCCGCCAGCGGTGCCTCGCGCGACGGAGGGTCACGTCGGGGACCAGCCCCGCGAGTTCAGGCTGCACCGGCCACCGTGTCGTCGTCTCCGTCTCCCCACCCCCTTTGCTCGGGAGATGGAGCTTGATCCGCCACTGACCCTCAGGTTGCACATGAGGGGCTGTGGGACCGGCGGCACGCGGGTCGACGTCGACTTCCCCGCTCCTCATGTCATGTACCTCCGTCGCGGATGGAAGACATTTGCTCGCATCCATAGCCTGACGGCGGGGATCGTCCTCTACTTCAAATTAATGGAGGGCGGCCTGCTCTCCGTCAAGGTCTTCGGAGATCTTTGAACTCGCCTGAAGTGCTGCGTGGAGAGCTCCTTCGACAATGAAGATTCCTCCTCAAGCGGGAGTAACGAGGAGGACAGTGACAGCGACGACGAGGGAGTCGGCGGCGGATGATGACCGACTTGACCGACCGCCCCTTCCTCGACCCGCAGCGCCCTGCCGAGGGCCTTCCTTGCCAAGCTCTCCATCGGGGCGCTCCCCGTCGTCTCCTTGGGCGGCTGGCATATGAGGGCCAGAGAAGGCGGGCGGCGGACGTCAAATCGGAGTACGTGGGTACAGACGCCTTCGTCGCCTATTGCCGGTCCACTGCCTCGTCTTCCATCTCTTCTCCCGGCACCAAGATGTTCTCTTGGTGCCTTCTGCTCCTCGTACCTTGCCTAGGCGCTCTTTTTTCCCTCCTGCTGCCTTGTTCCTCCTTCTGTGGAGAGGGACAAGAAAGGTATTATGGGCACCTTATCTTTTTTTAGTTTGTAAGCCTGCGGGCACTTGTTAATTTTAAGACATGTAATCCCCTTGCTCATTTTTTTAATTCTGTATGAACTGTACCTGTATGGGATGTTTTTAATGAAAAACGGTGCTTGACGGGTTCTTTGTGCGTGAGCGAGGCCCATGCCAAGGATGAATCCTTGTTATTTTTTAAAATAAACATCATCGCCCGGCAACAGGCCTTGCCGTCTCCCCACTTCAGTCGACCATTCTCGCGCTCTTGGCGGAGGCGGGAGCGAAGTAGAGTTAGGCCTCTCGTTCATATCCTCGCCATCGTGACTACTACCAAATTCTGACCCAGGAGATCGCTCTTGGGTACAGGAAAGGGGGAGCATGGTGGTTTTAAGGACATGAACGAGGTTTCACATGTCCCAGTTCTATACGGAAACACATAACAGGGGGTTGAAATAATTATCTGAATCCGCAGCCCCCGGCAACCTTGGCTTGCCGTGGTTGGATCCTTGTATCTTCAGCCTCCGGCAGTCTTGGCCTACCGAGGCCGGAGCGCCGGTTTGTTCTCTTTTTCCCAGGTGGCTCAGCAAAAGTGTTTGCATGCCCTGCAAACCAAAGAGAACAGAAAGACGCACACTCGACCTCTAGGATAGGGGTTAATCGCCGCTAAGCACTATCAACCCTAACCGAGGGAGAGACTTAAACTAGCATGCATGCTATAACTTAGGGTGTTAGCGCTTCGTTTATTTATGCTCAGGGTCTGCGCCTGGCTTTGTACAGAGGGTTACATGCCTTGTCGGCAAAGCTTGTACAAAAGGTGGCTTGCCAGGAAGCCCGGCAAGCCGCGCCTCACGGGTAAAATTAGTGAAGATGCTCGATGTTCCAGGAGTTGCTCCTTTGGGACAGCATCTTGATCTCGAGCGATCTGCACGGGCCTGGTGACTCATATTACCTGATAAGGGCCTTCCTGCTTCAGCGTCAACTTGTTGGAATTCTTTGCCGTAAACCAGGGCAAAGGGTGTCTAGCTGGTGGCTCGATTTGGCGTCATTCGGATCAACCAAAGAACCACCGGCAACTCATCAATCCAGCGCCTTCCGCTCTTGTGTAGCCTGTCAAAGTCTTTGTTCTCACGCCTCGCAATACTTCAGCATTTGCCGTCTCCGCCTGGACGTTGCTCCGGGGGTGTGCCACGGAAGCGAAACAGACCTTGCTGCCAAGGTCTTGGATGTATTGCATGAAGGTGTGGCCTGTGAACTGTGTGCCGTTGTCGGTGATGACTCTGTTCGGTACACCAAAATGGCAGACTAGCCCCTTGAAGAACTTGACGGCTGATTGTGCTGTAATCTTCCTCACTGCCTCCACCTCCGACCACTTTGTGAACTTATCGATTGCAACGTACAAGTACTCAATGCCACCGACAGCGCGACGGAAAGGGCCCGATATGTGAGCCCCGGACCAAAAGCGGCGAGAGAGGATTGTTTGAAGGGCTTGATCTGGTTGATGAAGCTTCTTTGAATGGGCCTGCGCTTCACACGGTTACTAAGCGCCGTCGCATCACGGAGGCGGTGGGCCAGAAAAAGCCTTGCGGAATGCCTTGTCGGCAAGGGCCCTTGGCCCTATGTAGAACCACATATCGTCCATGTATCTACGCCAATAGCTCAGTCCTTCCTCCGGGGATGCACTTCAATTTCACACCGTTCGGTCTTTTTACGTACACGACATCATTGTGAACTGGTACAAGGCAGACCGACAGGCTACTTTTCCGCTTCTTCCTGCTCCTCGGGAAGTTCCCTGTCTGGAGAAGCAGATGGTATCTTGTGCCCATGCGGAGCACAGGGGCTCGGCAGCAGGACCAAAGGCATCTCTTCCGCCATGGGGCAGCCGTCTCTGACGGGGCTTGGCGCCCTGCCGGTCAGCGCCCCTTTGCGAGCTCAGAATTCGGCAACACCCTTGCGGCGGCCCTGAGGGGCTCGTCGGGAAAGTACTTGTCGGGGCCTGATTTCCTCCACTTGTTCTGCTCCATTGATGGTTCGACGGATGGTTGAGTTAACGAAGCAAAAGGTACACAGTTCCACGGGTAGCTTGAATCTGCAACTTTGACGGTGGTCGGCGATGTCATTCTCTGCTCGGGGAACGTGCTCCGCTTGTATACCGTCGAAGCGCTCCTCCAGCTTCCTCACCTCATCTACGTAGGCCTCTATCAACGGACTCTGGTAATCTTTGTTGACTTGCCTGACGACAAGCTGCGAATCACCCCTGATGATGAGCTGCTTCACCCCGAGGTCTGCCGCGGTCCTGAGACCTGCAAGCAGCCCCTCGTACTCAGCAGTGTTGTTCGTGGACATCTCCCTGGGAAAGTGCATCTGGATCACATACTTGAGGTGCTCTCCGATGGGTGCGACAAGCAGCACAACGGCACCGGCGCCTTGCAGCGAGAAAGCCCCATCGAATTACGTGATCCAGTCGCGACTCGCTTCCTTGCCGGGGAGGTCGGTCTCCTGGATTTCTTCGTCGGGCGTTGAAGTCCATCCCGCAATGAAGTCCGCCAAGATTCTGCTCTGGATTGTCGAAGTACTTTCAAACTTCAACCCAAAGCTCGACAACTCCAAGGCCCACTCCACAATCCTTCTGGTTGCATCTGGGTTGTGCAGTATCCGTTGCAATGGGAGGCGGGTGACGACAGTGATCTCGTGGGCTTGGAAGTAATGACACAGCTTCCTCGAGGCCATAAGGAGGCCTAAGAGCAATTTCTCCACAGCGGAGTACCTTGACCTAGCCCCCTGCAAGAGAGAGCTGACAAAGTAAACCGGGTGCTGCATCATCTTCTTCCTCTGCACCACTTCACTTGGCTGCGCGGGCCCGGTCCCGATGGCATCAGACTCTGCCGGGGGCCTTGCCTTGTCGGCACCAGGCCCTGCCGGGGGAATTTCTGACTTGCCATCCGCCGGTCCTGTAGTTGCCATTACCTCTTCGTCGACCTCCCTCTGTGCCACTAGTGATGCGCTGACCACTTGATTCGTTGCCACCAGGTACAGCAGCAGCGGCTCTTGTGGTTTAGGCGCAACCAGTATTGGCGTAGAGGAAAGGTATTTCTTAGAATCCTGCAATGCTGCCTCGGCCTCTGGGGTCCACTCCATTGGGCCTGCCTTCTTCAAGATTTTGAATAAGGGAAGGGCACGTTCAGCAGACTTGGAGATGAATCTGCTCATGGCGGCAACGCACCCTATGAGCCGGCACACATCCTTGATCCGCTTGGGTGCCTCAATCTGCACAATAGCCTTGATCTTATCCGGGTTTGCCGCAATCCACCGCTGCGACACAAAGAACCCGAGAAGTTTTCCAGATGGAACGCCAAAAACACACTTCTCGGGTTCAGCTTGAGGTTGATCTTGCATATGTTGGTAAACGTCTCTTCTAAGCCTTGTACAAGGGTCGCCTTCTCCTTGGTTTTGACCACTATGTCATTCATATAAGCTTCCATATTTCTATGTAGCTGCGGCTCAAAACCAATCTGGACCGCCCTTGCGAATGTTGAGCCAGCACTCTTCAACCCGAAAGGCATCGATAAAAAGAAATACGTACCACATGGGGTGATAAATGTTGTCTTCTCTTGATCTTCTCTTGTCATGAAGATCTGGTGGTAGTCCCAGTCGGCATTGAGGAATGACAACAGCTCACACCCGGCTGTGGAATCAACAATCTGGTCGATGCGCGGCAACGGGAAGGGGTCCTTAGGACAAGCCTTATTGATATCTGTGTAGTCAATACACAGCCTCCACTTCCCATTAGCCTTGCGCACCACCACCGGATTGGCCAACAACGTCGGATGGAGCACTCATCTCACCAAACCCGCCACTTCCAATTTTTTGATCTCCTCTGTGATGAACTCCTGCCATTCCAAAGCTTGCGTCCTGACCTTCTTCTTGACGGGTCGCGCATGGGGACAGACGACAAGGTGGTGCTCAATCACTTCTCTGGGAACGCCAGGGATGTCGGATGCTTGCCATGCAAACACATCAACATTCGCCCGCAGGAAAGTGACGAGCGTGCTTTCCTATTTGCTGTCGAGGGTGGAGCTTATGGTGAAAGCCCCTCCCGTGCCATCCTCCTTGACAAACACCCTCTTGGTCTCTGGTGGTGCAGCTCTGGATTTCTTGCTCTTGCCAGTGGAGCTCTCTGGCACGTCCTCGATAGTAGCACAGCACTCCGAAGAGGTGCTCTTGCCGGAGTGTGTGCAAGAGGCCTTGCCGGGCTTCTTCCTCCCTCCCGGGGCTTCAGCGGCAGGAGCAAGTGCCTTGGCGGCAGCCACTGCAACTGCTTCCCGATAGAGTAGGTCGGCGCAGATCAGCGCATCCTTCTTTTTGCAGGGGACGGTGATGATGGTCATCGGCCCAGGCATCTTCAGCGTATTGTAGGTGTAAAGCGACGCCGCCATGAACTTGGCTAGTGCCGGGATGCCGAGGATCCCGTTGTAGGTCAAGGGGATCTCGGCTACATCAAAGACAATCCTCTCCGTCCGGTAGTTCAACTCGCCTCCGAACGTCACAGGCAAAGTGATCTTCTCCTTCACCTGGCTTCTTCTTGGGTTGACCCCTGGAAACGTGCCCATCTCCTTGAGGTCTTCGTCCGGAATTTGCAGCTTTTGATCACGACGGGCGAGATCAAGTTCAAGCCGGCCCCGCCGTCAACCAGCATCTTGTTCACCTTGAGGTTGCATATCATTGGTGAGACCAACAACGGCAAACACCCGACTGCTATTGTGCGGTCCGGGTGGTCCTCGGTGTCAAAGATGAGGGGCATGCTGGACCACTTCAGTGGCTTCTGAGAGTCGAACGATGGCTCTGCTGCTATAATCTCACGCGCCCACTGCTTGAGCTGGCGGTGAGAAGTGTGCAGCGAGGCGCCACCATCAACGCACATGGCCTCCGCAGCCTTCTGAAACTCTTGCTCGCCGGACTCATCATCCACGTCATGATCATCGTCTTCCTGCTTCTTGTCGCGGCCCCGAGCGGGCCTTTCTTGCTGGTTATCCTTGCCGCAATGGCCTCCTTGCCCGCCACGCTTCTTGCCGGATCCTTCGGCACCATCCTGACCCTTCTCCTTGTCCCGCCTATCATACCCGACCTTTTGCTTTTCGGCAAGTAGCTCGACCTATCGGCAATTCTGGAGGTCGTTGCCCTTGGTGCGATGGATCTTGCAATACTTCTTGTCGGAGCCCCCTGGCTTGTCGGAAGCCACCAAGGCCCGGCAGGTGGCGCACCTGGCAATTTCCTTGCCGGGGTCGTCTGCCTTGGCCGTCTTGGCGGTGCCGGTGTCGTCGGATCCCTCGACGGCAAGCACGGTCTTGCCCTTGCGTTTCATGTTGCGACACCGGCCCTTCTTCGTCGAGGCGGCGGTGTCTCCATCAGTAGAGTCGGTTTCCACACCGGCGTCCTCGCCGGGGTACTTCCTTCCCTCTTCAGCCCGAGCGCACCTACGAGCCAGAACATAAAGTTCGGCCACATCCTTAACCTTGTTCATCGCCAGCTCTTCGCGCATCTTGCGGTTGCGCATGTTCTGATGGACGCGCCAATCACGGCAGATGGATGAACATCAAGGATGTTTTATTGCACCCGGATGAACCTCTGGATGTCCTTGCGCAGGGTTCCCCCTTCCTTCTGGGGAATGATATGCAAATCACTGGCCTGGCCATGAGCTTGGTGGCCTCCTGTGAAGGCACCAACGAACTTGTGGCACAGATCCTTCAAAGAGGAAATGGAATCTGGCGGCAAGTGCATCAACCAAGACATGATGTTGGGCTTCAGTGCCAATGGGAAATAATAGGCAAGCACCTTGTCATCGCGAGCTCCGGAAGCTTGCATCGCGATGGTGTAGATGCTGAGGAACTCTGACAGATGGGTCTTGCCGTTGTACTTCTCGCCTACGTCCAGCTTGAACATGCGGTGGGACAGCCACTGGAACTGCCGCAGCTCATGGGTAAAGGCTGGGCAACCCACCTCATAAGGTAGGCCGCCGGAGCCCCCCAGTGTCGGGTGGTCCATAGCGGGTCCCGCCCGCTTATCCGACTAGTGGCGTGTATCGCACCGGCGCTCAATAGTGGTTCGAGCATCTTCATGGGCTCGTTCTCGAAGAACTTGGCGCTGGTCGCGGTGGGTCTGTGGGTCAGATGATGCTATGGAAATGTTATCACATGCGTCGTCATGACGGACCGGCACCGGCGGCAACTGGCGCGGGGGAGGAGAGTGTACTGTGGCTGCAGCTCCCCAGGTTATCCCACCGCTGACATGTGGTGGCTCAACAGAGCGCTGGCCCGAGGGCCCCACCGGTTGCGGATCATCTTTATTGGCGACGGCGACGAGGCTCCGAATAGTGGCTCTCCACTCGTCGAGTTTCTCCGTAGCAGGAGGAAAGTCGAGGAGCAGCTGCGCGCGCGCCAAAGCTTCTGCTGGCGTGGACCATGGTGCGCTTCGACTTCTAACCACGTTAGAAGGAGCTCTATCACGGCCCAGCGGTTGCGTGCCATTTTCGCCAGCACTTGGCGGACATCTTTGGACTCCTTAAATCCCGCGGATGATGCACAGGGCTCTTCCCACGACGGTGTCGAGGGTCACCGGCGTGGTGACGCTGCTCATCTTGCACACCATCCGGAGACGACGAGGAGCGCCCTGATGGACAGCTTGGCAAGGAAGGCCCTTGGCAGGGCGCGTGGCCGAGGAAGGGGCGGCGCGGTCAGTCGAAGTCGGAGTCAGCATCCTGCCGCTCGACTCCCTCATCGTCGCTGTTGCTGTCCTCCTCGTCACTCCCGCTTAAGGGGGAATCTTCACCGTCGTAGGAGCTCTCCACACAGCACTTCAGGCGAGTTCCAAGATCTCCGAAGACCTTGACGGAGAGCAGGCCGCCCTCCATTAATTTGAAGTAGAGGAAGAGCCCCACCCTCAGGCTATGGATACGAGCAAATGTCTTCCATCCGCGACGGAGGTACATGACATGAGGAGTGGGGAAGCCGACGTCGACCCGCCTGCCGCCGGTCCCGCAGCCCATCATGTGCAACCTGAGGGTCTGGGGCGGATCGAGCTCCATCTCCTGAGCCAAGGGGGTGGGGAGACGAAGATGACGACGCGGTGCCCGGCGCAGCCTGATGAAGAACTTGTGGGGCTGGTCCCCGACGTGACCCTCAATCGCGGGAGGCACTGCTGGCGGAGGCACGGCCATCACGCCGCCTCGTCCCCCTCTCCCCCGACCGCCGCGGCGACCTCGGCCACACCCCCTCCCCCTTCCTCTCGCGGCCGGCTCCGCCGTCGCGGGCTCGTGGGAAGGAGGGACGCGCTGACGAGAAGCAACCCTCGCCGCCACCGTCGAAGGCCCAGCACATCCTCTCGCCATGGCAGGTGAAAGAAAGGAGCGAAGGTGGAGGAGGATGGAGACTGAAGGAATGTGGGATGACGCCCCCCTCCCCCTCCATATAAAGGGGCGGGGTCGAGGCTCGGCCGCCTCACTCAGCCAATCCAGCCATCAGAGGCGCAGGGAATCAGGACCGGCCTGTTGCCCCAATCAGCGATGGCCCGGTTTCCCGCCTCCACCGCCCGCCACTTGCATGGAGGAGCGTGGCGAAAGAGCAGGATCGAAAGGACGGGTGAGGCGACCGTTCCCCGCCTCGTGATCGTGGGACGTGGGCACCTTGAAGACTGCGACCCGAGTCCATCCAGTAAATGAGCCACGCCTCCACGCCTCCCTCTTTTTATGGGGAAGGCGCGAGCCGCCTCTTTACCATGATGTGACGCATGCATGCAGAAACCGCCCCACGCATGACCCCCACATCATGCACGACCCTCCACGTCGCGCGTAGGTCTTGGGGAAGCGCTGCGGACTAAAAATTACTGCGGTAAAATCCCACCCCGACTTCCCGCGCACCGTTTTGGGCCTGGCCTCGCGCTTATGTGTGGCCCAGGCCCGGGGGCTCCTGTCGGTGTACAAAAGTAGGGGCACTCCTTTTTACCCCTTTACGTGTGCACGGATAGTCGGAGCCGCGCACACAACCACACTAAGCAGGGCAGGAGAGGGAGGCTGGGAAGAAGCCAAAGGCATAAGGCGATCAGAGGCCACACCAAGACCAGAAAACATGAAGAGCAAAGGAGGGCAAGGTGGACTCCCCCAGCAGGACCCTTGCCGGGGCGGCCTCCGTGGCCCCGGCAAGAGCCTTGCCGGGGCAACTTGCCCAATGCCAACAGAGCGAGCCACCCTTTAGCCCACGGTTTCCAACCCAACCAACTACGTTGGGGCCAGGGTTCGGGAGGCACCTCCGTGGTGGCATGCAGATCTTTGTCAAGACCATAGATATATGAGATCAGATGAAGATCAGAAGATGGCGACCCTCGGCAGGATCCTAGCCGAGGAGATCCACAAGACCCCCGGCAAGCGCCTTGCAGGGGCAAGCTCTGCTCTGCAGCAAGACCCTTGCGGGCCCCAACAAGGCCCTTGCGAGCAGCAGCGCCAGAGCCCACTGCCAGGCCAGCACCAACCAAGGCTCCACCACCAGTCGCATGCAGCTGCCAGCCCAACCAGCTGGGAAGGCACCTGCATGGCAGCACATGGCTTCCAGACCAACTCAGCAAGCACCTGCTTGGTGGCATGCAGATCTTCATGAAGACCCTGCCACCGCGCCACCTCAGCAGTCCGCCTGCCTACATGGCACTGCATGCATCACTGGCCTGGGCGCGTGTCGAAGCAAGGAGGAGCGGCGACGGACGGGACGGGCCTCATTCCCGTCACCGATAAAGCTAATGGACACCTAAGTAACGCATTTAATGCACTTTATCCCATAATGCCGTGTGATAAGCTCGCGCATTGTAGGCCTTTCCACCTCCTGTGTGCCACTGTGGCAACCCCTTTTCCCTATAAAAGGAGGCCCGAGGCAACCAGGAGAGGGATTAGGCTTTTTGAAGCTACACAACGACCGTAACTAGTTGGAAAGCTCAAGAACACTCAATACATCCACCAAAGCAGGACTAGCGTTTTACGCATCCTCGCGGCCTGAACCTGGGTAAACGATCCGTGTGCTTGCTCCTAAACTTGCTCTTCTCACGACCCCACGCCCGCTGACGGTGTCAAAACCGGCTGATCTCGGGTAGGGGGTCCCGAACTGTGCGTCTAAGGCGGATGGTAATAGGAGGTGGGGCACATGATGTTTACCCAGGTTCGGGCCCTCTCGATGTAGGTAATACCCTACTTCCTGCTTGATTGATCTTGATGATATGAGTATTACAAGAGTTGATCTACCACGAGATCGTAGAGGCTAAACCCTACAAGCTAGCCTATGGTATGATTGTTGTTGTCCTACGGACTAAGCCCTCTGGTTTATATAGACACCGGAGGGGGCTAGGGTTACACTGAGTTGGTTACAAGGGAGGAGATCTACATATTCATATTGCCAAGCTTGCCTTCCACGCCAAGGAGAGTCCCACCCGGACACGGGACGAAGTCTTCGATCTTGTATCTTCATAGTCCAACAGTCCGACTGTCCGAGGACCCCTAATCCAGGACTCCCTTAGTAGCCCCTGAACTAGGTTTCAATGACGATGAGTCCGGCGCGCAGATTGTGTTCGGCATTGCAAGGCGGGTTCTTCTTCTGAATACTCCATAGAAGATTTTGAACACAAGGATAGTGTCCGGCTCTGCAAAAAAAATTCCACATTTCCACAAATCTAATCTGCTGACACATTCGGCAACATGACATCATACCACGGCCCGGTCATTATTTGAACCGTTTTTCTCAACCAGCGACTACACATATTGCGAGGCAGTTTTCTTGGCACGTCCTGTCAAAGCAGAGATCGTGTCTCCTTATCACGAGATTCTCATCAATAAGGGTGTGGGTAACCTAACCGCGCCACCAATTACGGCGCTTGGGGAATAAGCGAGTTTTACCAGGTAGGTGGGGAGGCGTATAGCTTCTTCCGCCCCCATAAAAGGACGAGGATTCCTTTTTTTCACCCACGCCCTCTTCCTCCTTGCTCATCCATTCTTGCGCACTCGAGCTCCAGCACCCAAGTTCACATTTTCTCCTCAAACCACTCCAAGCATGTCCGGAGCAGGAGGCAAGCGGATGGTATCCTCTGTTACAGAGGAGGACATCACCAAGCTACGGAAAGCCGGATATCTGGCCGTGGATATCGCACACCGGCTACCAGATGCGGGGAAGATCGTCCCTACTGCAGAACCCCATGAGAGGGTGGTTTTTCTTACCCACTTCGTCCGCGGACTGGGATTTCCCCTCCACCCCTTTGTCCGCGAGCTCATGTTCTACTACGGGCTGGATTTTCACGATCTGGCCCCCAATTTCATCCTCAACATCTCGGCGTTTATCGTCGTGTGCGAGGCCTTCCTCCGCATCAAGCCCCACGTCGGCCTGTGGCTGAAGACCTTCAACGTTAAACCGAAGGTGGTGGTTGGACAGCAAGCAGAGTGCGGAGGCGCCATGGTGGGTAAAATGCCTAACGTCACCTGGATTGAAGGATCCTATGTGGAGACCATAAAGGGGTGGCAATCGAGGTGGTTCTACATCACCGAGCAACGCGACAACAACTGGGTGGCGGCCCCCAAATTTCGATCCGGAATCCCCATGCGGCTCACCTCCTGGAAAGAGAAGGGCCTATCCTGGGGTTCCTCAGTAGAGCTGACCGGACTCCAGACTTGCGTCAAAAACATGATGAGCAAGAAAATTAAGCTCATCAACGTGGTCCAAGTCATGCTCTTCCGCCGGATCCTCCCATGTCAAAGACGGGCATTCAATTTGTGGGAGTTCGACCCGGGCGGGCACCAGACGCTGCGAGAGCTCTTCGACACGACGCACAAGGATGTATGGAAGGTTTTGTTCAAGGGCGCCGAGGTATCTCCTCCCCTTACCGAGGACCGCAGACTTAGCGCAAAGCGCCCTGCTAATCCAGTAAGTCTTCTATATCTCATAAGATGTTCATTTTCCCCAGTTTAACCATGCACGGGATCTAAGCCTCCATGCCATTTAACAGGACTGGGTGGAGATAGTGGAGTAGATCAATTGTCTAGCCCCCTTGCCCGAAGATCCAGCATACGCTGTCCTAAGGGAGATGCTGGTTCCGGCGCCTTACGAGGTGCCGGTGAAGAAGGCGAAGAAGAAGGCCGCCCCATCCGGGAGGCCAAAGGGTCCAAGAAGGGAAGGACCCTCCTCTCGGACTACTCCACGACGGCCGCCTATAGTGACGACGAGTGGTTGCCCAGGGACAAGCCCCTGGCAAAGTTGTAAGTATCCGGATACCATAATAATCCTTGATATATTTTATTGCACAGCTTCTCATCACGCCGAACATGATTATGCAGTCCGTCCCGAGCCCATATCGACGTATCTTTGTCGGATGGTTCTTTGGACCCGTCGGATCTAAATAGCGATTCACTTCTGACCGCCTCCTCCCCTCGCCCTACGGACAACGTCGAGGTGTTGTCTCAAAGGGAACCGAGCCGAGGGGAGGTAGTCCTGGAGGCGCCTCAAGGCGACATTCCGGACACTGGGTACAAGGGGAGCAAGACTCCCATAGGCTCCGATGGTGGGGGCAGCAAATTCAGCCCCTAACCGAATACTGCGCCGGAACCTCCAGTGGTTCCGGACTTTGTCAGGCGACCCCTCGCTAAGATGGGCAAGCCGCCTGTGCCGACGGCCTCTGTCCATCTAGAGGCATCGGACAACTTGCTGGAAGCAGTTCGCGGCTCTTCGATCGACGAAGAGCACCACACTATCATGAGTGCGGTGATCGAGAAGGTTCAGTCCGCCAAAAGCGGACTGACTGAAGCCTGTGCCAGCCTCCTAACAGGCTTTGAGGTAAGTAATCAAATTATAAGAAAATGTTGCAGCATAGACAGTAGCCCCTGATGCTCTGTTTGGCATTCGTGAAGAAAAGGTTAATAGAGGATCAAATAATAACCGCAAGAGCCTAATCGGAATATGTCTATATGCATATGCAGGCTTCACTACTAGCCGCTGCCGCACGTACCGCGGAGGTCGCTGCGCTGAAGCAGGACCTTGAGCGGTCCAAGGAAGAGCACGAACTTACCAAGAGGCAGCTCGAAGAGAACAAACGTAAGTGATACCCCATCTGTATATTAAAAAAATTGGTTTGAGAATAATAGGATCGTCATGAATTTTGCTAGGGCCCTGTTTGAAGTGGCGACTGCGCGAAAAGCGCTATCAGGATGAAGACAAAGCGCCCAAGGAGCGCATCGGCGAGAAAAGCAAGAAGCCCGAGTCACGAGGTGCAGCAAACTCAGGCTCTCGCCAAAAACACGAGGCCTTGGGCTTGACTCTAAAACCGCGAGTCGAGCTTGCGAAGGACCTCAAAGCACACAACATGCCAAGGCGAAGCCCAAAGGCCCTCCGGAAATTGAGGCGGTTAAGAAGATAGCGGCGGGTAAGGCATTCATTATACAAAACAAGCATGTGAAGAAACTTTCTTTTTACTTACCCGAGTTCGGAGCTCTCCAGGAGCGTTCGCAGATCTACCCCGTAGTGTGTCGGATGCCGCGGAGTTCTACCGGGCTGAGGAGGGGAACTCGATGGAGAAGTTGTTCTGGTCTCATTATACCGGGACCGAACACCCAATGCCCTTGAGCGACCAGCTGAAGCAACTGGTCGAACTCCACAAGGCGGCCGAACAGGCCTTGAAGGGTCTTATAGTCCGGATGTGGCCTGGCGAGCCCCTGCCTGATAGCTACTTCAGTCTGGTGAGGAGGCTTGTGAATGCCTGCCCACGGCTTGAAGTCATAAAGCGGTCCATCTGCACGCCGAGGGTCTGTGGGGGGCTTTGCCCGGCGAAGGTGCTGTGGCGGGCGGGCCGCCGTAAAGCTGGTGAAGGAGGGGCCGCCGGAAGGCAAGGAGCATCGCCACCCCGAAATGTATTATGAAAGTGTACTGAAGGGTGCTCGCCTTGTGGAGGAGGAATGTGCTAAGGATGTAATATTCGAATTAATGTACTCATGTGATCCTGTAATGTGAAACTAGTTCATTTGCGCCATGCAACGCATGCTAATTTAAAATATTACCTTCTGTGCGACCGTTTATAAAATCTGAGAGTTGGCCAGTCGTCGGCTTCTGCCCCCATGTAACTAGTAGTGTGGTGTTCGGGATAAACCTGAGCACTCTTTATCCCAATGGTTCCTTCGAGGGAGGTATTCAACACAGCGAACCAGGCAATTGGACTATAAAAGCTTTATCACTCTCACTTAGCCATAGAAGTCTACAATTTTAAATTTTGGCAAAGCCTCTAGTATTCGGAAGGCTGAATTTGGGGCGCTATATACGCCTAAGTCGGGCAAGGCCGACTCCTCGCCCGAAGCAGAAAAAGTCTTTAAGGACTTAAGACCTCTCGAACAGCGACTAGCTCTCGCCTCATCATGACAGTCAGTTTTTGGCTTTCTCTACTGAGGTGCTCGTCCGGAAGAACCAAGACACAATTGCAGTAGTTCTCCCAGTGCTACCTTAGCCGATATTGCGGAACGTAAGGTACCAAAACATGGGAGCCGGGCAAACCCAACTATTGACCCAAGACATGATTCCGAGCTGATGCATATAATGCTATAAGTTTGGGGTGCCACACTGTCAAAAGTGTTCGGACTTCTCATGCCGTGTTATGGGGTATACTGAAGCCCCTAGCTTACTGGTCGTACCGGAATGTACTGGTGCAATCTGTGGTAAATAAGCAGACAAGGAAAAAAAGAAAGGGTAATGCAATAATAGACTGACGCTATGCATTGTTATTAAATAATACGTCGAAGCGTACAGATACAAGTAGTGCAATAAGAAAAAAATAGGACTATTTGACATGTCCTATCAAGAGGCGAGTTAACGTCGAATTATTCAAAACAGGTATTTCGATCGTTATCAGAGACCACCTGGGGATTCCCTTGTATGTCAGAGCTTCTTGCTTCCTTGGTATTTCCTTCCCGTAATGCGTCCAACAATCAGACTGTCGAGAAGGGCTTCTAGATAGTAAGGTCTTGAAAGAGAGAAAATGATGAAAGTATACAGCCCCTGGGGCAGTTGAGCCGCGTTGTGGGACGTGTCGTAGCGGTGCCTCCGCCCATGCCCATGGTATCTTGAGTGCGTAGTTATGTACACGTGGCACAAATTTCGCCACTTGACTGGGACTAGGACGGAGGCCGAATTGCTAGTCGAGCTCCGAACGTGCTTGCCAATACGCCTGCGGGGTACTCCGGACTTGCTTGAAGGTGTCCGAGGTCTTTTTCACCGAATTGGCGGTTTGCTTAATAAGGTTGCTTTGCGCTTCTGCTGCGAGGGCCGCAGTGTGCTCCTCCGTGCGGAGCGAGCGCTCTGTGTTTCCATTAACTATTATAACCCCGCGCGGTCCTGGCATTTTGAGTTTGAGGTATGCGTAATGTGGTACTGCATGGAATCGGCAAATCACGGTTCGTCCGAAGCGATCGCGTGAGAGCCGCTGCGACGGGGCGATATCGAAGATTAACTCCTCGCTTCGAAAGTTGTCCGGTGACCCGAAAACCACTTCCAGTGTGATTGAGCCCATGCAACATGCCTCTACACCTGGGATTACACCTTTAAAGGTGGTTTTGGTGGGTTTGATCCTCGAGGGATCTATGCCCATTTTGTGCACTGTATCCTGACAGAGCAGGTTCAGGCTGCTGCCACCGTCCATAAGGACTCGAGTGAGGTGGAATCCGTCAATGATGGGGTCAGGGACCAATGCGGCAGATCCTCCATGACGGGTACTAGTGGGGTGGTCCCTGTGATCGAAGGTGATCGGACAAGAGGACCACGGGCCGAACTTTGGGGTGACTGGCTCCATCGCATAGACGTCCCTTAGTGCACGCTTCCGTTCCCAATTGGGAATGTGGGTTGCAAATATCATGTTCACCATTTTCACTTGTGGAGGGAATCTCTTCTGTCCTCCTGTGTTCGGCGGCCGAGGCTCCTCCTCGTCTTCTCTATGCAGCCCCTTGTCCTTGTTTTCGGCATTCAACTTGCCCGCCTGCTTGAACACCCAGCATTCTCTGTTGGTGTGATTGGCTGGCTTATCGGGGGTGCCATGAATTTGACACGAGCGATCGAGTATGTGGTCCAAACTGAACTGACCCAGATTGCTTCTTTTGAATGGCTTTTTCCGCTGACCGGATTTAGAGCCACTGAATCCGGCATTGACTGCCGTGTCTTCAGCTTTATCGCCGTTGTTGCGGTGCTTGTGTCTGTTATGACGTGGTTTGCCATTAGTATCTTTGGCATCTGAAGTGCCAATATTCCTTGATGTGTTGTTGCTTCGAGCCAGCCACCTATCCTTGCCTGCGCAAAAGCGGGTCATGAGTGTCGCATGGGCTGCCATAGACTTCGGCTTCTCTTGGGCGAGGTGCCGGGCGTGCCACTTGTCACGGATGTTATGCTTAAATGCCGCTAAGGCCTCTGCATCCGGACATTCGACAATTTGGTGTTTCTTAGTTAGGAACCTGGTCCAAAATTTCCTGGCCGATTCCCATGGCTGCTGAGTTATATGGCTCAAGTCATCAGCATCCGGTGGTCGCACATAAGTGACCTGGAAGTTGTCAAGGAATGCATCTTCCAAATCCTCCCAACTGCCAATGGAGTCTGCTGGCAAGCTATTCAGCCAATGCCGAGCTGGTCCTTTTAGTTTTAGTGGGAGGTACTTGATGGCATGTAGATCATCACCGCGAGCCATGTGGATGTGGAGGAGGAAATCCTCGATGCATACCGCGGGGTCTTTTGTACCATCATATGATTCAATGTTTACGGATTTAAAACCCTCTGGGAACTCACGATCCAATACTTCATCAGTGAAGTATAGGGGGTGTGCGGCGCCTCTGTGCCGTGCTATATCACGACGCAGTTCATACGAGTTTTGTCTGCTGTGTTGGGCCCGGCCGGATTTGATTTTTTGTATATCCGGTGTGACGATCATCGCCTCGCGTTGGGGCGCGCCCCCGTGATCCGTAGATCGATCTTGCATGTTTTGCTTTGTTTTCCAATATGTCTCGCAGGTACCGCGTGTTGCCCCGGGCCTTGGTATTTTTGTTTGAATGGTGGCGGGGTGCGGTCTGGAATTCGGGCTGATATGCCTCTCTGCCTCGGCCACGAGGTGGCCGATAAGCCGCATCATATGCTGGTTATGTGGGTTTTAATGCTTCCTCCTTGAGTTGGGGTAGCAACCTGCGCTTTGGGTAACTCTTGGTTGGGCGTTCGAGTTCGTATTCCTCGGCCGCAAGGTCTCCAGTCCATCTATCCGCTAGCAGATCCTGATCAGCTCGAAGCTGTTGTTGCTTTTTCTTCAGGCTGTTTGCTGTTGCTATAAGCCGGCGCTTGAAACGCTCCTGTTCGAAGGGATCCTCAGGCACGATAAATTCTTCGTCGCTGAGGCTCACCTCGTCTTCGAGAGAGGCATGTAATTGTCATCCTCCGATTCTCCGTCTGCTGCCTGTTTTGGAGGGCTAGCTTGTTCATCCTCCCGCTCGAGGTCTGGCTGGAGGGGATTGTCGTCGTCCTCGGCACTGTCCGGAGCATTATTGTCTCTTGTGCCGGTATCGCTGCTTTTGCTATGGCGGGATGAAAGTGCGTTATATCGACTAGAGGGGGGGTGAATAGGCGATTTTTTTGAATTTTACAAATTCTTCACTGAGGAATTTGCCGGTGAGGAAATTCCTTAGCGAAGAAATACATGCAGCGAATAAGTACTCGAAGTAAGCATAACAGATTACAAGCATAGTCATCATGATGAAATGAAGACAATCACAGTACGAAAGCGTAATCACGAGGATAACACAAGATGAAGACAAAGCAGTGAAGAAATTGAGCGAGGAAATTGAGAAAGTCTTGATCAAAGTCTTCAAACACAGATATGACAAACACTCAACACGATAATGAGGAAATGAAAGGGTTGAGGAAATAGAACCAGATTAGGTTGGTGAAGACAATGATTTGGTAGACCAGTTCAAACTGCTGTCTCGGTTATGCGTCTGGTTGGAAGCGGTGAGTATTTAAACTCGAGGACACGCAGATCCGGACACCCGATCCTTGAGCACGCAGCTCGGGACACCAAGTCCTCACCGTATTCTCCTTGAACTAAGGCCACGCAGACCTCGTCCAATCACTCGTGGTAAGTCTTGAGCGACTTCCAAACCTTCACATACTTGGTCACTCGGCGATCCACAATTCCTCTTGGATGCTCTAGACCGTGGCGCCTAACCGTCTGGAAGAAGCACAGTCTTCAAAGGTAAAAGCGTCGGATCCACGCAGGATCAATTTCTTGATGATGCTCAATCACTTTGGGTTTGTTGGGGTTTGGTTTTGGGTTTTTCCTCACTTTGGGTTTTCCTCACTTTGGGTTTTCCTCACTTGATGATTTTCGCTCAAAGTCCTCGGAGGATGGGTTGCTCTCAAATGACAAGTGTCAAGTTCTCTCGGAGCAGCCAACCAACTAGTGGTTGTAGAGGCGGCTATTTATAGCCTAGGGAGCAGCCCGACATGATAAGACATAAATGCCCTTCAATGATATGACCGTTAGGTGGAGATATTTTGGGGACAGGTGGCGCAAGAACACGACAGCGATCGGAAATTGGAATATCAAATTCCTCGGGGCTATCATGTTCCTCCTTTGTGTAGGCAATTACTTTGGCGAATTCCTAACTCCTCGATCGAACAAATTCCTCGGTGACGGAAGAGCTTCGTCTCATCCTTTGAAGAAATTGACTGAAGCTGTATGAGATTTCAAAGGCTTCACTCGAAGGGATTGGTAGGTGAGGATTTTGAGTTGAGCATCAAATGGAAATTTTTCCTTAGTATTTCCTCGACCCCTTTAACGATCGGTGTTTCCTATGACTCAAGAAAGAAAAATGAAACTACGAAAACAAAAGTCTTCACGCTTCATGTTCCTCAAATGAATACCAAGTCTTCAAGGTCACACCAATTTCTTCACTTTCAAAGTCTTGAAAAAGTCTTGAATATCAAATTCTTGATTGAAGAAATTCATTTTAGAAATCGACTTTCTCTGTAAATATCAAACTCCTCATAGACTTATAGACCTGTGTACACTCACAAGCATTAGTTACTTAACCTATAAGTCTTCAATACACCAAAATCACTAAGGGCACTAGATGCACTTACAATCTCCCCTTTTGGTGATTGATGACAATACTGAGTTAAGTTTTCAACGGGGATAAATATATGAAGTGTAAATAATGATAATGAGGATTTTGATTGCAAGATATAGAAGAACTCCCCCTGAAGATGTGCATAGTGAGGAAATTGCTTTTGAGGCAATGCACATTTGAAGAATTGAATCATGGAGATCTCCCCTATATCTTGTAATTCATACACATTTGACATATAATATGAGGAATTTGAAATGCATGATGAAATATGGTGCTTGATGATATGCGAGCATGCAAAATAATGCATAAAGAGTATCGAGCCCAATGCGTATGAGGAATTTGAAACTTTTGAGTATCGGATCCCAAATCGATTTGAAGATTTTCACCGAGCTCATGAGGATCGAGCATAACAAGGATCAACGCATATCAATACTACTTTAATCGAGCATAGAGCAAAAGCATAATGCATCAAAAGTATCAAAGCACCATCGGGTTTAAGATTACAACTCGATCCAATAAAAGGTTTCGGAAGAGCGAGAGTTGTAACTTAATAAAATATTGTATATAGACAAAAACGAGACCGGCTTGAAGACTAACTCAAATTTCTCCCCTTTGTCATCGAATGACCAAAAGGATCGAAACGAGGACTAACGCTCTTGAAGAATTTCAAGTTGAAGGCGGGCGCCAAACATTGTCGGGTTGTTTGTCAAGTAGGACCAGCAGCGATGTCTTCCAAATCTTCATTTTCATCGAGATCTCGAGATGAAGAATAGGAGCTAGCCACCAAGGAAGGAACTTTGACCTTCTTGAATTTCTTGGAGGAGGTGCGACCAGTCAAATTCTTCCTTGAGTCCCATTGATTGCAGTTCTTCTTCATTGTAGACATGTGAAAGAACAGCCCAGGGCGCTTGAAGGTTTCATGAAGATAGTAGTGGTTTTCTTCACCGCATTGTGAGTTGAGGTCATGTTGTAAAGAATAGTGCCAAACCGACGTTTGACCCACTTGTGATTGCGATCAACCTTCCGATGAAGGCGAGGAGTAACTCACGATCAGTCATCACCACAGGTGCGATAGCTTGAGGACTATGCTTAATCGAGGTATTTGCTTCTTTGAGTCATGTGTGGCGAGTCATCATTGGTGGAGTAAGATCTTTGCTTTGCTAAACTGTCCATCAATGGACGAATGCCTTCATCTATCACAGCAAGCCTTTCCCTTTTCATCGGTGAGGCAATTGGCCGTTTGAGGACTTCAATCGGGGCAGGTAGCTGCGGTGGTTCAAAGTGTCGACCTTGTAATTCGTGAAGATCTTGACTGATGAATCTCATAATCCAAGGTGCATAAGGCTTCACTCAAAAGGTGACATGGCAATGTTAGCGAGTCCTCATGAAGAAATCATGGAAATTGACGGAACGCCATGGATGATGTTGAAAAGCATATTCTTCATGATGCCAACGACTTCTTCATCATTCGAGTCGTGGCCCTTGATAGGACTCATAGTCTTCGTCGAAATTCGATAGACTGTTCGAGGCACATATAACAATTCCTTGACGAGGAATTTGGTCCTTGGAGCTTGCCTTGGTTTCAAAGGCTTCATCGGCACTTGCATATAGTGATTTGAAAGTTCCTTTTCTTCATAGATCGGCGTGCACCATCAAGCGGAGGACTGAGTGGAAGGGCACGAAGCAATTCACTTCTTGGTGCCTTGTAGTGGGTGTTTTCGGTCATCAATCCAAGACCCATGAAGTCACATCTTCAGCGTCTCCGGTGATGTGAAGGGTTGCATAGAACTCAAGAATTAGCTCTTCATTCCAATCACAAATATCGGTGCAAAAGTTGAGAAGACCTGCATCGTGAAGAACACTTAGGGCGGGCTCAAAGCACGCGCGACTCCATATCCACATGAGGAATATGAGCATGATCGAAGATTTTGTCCTTGTTGAAAAGCACCGAGGAATAGAAGTTGGCTTGACCGGCAGTCGAGCGCCTCTTCCTAATCCGAGCAGAATCATAGGGATTATATTCGTGAAGAACACATGCTCGACAAAGAAATCTTAGCCTTGAACTTTTGCTTGGTTGAGAGCGGATTCTTCCGCTTTGGCGGAGGGTGTCGATCGGTTGCATCACCACCTCTGGAATCGTAAGTTCAGGTTCTTGACTTGAGAATTTCTTGGTCCTCAACATGCGCATCGAGGATTTTCAGCAGCAGCAGCAGTTTCATCAGCGCTAGTGGCTGGAATTTCTTCATGCACAGGACTCGTGGGTTGATTTTCTTCAGAGTCGATCTGGACAGTCTGTGCAGGGGAGTGAGGAACTTGTTGAAGCGGGGTGAAGAGCGGAGTATTGGGATGTTGATTTTCCCAAAATCATCATTGATTCTTGGAGTGGTGCATCAATATCCACATCTTCATTTTCAATTTCCTCGGCACCATCTTGAGGAATTTCATGGTCTGGTGAGGGAATGACTGGGGTTGAAGGGACAGCTTCCACTTCAATTTCCTCATCAATTTTCTCAGACAGAGCAGGAGATTGATGTTCTTCATCAGATCCGGTTGGAATTTCATATTCTTCTCCAAAAGGAACTACTTCCTTTGATGGTATGGAGGAAATTGGAATAGCATCAATCGGGTTCTCAACTGAGCTGGTCATTGGCTTCATTTTCTTCGCACCCGAAGAATCTGACACAGCTGATGCTTTTCTCTTCTTCACAGCAGCTCGTTCCGCAGCCTTGGTTTTCTTCACATCCGAAGCAGATGGAAGAATTGGAGTGGGAGTTGGCGCAGGAGGAGCTGAGGAATTTGGTGCAGTTTCTTGAGAGCAAGCGATCGGTTCCCTATCTTGAGCAATTTCTTGGTATGGCGATGCAGTTGCTGACTTGAGCAGATTTCTTGAGCGCACCACTATGGGTGCCTGGCGATTTCTTCGGTGGCTGGAATTTCTTCATCAGCCTGGAATAAGCATTTTCTTCAGCAGGCTGAGCTTGAGCGTTCTTGGCATTTTCTTCATTAGGCTGAGCGAGGCTTGACTGAGGATTTCATGTTGCACTGGTGTTGCAACACTTGTGAGATTCTTCGTCGATTAGCGAATCTGGTCTTGACAACTTGCCAATCAGCATAGTCGTGTCAAAGTTCTTCTTTGAGGTTCTGAATTTCAGTTTGGACTTGAAGAAGTTCCTCGGTGTCATCTTGACAACATTTTCTTGAAACCTCTCCTTCTTGTATTGAGCCTTCTTGATTTCCTTCGCCTTCTCGAACTTCCATTTTCTTCACAATGAAGTGAGTCAACATATGACTTTGACCAGGTGTCAAAGGAAGATCAGCGAGAGGGTATTGGGATCATTGTGCGGGTCGATGAAATCGAGGACTTTCTTTGGGTCCAAAAGCGTGTAGCACAGATGTACCTTTGGCTCTAGCAGCCCTAACTTGGCGGTCTCGATGATTTCTTCAAGTTCTTCATCGATGCCTCATCATCGAGATGGCACGTGGACTACAAGCTGTTTCTTCCTTGGGCTAGGCGAGGACCACGTCCATTGTTGCTTTTGTCTTCAGCGAGTCGGGCGGATGAAGAATTGAGGGCAGGTGAGGAACTTGCGAGAGATGCTGAGGCAATTGAAAACCAGCAGTCCTTTGACATGTAGCTAGGTGCACAGGGCCTCAAGGTTTGGGCGGAGCAGTTGAGGACTTTGATGGAACGATGGCGGTGTGAGAATTTGCTCTGAGGAATTTGCACGGAGGAGCTGCCGATGAACTTGGCGTGAGGGCGCAGATGATGAAACACTTGGCTTATTAGCAGACTTCTTTTGCATTGATTTCCTCGGTTTGACCGAGACCTCGATGGCAGCAGCAGCGCAGAATCCTCATTGAATTTCTTCACGCTTCCTTTGCTTGCTTAGCCAACTTTGCTTGGCGTTTAGCCCATTCATCGGAAAGTCCTCACGCGTTTGGCGCTAGTGGGATCAGCTATTTGGCACAGGTGCCAAAGGAGCTCTTGGGCATGGAGGATTTAATGCGAATTTCTTCATGTACTTAGGTGTTACATATCGGTATTCCTTCCATTCCGTGCCCATCTCCGTTCAATCTTCGAATCGCACCTTGCGTTGATTTTTGCTTTCCTCATCGGTGTGCAATAGTCAGCATATATTTCCTCGGGGATTTGAATCTGTCATGACCTCGGGTTTCTTTCCTCCTTTTGCGGCTTCTTACCATCTGCCATTTTCTTGGTGAGGAAATTGAACAATTGAGTTCTCTGAAGAAGTGTGCAGTTTTCTTGAGGAACGCTGCAAATGAGTTAAGTTGATGAGAACCTAGGGATTCAGCAGCGGACATTTGTACTGTGAGCAGAGTATAGGTGCGAGGAATTTGAAGAGGTCATATCGTTCTCGGAGGGTTTTCAAAAGAACAAGTTTGAGGATTTTGACGGATGAGCCTTGAAGAATTTCAATAAGCGTTCTTTGTCTTAGGTTCGAGTTGTATAGATCGAAGATCCACACAATTGAGGAATCTTGAAGAAAATCATTGCTTAGAGAAATGAGTCAAGAGATTTGAGGTGTTCATATGTGTGAAGAATTTGAAGAAGATTTGAGAATCAAAGCGAGTAATAAAAGTAACTTTTAATTTACCAAGTGAAGAACACGACGAACTGAGATGAACAGTTGAGAAGTTAAATCGTTCAGATCTTCCCGCCCTAACTTGGCGGAGGAAATCAGCTACGGCGACGGCGAGTGAAGAAATTCCACGGTCGGCGCGAAATACGTCGGCGAAGAGGTCAAGGCGGTGAAGCTTTTCCTCACGGCGACGATGGAGTAAGCGGCGGCGCTAGGGTTTCAAGGAGCTCGGCGGGAGAGAGATCGGCGAATAAAAGAGTGAGGAAGGGAGAGGGGTATTTATAGCCACGGTGAAAAGCGGCTCGTCCAAGATTTAGGACGAACATGCCTGACCGCTTCCCTTCTCACGACATGTGTCACCCACGTCTTGTGTAGTGGAGATCGTGTCGATCGTGGGTGGATATAATAATGCATCGTGGGATGCGGAGCGGTTTAATGATGGTAAAATAGAAGTTTGGATAAGATTTGTTTTAAAAGTTCCGTTCGCAATTTCTTCACTATCAAGGACACGATGAAGAATTTGAGCGAGTTTCAAAGTAGAACGCACATGAAGAATTTGTGAATGGATTGGGTTGAGTATAGCATAGAGGGAAAGGGTCGATCACATTCACTTAGTAGAAAAGCGACTTGAAGAAATAGCCATAAGTGAATGATGTAGAGGACATAAATCCATATATATATATAGCCAATGAAGAAAGACGACGGAAACAGTGAAGATTTTGCAAAGTTGAAGAATTTGAAAAACTGAAGAATTTGAAAAACTGAAGAATTTGAAAAACTGAAGAATTTCAAAAACTGAGGAAAAACTCAAATTGAAGATTTTCAACTTTGGTGGTGGCGTGACCCACCGTATAAGAATGATGATTTCAGACACAGCGTACAATTGTCGTGAGGGTTACGAGAATCAAATTCTTCATTAATTTCTTCACATTTAGTGTGTTATTCTTCATTGATTGAAGAAAAACGTTTCTTCATGTGTTGCACATCTAAGTCATCAATTTTGCATAAGTGTTAGGATGTGTGCCTTTTCAAAGAACGTTCGAAGATTCTAAGATATTTAGCTCACACCGCAACTTGCTAAATCTCTTCTCATCCAAGGGCTTAGTGAAGATATCAGCTAGCTGTTCTTGATCTTCACGTGCTCGATGGAGATGTCGCCCTTCAACACATGATCACGAAGAAAATGATGGCGAATTTGAATGTGCTTTGTCTTGAGTGCTGAACTGGGTTGTGAGCAATCTTGATGGCACTCTCATTGTCACAATAGAGAGGCACATTCTTCACGTTGATGCCGTAGTCCTTGAGGTTTGCTTCATCCATAGTAATTGAGCACAACACGAGCCAGCAGCAATGTATTCAGCTTCAGCGATGGGATGGTGATACGCATTCTGTTTCTTGAGGACCAACGGACCAAAGATCGTCAGAAATGACAAGTACCAGATGTTGACTTGCGATCCACACGATCACCAGCATAGTCGAGTCGAAATATCAATGAGATCAAAAGTAGAGCCCTTGGGGTACCATAATCCTAGTGTTGGTGTGTGAGCTAGATATCGAAGAATATGCTTCACAGCCTTATGGTGTGATTCCTTGGTGTAGCTTGAAATCGGGCACACATGCAAACACTAAGCATTATATCTGGCCTAGATGCACATAAGTACAATAAAGAACCAATCATGGGCGGTATACCTTGTGATCGAAGTCAATACCATTTTCATCGATGCATAGATGGCCATTTGTGGGCATAGGAATTTTGACACCTTTGCAATCTTGCATGCGAATTTCTTGAGGACATCTTTGAGGTATTTCTCTGAGATATGAATATGCCATTGTGTTGTTGATTTAATTTGAAGACCTAAGAAGAATTTCAACTCTCCCATCATAGACATTTGATATTCTTCACTCATCATATAGGCAAATTCATCACTATAACGTTGGTCGATACAGCCAAAGATAATATCATCAACATATATTTGGCACACAAACAGTTCACCATCATAAGATTTAGTAAAGAGAGTAGGGTCGAGTGAACGGGTGTGAAGCCATTCTTCACGAAGAATTCCTTCAATGTATCATACCACGCTTGAGGGCTTGCTTGAGGCCATAGAGGGCCTTATTTAGTCTGAAGACTTTGTCGATTCTTTGGATCTTCAAAACCAGGGGTTGAGCAACATATACTTCTTCCTCAAGCTTACCATTGAGGAATGCACTTTTCACATCCATTTGATATAAAGTGATATTGTGATGGTTAGCATAGGCGAGTAATATCTGAATAGACTCAAGTCTAGCAACAGTGCAAAAGTTTCATCGAAATCAATTCCTTCAACCTGCGTGTAGCCTTGAGCTACTAGTCGTGCCTTATTCCTCACCACAAGACCATTTTCATCTTGCTTGTTGCGGTAGATCCACTTTGTGCCAATGATATTATGCTTGCGAGGATCTGGACGTTTGACCAGTTCCCAGACGTTGTTGAGCTCGAACGATGTAATTCTTCTTGCATGGCCTGAATCCTCCGGCTCGAAATGCTTCATCTACCTTAGTGGGCTCTGTGATAGAGACAAAAGCATAGTGCCCACAAAAGTTAGATAAGTGTGAAGCTTTTGAGCGAGTGAGAGGACTGGCGCTTCAATGTCATCGATGATCTTGTCAACTTGCACTTCTTTTGCAGCGAGGATGAGCTGGTTGTCTTGAGGAATTTGATCATTTTCCTCGGCACCATTTTCTTCACATTATCTTGGTGCATCAGCTCGGCGTTCTTGGCGTCTGAGAATGAATTCTTCAGCAGTTTCTTGATGGGAATGACATCCTCGGTTGCCTTGAACTGATAGAATCCTCGGTGCTGGTTAAGTCTAACACAGAAGGTAGGTGCTCTCTTTGCGAGCCATTAGTTTCATCGAACCGCACATCTCTGATGTCAACAATCTTGTGAAGTGCGATGTTGAAGACTACAGTAGGTGTCGAGTCCTTTCCGTAACCAAGCATAAAACCTTCATGTGCTTTCGGTGCAAATTTAGAGTGGTGGTGAGGATCTCTAATCCAGCATTTAGCACGAAGACTTTGAAATAACACATTGGGTTTCTTGTCGTGAGGAGTTCATAGGCAGTCTTTTTGAAGAATTTGTGAAGATATACTCTGTTGATGATGTGGCACGCGGTGTCAATTGCTTCAATCCGAAGCGACTAGGCGTTTTGTATTCATCAAGCATAGTCGAGCCATCTCAACAAGAGTTCTGTTCTTGCGCTCCACGACGCCATTTTGCTTTGAGGAGTATAGGGCAGATAACTCATGAGTAATACCAAGTTCATCAAGATAATCATCAAGTCCGAATTCTTGAACTCAGTTCCATTGTCACTCTGATGTGCTTGATCTTCACACCAAAGTTGGTTGAAGCCCTCGAGGAAAATCGTTTGAAGATTTCCTGCACTTGATTTTTGTAAGTAACAATGTGTACCCAAGTGTAGCGAGAGTAATCATCAACAATAACAAAGCCATATAATGATGCTTCATTAACGACAATGAGTAATGATTGGGACCAAAGAGGTCCATGTGAAGCAATTCGAAGGGACGAGTAGTGGTCATGATAGTCTTATTGGATGCTTGGCCTTGGTCATTTTCCAGCTTCACGGGCTCGCATAAGTGATCCTTGAGGAATTTGACATTCTCAATGCCAATGACATGCTTCTTCTTCGCATGGCGTGTGCAAATTCCTCATGCTGCGTGACCAAGTCGTCGATGCCATAGCCAGCCTTACGAAGCTTTTGCAAGTAGACACACGGCTGGTTGTGGTCCCGTGGAAAAATCAACAATATACAAGTCTCCTCTCCTAAAGCCTTGAAGACTTTGGAATTGTCGCTTCCATAATCACAACACAACGATACTTGCCAAAGATAACAACCATATCAAGATCACAAAGCATTGAGGCCGACATGAGGTTATATCCTAAAGACTCAACAAGCATGACTTTGTCCATGTGCATGTCCTTAGAGATAGCAACCTTACCAAGTCCCAATACGACTTTTGCCTTTGTCGGCAAAGATGATATGCTTGAGATGTGAAGGTGATAAGGAGCATCCATCAATAGATTCTTGTCACCGGTCATGTGATTTGTACATCCACTATCGAGAACCCACTCGGTGGCTTTGGGTTGATCATCCTGCGGATGAATTAGTACAACTTACGATCTCATATACTTCATCGGTGAAGAATATGATATCAAGTTCATCGGATGAATTTCATCGGTTAGTATTTAGATAAGCAATATGAGGGCGTGTGAAATGAAAGTTCATTTCATCATGATTAGCTGCGTCCTTCGAGCAATTTGTCGGGCCCCACAAATTCTTGGACGTTGAGGCACGTCCGGAGACCTGACCCTCTGAGAAGAGATTAGTTCTTTTCTTCACCACCCACATCGAAGGGGTGGCAAAGAGTTCATCATTCTGAAGCACCATATGAGAATGGTGGCATAGAGGCCAAACCATTTCGTTTCACATAAGAGGGTTAGGGTAAGCATATGAATAAGCGAGAAATTCTTGAGGACTTATGAACATATTGGTTTGAAGAATAATGCACATATTCATAGCCCTTAGCTCTACCTGCGAAGCGAGTTGTTAGCACGATGATAATCATATGAGGACTTTGATCCTTTTGAGGAATTTGATCCACGTGAGGAATTTGGTCCGTATGAGGACTTGGATCCATATGAAGAATTTTGTCCATATGAAGAATTTGATCTGGGGTTCCTTTTCTTCACGGTGGTGTCATGAGGACATTCACCAAGACTTTCAAGACATTTCTTGGGAACCCAGATTTTCTTCATAGGGGACCGTTCTGCGATTAGTGCCAACATATCTAGCAAATACTTCACCATTCTGATTTTTGAACAGTTTATAGTTTGAGTCAAATGACTCATCATCGAATGAGGAAATTCACATGTAAAACCAGATAAGGTAGATGGATCAATCGGAGGTCCCTTTGCAGCAACCCATGAGGTTTTGGGATCTTGCTCGGGCTTCGATCGTTCCATCGAGCATTGAGTTTCCTCTCAAAGGCAATACCCTCTTTCCTAGGGTTCCTGTTGAGGATCTGCTTTTAAGCACATCACAAAGAGTCGATGCCCTTTGAGGCTTTTGTACATGCTGTCATGTACAATTCCTTCAGCCTGCATCGTCGGTGATACTAGCAATGTCCTCGGTGAGGAATTAGTGATAGCGAGAGGCAGGTGAAGAATTTGTAACAGTTGAAGCATTTGAACATTCGGTGAAGAATTAGCGATTCACGTTCAATGCACTTTAAGCATGGAGGAACAAATTCTTCTTGAGAAGCGCTGATTTGTTGAGCAAGTAATGAATCGCGCTCCTTCAAAGATCTTCATAACTCGCTCTTAGCTTCTCAAGATCTTGCTTTCTTTGAAGAAATTCATAAGAAAGTTTCTCATGATCGAGATAAGAGAGTGTTATGATGACCTTGAAAGGCTGTCAAGCCTAGACCGAACTTCGAAGATTTTCAATCAGGGCTTGAGTGCGATCCATTTCTTCACCTAACATATCATCACTCTTATCTAGCATGTTTTGAACCTTTTCAAAAGCCCTTTGTTGTTTTATAGCAATCTTAGCAAGTTTAGAGTAGCTGGGCTTAAGATCCTCATCGATTCATTTTCACTAGATTCGAGGAGGTGAAATTGAGTACCTTGGCACCTTTTGCCATGAAGCAATAGGTGGGGCGTAGTCATCATTTTCCTCATCAGGTTTGTTGGTGAGTCATTTTCTTGATGTTGAAGATGGATTTGCTAACATAAGCGATAGCAAGAGCCGACTAGCCACACCAGATTCGGATTCTTGAGACTCCTCCTCTTCCTCATTTTCCTCGATTCAGCTTCGAGTCCATTTCCTTGCCAATGAATGCCCGAGCCTTTTGGAGCTGCTCTTCTTGTGAGAAGAAGGCTTTGAGGATTTTGATGATGAAGATTTTGATGATTTCTTCTTCTTCTTCACGTCATCAGAACTGTAATCCTTGTGTTTCTTCTTTCTTAATTCCTTTTCCCACTGAGGACAATCTTGGATATAGTGACCAGGTTTCTTGCATTTGTGGCAAAGTCTTCGCTTATAGTCACTAGATGAGGAATCACTGCTTCTTGAGGATTTTCCAAAGCGACCACGTCTTGTGAATTTCTGGAATTTCTTCACGAGCAGTGCTAGCTCCTGGCCAAATTCTTCAGGATCTCCAAGGCTACTACCAGATTCTTCACTCTCAGATTCAGATTCAGCCTTGGCCTTCAGAGCACGTGTTCTTCCATAGCCAGAACCATAGAGATCTCTCTTTTCAGCAAGCTGGAACTTCGTGAGTATTTAGCCTTCGAGGATATCAGCAGGATCAAGAGACTTGTAGTCAGCTCGTTCTTGTATCATCGGTGCGAGTGTCAAATGAGGAATCAAGCGATCTTAGCAATTTCTTCACCACCTCATGGTCGGTGATGTCGGTGGCACCAGTGCTTGAAGCTCATTTGAGATGTCGGTGAGGCGATCGAAGGTTTGTTGAACATTTTCGTTGTCGAGTCTTTTGAAGCGGTTGAAGAGATTCGAAGAACATCAACTCGAGAGTCACGCTGAGTTGAAACACCTTCATTTACTTTGGACAGCCTGTCCCGGATGAGTTTGGCAGATTCCAAAGCACTCACTCTTCCATATTGACCTTTGCTCGAGATGGCCACATATGATATTCTTAACGCTTGAGAATCGAGTTGCTTGAATCTCTTCACATCAGCATCATTCGAGAGAGGGTGTGACCGAGGAAACACCTTTTGTCACAACATACCGAGATCGTTGTCAATTGCTTCAAGATGCATTCGCATTTTGTTCTTCGATGGGGTAGTCCGTCCCATCGAAGGTAGGACACCTGCTGAGACCTTGATCATACCGCGGTCGACATAACTAAAACTCCGGTGGTTAAACCAAAATCACACGAACAAGGGAGTACCTTGCTCGATACCAATTGAAAGTCGTTATATCGACTAGAGGGGGGTGAATAGGCGATTTTATGAATTTACAAATTCTTCATTGAGGAATTTGCGGTGAGGAAATTCCTTAGCGAAGAAATACATGCAGCGGAATAAGTACTCGAAGTAAGCATAACAGATTACAAGCATAGTCATCATGATGAAATGAAGACAATCACAGAGTACGAAAGCGTAATCACAGGATAACACAAGATGAAGACAAACAGTGAAGAAATTGAACTGAGGAAATTGAGAAAGTCTTGATCAAAGTCTTCAAACACAGATATGACAAACACTCAACACAAGAATGAGGAAATGAAAGGGTTGAGGAAATAGAACCAATTAGGTTGGTGAAGACAATGATTTGGTAGACCAGTTCCAACTGCTGTCTCGGTTATGCGTCTGGTTGGAGCGGTGAGTATTTAAACTCGAGGACACGCAGATCCGGACACCCGATCATTGAGCACGCAGCTCAGGACACCAAGTCCTCACCGTATTCTCCTTGAACTAAGGCCACGCAGACCTCGTCCAATCACTCGTGGTAAGTCTTGAGCGACTTCCAAACCTTCACATACTTGGTCACTCGGCGATCCACAATTCCTCTTGGATGCTCTAGACCGTGGCGCCTAACCGTCTGGAAGAAGCACAGTCTTCAAAGGTAAAAAGCGTCGGATCCACGCGGGATCAATTTCTTCAGTGATGCTCAATCACTTTGGGTTTGTTGGGGTTTGGTTTTTGGGTTTTTCCTCACTTTGGGTTTTTCCTCACTTTGGGTTTTTCCTCACTTGATGATTTTCGCTCAAAGTCCTCAGAGGATGGGTTGCTCTTAAATGACAAGTGTCAAGTTCTCTCGGAGCAGCCAACCAGCTAGTAGTTGTAGGGGGTGGCTATTTATAGCCTAGGGAGCAGCCCGACATGATAAGACATAAATGCCCTTCAATGATATGACCGTTAGGTGGAGATATTTTGGGACAGGTGGCCTTGAGACAAAGAACGATCGGAAATTGGAATATCAAATTCCTCGGGGCTATCATGTTCCTCATCGTGTGTAGGCAATTCGACTGGCGAATTCCTAACTCCTCGGTCGAACAAATTCCTCGGTGACCGGAAGAGCTTCGTCTCTCACATCCTTTGAAGAAATTGACTGAACTGTATGAGATTTCAAAGGCTTCACTCGAAGGGATTGGTAGGTGAGGATTTTGAGTTGAGCATCAAATGGAAATTTTTCCTTAGTATTTCCTCGACCCCTTTAACAATGACGGTGTTTCCTATGACTCAAGAAAGAGAAATGAAACTACGAAAACAAAAGTCTTCACGCTTCATGTTCCTCAAATGAATACCAAGTCTTCAAGGTCACACCAATTTCTTCACTTTCAAAGTCTTGAGAAAGTCTTGTAATATCAAATTCTTGATTGAAGAAATTCATTTTAGGGTTCGACTTTCTCTGTAAATATCAAACTCCTCATAGACTTCTAGGCCTGTGTACACTCACAAACGCATCAGTTACTTAACCTATAAGTCTTCAATACACCAAAATCACTAAGGGGCACTAGATGCACTTACACGGGACTTAGAGCAGCGCCGCTGACGTCGGTGCTTGGATTGCTTCTTGGAGGGATTATCCTCCGCTGTCTTATCGCCATCGCCTTCTTTGGGAGTGTCCACCATGTATATGTCGTACGATGAGGTGGCAATCCAGCACCCCGTGGGCGGTGGTTCCTCTTCGTCTTCTACACCGTCGTCCATACCGTCGATGTCTTCGGAGTCGAAATCGAGCATGTCGGTTAAATTGTCGACAGTGGCTATTAAGTGGGTGGTGGGTGGGGAGCGAATTTCTTCATCGTCCGCATCCCATTCTAGCTGAACATAGTCCGGCCAAGGACCTCTTTACAAGGATAGAGACCTCAACGAGTTTAGCACGTCACCAAAGGGCGAGTGCTGAAAGATATCCGCGGAGGTAAACTCCATGATCGGTGCCCAATCAGATTCGATAGGCACGGACGCGGGCGGCTCGGAGCTCATGGCTGGGGATGAATCCAAGTGGCCGGCAACACGGCTCTCGTAGGGGGTGAAGTCAGTATTCGGCTCTATGGCCACTGAGAGTGCGACCTCCGTGGCGGGGTCTATCCACCCATCCTCAGATGGCGCAATTTGTTCCGGATTGAGGGCCGGAGTTGTTGCAGGTGCGATCTCCTGAACATTGTCCGACGGCAGAGCTAAGTCATGCTTGTCGTGATTGTGCAGCGCAGTTGACATGGGCTCGAATCCGTCGAAGATCAAGTCTCCGCGGATGTCGGCAGTGTAGTTCAAGATTCCAAACCTGATCCGATGGCCAGGGGCGTAGCTCTCGATCTGCTCCAGTTGGCTAAGCGAGTTGGCCCGCAGTACAAAGCCGCCGAATAGGAAGATCTGTCCGGGGTGGAAAACCTCACCCTGGATCGCATCGTTGCCGATGATCGAAGGAGCCATCGAGCCTTACGGTGATGGCACCGTGGAACTCTCAATGAAAGCACCAATGTCGGTGTCAAAACCGGCGGATCTCGGGTAGGGGGTCCCGAACTCTACGTCTACGGCAGATGGTAACGGGAGGCGGGGGACATGATGTTTACCCAGGTTCGGGCCCTCTCGATTGAAGTAATACCCTACTTCCTGCTTGATTGATCTTGATGATATGAGTATTACAAGAGTTGATCTACCACGAGATCGTAGAGGCTAAACCCTACAAGCTAGCCTATGGTATGATTGTTGTTGTCCTACGGACTAAGCCCTCCGGTTTATATAGACACCGGAGGGGGCTAGGGTTACACAGAGTCGGTTAAAAGGGAGGAGATCTACATATCCGTATTGCCAAGCTTGCCTTCCATGCCAAGGAGAGTCCCACCCGGACACGGGACAAAGTCTTCGATCTTGTATCTTCATAGTCCAACAGTCCGGCTAAGGGATATAGTCCGGCTCTCTGAGTACCCCCTAATCCAGGACTCCCTCACTCGCAGACCGTAGAAGGGATCCCTGTGATCCCATAGGTGTCATTCCCACCGACATCTTTGGCGCCAATGATGTCGGTGGCTCGACGGAGCTCCGGACCAATGGCCCCGCTGGTTGTGGATCATCTTTATTGGCGACGGCGACGAGGCTCCGGATGGTGGCTCTCCACTCGTCGAGCTTCTCCGCAGCAGGAGGAAAGATGAGGAGCAGCTGCGCGCGTGCCAAAGCTTCTGCTGGCGTGGGTGGTGGCGACAGCTGTGTGGACCGTGGTGCGCTTCGACTTCTAACCATGTTTGAAGGAGCTCTTTCATAGCCCAGCGGCTACGTGCCATTTTCGCCAGCACTTCGGCGGGCATGCTGGACTCCTTCGTCCCGCGGATGATGCACAAGGCTCTTCCCACGGCGGTGTCCAGGGTCACCGGCGTGGTGACGCTGCTCGTCTCGCACACCATGGGAAGAAGCACTATGGGTGCCGGGGTGGGCGTCTTGGAGGTCGCTGCGCCGCCTGTAGGGGGTACAACGACGCCCTTGGAGGGCCCTGCGCCGCCTGCGGGAGGCCCAGCCCCGTCTTTGGACCTGGCGGCGTGCGGCTCGTTGTCTGGCGCACGAACGACGCCGCTCGCTAGGCTCTGACTACCGGGGCGATGCTGGTACTCGCGGGCCGCGGTTCGGGTTCTATCCGCGACCGGCCCGCTGTTCGCCAGCAGTGGAGCGGACCGCTCGGCTCCCGACGAGCCAATCGTCGTGATCGTCTTCTTCTTGGGAGCCATGGCGACGAAGAACTGCTGGGCTAACTGCTAGACCAGATTCTCACAACTGCGCCCCCTACCTGGCACGCCAAAGATGTCGGTGGGAATGACTCCTATGGGATCATAGGGATCCCTTCTACGGTCGGCGGGCGCGGGGTCGTGAGAAGAGCAGGTTTAGGATCAAGCACATGGATCGTTTACCCAGGTTCAGGCCGCGAGGATGTGTAAAACCCTTGTCCTGCTTTGGTGGATGTATTAAGTGTTCTTGAGCTTTCCAACTAGCTACGGTCGCTGTGTAGCTTCAAAAGCCGAATCCCTCTCCTGGTCGCCTCGGGCCTCCTTTTATAGGGAAAAGGGGTTGCCACAGTGGCACAGAGGAGGTGGAAAGGCCTACAGTGCGCGAGCTTATCGCACGGTATTACGGGACAAAGTGCATTAAATGCGTGACTTAGGTGTCCATTAGCTTTATTGGGGACGGGAACTAGGCCCTTCCCGTCCATCGCTGCTCCTCCTTGCTTTGACACGCGCCCAGGACAGCGATGCATGCAGTGCCATGTAGGCAGGCAGACTGCTGAGGTGGCGCGGTGGCAGGGTCTGCATGCCACCACGCAGGTGCTTTGCTGAGTTGGTCTGGAAGCTGCGTGTTGCCACACAGGTGCCTGCCCAGCTGGTTGGGCTGGCAGCTGCATGTGAACGGTGGTGGAGCCTTGGTTGGTGCGGGCCTGGCAGTGGCCCTGCTGGCGCCTCTCGGCAAGGGTCTTGCTGTGGCGTCGCAGTCGCCCCCGGCAAGGCGCTTGCCGGGGGTCTTGTGGATCTCCTCGGCTAGGATCCTGCCGAGGGTCGCCGTCTTCTGATCCTCATCTGATCTCATATATCTATGGTCTTGACAAAGATCTGCATGCCACCACAGAGGTGCCTACCGAGCCCTGGCCCCAGTGTGGTTGGTTGTGTTGGAACACGTGGGCTCAACGGCAAGTTGCCCCGGCAAGGCTCTTGCCGGGGCCGCGGAGGCCGCCCCGGAAAGGGTCCTGCCGGGCGAGTCCACCTTGCCCTCCTTTGCTCTTCGTGTTTTCTGGTCTTGGCATGGCCTCTAATCGCCTTATGCCTATGGCTTCTTCCCGGCCTCCCTTTCTTGCCCTGCTTAGTGTGGCCGTGGGCGCGGCTCCGACTATCCATGCACAAGTAAAGTGGTAAAAAGGAGCGCCCCTACTTTTGTACACCGACACACATCGAAATGCATTTGGTATTATGAAAATCAAACCACCCTTTTGATACATAAATTTGGTCCACATGCAAGTGTGTTCATGTTCTGACCCTCCCCCGCGTCATTTTTCGCCAAATTTATGAATATTAGATGAGTCAGATGACGCAACACACACGGTTAACTCAAACTAACCGTGTGCCATGCCGGTGCGCCTGTCACGCACACATCCGCACAGTACATTGGTCTCCACGAGGCTCCCCTGTCAAAAATATCTGGTTGCTTCGAGGGTTTTCTGTTGCATAACACACGGTTGTTTTCTCCGGACCGTATGCGATGTTTCTTGTTCCCAATCCCACTTGCATCAAAAATATCTGCCCGCCTCGAGGGTTTTTCTTTTTCATAACACTCGGTTGTTATCTCCGTACCGTGTGCGATGCACTATCATCAAATTTTCAATAGCCCGGCATTTCACTCCCGCGTAGTAAAATTTTCAGTACCCGCGTCATTTCCTCAAACACCCCGCGTCCCCCCTCCACACACACACACACCAAAACCTCCTCGGGCGTGCACGCGCACACAGACACACACCCCCTCCCTCGCTCGAAACCCTAGCAAAGTCCCCGTTGCCGCCGCCGCAAGGCCTCCATTGTCAACATCTGCCGGTTTGCCCGTACAGCTTACCCACCGATCTCCATACCCAGGCCGCCCAGAGTTTCTTAGATGACGCCTGCCAAATGCCCCCTTTCCCACAGATGCCCATCCCCCACTCCAGAGCGTTGCAGCCCAAGCCGGCTACACTTCCCGTGGAGCTCGATAAGAGACTGGCCCAAAAGAGGTGTATAGCGGTCTCTTCGTCCGACGTCGCCGAGGAAGCTACCGACCATTACTGGCGGCAGGCACTCAAGCAGCGGGCTAGAGTATGCGGGCATGTCTTGTATGTCGGCTATGACATCAAGGTCATCAATAGCGACACCCTGAGGCGGGATGTGTCACAGGTTAAGTGGCCTACCCCCAACCCCTCGGGTTCAACCGTCGTTGATCTCATCCATGGCCCCGCCGCTGATCTCCTCTGGCTCGTTGTCAACAATTTTCCGTTCTACATCGCCATCGATCCCCTTTTGTCATTTCTCAAGGACACGTTCTGCAACGCTGGCTTGGGATCCACAGCTTCCTAGTCAGACCTCATCGATGGCGACCACGAGGAGGGCACCCTCTCTGGCTCTTCCAAGGGGAAAGAGCCCATCTGCTCTTCCAAGGGGAAAGCGCCTGTCTGCGACATCAAGGAGGGCACCCTACAGTCGTGCTCTTCCAAGGGGAAGGAGCCCATCTGCGACAACATGGAGCGCATCCATGGTCCGTGCTCTTCCCACGGGAACGAGCCCATCTGTGACAAGTGAGGAAACCCATGATTTGTTTATTTCAGTTGTTCACAATCTGATGCTCTATATGTGCAATTATTTACTGTGCAGTACATTTCATCAATCCAGTTTGAAACATACCAATAGGAATGCATATATTTGCTTGTTGTTAAGCGTGTTATAGCTAGCATGTGCCTCTTTTAAAGTTTTTTGATTGTTCGGTTGTTTGTAGTTAGCATATGTTCAGTTTCAAATGTTATCTTTGGTTGTTCGTAGTATGCCTTGTTTATTCCAGTTATTCACAACATGATGTTCTTTATGTGCAAGTATGAACTGTGCCGTTCAAATTCATCAGTACCAGTTTCAACAATACCACTATGAATGACTACATTTGGTTGCTGGATCTTGTAGTTAACACGCCTTTCCATAACCATAACCAGTGTACTTAGACCAGCACAATACCAGTTTGAATGACCATGTTTGCTTGTTGTTAAATGTTAGGCCTGTTGGAGTTAGCACACCTTTCCATTTGTTTTGCTTTACTAGCATGCTTAAACCTGCACACTGAAGCTATCTTTTGGAGATTATTTTGTCTGCCATGTGTAACTTTGGTTGATGTTTAGCCTGTTGTGCTTAACATGCTTCTTTATGTACCTACACATGACAAATTTGGAAACGACAGTTGTTTTCCATCGAGGTTAGTTTCATCCCATGGCTTATATCTACTCACTGTTCAGGATATCCGTAGCTGGTACCATATAGGCCGGCGGCTGATAAGCGAGTAATAGGTGAATCGGACTTTTAACTGAATATATCTGCAATCCATTTTTCCTTAGGTTAACTAGGGCCATATGTAATATATCTGAGGCTACATAGCAACATGCAGTGTACTTAATGTCTAAATATGCAATCCTAGGCTACATAGCAATAAGGAAGAGTGTTACATTAATGTTCTAATGATGTCTAGATATACGTAGAAGAGCAGCAGAAGCAACAGCAACAACACAGCCCTGTTTGGATATTCAACTTAGCTAGAGGTTAGAGTTAATTTCTAGCTCATTACTAACCCTGAACTAACTCCATCCAAAGAGTTGTTTGGATGGCATGGTTACATTGACAATAAATGCACTAGGAGAACTAGCTCCAATTAGCACCTCTTAGGTTGGATACTAGTTTTTTTTTTGGGTGGGTTATAGATGCAACTAGCTCAAACTAGCCCTCATGTTTAGATATACTTTAGGGCTATTTGAGCCCGAACTAGCTCAAACTAACTGTAACCCGTGGATACAGCAGCAGATAATTTTTAAGAATGAACTAAACTCCTTCCAGCCCATAATATAAGATGTTAATTCATCTAATATGTGAGTATATTGGATGTTATAAGATACTCCCTCCGTTCCTAAATATTTATCGGTTTAGAGATTTCAAATGGACTACCACAAACGGATGTATATAGACATATTATAAAAGAGTGTTGTACTACATCATTGTGCCATTGCTGTTTAGCTTCTAATATTAACTTGGTGCTTTTAGGTACATATGTCATTGGTAAAGATCCGCGTTTCGACCCTTTCTGCGTACGGGGCAATGAGATATCGATGAACCAACATCAACTGAGGAAGATGATAAAGATTGTTAGTAAAATGGGTCCAAAGATGGCAATTAAACTATTTGTTTACAATTTATCCAAGACAACATCGAGCTGCAGGATGGTAAGTAAGAACTCTGCAGCCTTCTTTTTACTGCCCATAATGAGTTGTGTTAGATGACAATGTATGAAATCTTATTCCTTTGCAGCGAACTACATGATTGGTGGGCATGCAAACGTTAAAGTATTTCTACCAGAACACGATGATTATCTAGATGTTTTCATGAAGATAGTGAAGGATGGGCGGTAGGCCATCACAAGGGGTTGGACTAGAGTTGTGCGTGCCTTCTGCATTGAGGAGGGCACAATATGGGCATTCCGCTTCACCTTGTTCAGCAGCCAGAATATATTTTTTCCTCTTTCTTTACCGTATTTAATAGTACAAGTATACAATTGTGGTTCATCATTCTTTATTTGGTTCTTATGTAATTCTTGAACGTACCTATGAATCGAATAATGCATTGATTGTTTGAACCTGATGGATATGAATAAATCTATAGCATACATTCAAATTCAAATCCAAATCCGGTACAATTTGGAAAAGTAGCAGTTAAATTACGGTGCAATTACGCTCTCTAGGTTGTTACGGCACACATGGTTGGTAAAACACAAACGTTTGCGATATGCACCATAATCCGAGACGGTTCACAGAGAGGAAACATGTGCAAGCATGCACACAGTTGCCGTTTGCAAAGCGTGTGTGATGTCAGACAATATCACAAACAGTGCGGGCAAACTAAACGTTCGTGTTAGTTGCCTCATCGTACACGATTCGCAACCATGAACTGTTTCTGATGAATTATGCATCGTAAACATTGCACCACAGAATAGCGTGTGCGATAGTTTTCATGTACGACGATGTTACGACGGTACAATGTTTCGTAATCATGTCCGACACTCGTACGACGATTAGCTAATCTTCTTAATGGTGAACCGTTTGTGATGGGCCGCGCATCATACACGCTCTATAATAGTGAACCGTTTGTGATGGGCCGTGCATCGTAAACGTAGCACCACAGAATACCGAATGCGATGGCAATGTGAGCAGAAACGAGTAGGAGTACTGTAGGAGCCCTATCACCGACGGTTTTTGGGTCGTGTGGGAAGGACCACCCTATCGCCCACACTTACTTGGTGACGGTTCCAAATGCCATCGTGGAAAGGGGTTTTAAGCCGATTGTTTAGGACCGACACGCACCAGTGTGGGAAGGTGCGGGGGAGACCTCTCCCCCGCGCCAGACCGATCTCCTCCGTGTCCTCTTCAACGACGAAGACGTCGGCGAACACCCAGTCAGGGAGTCTCCACGCTCAGTTGGGTTCACCACTAGGTCCAGGGGCACCCCTCCGAAGAAGCTGATCTGGGGTTCCCGAAGAAGGGTAGGTCAACGCTGCTCTCCCGAGGCGACGCCTCTGCCTCATCGCCAGCCTTCACCATTTCAGAGCTGGCCGTGCGCCCGTCTGCCCCTGAGGGCATGACGGCTCCCATGCCCGCGAAGCCTGCATGCCTTGCGCTTCTGGAGAGGATGAGGGATTACGTCGCCACAGACCAGTAAGCGCGCCATCTTGTCTTTGCTTCCTGCTCTTGTTCTAGTGTCTTGATGTTTGCCTCCTCTTCGGCCAGGCCAATGCCGGCGGCGAAGAAGAAGGAGGAGGGGGCCAGGACCACCGAGGCGAAGTAGCTTGCCGCGGCCGCACCACCTCCGGCGCAGAAGGATGGGGCCGGCCCATGTGCTCTCATGGCTGGGTCGTCCTCCTAAGGCTCGGAGGCCCATCCTCAGGAGGAGGCGATCTCTACAGCCCGACCGGCTCCGGAGGCGCCCGCCCTCAGCTCGCCTGCCGAGGCTATGAAGGCTTCGGAGCCCACGGCCCTCTCTGTCGCTGCTCCCTCGCCGGTCTTGGCACTGGCGCCGTCTCCTCCCCCGTCCGTCACGCCACCGGGCCGTGATTCTTCCGCCGCGCCCGATGTCCTGGAGGAGGCCCTCTCCGTGCTGGATCAGCTTCATGGCGACCTTCAGGGGCCTGGCTGACGCAGGGCGTCAGAGCGCCTAGAGCCGATCTCAGGATGGCTCCGGGCTGACGCGTTCGTGAGGGCGGCCTGGGGCCAGGCCATGGCAGCCTCAGAGGAGGGCGAGGATGTAGTCGGCCTAGCCGCGGCCGCCCATGATGTGGCGGTGAAGGACGCCAAGGCCACCGAGGAGCGCTGTCAAGCAGTGGAGGCCGAGCTGAAGAGCCTTCGTGACAAGCAGGCCACCGAGTCCCGCCAGCTCGAGGTGCGGGAGGGGGAGCTGAAGGCCCTCGAAGCTGGAGTCGCTGATCGGGACACCAAGCTGGAGCAGGCATCCCAGAAACAGGCCATGGAGCGCGGCTGCTAGGAGAAGTTGAAGGAGGAGGTGGAGGCGGAGAAGGCCCAGCTGAAGGCCAAGGCAAAACTTGTTGCTGAGGGGTGTGCCACCTTCGACTCCCTCGAGCAGAGGTCCCGCAAGGCACTGCGGGATCTCTACGGGAGCGGGTTGAAGGAGCTGTTGGTGACTACGGAGGAAGGCCCCACTGAGCTGCTCCCCCAGCTTGTCATGATGATCGAGGCATTATCGTCGGGGTTGGCCGCATGGTGGAAGGAGAAGCCCGCGCGTTCTCCACCTCGGTTGTGACGCGCGTCTTCAGCCACCTTCATCTTCGCGACCCCAGCTTTGACTTTGGTGCCTTGCTTGCGCCTGTGGACCTGGAGCGTTGTGTGGCCCCTGCCGAAGCCGTGGAGGACCAGGTGGAGGCCCTGCTGCGAAAGTTCCTCGCTGTCGACCCCGTGACCACGACTGATGGCGCCACCGACCCCACGACCACGGCTGACGGCACGGGCGACGGCGACGTCGTCGACGACAGGGCTCCCCTCGTAGGCGGTGGCGGTACCCAAGGCTGAAGAAGAGCTTCGATGGTGGCGCTCCCCTCCCTTTAACTCCTGCAACATGAACCGTGCCTCGTGGAGGCGTAGAAACTTATGTTTGGTACACCTTAAGAGACAGTATGTTTTGTAATAATTTGCTAGGACTCTGTTATTTCCTTCTCATTTGCTTTAATGTTCTGCGTCGGCAGGGCCCGACCCCGCGCATGCCTCAACCGCCGTTGGGTCGTCTGGATCACCAGGATGAGACCAAGAGTTGAGGGGCTACGTGAATAGTAAGGCTCCTAAGTCGCGATGCTCAGGAGTCCCCCTTGACGTAGGAACAACCCTCGGGAAGGAGATGCGAGAATGCGCCTTAGCGTTCTGCGTCGGTAGGGCACGACCCCCCGCATACCTCAGCCGCTGATGGGTCGTCCGGATCACCAGGACGAGACCAAGGGGTGGGGCTACGTTACCAGTTAGGCTCCTGAGTCGCGATGCTCAGGAGTCCCCCTTGACGCACAAACAGACCACCATACCTTTCCTCGCCGAGGTCCTGCTCGGGAGGGGCGCGCGAAGACCAGGTCTGAGGGACCTGGCAGGGTGGCATACGCTAGGCATAACCTGAGCATAGCCCCCCGTGCCCAACCCCCTCGTGCGACTCTCCTGAAGGGAAAGCGTTACGGTGAGGCTCAACACTGATCCTGGGGCTCCCTGAGGTTATTGCGGCCATTGGGCCGCCCTTAGTTGTTTATCACCAGCGCGGAGCATGGCGCTTCCGCACTTGCATGGGCATAGCCGCTCCTCGACCGTGTCGACTGCCAGCGCGGAGCATGGTGCTTCCACTGGTGCATGGTGCTTCCCGCGGCGTGTACAGCCCCGCCCTGACACGTGCCTTCCACAACAGGGCTAGAGGAGGTGTGTCTGGGCACTCGTGAGCCAGCGCGGGAATCACGAGGCCCTACCTCAAGGCGGGTTGCACCTGAATTTGGTTCGGAGCACTTTTGATGGCCCTGCTAGATGGTTAGGCGGCATGCGCCAATGAATCTCCTGAGGTTGTCACATGAGAAGGCCAAACACCAACCATCCCAGGAGGTGACCTGAACAGGACCGGCCTGCCAGATAGAGCTCAGTCACTGGTTTTATCGATGCTGCAGGGACGACCCGAGCACAGACGCCGTGCCAAGTATTCTCATGCGAAAATCCTGAAGAAATACAACCGGCGCACGACTCCCATGATGACGAGGCACCAGGTCGTGTGCCCTAGCTCATCCGCCCGCTATTAGCTCATGCAAGAACAAGGCACCAAGGACCATGGGAGGTGGCGTGCATGGTAGCTAGCCCGCGAGCCAGAATTTAACCTCTTGGGTTTAGCGACGCTGCAGGGATGGACCCGAGCACAGACGCCGTGTCCGCCCTTAATCATGAGGCGGTCGTGGGTGGGTTTACAAGGGCATACGATGTTCATGGCAGCGAAGTGCCGGACAGGCAGATGATAATCATAAAGCAACTCATGGAAGGAGGTAAGCCAACTCTAAAATAGATGCGGAAAACGATACATGCCACAGGGACAGACCCATGCGGCCTGGGGATGATGCAGCCCGAGGGGTGCCCTCAACAGAGTGAATCAAAGACGCAAAAGGATACATGCCGCAGGGACAGGCCCATGCGGTCGCGGGATAATGCAGCCCGAGGGGCACCCCCAACTAAACAAACCAACATATATCACCTGGCACCGTTGCTGAAGAGATTTTGAAGTAGCTGAAGACGCGTGCTGAAGAAGTCGCTCCTCATGAGCCACCTGGGCCCTGAACCTCATGATACTCCGGAGAACCGGGAGGTCCGTGAAGAACCGTCGCCATCTCGGCCAGGACCGCCTGGTACCTGGGCTCCTGAGCCGCCAGGACGCTCCGCATGTGGCGCCGGGATGCAACAACCGTGTTCGGCAAACCAAAAGGCATGCGAACTTAGCTATGGGGGGACCCTCGCACCGGCCGACGCGGGGCGGACATAAGCACTCCTAAGATGCGGCTCTGTTGAGCCCAGGGATGTTGACGTAGGCGCCCAGCTCGCTGTCCTTGCCAGGACAAGGAGCCGCGCCGTGTGGTGGGCGGCAGTTGTCACGCATGGCTCTCGCCTCTTAAAGCTCCTCGATTGCCTTGGTGATGAACTCCTGAGCACCTAGCACCCCATGCCCTGTGCCTTCCTGGCGGAAGCACACGCTGAAGCACGCCTCCACGTGGTGCCCGAGCGCCTTCCTCGTGACGTTGGCTAGGTAAGAGGCCCTCCAGAAGAGAGCCCCAAGCCCAACCTGAGAGGGCTGCCGGGTGCACCTTCCTATGCAAGAGAGGGAGGTGCCCCATCGGTGGGCGGAGGTCCTGAGGTGGTGCCGCTGCACACCCCGCTCTCGTGAGGTTCTTGACAGAGCAGTTGCTTCTTCGTCTTGGGGATAGCCTCAAGAGGGCGGATGTCACCGTCATCGTCTGGATTCTCAAGCGCCGCAGCCTAGTAGGCGTGCTCGAGAGAGCACACCGCTTCCTTCTCCTCACAGGCGACCGTGATGACGTCGCGACTCCCTGGCATCTTGAGGACATTGTAACCATGGTGAGTCACCATCATGAACTTGGCCAGGGCCGGATATCCAAGGATGGCGTTGTAAGGAAGACAGAGTGGACGACGTCAAAGTCGATGAGCTCTGTGTGGTAGTCACTTCTACAGGATGCTGCTAACGCGACACTGCGATTAGAGACCCTTCGACGAAACTGTGTGCGATGCAATAATTGCAAACGATGGTGTAAAATAACCGTCAAAAAAGGTGCAAACCGTTTGTGATGTTGGGCACATCAAACACGGTTCAGATTTTAGTTGCTTGTGCGATGCTGAGCATATGATTGATCCATATGAACTATTTGTGATTAGTTAGAACAGAAGAAATGGGCAGCCATATCAATGTGTTTGCAATATACGACATACGGCTCGCTCTGATGAACTATTTGCGATTATCAAGGTCAACAGAAACGATTCGGCATATAAGATGTGTGTGATACCCGGCAAATAGGTCGGTAGTCAGAATTGTGTGCGATCATTATAGACAGCACATACATTCTTTGTTTGTGAATTGTGTGCTCGTCAGGGCACACCGTTCAACAAACCAACCCGTGGGCGATAATGTAGAAGATTTCTGCTGAATACTTATTACTAACCGTCTGCGATGAGACTGATAGGATAAAAAGAGATAACAAATTAATATGAGCGAATGGAAACAGAGATATGTACAGTCTACTTAATTTAGTCCTTCTTCTTCTTGTTGTTGTTGGATGGCCCCGCTACATCATCTTGGCGAGGATGCTTCTTTCCGCTGACGGTTGGCTTTTCATCACCGCCGCCGCTGTCATCATCGTCCTTGTTGTCATCGTCGTCCTCCTCCTTGTTCGGCCATTCCCCCTCATCATCATCGCCGTCCTCTTCTCCGTCCTTCAACGGCTCCTCGCCCGTCTGGTTGTCGTCTGACGACTCCGGAGGCGGCATCCCTTCCATGATCCGGATATAATCGAGGTATGGGCTCGACGCCGGACTCATAGAAGATGAGCGGGATGATTCCGATGTTGACCTATTACCAGGCACCAAACTACTGGCCGAACTTTCGTCCTCGCTGTCGCTCGACATGGCTGCAGAGTGTGTGCCAGTGTGGAGCGCGGCCCGCCGGGGACAATGAAGATGGTGGACACTTAAGCAGGGTATGCAGAGAAGAGGAAATGCCAATTGAAGCTTGGGTTGATGTATTATCTAATCGCCGATATAATCAACCACAATTATTTGTACCCAGTTTCTCCAAATTCCCGGGGTTGCGCAGGACTCCTATTGGCTAGTTTATTTTTTAGGACAGAAAGAAGGAACGAGTTTTGGAATTATGCACCGGTACCGGTACGAATGGAGTAGGATAGTTGGCAATCAATACATTGAGCTCTTCTTATTGATAAAGCTAGTAATAATCAAACTACAAAGCAAAAGAAAAAAGACAAAGGAAAATATTTGCACGAATCTTCGCGTAACATCAATGGCATAGGACCTAGACGTGCATTACTTAGAGAACATCTAGATGTGCTTTAGCAATACTGTCAAAACAAAACCACTAATCATCATTGCAAACAGCGCATAGAACATGGCTAATGCGACAACCAGAACTACACATGCTAGTTTCTTCTTGTATCTTGCGTTCATCTGTTGCGTATGATTGATTCTTTCTTGCTTCATCGTACTGATTGTACATTCCAGATCAGCCAATTTCTTCTTCAGCTTTACGTTATCTTCTGCGAGCTTGGTGATAACACTCCGAGCCCTGCCATGCCATTTTTCATCCAGCCAGTTAACAAAGGCACAAGCCTCATATCCCTGGCAAAGTTAAATAGTATTTAGGATGAGCGGTGGCATTAACTGAAGTAAAATGATGAAATTAGTACTAACCTCTAAGGGGGAACTGAGAAACCGCCTGCCAATGTTGAATCCATTCATGCATACACGTTGAGTGGGAACGTGCCTGTGCACACAACTCAGCTCTTGGTACTTCTCGGCGGCACAAATCTCGAAGTCGAACTCGTGTTGCGGGAGTCTGGAGTCATGCTCTGGATCCGGCGACAGATCGCTTTCCTGGGGGGAGGGGGTGTCATTCAGGACGGATTCAGCAAGGAGCTATACTTTGGACATGCTAAAAAAGATCGAGATAGATTGGAACCTGACAGGACAATTCAGATCCGTAGTACACCTGCCTTCTGATGACTTTAGGCAAGTGCTCGGTGGCGACCGCCGTTGTGGCGGTGATACGAGCAGGAGCGGCCGCACCGAAACCATCAGCATCACTTGTCCGCATTCCCCCAATGTTAGTGCCACGCGAGGGAATTTGGAGGCTATGTAGGGATTTGGGGGAAATGGGGAAACTGTGGGGATAAGCTAACGGCCGGGAACTACTTATGGCACTATATGTTGTATACGGCACACTGTTTATACATGTCGTTTGTGTTAGGTATTACAACATCACACACGATTTCCACACCAAACCGTATGAGAAGCCAATGTAGGTTACACACGGTTGTCGTTACATAACCGTATGTGATGTACTACCCTATCCATATAATTGAGTTATAGTGATACCATGTAAACAAATAAACTTTGCATATAGAGATGGTGGCGGCGGCCTAGGCAGTGGCTACCGGAGAAGAGATCAATCCTCAATCGGTGGGCGGTGGCGGCGTCATACGAGGTCAATCCTCGGTCTACGACGGGAGATAGGAGGACCTCAACCATCGAGGTCGGCGGCGGGGTGATTCGAGCACATCCCTCGCGGTTGATGGCAGGATAGTGGAGGTGGAACTTCAGGCAGCAGCCTCATTAAGCTTTGCTCCTCGACCCTGCTGTCTCGGCATGCCACTGCATCGCGCTTCTCTGCCTGCTGGGTGGTGGTCGCCGCGCAGCTAATTAATTAAGGTATTCTTTTCCTGAGTGGCTTAATTAAGGTATTCAATTACTAAGGGTAGTGTTGTACTAGTACTCTGCGTGTAAATTGACTGGCCATTAATTTTTGTCATTGCACGTCTGGATAACAAAATGGAGTGCCCTCAGTAATTATGAAAATAAAACCTTGTGATTTATGCACGCATCTTTGGGCAGCAGTTAATCCATGTATTAATTTTGTTTTTTTGTTTTTAATTACCATTTGTGTGGTGCAGATGGAACGATGTCGATGGATGAAGAATCAGAAAACCGCAGATCTTATCAGTGGCGTGACAGAGTTCATGAATTTGGCTGAAAGTACCCAGGGCAGATACGGTGAAGAGGAGGTCATGGATGAAGATACCCAGGGCAGCGAGATGCCAAACCCCGATCAGTGTCACATGGATGTTGAATCTAACATCAGGGCAGAGGCATCAAGCTACCAATGGAACACCGGAAAGCCGAAACACCCACTGGAAAACCAAGATGTCGATGCAGATGACGATGATCATCATATGCCAGACTTTGCTGCTATGATGGCAGATTTCGAGGGCCCAAAAAAGGATATGATTGGGTACAAGGTTCTGCCAACCATTGATGCGGACTCCAAGAAAGAATTGTATCCAGGTTGCAAAAATAAATATTCCAAGTTGAGTGCCACCCTGGCGCTTCTCGGATTTAAAGCAACAAACAGTCTATCAAACAAGGGCTTCACAGAGATGTTAGGTCTTTTCAAACGAATTCTTCCGGAAGATAATGTGCTCCCAGAAGCATGAATGAAGCGAAGAAAATTGTTTGCCCATTGGGACTTGAAGTACAGAAGATACACGCTTGTGTGAATGATTGTATATTGTAGCGTGGTGAGTACAAAGATTTGTGTGCATGACCCACATGCAAGCATGCACGATACAAGCGCAGGAGAGCAAAGTACAAGTACAAATTGGACGATGAGATCAAGACAGGAATCCCGTTCAAGGTTGTTTTGTACGCCTTTAATTCCAAGGTTGAGGCGTTTGTTTGCAAACCCTAGAGAGGCAAAGAGGTTGAGGTGGCATCATGATGAGCGAATTGCGGATAAGCTTATGAGGCACCCAAAAGATGGGGTTCAGTGGGAATTAATCGACAACAAGTATTTACACTTTGCCAAGGATCCTAGAAGTATAAGGCTCGGGAAGTGTACTGACACGATGAATCCTTTAGGCGATATGAGCAAAAATCACAGCACATGGTCGGTGCTTCTGTCCATATATAACCTAGCTCCTTGGTCGTGTATGAAGAAAAAATACATTATGATGTCAACGATTATCCAAGGACCGAAGCAACCTGGAAATGACATCGACATTTACTTTCAGATACTGATAGAAGAACTGCTGATAGCGTGGATAGATGCGCCTGCTGTAAAATGTTATGATGCTCATAGAAAGGAGATTTTCAATCTACATGCGATGTTGGTGCACACCATTCAAGATATGTCGGCATTAGGCAACACATCGGGGCAGAAAACAAAGGGAGATGTAGGGTGTGTCACATGCATGGATAGGACAGCTAGCACAAGACTGCCCAACTCGCACAAAACCGTGTATTTGCGTCATTGTAGGTTCTTACGGAAAACTCACCCATACCAAAAGGTGAAAGCTGAATTTGATGGTACAGCAGAGGCACGTGTGGGCCCAAGACCCTATGAAGGGGAGGTGGTCCACAACATGGCTAAAAAAATTAATGTTGTGCTTGGCAAGAACCACCCTTTGACGGTGAAACAAACATCCGAGGGTCAAGTGTTTAAGAAGAAATCAGTGTTCTAGAAATTACCTTACTGGGAGATTCTACATGTACGTCACTACATCCATGTCATGCACATAGAGAAGAACGTATGTGAAAGTATCCTTGGTACTCTGCTCGAGATTAAAGGTAAAAGAAAGGATGGTGATAGTTCACGGCACGATATGCTTGCTGATCAATCAAAACGCAAGAGTGAAGCAGAAGATGATGAAAAATTCATCAAAGCTCGTCAGAGTTACAATTTTAGTACAAAATAAGCAACAAAGTTCTTCACCTATTTGTTGTCAGTTAAGACACCCTCTTCCTACTGCACAAACATCAGAAGTGTCATGGATGTGAGCTCAGGTAAAATGAAGTTGGGACACATGAACTCAAATGATTGCCACGTAATGTTGACACGAATCCTCTCGGTGGCCATCATGAATCTGGTGGACAAAGATATAAGAAACACACTCATTGACCTCTGTGATTTCTTCAACCAACTATGGCAGAAAGTTGTAGATCCTGAAGAGTTGGATCATATGCAAGATGATATTGCAAGAATATTGTCCAACTTAGAGATGTTTTTTCCATCGTCATTCTTTGATGTCATGGTCCATCTCATTGTGCACCTTCTCAATGAGATAAAGTATTGTGGTCCCATGTTTCTTCGCAACATGTATCCCTTCGAGCGGTTCATGGGAATACTGAAGCGCTTTTGTCGGAAACGAAACCATCCAGAGGCAAGCATCCCACAAGGTTATACCGCGGAGGAGGTGGTTGAGTTTTTCACCGAATACATGAAATAAAGACCTATAGGTTTTCCCTCTCTCGCCATGAGGGAAGGTTGAAAGGTAAGCCGGTCCTTGCTGGCACGCAAATGGCTGCACCCGGAGAATTGGCAGAGAAAGCCCATTTGACGGTACTGCTTAACAACCCGGTTCTCAGCGCTTATGCCGAAGAACACTTGGAAGAGATACGCCAAAGCTTCTTACCAATGGTGCCTTCATCAGATGTGGAGATGAAGGAGCACACTAAGAACTATGTCGAATGGCTGAAGAATCATTTGGCACAAGGATCCATCGATGACACTGCTATGTGGTTCGCAGAAAAGCCATCACCTACGGTGTTGACGTACCAAGCATATGACATAAATGGATACATGTTCTACACCGAGGAACGTGATCAGAAGACCTCATATGAGAACAAATCTGTTCGAATAGAAGGCATGACTGTAAATGAAGCTGATAAAAGGGTATACTATGGACCATCAAAGAGATTTGGGAGCTTGACTATGTCAAAGTTAAGGTGGCATTATTCAGGTGCGCATGGATCCCTCTTGGTCAGGTAAGGATTGATGAGTACAGAAAGACCTGTGTTAACAGGACAACAATGGCATATCACGCGGACCCATTTATTCTTTCCAGTGATGCTACCCAGATTTTCTTTGTGGAAGACCCCTTGCATAAGAATTGCCATGTAGTGATGCATGGGAAGATAAGGGTACTGGGTGTCGACGATGTTGCCGATGAGGACGAGTACGATGAATTTGATGAGTTGCCAGCCAAGAGATCACGCGCCCCTGTCATAGACAAGCGTAAAATCATCAGAAAACTCAAGTTCATTCGGGGTCAACGTAATGATCCTAGTTCCCCCATGTACATGGGAATTAAGCCGTAAGACTAGTCTTTATGCCTACCCTGCAACTTCATTCGTTCAATTTCGAACTGTCACGAGTACTGAATTTGTGAGTTATGCCCAGTTTTCTGTTGATGTAAGAACCGTTAATTTGTTGACCTTAATATGCTGTCAGCTGAGGCAATGAATATGAACTTATTTTTGTTATTATTATTATTATTATTATTATTATTATTATTATTATTATTATTATTATTATTATTATTATTATTATTATTATATCATAGATCTAGCACACTCAATTGATCTCACTACAGTATGTGTGAACAAAAATATGCAATCTGGTTTGCGAATAGCACACTGTTCGTTGATGAAAGTCGTGTGCCGCAAACCCCGCCCATGATCTGAGTCGTTCTTTCTGATTGGCCAGAACCCAAACCCCATGGATCGTACGTCTGCACCATTGGATGCTCCCAGATCGAACGGCGGTCCTCATCCCTTTTGACAGCACATGCAGTCCCGGTTGTAATTTTATTTTTATGCACAAAATGCATGTTAATATTAAAAAAATGTCTTGAATATAGCTAATGATACCTGAAATGCGCCAGAAAATCAAACCCGTGGTATAACGGTGATTGCGTACCGTGGAAATTTTTATGAGGCCAAACGATGAAGTCATCGGCCACAGGAATTTGAATTGACACATCTCCTTTTGGAAACCATGATCCTTCATGTGAGATGCTCTGGTTTGGCAGGAGCGCTCATCAAAACTTGTGCCAAACTTTACCATTTTTTTCCACGGGGTCATGAGAGCATGTCAAGGCACACATCAATTTTGATGATGTCCAAACTCCATATGAATTTCCTGTAATTAAAATACCAACTAGGTCTACGCGAGTGGCCGCACCTCGCGGTCGAAATGTTTGAAACTTCTCCCCGCTTCTCGAACAAACGGATGAAAAGACACAAAGTGACGCACAAATGATCTATACACCTTCTTTGCTAGGCTGATAGTAAGGGGGTATGATAGCTAGTATCATGCATGCCAACTAGGCAATTTTGATGAGCTGTCATAGAATTAAATGAAGAAAGAGAGGGTTAACTATCATATCATGAAACTGTATCACAATAAATGCTACGCTACAATGTGTCAAGCCTATGATACTATGCATTAAGACTAGCCACAGTGGGAGTAACTTCAGCAGTAACATCGAGTCCAACTCAACAAATTTGCTTATGTGGCAATGAGTTAATGAGGAGAGAGGTAGTTTGAGTAACTTAGCTAGTTACTATGACATCAAATGTCCCAATGCAATATGATCTACAGCCTAATAAATGAGGCTTTGCATGTTAGCATACTTATGTTACTACCCACTATGAAAGGTAGTAACATAGTCTAGGGATATGTGTATGTTACTATTGTATGTTACTCTCCATTGTGGCTAGTCTTAGAGCAAGTACAATAGAGTGACATAAGCAGGCTATAAGGAATAGAATAATATAAATGTGCTTATTAGTTGGAGGAAAGAGAATAGTAGAGAGAAGAGAAGCGGGCTCTTGGTTAGTAGAGCCAGCTGGAACACGACACCCAAGACACTTTGTGAGGATGTAATGTGGGCCAACTATTGATAAAATAGTGCGTATTTAAAACTTATTATTGTACATGCCGACTAAGAGGTTGGCTGTCTATGACATGGCAACTTCTTATAGCCGACCGTTGGGTGTATTATTAACTATGCTCTTAGTGAGGTAGCTAGTATATCATAGACTAGCTAGTATCATACTCCCTCCTTTCCGGTTTATAGGGCTCAATTCAAAAATCTCACAAACCAAGGTAGATGGTGAGTGGTGGAATACTTTTTGTAGTTTGCAAAAACACCCAATTAATGCATTTGTTCCTCAAAAACTTATGTTTACCAATGTATTAATTGCAATACATGCTTGCATAAAGTACATGCATTGGTCAATTTTCTCTTAATACTTGCATGCAATGATTTAATGCACCTTGGAATCTGAACATGTGATGGGGAACAACCAAACTGAGCCTTATAAAATGGAAAAACTAAAATTTTGAGATCAGCCTATAAACCGGAAATGAGGGAGTATATATGCATGATACTAGTATACGACCGGTAATACCTCCGTAATGCGCACATGCATAGTATCATAAGTTATTATCTTAGGTTGCCTTATTAATTGGCATGCATGACACAAACTAGTACAACTTTTAATATGATACGGTATCATGATATGATACCACACCCTCTCTTTCCTCATTTAACTATGTGCCACATCATCCAAAAAGTCTAGTTGGCATGCATGATACACCCTCCCATATTACGACCAGCCTTAGGGTGGCCATAGTGGGGGTATCATAGCCCGTATCATGCACTCGGGAACAGCAAATATGATGATGTGGCAAAGAAGCAGTAACATGGGTAGATACCGTAACATATATAATAAATGCTATACTACTTTGTGTCATGCATGGCCATAAATACGGTCATCTCTGATATATACTACATACTCTATGATACTATATATGCACTGTGAAGGTACGTACGTAGTATCATACACTAGTATCATATGCATGATACTATATATAGTATATGATACTCCCCACTATATAAGGCTGGCCATAGTGGTGGTATCATAGCCAACGATATCATGCACTCGGAAATAGCAAGTATGCTGATGTGGCAAAGAATTAAATATATATAGAGAGGGTTATAGCAACATATAGGTAGATACCGTATCATGTTAAATGCGATGCTAATTTGTGTCATGCATGGAAATAAATATGATCTATGATACTATACTCTATGTATTATACTATGCTATAATTAATTAAAGGTAGTATCATACACTAGTATCATATATATATATATATATATATATATATATATATATATATATATATATATATATATGATATATACTAGTATATGACACTCTCCACTATGAGTAGCCTAAGTATATATAGACTAATTAAAACACCCACATGTAGTTGTAATAGGGTTTTTGACTTTAATTAATTATATGCACTAAAATGCAATGCAAGGTAAGTGTAAAGAATGACTTAAACATAGCAGACGACCTGAAATGGGCCGGCACGATGTAGCTAGTAACTGAGGATTTGTATTCCGAAGTACTGCATCTCCTTTCGGAAACTATGATCCTTCTTGTGAGATGCTCCGGTATGGAAGGTTGATACGTATCCAACGTATCTATAATATTTTATTGTTCCATGCTATTATATTATCCATCTTGGAAGTTTTATATGCATTTATATGCCATTTTATATGATTTTTGGGACTAACCCATTAACCTAGAGCCCAATGCCAGTTTCTGTTTTTTCCTTGTTTTTGAGTTTTACAGAAAAGGAATACCAAATGGAGTCCAATTGACGTGCCAAATTTTGCTGAGTTTTATGGACCAAAAGAAGCCCCTGGAGTAAAAGAGTTGGGCCAGAAGAGTTCCGAGTCATCCACGAGGGTGGAGGGTGGGCCCTACCCCCTGGGCGCCCCCTATCTCGTGGATGACTCGGAGAACCCCCCCCCCCCTAACTTGAGACCGATGCCAAAAATTCCTATAAATACAGAAACCCCCGAAAAGAAACCTAGATGGGGAGTTCTGCCGCTGCAAGCCTCTGTGGCCACCAAAAACCAATCGGGACCCTGTTCCAGCACCCTGCCGGAAGGGGGATCATCACCGGTGGCCATCTTCATCATCCCGGCGCTCTCCATGACGAGGAGGGAGTAGTTCACCCTCGGGGCTGAGGGTATGTACTAGTAGCTATGTGTTTGATCTCTCTCTCTCTCTCTCTCTCTCTCTCTCTCTCTCGTATTCTTGATATGGCACGATCTTGATGTATCGTGAGCTTTGCTATTATAGTTGGATGTTATGATCTTTCTCCCTGTTGGGAAACGTAGTAATTTCAAAAAAATTCCTACGCACACGCAAGATCATGGTGATGCATAGCAACGAGAAGGGAGAGTGTTGTCCACGTACCCTCGTAGATCGAAAGCGGAAGCATTATATCAACGCAGTTGATGTAGTCGTACGTCTTCACAACCCGACCGATCAAGCACCGAAACTACCGCACCTCCGAGTTTTAGCACACGTTCAGCTCGATGACGAACCCCGGACTCCGATCCAGCAAAGTGTCAGGGAAGAGTTCCGTCAGCACGATGGCCTGGTGACGGTGATGATGTTCTACCGACGCAGAGCTTCGCCTAAGCACTGCTACGATATGTCCGAGGTGGAATATGGTGGAGGCGGGCACCGCACACGGCTAAGGAATGATCACGAAGATCAACTTGTGTCTCATGGGGTGCCCCCTGCCCCGTATATAAAGGAGGGAGGGGGGAGGTGCGGTCGACCCCTAGGGGTGCGCCTAGAGGAGTCCTACTCCCACCGGGAGTAGGACTCCCCCCCCCCTCTTGCCTTGTTTGAGAAGGAAGGGGAAATGGGAAAGAGGAAGGCGCGCCCCCTACCTTCCTATTCGGACTAGGCAGGAGGCGCGCGCCTGCCTGCAGCCGCCCTCCTCTTCTCCCTTAGGGCTCATGTAGGCCCATTAACCCCCGGGGGGGGGGGGGTGTTCCGGTAACCCCCCGATACTCCGGTTAAGTTCCGATTTTACCCGAAACGATTCCGATATCCAAATATAGGCTTCCAATATATCAATCTTTATGTCTCGACCATTTCGAGACTCCTCGTCATGTCCGTGATCACATCTGGGACTCCGAACAACCTTTGGTACATCAAAAACTATAAACTCATAATGTAACTGTCATCGTAACGTTAAGCGTGCGGACTCTACGGGTTCGAGAACAATGTAGATATGACCTAGAACTGTTTCCGGTCAATAACCAATAGCGAAACCTGGATGCTCATATTGGCTCCTACATATTCTACGAAGATCTTTATCGGTCAAACCGCATAACAACATACGTTGTTCCCTTTGTCATCGGTAAGTTACTTGCCCGAGATTCGATCGTTGGTATCTCAATACCTAGTTCAATCTCGTTACCGGCAAGTCTCTTTACTCGTTACGTAATGCATCATGCTGTAACTAACTCATTAGTTACATTGCTTGCAAGGCTTATAGTGATGTGCATTACCGAGAGGGCCCAGAGATACCTCTCCGACAATCGGAGTGACAAATCCTAATCTCGAAATACGTCAACTCAAGAAGTACCTTCGGAGACACATGTAGTGCACCTTTATAATCACCCAGTTGCGTTGTGATGTTTGGTAGCACACAAAGTGTTGGGGATATTACTACTGGGCATAAACCGGCCAGGACAGGCCGGGTTAACTTCATTAGTAGTTGAGTATATTAAAGCCCAAGTAGGCAGATGAGGGCTTAAGGCCCGTAGCAGTTCAAGGCACATGGCCAGTAAACGGCGTGGGTATGTAACTTGTATTGTAAGTTAGGAATAGCAGAGACCGAGCCGGATACATCTATAAACCGGCGTCGGGACTCTATGAACCGACGGGCGCCACCCATGTATATAAGGGGACGACCCGGAGGCGATTCAGGATGACAGACAACAACTCGAGACTTAGGCGAAGCTTGTTTGCTCCCTAGTCATCGAAACCCCCATCAATTCCATCACACCTAGACGTAGGCTTTTACCTTCATCGAAGGGGCCGAACTAGTATAAACTCTCTTGCATCCTTGTGTCTGCTTTAACCCCCTCAAGCTAACCCGTAGCGATGGCTCCATGACTAAGTCCTTTCATGAGGACATCTGCCGTGACAAAACCACGACAGTTGGCGCCCACCGTGGGGCTATCGCACGACGGTTTCAAGTTCTTGGAGGGCAACTTGAAGGACTCAAGGGTTACGCCAGTAGGCGGATGACCAAGAGTCGTCAGCGGCAAGCTCTACATCGACGATTCAGGCTGGGGCACCGAGGCCGGCTCGATTCAGTACGGATACCGAGTCCCCTTTGGTGGCATACACGTCTTCATTGGAAAGATCGGTGAACCGGGCCCTGAGCCGGACATCTGCACTGACCTCGTCGAAACGGCTCAGCGTGCGAGATCCGCCCAGGGTAAACCGGCCATGAAGCGTGCCTTCGTGGGAGTCATCCCCGGAGGAGAATATGATGGTGGAACGGAATCTGGTAGCGAGACCGTCGTTTATTCCGGCGACGAGTCCTCGACCGGAGAAACCGAATCATTGTATCTGCTACAAGACGGCCGGATTGGGGGCTGTTCCGATGGTGACAGTATTCCGGACCCCTCTGATCTGCCCAACCGGGTTGGAATATTCATGGCCGGTACACAGGTGGCGATCCACTCTTCGACCGCAACAGCAATGTTCTCCGGTCAGCCAGCGGCGCGGGCAGAGGCCCCAATGCCCGCTGGCTCAAGTTTTATCTGATCTGTTTGATGCGTTGGCCGTGCTTATGGCGGAGGCTAACCCGGCGGATCAGGATGCCCACAACACGGAAATTGCAAAGGTGAGGGAACAGATCACTCAGGTCAAGGCTGACCTGGCAGCCGAGAACAACAGGATGGCCGCAGAGCGGGCCGCTTTGGATGCGCAGGCCTATAGGCTTATGCTGGACCAGAACGCGTCGCATGAAGTCCTGAAAAGGAAGCATTGGTCTCGCCTGCCGATGGTTTTTGATGCCATAAACTTCTTTAATACCCCAGGAGCAGGGACTAGTAACCCGCCAGTGATAAACCGGGCGGAGGCACCTAGGCCGGGTGCGCCGGTTCAGCCTCGCCTGATGGAGGCGCCTCGACAGAATAATATCGTGCCTCAGCCTGTCCAAACACCTCTAGGTCATTATTCCAATCCAATGGACAATCTTATCGCCGCCGCTACACGGCTGAAGGCCATCCCGATTGAAGGTGATTCTCCGCAAGCGGTGGAGACGCGCCGGGTTAAGGAACTTCTTCGAATAGCCTTGGTTCAGCAGGATGCATATTCATATAGCCGTGACCGAATTCATTCCACCCCCCGTCCAAGCCGGAGTTACAGCAGGCGGATGGATGAACCGGCCGTATCTAGTAATGCATGGAACCATGAAGCGCCCCGTGGCCATAACCCGGCGGGTGACACTCAGGAAGTGGTGGACCGGGCCCGAGCACGAAGGGATGTCGAGTTAGCAGCGCAACATGAGGCTCCTCAGCTTACGCCGGTTCGTCCAACCACCTCAATCGAGCCAGGAGTTACTTCTAGTTCTTTGGGAGTGCCTTGGCTTGTCCCCGCTTTACACAATATGCGCCTGCCCAAGGATTTCAAGGGCCCGCGCAAGGTGCCAAATTACACGGTTGATTTGTCTCCGGAAACATGGGTAGAGAGCTATGAGATGGCCATGGAGATGCTTGACGTAGATGAAGCGGCATGTGCAATGTATTTCACCATGATGCTTGAAGGGACAACCCGTATTTGGTTAAAGAGCTTACCAGCCAATTCTATCAGTTCATGGGCCCGGTTGTGAGCGGTTTATCCAGAATTTCAAGGATACATGTAAGCAGCCCATGTCAATAGTGGACTTAGCGGCTGTGTCCGGGAGGAAGGAGAGTCAAGAACTCACTGGTACGCCGAAGTTTCGAAATTTTGCACTCGTCGATCAGATCAACACCGACTCATGGTTATAACTTTGGAAACCAACTGCCGGTTTAAACCTCTGAAGTTGAAATTGGGATGGATGAAGCGCCATTGTAACGATATGGGGACCCTCATGACTGCGTTAGTGAAGTATCCTGATTCTGATAGTACCAAGGATCCCGAGTCTGATGATGACAAGACAGGGAAGGGAAAGAAGAACAACAACTCCAAGGGGCAGCAACACAACGCGGCAGGTCATGGTAACGGAGGCAAGCGTAAAGCGGATGGCAGCATGGACTTTGTGGCTATTACTAACGCGTAGGACAGGGGCCAGTGATGGAAGGGTAAACCACCGAATCGTGGTGGAGCTCCAAACCCCAACCCGGACCGCCTGACTTATCTATTAAACCAGCCCTGTCCAAAGCACGGGACGAAGGAGACGCCAGCCACCCACCTTTGGAAGGATTGCTATATTTTCAGGAGTTCAAAAATCCTAATGCTTTCCGGTATGATCACGGATCAGGTGGTGGCTCAGGATCCGGATTCCATGGGCCGGGTCACGGTGGAGGAAATACCGGTTCAGGCTTCAATGGAGATTAGGGTGGACATAACAATCAAAACAATCAGAATAGACAAGGTGGTTACAACCAGCAGTAGCAGTCGGGCTATCAGAGCAATCCAAAGCAGTTGAATAGCGGACAATATCATGTATTCACCACTAGCTTGGATAAACGAGACCAAAAGCTTCACAAGCGAGCGGTGAATTCTATTAAACCGGCCGTGCCTCGTTATTTACACTGGTCTGAACAACCAATCATATGGAGCGGAGAGGATCACCCTCCCCGGGTTGATAATCCGGGTCAGCTAGCGTTGGTGGTGGCACCTCAGGTGGGAGGTTATAAGTTCACCAAGGTGCTCATGGATGGAGGAAGCAGCATTAATATCTTATACTATGAGACCTACCGCCTTATGGGGCTAACAGACAAGAATCTTAAACCGTCCAATACGGTATTCCATGGTGTGGTACCTGGTAAGTCAGCATATCCCGTTGGCAAGATAGCTCTGGAGGTGGCCTTTGGAGATGATCATCATTCCAGGTCAGAAACATTGATTTTTGAGGTGGTGATGATCCGGAGCCCATACCACGCTTTATTTGGGCGGCCGGCTTATGCCAAATTTATGGCACGGCCCTGTTATATTTATCTGCAGCTCAAGATGCCGGGTCACAAGGGGACCATAACCATTCATGGAAGTCGCAAGATTGCCTTGGAGTGTGAAGAAGGTGATGCGGCCTATGCATAGTCGGTTTATGCCATGGAAGAGTTAAAGTACTACAAGGATAATGTTGATCCGGCGGACATGACTCCGTTGAAGAAGCCAACCACAGAGCATGATCCGGCTCTAAACTTCAAATCGGCAGCTGAGACTAAGCTTGTTGACTTCGTACCTGGTGACTCGTCCAAGCAGTTTAGTATCAGTACCAACTTGGACCCGAAATAGGAAAGCGCGCTCATCGAGTTCATTCATGAGAACCGGGACATTTTTGCATGGAAGCCTTCTGACATGCCAGGTGTACCGAGGGAACTCGCTGAGCACACTCTTAATGTTGATCCTAAGTACAAACCGGTGAAGCAGTTTCTCCGCCGGTTTAACGAAGAAAGGAGCAAAGCTATTGGGGAGGAGGTGGCCAGGCTCTTAGCGGCTGGCTTTATTGTTGAAGTGTTCCATCCTGAATGGCTGGCTAATCCGGTGCTGGTCCTTAAGAAAAACGGCACCTGGCGCATGTGTGTGGATTACAGATCTTAACAAGGCTTGTCCAAGAGATCCTTTGCCCTCCCCGCATCGATCAGATTATTGATGCTACGGCGGGTTGTGGCGTTTGAGTTTTTTGGATGCATATTCTGGTTATCATCAGATCAAGATGGAAGTTAAGGACCAGGAGAAGACATCGTTCATAACTCTTTTTGGAGCCTTCTGCTATGTATCTATGCCCTTTGGGCTCAAGAGTGCTAAGGCAACTTATCAACGGTGTGTACAGAATTGCCTTCATAAGCAGATCGGCCGTAATGTACATGCTTATGTGGATGATATTGTGGTTAAGTCAAGGGAGAAGGAGACTCTGGTTGATGATCTGAAGGTAACCTTTGATAACCTACGGACATACAAAATGATGCTCAAACCGGCCAAGTGTGTTTTTGGTGTACCGGCAGGCAAGTTATTGGGTTTTCTGGTGTCCAACAGGGAAATTGTGGCTAATCCGGAGAAGATCATAGCTATCACCTCCCTAGCTAAACCGAAATGTATCAATGATGTCCAGCGCTTGGCAGGCCGGATTGCCGCGTTGAGCCGGTTTATCAGCCGCCTTGGTGAGAATGCGATCCCTTTGTATCAGATGCTGAAGAAAGCAGATCCCTTTGTCCGGAGTCTGGCCGCTGATAAAGCATTGGAGGACTTAAAGCGGCAACTAGCCAATCCGCCTGTACTTGCTGCTCCGAGAACCATTGCTACTATATGTGGCAGCTAATGCTCGTGCAGTCAGTGTAGCTATTGTGGTAGAGCGCAAGGAAGCGGGCAAGGAATATCCGGTTCAGCGTCCGGTTTACTATATCAGTGAGGTGCCTATTGAGTCCAAGTAAAGATACCCGCATTGGCAGAAGCTGGTGTATGGAGTTTTCTTGGCAAGCCAGAAGCTTAAGCAATACTTCCAGGGACATCCCATCATAGTTGTCTGCCCTGCTCCTTTGGGAGATATAATTCAAAACAGGGAGGCAACTGGCCGGATTGCCAAGTGGGCTATAGAGCTTGGGCCGCACGATTTGAAATACGTGCCTCGGACGGCGATCAAGTCTCAAGCACTTGTGGATTTCATCAATGATTGGACGGAACTACAAACACCTGAAGAAAAACCAGATCACACCTATTGGACTATTCATTTTGATGGGTCCAGGCAATTGGAGGGCTCGGGGGCTGGAGTCGTATTAACTTCCCCACGAGGTGATAAGTTCTGTTACGTTCTCCGCTTAATGTTCCCTTGTACTAACAATGCAGCTGAGTACGAAGCTTTACTCCATGGTCTCCGGATGGCTAAGGAGATGAATCTCAGCCGAATTAAGTGCTTCGGTGACTCGGACCTGGTGGCCCAACAAGTGTCTGGTACTTGGGATTCTAAGGACCCGCTCATGGCAGCATACGGTTGTGAGGTGGATATTATTTCAGGCCACTTCAAGGGATATCAGGTGGATCACATGGACAGACGGAAGAACGAAGCGGCAGACGCTTTAAGCGGTGGGCTCTCGGCAGAACCGGTCCCGCCTAATGTCTTCTTGGATGTCCTGCATAACCCGTCGGTTAAGCTCCCTGGCGAAGAGGATTTGGCTATTCCTGATCCGGAGGCTCAGTTAGTGGCGGCTCTGCATGTCATTCCGGATTGGACGGTTCTTATCTTGCGTACATAAACCGGGGCGAGTTACCAGAGGATGAGACGCTGGCCAGACAGATAATCCGGTGATCCAAGTCCATGACTATTGTCAAAGGCGAGTTGCATCATTGCAGTGTGTCAGGAGCGTTTCAACGTTGTGTGTCGCCAGAGGAAGGTTGTGAGATCTTGCGCGAAATCCACGAAGGAGATTGTGGTCACCATGCCGGTTCAAAATCTCTGGTGGCTAAGGCGTTTCGTCACGATTTCTATTGGTTGACTGCTCATGCTGATGCGGAGGACCTGGTTAGGCGATGTGACGGCTGTCAGAAGTTCTCAAGACGCGCTCATGTGCCGGCTCAAGAATTGAGGATGATTCCAATTACTTGGCCGTTTGCGACTTGGGGGCTGGATATGGTTGGGCCTTTCAAACGGTCCAAGGACAAGAAGACCCACCTTTTGGTGGCGGTTGACAAGTTTACAAAGTGGGTGGAAGCGGAGCCCGTCAGCAAGTGTGATGCAGCTACGGCGGTTCAATTCATTAATAAGGTGATTTCCCGGTTTGGCTTTCCACACAGTATCATTACTGATAATGGTACCAATCTGTCTAAGGGTGCTATGAAGGAGTTCTGTGAATGTGAGCACATCCGGCTTGACGTTTCATCAGTGGCTCACCCACAGTCCAATGGCCAAGCAGAGAGAGATAATCAAGAGATCTTACGAGGCATCAAACCCCGGCTTATGGTTCCTTTGCAACGGACGTCGGGTTGTTGGGTTGAGGAGTTACCATATGTATTATGGAGCATCAATACTACGCCCAACAGATCAACAGGATACACACCGTTCTTCATGGTCTACGGAGCGGAGGCGGTTCTCCCCAGTGATATACGTCATGATTCACCTCGTGTAACAGCTTATGTTGAAGCAGACGGACAACAAGGTAGCACGGCAAGACGCTTTGGACCTGTTGGATGAGGAGCGTGACATTGCAGCTGCCCGTCCGGCGATCTACCAGCAGGATCTTCGTCGCTATCACAGTCGCCGAGTTAGAACCAGAACCTTTCAAGAAGGAGATTTGGTGCTCCGGCTCATCCAAGACCAGACTGATATGCACAAGCTATCCCCACCTTGGGACGGACCTTTCGTGATCAGCAAGAATCTGCACAACGGGTCGTACTATCTGATTGATATTCAAGAGCATAAAGACTCACGTACATCAGAGGAGGAGACCAACAGGCCATGGAACATAGCTCATCTTCGACCCTACTTTACTTGATCTATAGGCTCTACTTATGTACATATTATGACAATGTATATATTATGATCAATACAATAAACCGGAGCCTTAGCTAGAGCGGGGTCTCTGTTATTTTTATATCATGAGTGGTTACACGGATTTTTTTATCTTAAAGCGGTCTTAGGTTTACCCCTTGAGTTAGCTTTTTAACAAAGCTTCATATCATGTCACTTGGGGGCTTGGTTGTGTCCGAACCAATACAACACCTTTTGATAGGAGAAAGCCACAGAATCACTTGGGGACTTGGTCACGACTGAACCAGTCATGCCTCTTGATCGGCCTAAGGCCACAGAATCACTTGGGGGCTTTGGTCGAACCCGAACCATCGCTACACCTCTTGATCGGAGTAATGCCACTGCATCATTTGGGGACCTGGCTGACATGAACCATAGCTACGCCTATTGGGGGCTTGGTCATGTCCGACCATGGTAATGCCACTTGATCGGCTCAAACAGCCTCTTTTCGCAAAAGGTTTTGTCTTTGCCTTTGTTTGAAATTCGCTTCTCTTTTTGCATATTTCTCTTGTTGTGTTCTTAAACCGACAAGTATTAAACCGATTCGACTATCAGTTGACGGAACACGGTTTTTTTTTCATCCGGAGACACTTGCCCGGTTTGATTTTTGATAAACATCCTATTATGGAGTAACACCGGTGTTCATCGTAACCCGAAACGGTTTACCTGATAAACCGACCATATATACATAGGAGTTGTTTTCAAGATTGGCACAACCAAATTCATGCCCTACGATGGCAGCTTTTTTCTACAGACAACAGTTTAGCATTGGTGATTCAACGGAAGCATAAGTTGTAATAAATATGCACGAAGGCATATCAACACAAAGTGTGGCAGCTAGTCTATTACAAGGCAACACGGTGCCCAAATAAGATAATTGTTTTTCTGCATAACATAAGGAAGCAGTAATGTAAACCGGCCTCCGGTTCATGCTTGGTCGCCAGCTTGGCCTGATGGTTGTGGGTCATCCTGCGCCGCTTCAACCTCTGATTCCCTACCCAGCGGCTGGAAATCAACAGTTGTCCAGTCGATTCCCATTAATGCTTGGAATGCAGCTTCATCATGGATCAGCAACGACGGTTCAATATCAGGAGCGTAAGTATGCTTACGAATTGGAGGTATAAGGTTCTCCGCTTCAGGAATCGGCGTAGGCACTCGTTTATTTTCGCCATCGTATTGGGCTTGATAGTGAGACAGATTTGCCTCTCAGCCAATTGACAAGCCAAAGGGCGCACTTCCCGGTTTATAGCTCGGAGATCCTCTTCACTGAATTCTGCCCCATCTTCCTTCAAGCTTGGGAAGCCCTGGGCCGCTTCAACAGGATCAAAATCCGGCACCCATGCTTTGGCCCAGATTAAGGCGTTTATGGCACCGGCTCTAGCAGCAGATTTGTTTAATTCTTCAAACCGGGCAGGAAGCATTGACAACCTTTTAATGGTGTCCTGGATCAAGGTCGGTGCTGGGTTGTTGTGAGAAGCGGTGCTGATGATCCGTTGCACACCAGTATAGAGTTGCTCTATCAATGTATAAGAGGCTTTCAATTTCTGCTGCACGTCTGATCCCAAGTGGCCAATACGTGTCCCTGTATCATTCAGAGGGTTAATAAACCGGCAATTTCATGAGAAGGCCTCATTTTGTCAGAAGTCAAAAAGGCTTACCAAAGACAGCGGCGGTCATGGCATGCACTTGCCTCTTTACACTGGTCAGTTCATCCACAACCGGTTTGAGGGCAGCCTCAGCATTCTCTGCCCGTTGAGTTAAAGCGGCCTTTTCAGTGGCCCAATCCACGTGCTCCTTGTTGAAACCCTCTTTAAGCTTTTCCATGACGCTTAAAGCGCTGGTTAATTCATTCTTTGCTTTGGAGGTTTCAGCTTGCTGGGATTTCAGGTTTTCTTGAAGATCAGTGATTTGATTTTCTTTCTTGCTCAGATCAGCCTACATACGGGTAATCATTGGATAAAGATTTAGGAGCAGAGTTGAAGTACCAACCCCATAACAAGTTATGTTCTTGGTACTTGGGGGCTAATGCATATTTGCTTTTCATCCTAAAATTTCTATATCAAGTCCCAAGCTCAATACAAGTATTCAGTTTGGCACTTGGGGTCTAATGCCTATTTGCTTTGTCCTTGAGGGATACTGGATTTCTTATGGTATAAAAGTCCCGGTTTAACTATATTAAGTTGAACCAGCCCTTGGGGGCTACTTTCCCAACAGTACAGCTTTGCTCAGGATTATATTGGGAAGTCCCGGTTTAAGTTCATATCTTAAAACCATCACTTGGGGGCTATTAGAGTTGACAGATTGAAATATACAAGCAGAGAGTCATATGGAATTTACCTCATATTTGTCTTTCATCATATTTACCAGACCAGCTTCATAATCACGGCTGGTATATAACCGGTTTAGATAACCGTAATGAAGATCTTAGGGATTCAAAGCGGCGTAAGTAGCCAAATCGGCATTCCACTTGCCTTTACCAAACGCAGTAAATTCATCCTTTGCAGTGTGCTTAGACAAGGCGACATGATTACCTGGCTCAGAATGGCCAAAGCTAGTAATAACAACATCATCATCCTTGGCTTCGCCGGTTCGCACTGGGGTCGCCGGTTTCTCCGTATGCTTTGGTGGACTTGCTGTTTTGGTCAGTTTGAGCAGGACTCGTGGGTTGATTTGAAGGGCCTGTAGCATCAACATGTGCCTCTTCAACGGTAATATCATGATCTTGCAGTGGTGGGTCATTCAGCATATCATCCTGGATGTGTTCTTGAGATTGGGTATTTTAATCGATTCAGGAGCGTCGTCTTCTTCTGCCGCTTTGTCGAGCGAGCTTTCTTGCTTGGCCTAGGCTTGGCCTGAAAGGAAAAAAGCGGATCAGTCTGGTAAACATTGAAAGTGATATATCAAAACAGATCATCGAGAATATGGCTCACCCAAGCACCGTCTTAAGTGGTGGGAGTTGGGTGGTGACGACTCACGGATGAAGAATGAGAAGTCACCGATAATCGAGTCGATGGATTAAGAGGTTGTGAACGCAACCCGCTTTAGGATAAGCATTGACGAAACAGTTAGAGACCTCGAGCGGTGTTTCGAACTCGATTGATCGTAAACCGCAAGGTAACTACCTGGCCATTGTGCCGGGTTGCGCGACGAGCTTCATGCTATTGTGTCTTCATAAAAAAGTTTCGGTCCAAATAAGCAAGAGGATGAGAATATTTAACTTTCCGGTTTGCCCGACGGATTTTTACTGAAGGTAAAGGGTTTGAATCGAAAGAAAGAGCGATTACCTCTACAACATCAGCATGACTGACTTCAGCATCATCCTAGAGATAATCATTATCAATAAGGCGTGTAAAAAATAAACCAAGTGAGTCAAGTTCTACCTCAAGATCCGGATTACCCACATCATCGTCAGCTGGTGGATCGGAGGAGGCAGTGGTTTTCTTTCTATTGGCTGGTTTCTTCACAACTCTGGTCTTGGGCCGGGTTATTTTCTCCGGTTTCTCTTGTGGAGTCCTTTTGCTCCAAAATGGATCGTCACCCTGCTTGAAAGATGTTAATATCAACAAAGAGTACTTAAACCTAGTCAGATTTCATAAACACATAAGGTATGAGTCTTACGGCTGGCAGTTTGTTAATGGCAGAAAAGGGAGGCAAGTCGGTTTGGGCGCAAGCAGCTTCCGGTTCGTTTAACATCCTCTTAACAGCCTCAGTAACTTCATCGTCTGTCAGCTAGATCTCAATATGCCGTAGAGGGTCTTTCACATCTTCGTGTATTTGCACATTAAACCGGCCTTGCAGCTTAGGGCGAGATACTCCAAGATATCCAGCGAGCGAGCAAGATCGACTCCTGTCAACCCGTTGGCCATGAAGGCCCGGAGCGTGGATAGTTGAGGGCATATTTGCTTCTTTCCTTAGCGATCGATCTGTGAGGGAGGGGATGTGTCTTGCTTAGCGCTCGGACGGTAACCCAAGAAAGGATTTTCTCCATCGGAGAGGTATCTTTGCAGTAAAACCATGTTGAATTCCACTCTTTGGGATGGCTGTGCAGTTTGGCGTGAGGGTAAGTGACCTCTTTCCGCTTTTGAATCGCCTCACCACCCAACTCGGTGTTGGGACCGTCAGAAAATTCAGTGCGGTGGTTTAGATGGAAGCAATCTCTGAACAATTCAACTGTGGGCTCCTCTTGAAAGAACACCTCACAGAGCACTTGAAAGTGACAGATATTGGTTATGGAGTTGGTGCCAATATCTTGCGGACGCAGTTGGAAGCTGGCCAAGACATCCCGATAAAACTTTGAACCGGGCGGACTGAAGCCCCGGGCTAAATGGTCAGCAAAAACAACAACCTCTCCATCCTTGGGTTCTGGAGGACTCTCCGGGCCGGGGACCCTCAAGTGAATGACGTCTTTTCTGCCTAAAGCGCTGGTGCGGACTAAGTTATCCAGTTGAGTTTCATTCACTCGAGAAGGGACCCAATTACACTCGTATACTTGTTTGGCCATGGTGCAATCTGCAAAGCAGTAATACCGGTTCAAAAATATGTTGGAAGGCTACATATTGATACATTCATTGTTAAACCGGAAGAAGCTACTTATAAACCGGATTTCTGCAAGGTGGCAATACATAACTGGGAAATCCTGGCGGTTCAACAAGGGGACTAATGGTATAGGCCGAGTTGTCAATTTTTCAACAAAGTTAAACCGCCTGGTCTGAAACATTGATGAATCAAGAGTGGATGTGCGAAAACAGGTTTCACAAATGCCTTGAGATTCACAAGTGACAATGGATGTTAAAAAACTACCGCTACGCAGAACAAGGATTCACATATTTGACTAAGAGATGTCATATGAGCAAGAAGCAAGTGATGAACGCCGAAGAACATGGAAACCCTAGAACAGATCTATGGTGAAAAGAAAGAAGAGTTACCAGAGCTGAGGAAGAAACGGAAGACCGCCACGAGGCTCTAGTATACTCAGGGTGTTGTAGCGGCCAAGGTTGGTGCAGAAGTTGACGGCGGCGGCGGAACTCCGAAGTTGGGCGGCGCGAGGAAGACGAAGCAGAGGGGCACGAAGGGGAAAAAGAAATGACCCTTCGGTCTTATTTATAAAGCAAGGATATGTGTCGGCGCGAGAATCAAGGGGCGCGAGTTTGGAAACGGAGCTGTCGCCTCGATTGTCGCAGTCTATTAAACAAAAAGGTATTGTGGATAGTTTTATGACGGTGACGTCACGCGGTTTCGATGACCAGAGAAGATGACATCATGGCGGTTCACCCAATTACACAAAGTTGTCAAGACGAAGTTTTTCTTCGAGGATTGACATGAACCTGTTCAAATCAATCGGGGCCTAATGTTGGGGATTTTACTCTCGGGCGTAAACCGCAAGGACAGGCCGGGTTAACTTCATTAGTAGTTGAGTATATTAAAGCCCAAGTAGGCGATGAGGGCTTGAGGCCGTGGCAGTTCAAGGCATGTAGCTGTAAACCGCGTGGGTATGTAACTTGTATTGTAAGTTAGGAATAGCGAGACCGAGCGGATACATCTATAAACCGGCGTCAGGACTCAGGAACCGACAGGCGCCACCCATGTATATAAGGGGCGACCGGGAGGCGATTCAGACGACGCACAACAACTCGAGACTTAGGCGAAGCTTGTTTGCTCCTAGTCATCGAAACCCCATCAATTCCATCACAACTAGACGTAGGATTTTACCTTCATCGAAGGGGCCGAACTAGTATAAACTCTCTTGCGTCCTTGTGTCCGCTTTAACCCCTTCAAGCTAACCCGTAGCGATGGCTCCACGACTAAGTCTTTTCATGAGGACATCTGCCGTGACAAAACCATGACACAAAGTGTTCCTCCGGTAAACGGGAGTTACATAATCTCATAGTCATAGGAACATGTATAAGTCATGAAGAAAGCAATAGAAACATACTAAACGATCAATTTCTAAGCTAACGGAATGGGTCAAGTCAATCACATCATTCTCCTAATGTTGTGATCTCGTTAATCAAATGACAACTCATGTCTATGGTTAGGAAACTTAACCATCTTTGATTTACGAGCTAGTCAAGTAGAGGCATACTAGTGACACTATGTTTTGTCTATGTATTCACGCATGTATTATGCTTCCGGTTAATACAATTCTAGCATGAATAATAAACATTTATCATGATATAAGGAAATAAATAATAACTTTATTATTGGCTCTAGGGCATATTTCCTTCAGTCTCCCACTTGCACTAGAGTCAATAATCTAGATTACATAGTAATGATTCTAACACCCATGGAGCCCTTGTGTTGATCATGTTTTGCTCGTGGAAGAGGCTTAGTCAACGAGTCTGCAATATTCAGATCCGTATGTATCTTGCATATCTCTATGTCTCCCACCTAGACTTGGTCCCTGATGGAATTGAAGCATCTCTTGATGTGCTTGGTTCTCTTATGAAATATGGATTCCTTTGCCAAGGCAATTGCACCAGTATTGTCACAAAAGATTTTCATTGGACCCGATGCACTAGGTACGACACCTAGATCGGATATGAACTCCTTCATCCAGACTCCTTCATTTGATGCTTCCGAAGCAGCTATGTACTCCGCTTCACATGTAGATCCCGCTACGACGCTTTGTTTAGAACTGCACCAACTGACAGCTCCACCGTTCAATAAAAACACGTATCCGATTTGCGATTTAGAATCGTCTGGATCAGTGTCAAAGCTTGCATCGGCGTAACCATTTACGACTAGCTCGTTGTCACCTCCATAAACGAGAAAGATATCCTTAGTCCTTTTCAGGAATTTCAGGATGTTCTTGATCGCTGTCCAGTGATCCACTCCTGGATTACTTAGGTACCTCCCTGCTAAACTAATAGAAAGGCACACATCAGGTCTGGTACACAGCATTGCATGCATGATAGAGCCTATGGCTGAAGCATAGGGAACTTCTTTCATTTTATCTCTATCTTCTTCAGTGGTCGGGCATTGAGTCTGACTCAATTTCACACCTTGTATTACAGGCAAGAACCCTTTCTTTGCTTGATCCATTTTGAACTTTTTCAAAACTTTATCAAGGTATGTGCTTTGTGAAAGTCCAATTAAACGTCTTGATCTATATCTATAGATCTTGATGCCTAATATGTAAGCAGCTTCACCGAGGTCTTTCATTGAAAAACTTTTATTCAAGTATCCTTTTATGCTATCCAACAATTCTATATCATTTCCAATCAACAATATGTCGTCCACATATAATATCAGAAATTCTACAGAGCTCCCACTCACTTTCTTGTAAATACAGGCTTCCCCAAAAGTCTGTATAAAACCATATGCTTTGATCACACTATCAAAGCGTTTATTCCAACTCCGACAGGCTTGCACCAGTCCATAAATGGATCGCTGGAGCTTGCACACTTTATTAGCTCCTTTAGGATCGACAAAACCTTCTGGTTGCATCATTTACAACTCTTCTTCCAGAAATCCATTCAGGAATGCAGTTTTGACATCCATTTGCCATATTTCATAATCATAAAATGCGGCAATCGCTAACATGATTCAGACAGCCTTAAGCATCGCTACAGGTGAGAAGCTCTCATCGTAGTCAACCCCTTGAACTTGTCGAAAACCTTTTGCAACAAGTCGAGCTTTGTAGACAGTAACATTACCGCCAGCGTCAGTCTTCTTCTTGAAGATCCATTTATTCTCTATTGCTTGCCGATCATCGGGCAAGTCAACCAAAGTCCACACTTTGTTCTCATACATGGATCCCATCTCAGATTTCATGGCTTCAAGCCATTTTGCGAAATCTGGGCTCACCATCGCTTCTTCATAGTTCGTAGGTTCACCATCATCTAGTAGCATGACTTCCAGAATAGGATTACCGTACCACTCTGGCGCGGATCTTACTCTGGTTGATCTACGAAGTTCAGTAACAACTTGATCTGAAGTTTCATGATCATCATCATTAACTTCCTCACCAATTGGTGTAGGTGTCACAGAAACCGGTTTCTGTGATGAAATACTTTCCAATAAGGGAGTCGGTACTGTTACCTCATCAAGTTTTGCTTTCCTCCCACTCACTTCTTTCGAGAGAAACTCCTTCTCTAGAAAGGATCCATTCTTAGCAACGAATGTCTTGCCTTCGGATCTGTGATAGAAGGTGTACCCAACTGTCTCCTCTGGGTATCCAATGAACACACATTTCTCCGATTTGGGTTCGAGCTTATCAAGTTGAAGCTTTTTTACATAAGCATCGCAACCCCAAACTTTCAGAAACGACAACTTTGGTTTCTTGCCAAACCATAGTTCATAAGGAGTCATCTCAACGGATTTTGATGGTGCCCTATTTAATGTGAATGCGGCTGTCTCTAAAGCATAACCCCAAAACGATAGCGGTAAATCAGTAAGAGACATCATGGATCGCACAATATCTACTAAAGTACGATTACGACATTCAGACACACCATTACGCTGTGGTGTTTCGGGTGGCGTGAGTTGCGAAACTATTCCGCATTGTTTCAAATGTAGACCAAACTCGTAACTCAAATATTCTCCTCCACGATCAGATCGTAGAAACTTTATTTTCTTGTTACGATGATTTTCAACTTCATTATGAAATTCTTTAAACTTTTCAAATGTTTCAGACTTATGCTTCATTAAGTAGATATACCCATATCTGCTTAAATCATCTATGAAGGTGAGAAAATAACGATATCCGCCACGATCTTCAACATTCATTGGACCACATACATCTATATGTATGATTTCTAACAAATCTTTTGCTCTCTCCATAGTACCGGAGAACGGCGTTTTAGTCATCTTGCCCATGAGGCACGGTTCGCAAGTACCAAGTGATTCATAATCAAGTGGTTTCAAAAGTCCATCAGTATGGAGTTTCTTCATGCGTTTTACACCAATATGACCTAAACGGCAGTGCCACAAATAAGTTGCACTATCATTATCAACTCTGCATCTTTTGGCTTCAACATTATGAATATGTGTATCACTACAATCGAGATTAATCAAAAATAGACCACTCTTCAAGGGTGCATGACCATAAAAGATATTACTCATATAAATAGAACAACCATTATTCTCTGATTTAAATGAATAACCGTCTCCCATCAAACAAGATCCAGATATAATGTTTATGCTCAACGCTGGCACCAAATAACAATTATTCATGTCTAAAACTAATCCCGAAGGTAGATGTAGAGGTAGTGTGCCGACCGCGATCGCATCGACTTTGGAACCATTTCCCACGCGCATCGTCACCTCGTCCTTGGCTAGTGTTCTCTTAATCCGTAGTCCCTGTTTCGAGTTGCAAATATTAGCAACAGAACCAGTATCAAATACCCAGGTGCTACTTCGAGCTCTAGTAAGGTACACATCAATAACATGTATATCACATATACCTTTGTTCACCATGCCATCCTTCTTATCTGCCAAATACTTGGGGCAGTTCCGCTTCCAGTGACCAGTTTGCTTGCAGTAGAAGCACTCAGTTTCAGGCTTAGGTCCAGACTTGGGTTTCTTCTCCTGAGCAGCAACTTGTTTGTTGTTCTTCTTGAAGTTCCCCTTCTTCTTCCCTTTGCCCTTTTTCTTGAAACTAGTGGTCTTGTTGACCATCAAGACTTGATGCTCCTTCTTGATTTCTACCTCCGCAGCCTTTAGCATTGCGAAGAGCTCGGGAATTGTCTTTTCTATCCCTTGCATATTATAGTTCATCACGAAGCTCTTGTAGCTTGGTGGCAGTGATTGGAGAATTCTGTCAATGACGCTATCATCCGGAAGATTAACTCCCAGTTGAATCAAGTGATTATTATACCCAGACATTTTGAGTATATGCTCACTGACAGAACTATTCTCCTCCATCTTGCAGCTATACAACTTATTGGAGACTTCATATCTCTCAATCCAGGCATTTGCTTGAAATATTAACTTCAACTCCTGGAACATCTCATATGCTCCATGACGTTCAAAACGTCGTTGAAGTCCCGGTTCTAAGCCGTAAAGCATGGCACACTGAACTATTGAGTAGTCATCAGCTTTGCTCTTCCAGACGTTCATAACATCTGGCGTTGCTCCTCCAAAGAGGCTTCGGCACCCAGCGGTGCTTCCAGACATAATTCCTCTCAGGCAGCAATGAGGATAATCCTCAAGTTACGGACCCAGTCCGTGTAATTGCTACCATCATCTTTCAACTTTGCTTTCTCAAGGAACGCATTAAAATTCAACGAAACAACAGCACGAGCCATCTATCTACAATAAACATAGACAATCAAAATACTATCAGGTACTCAGTTCATGATAAATTTTAGTTCAATTAATCATATTACTAAAGAACTCCCACTTAGACAAACATCTCTCTAATCATCTAAGTGATCACGTGATCCAAATCAACTGAACCATAACCGATCATCAAGTGAAATGGAATAGCTTTCAATGGTGAACATCACTATGTTGATCATATCTACTATATGATTCACGCTCGACCTTTCGGTCTCAGTGTTCCGAGGCCATATCTGCATATGCTAGGCTCGTCAAGTTTAACCTGAGTATTCTGCGTGTGCAAAACTGGCTTGCACTCGTTGTAGATGGACATAGAGCTTATCACACCCGATCATCACGTGGTGTCTGGACACGACGAACTTTGGCAACGGTGCATACTCAGGGAGAACACTTTTATCTTGAAATTTAGTGAGAGATCATCTTATAATGCTACCGTCAATAAAGCAAGATAAGATGCATAAAAGATAAACATCACATGCAATCAATGTAAGTGATATGATATGGCCATCATCATCTTGTGCTTGTGATCTCCATATCCGAAGCACCGTCATGATCACCATCATCACCGGCTCGACACCTTGATCTCCATCGTAGCATCATTGTCGTCTCGCCAATCTTATGCTTCTACGACTATCGCTACCGCTTAGTGATAAAGTAAAGCATTACAGGGCGATTGAATTGCATACAATAAAGAGACAACCATAGGGCTCCTGCCATTTGCCGATAATTTGGTTACAAAACATGATCATCTCATACAATAAAATATAGCATCACGTCTTGACCATATCACATCACAACATGCCCTGCAAAAACAAGTTAGACGTCCTCTACTTTGTTGTTGCAAGTTTTATGTGGCTGCTACGGGCTTAGCAAGAACCGTTCTTACCTACGCATCAAATACCACAACGATAGTTTGTCAAGTTGGTGTTGTTTTAACCTTCGAAGGACGGGCGTAGCCATACTCGGTTCAACTAAAGTTGGAGAAACCGACACCCGCCACCACACCGTGCAAAGCACGTCGGTAGAACCAGATCGCGTAAGCGCATACCGTAATGTCGGTCCGGGCTGCTTCATCCAACAATACCGCCAACCAAAGTATGACATGCTTTGGTAAGCGATGACTTATATCGCCCACAACTCACTTGTGTTCTACTCGTGCATATAACATCAACGCATAAAACCTGGCTCTGATACCACTGTTGGGAAACGTAGTAATTTCAAAAAAATTCCTACGCACACGCAAGATCATGGTGATGCATAGCAAGGAGAAGGGAGAGTGTTGTCCACGTACCCTCGTAGACTGAAAGAAAAAGCGTTATATCAACGCGGTTGATGTAGTCGTACGTCTTCACGGCCCGACCAATCAAGCACCGAAACTACGTCACCTCTGAGTATTAGCACACGTTCAGCTCGATGACGATCCCCGGACTCCGATCCAGGAAAGTGTCGGGGAAGAGTTCCGTCAGCACGACGGCGTGGTGATGGTGATGATGTTCTACCGACGCAGGGCTTCGCCTAAGCACTGATACGATATGACCGAGGTGGAATATGGTGGAGGGGGGCACCGCACGCGGCTAAGGAACGATCATGAAGATCAACTTGTGTCTCATGGGTGCCCCCCTGCCCCCGTATATAAAGGAGGGAGGGGGAGGTGCGGCCAGCCCCTAGGGGTGCGCCTGGAGGAGTCCTACTCCCACCGGGAGTAGGACTTCCCCCCTCTTGCCTTGTTGGAGAAGGAAGGGGGAAGGGGAAAGAGGAAAGGGGGGCGCCCCCCCCTTCCTTGTCCTATTCAGACTAGGGGGAGGGGGCGCGCGGCCTACCCTGGCCGGCCCTCCTCTTCGCCCTTAGGGCTCATGTAGGCCCATTAACCCCCGGGGGGTTTCCGGTAACCCCCCGGTACTCCGGTACAATTCCGATTTTACCCGAAACGATTCCGATATCCAAATATAGGCTTCCACTATATCAATCTTTATGTCTCGACCATTCCGAGACTCCTCCTCATGTCCGTGATCACATCCGGGACTCCGAACAACCTTCGGTACATCAAAAACTATAAACTCATAATGTAACTGTCATCGTAACGTTAAGCGTGCGGACCCTACGGGTTCGAGAACAATGTAGACATGACCTAGAACTGTTTCTGGTCAGTAACCAATAGCGGAACCTGGATGCTCATATTGGCTCCTACATATTCTACGAAGATCTTTATCGGTCAAACCGCATAACAACATACGTTGTTCCCTTTGTCATCGGTATGTTACTTGTCTGAGATTCGATCGTCGGTATCTCAATACCTAGTTCAATCTCGTTACCGGCAAGTCTCTTTACTCGTTACGTAATGCATCATTCTGTAACTAACTCATTAGTTACATTGCTTGCAAGGCTTATAGTGATGTGCATTACCGAGAGCGCCCAGAGATACCTCTCCGACAATTGGAGTGACAAATCCTAATCTCGAAATATGTGAACTCAAGAAGTACCTTCGGAGACACCTGTAGTGCACCTTTATAATCACCCAGTTACGTTGTGACGTTTGGTAGCACACAAAGTGTTCCTCCGGTAAGCGGGAGTTACATAATCTCATAGTCATAGGAACATGTATAAATCATGAACAAAGCAATAGCAACATACTAAATGATCAATTGCTAAGCTAATGGAATGGGTCAAGTCAATCACATCATTCTCCTAATGATGTGCTCTCGTTAATCAAATGACAACTCATGTCTATGGTCAGGAAACTTAACCATCTTTGATTTACGAGCTAGTCAAGTAGAGGCATACTAGTGACACTATGTTTTGTCTATGTATTCGCACATGTATTATGTTTCCGGTTAATACAATTCTAGCATGAATAATAAAAATTTATCATGATATAAGGAAATAAATAATAACTTTATTATTGCCTCTAGGGCATATTTCCTTCACTCCCCCTCTACTCTCTTTTAATGGATTAAGTTTTTCCTTTGAAGTTATCTTATCGGATTGAGTCCTTAAGGATTTGAGAACACTTGTTGTATCTTTTGGTGATCAACTTGTGCGTTTTGTGACCTTGGCAATCTATGCATAGGGGTTGGCACACGTTTTCGTCTTGACTCTCTCGTAAAAAGTTTGGGGCACTCTTTGAAGTTCTTGTGTTGGTTGAATAGATGAATATGACATTGTGTGATGCATATCAATCATACCCGCGGATACTTGAGGTGACATTGGGGCATCTAAGTGACATTAGGATTTTAGTTGATTTTTGTTTTAAGGTGTTATTTTACTACGAACTCTAGGGCTGTTTGTGACACTTCTAGGAATAGCCCAATGGATTGATCGGAAAGAATAACTTTGAGGTGGTTTCGTACCCTAAAATAATCTATTTGTTTGCTCTCCGCTATTAGTGACTTTGGAGTGACTCTTTGTTGCATGTTGAGGGATTGTTATATGATCTAATTATGTCATCATGTTGAGAGAACTTGCACTAGTGAAAGTATGAACCCTATCCCTTGTTTCCTAGCATTGCAATACCGTTTACGCTCACCTTTACCACTTGCTACCTTGCCGTTTTTATATTTTCAGATTACAAAAACCTATATCTACCACCCATATTGCACTTGTATCACCATCTCGTCGCCGAACTAGTGCACCTGTATAATTTACCATTGTATTTGGTGTGTTGGGGACACAAGAGACTCTTTGTTATTTTGTTGCAAGGTTGCTTGAGAGAGACCATCTTCATCCTACGCCTCCCACGGATTGATAAACCTTAGGTCATCCACTTGAGGGAAATTTGCTACTGTCCTACAAACCTCTGCACTTGGAGGCCCAACAACGTCTACAAGAAGAAGGTTGTGTAGTAGAGATCAAGCTCTTTTATGGCGCCGTTGCCGGGGAGGCGATTTCTTGAAGGTATATCTTTAGTTTCTTGTTTTATCACAGTTTAGTTTATAAAAGAAAACGACAAAAAAATTGGATTGAGGGTGCCTCATATGCTTCATCTTTTTAATATCTTTTGTGAAAATGATGGAAAGGAAAATTCTGCTCAAGTGTTAGAAGAAGAATGCACTAAAATGTTTGGCACTAAATATTTGAATGATGAGCATGATTGCAATTTTGTTAGTATGAATTCCTTGAATATCCATGATGCTAATGATATGCAAAGCCACAAGCTTGGGGATGCTATGTTTGACGAAGATGATATTTTTAGTTTCCCAAGTTTTGATGAGAAAAATTATTATGATGATAGCATGCCTCATATTTATGATGATTATATTAATGAACGTGGGTTTGGAAGAGTGTCAACTTTAGGAAGTAATGATCCCACTATTTTGGAGGGTATTGAATCTTATTGTGATAATTATGAAAGTGGATTTGGAAAGGTCATGACTTTATTTAGTGATGAATCCACTATTTCGGAAGAGGTTCCAATTGATTATGAGAACAAAGTTGCTATGTATTATGATTATTGTGATGACATGTATGCTATAAAGAATAATGTTAACCATGAAACTTGTCATCTTGATTTTAATTTTCAATTGGATTATGCCTCACATGATAATTATTTTGTTGAGTTTGCTCCCACTATTATTCATGAGAAGAAATTCGCTTATGCGGAGAGTAATAAAATTTATATGCTTGGGATCATGAAAAGAATGCTTTATGTGATGGTTATATTGTTGAATTCATTCATGATGCTACTGAAAATTGATATGAGGGAGGAATATATGCTTGTAGGAGTTGCAACAATATCAAGTTTCCTCTCTATGTGCTTAAAATCTTGAAGTTATGCTTGCTTTGCCTTCCTATGCTAGTTAATTATCGTTCCCATAAGTTGTTGGCTCACAAACTCCCCATTCATAGGAAGTGGGTTAGACTTAAATGTGCTAGTTATATTCTTCATGATGCTCTCTTTATGTTTCTGTTCTTATCTTTTATGCGAGCATCATTGAAATCATCATGCCTAGCTAAAAGGCATTAAAGAAAATCGCTTGTTGGGAGACAACCCAATATTTACCCCTACTGTTTTTGTGTGTTCACATGATTAGGCTATTGTAGTAATCATGTTTTATAGCTTTTGTTTCAATAAAGTGCCAAGTAGAACCTTTGGGAAGAATTGGGTGAAAGTTAATGTGATCTTGCTGTAAAAAAACAGAAACTTTGCACTCACGAGATTAGCTGTAATTTTTTTTACAGAAGAGTGCTTTTAAGTTGATTATTATTGAAGAATATTGATATACAAATGCCTTAGGTCCACAAATTTATTTCAGAATTTTTGGAGTTACAGAAGTATTGGAGTGTTCTAGATTACTACAGACTGTTCTATTTTTGATAGATTCTTTTTTCATTGTGTTGTTTGCTTATTTTGATGAATCTATGAGTAGTATCTGTCAGGACCCCGATTCCAAGTCACATCGATCTAGCCGGTAACACCTCATGTAACTTTGCGGCCTCACGCACGGTATTCCCACGGGTGTCGCCTTACCATGGCCCGGGACCGTTTACGCCTTTTGGCTCACGTATATGATAGTGTCGCTAGCATCCATATGACAGAGAACCAGGGCCGACATGGCTAGTCGTGAACCCAAAGCGGCACTAACCCATGGGGACAGGCATACATGAATCACATCGAGCATGTCGGTCATCAACGTGTGAATCACAGCTGTAGCACTGGCTCTGTGACTCGGTAACCCGGCTGTAGCAGCTAGGCAGACTCGGATGTCACCGCGTGACATTTCCCGAAGGGACGGAACACAGAACGAAGTGAAACACATGCCGGCCAGTCAAGTGTCCAGAGCAGTAGTGCTGGGCTAGCAGGACTCTGGTGAACCGGGATGTAGCGGACTACTATGGCTCATGGAAGCACAAGACTACATTTCCTCATAAGGGAGGCTACCAAGGATAAACAACTAGGTTGTCGGATCCCACACATACCAAGCATTTCAATCATACACACAATATGCTCGATATGTGTAAATACAACATGGCATCACAACATAACTCTCCGATTCAAGTATTTATTCATTAGGCTCCGAGGAGCGAGATATTCCGAACATGGGTCTCATGATCCAACACTCAGAGCATACAAGTCAAAGCACAAGCGGGAGCTTAACATGTCTGAGTACAGACATCTACAAATGAAAAAGGCTGAGAAGCCTGACTATCTACCAGATCCTGCCGAGGGCACAAGATCGTAGCCGAGGTAACAAGCTAAACGTCGAAGTCCACGCGGAACTACTAGCGAGACTGACGTCTCTCATAAAATAAGCAAACGTGAGTACAAATGTACTCAGCAAGATTAACATCAGAACTAGCTACATATGCATCATTATCAACAAAGGGGGTGGTGGAGTTTGACTGCAGCAAGCCAGCTTTGACTCGGTGGCTATCCTAAACTACGACTGCAAGTAACTCTTTTGAGGTGGCGCACATGAGTCCACATATTCACCATATCAATACACCACTATGGATCCGCCCCGCCTCCCTCACGAGAACGCCATCCATAGCACTCACGCTTATCTTGCGCATTTTAGAGTATCCACTTTCACTTGTCTATGAACTGTTATAGGCAACCCAGAAGTCCTTCTCCGCGGACACGGATATTCGTATAGATCATTTATAACCCTGCAGGGGTGTACTTCTTCACACACGCTCACCACTTATCGCCGCTTGCACGACATGTACTCGGCAACCTTCAAGCGAAGCCCAGCGAGGGTGTCGGCCACGGCCTACCTAAACACTCAAGTCCCTAGTCCAGGTTTATTGCCTATTCGGTTCCATCCGCAGGAGTCCGCCGAGGTTTCCACTAACGGCCCCGAACGATGTGTGCAGGGTTCCCGAGATACCAAACGGGCATTGATTTTGCACCGGCCACGGTGTATCTACCGCATCATAGCCCACCCCTAGGGTCAGCGCTATGCACGGCCTCCAACACATATCCTACAAACACCAGAAACTAGTTGCAACTCCTGGACAGAGAACAAGGGTGGTTAAGAAGCCGAGAGAGTCAATTAAGGAGCCCAATGTGTGGTAGTAACTGTTTCATGGATCACAAACACAGAACTCAGTTCCTGAGGACGGCTGCAATGAGACAACCCACTATGTACTCCTACATGGCCTCTCACCGCTACCTTTACCAAATCGTGTTCACACACTTAGCTCACACACAATAGGACATGTTCACACACCATTCCAATTCATTCCCGATGAATCAGACCTGACTCAAATCTAAGCAGTAGCAGGCATGACAAACAAGCATGAATGAGTAGGCACAACAGGGCTCAAACAACTCCTACTCATGCTAGTGGGTTTCATCTAATTACTGTGGAATGACAGCTCATGCAGAGGATAAAGGGGTTCAGCTACCGCAACAAGTAACAGATGAACCGTTGTTGTCCTAATGCAGTAAAAGAGAGCAGGAGCGAGAGAGTGGGATTGTATCGAAATGAACAAGGGGGTTTTGCTTGCCTGGCACTTCTGAAGATAATATAGTTCTTAATCCGTGTCATCGAACTCATCGTCGGGATACGCCTACCGAGAGGGAACAAGCACCGACAAACAAGGAAGAAACACAATCAATGCAATGCAGCAATATGAAGCATGATCATGACATGGCAATATGCTGTGATTTGGGCTAATGCAATAGCAAGTCATTTTGATTGAAGTGGAATTCAAAACTATATCAAATCCCAACTCCAAAACTATTATCAAAGTTGCCCTATTCATGTTTCATCCTAAACAGTGAAGTTAACTTGATCAAACATACAAGAAAATGGTACAGATGGATAGATTGGATTTTTCTGATAATTTTTCATATATAAATTATTTCAATCTGAGCTACGGTTGAATTACTATGAATTTTAGAATTTTAGGATATTTTCTGGAATTTCCTGAATTAAAATAAATCCAGAAAAAGAGTTATTGCGTCAGCATTAGGTCATGCTGACCTCAGCAGGTCAACAGGCAGGTCTAGGTCAAACCTGACATGTGGGATCCACACGTCAGTGACACAGACTGGTTTGGGTGGATGACAGGTGGGCCTAGTCAACTGCCACGCCAGCCGGGTCAATACTGACGTGTGGGGTCGGTCAACGGGTGACGTGGCAAGGTCAAGCTAATGGGTGGGGTCCATCCTGTTAAATTAATACTAAGTATTTTGTTAGCCGGCTAATTAGGATGTGGGGCCCTTCTGTAAGTGGGTCATGTGGTTAATTAGCAAGTGATTAACTGCTAATGACGCGCCATGTCATCATCACCGGATCTACGCCGGCGATGACCAAACCGACGGCGAGAGCTCGCCGGACTCGCGTTAGGGATAGCAGTTCGATGCGCTGCTGGCACCAGGGGGGCCTCTCGCTCTTCCGCATCCAAAGGACCCGACGGGAGGCCGCGGGGTGGCCGGAAATGATGTCGGCGACGACCTCGCGGCGGCGCACACACGGGCTCATCGGGGAGGAGGCTACGGAGCACGACAGGAGGCGCAATTGGTGGCGTTGGGCAGCTGACGGCCGACTGAGCATGTAACGGTGCTCGGACGCGAGCGAAACTCGCTCTAGCCACGGTGGCTTCATGGCCGGCGGGCGGAAGCTCTCGGCTCCGACGAAGAACGAGCTAGTGGAGAGGAACGGAGGGGGAGAGCATGGGGGAAGGAGAAGGAGCTCACAAGGGGTTGGGGAAGCAGCTCAGCAGGCTCGGGGAAGCTCCTGCGACGGCGAATCGAGGCGGCGGTCGTCAGTGGCCGAACTCGAAGACGAAGACGATGGCGGCTGCTCGGGGCCTCCGTGCTTCTTTCCTTTGGTAAAGAGGTGAAGCGCGAGGTGACGGAGGCTCTGTACAGCTCAGGGAGGCAAGGCGACGGCGGTGGGCGCGACAGCTCACGGCGGCACGCCTGGAAAGCGTGAGGAGGAGAGCGAGGAGAGAGACAGAGAGCGGGTGAGGACGGGGAGAGTAGGAGGGAGCCGGGGGCGGCGTGGCGCGCCAAAGGCGTCGGTGGAGCAGTGGAAGCAGGAGGTGGAGGCCTCCCGGCGCCGCGTCGTTATCGCCTCGCCATCTTGGCGAGAGGTTGAAGATGGCACGGCTGCCTGGTGGGCTGGGCTGCCTAATGGGCCGGCCACAGTTCAGGCCAGGTGTTGATGGTATAATTTGGCTAGTTAATATATGATGAGCCAAATTGATTCAATGATTTATCAAGCTGATCGGTTGATACATTTTTAAGTATTGTCACGAAAGTTTCACGAACAACAAAGATGCAAGTTCTAAGAAGGATCGGATGCTAAGCTAAGCTATGGGCATGGAGTGCATGGTCTATATATATCTACGCAAAGGTGGAGAAGTATGCTTAGTGCTGATGGCTATTATCCAGTTGATTTGCGACGCTGCCGTAGTATTTTATTATTTTCTTTGAAGGCTCAAGGTATTTGTACGCGTGCTTAGGACTTGGGCTACTATATTATTTGGTGATAGCGACGTGGCGGAATATTTAATTGATAAGGCAAGGTGTGTATACGGTCGAAGGGATCGCCATGCAGGTTAGCTTAATGTAAAACGTCAAGTACTATACATGGTAGCCCAATTAGGATGACCTGATTAGATTCTAATCGGTTTGATTTTGGAATGCAACTCGTGTACGCCAAGTCCTGCCTTGTATACGTCAAAGTCCAGCGTGCCTTATATATAAGGCCATGGCCGATTGGAAACAGCCCCAAGCAATCGATCTATCAATACAAAAACTACTTTTTCACGTACGTCTATTTTCTGTCGCTACTTCCTGCCGAGCCCTAGCAGCAATAGGGTTTGGCGATCTTTGCCGTTTTGCGCTGGAAAGCGGCCGGTTCTCCTCCACGAAAGCGAGGAAATCTTTGTTGATTTGCTCGTAAAGCAATCGTTCGTCGTCATGAAAGTACGACAAATATCTTGGTGTTGCGCGGCGATTTCGCGTGCCAACACAATTGGCTACTCCGCTGGGGACGAGAAGAAGAAGAGCTATACGATGAGTACCGAGTCCAAGAATGGGAGCGACATCGACCCGGAGAACGTCATCGCCGTCACACTCGACGATCTGTCGGAAGATGTTCGGCGCGAGCATGAAGAGGAGCTTTAGAAAGAAAAGGTTGAGAGGTTGAAGCTCAAGTTGGCTGGGTACGCGAAGACGAGGAACGACATCATCAAAAAGGTAGTTCCGAGCCCTTTCGATGCTCAGGTAAAAAACTCAACCGAAGAAATTGCTCATCTAATTGATGTGTCCGTAGCTAGTAAATATGGTTCTGATATGGAAAATACGACACGCACAATTACTCAAGCAGAGCTAATAGACTTGAAGAGTTTAAGGAGCAGTTTAATAAAGATCTTGAAAATGTCTACCTCGTCATGTACGCCATTAGTGCTGCAAGTCAATGATGAGTATTCGGAAAAGACCGATGCCACCGCATAATAACAGATTTAACAATTTTCCAAGTAATATACATATGCCTAGTGCATCGGCTAATGCTATGCAGCCTCATGTTCCTTTAAACAATAATCTGGATGGCGGAACTATGTTGGTAGTTCGCTAATAATTTAGTTCCTAGTACTACTGCTCCTATTGTTTCGACTTGGTTCCACAAAATCACAATAACAATAACCAAGTTTTGGTTTTAATTCTAATTTGCAGCAGCCTAGTTATCAAACAAGAGCATATAGTACACCACCACCGCCGCTTTGTTGGTACCGGGTTCCGTGACGGGCGGTACCGATTCATATTTTAGTGGGTCTCCGTTGCAAACTTCACATGCTCAAATTTCGTTGCGGAGTTTCCGCCAAGTGCTTGTGTTTCATCTGCTCCAAGCCAGTTCTATACAGCCCAATAATAGTTTTAAGGATCAGCTTGCTAGTATACTTAGAGAATTTGGTTTAGAACCTAAGGGTAGAGCACGTGCATATCAAAAACCATATCCTGATTACTTTGACTCGACACCATATCCTCGTGGTTTTCGAATTCCAGATTTTGTTAAATTTACGGGGGAAGATGGTAGATCTACTTTTGAGCATGTGGGACAATTTTTAGCACAATGCAACGAGGTCGGCTCATCGGATGTTTTTAGATTAAAATTATTTCCTTTATCTCTATCCGGTACTGCATTTACTTGGTTTACATCGCTTGCTCCTAATTCTATTTCAACATGGGCACAATTGGAGCAAAATTTTCATGAGTATTTTTATAGCGGTGAAACAGAACTTCGTCTTTCAGATTTAACTATGGTAAGGCAGAGATATAATGAGCATGTTCATGATTATATTAGGAGGTTTAGGGATGTCAAAAACCGATGTTTCAGCTTGACCATAGCTGAAAAGGACTTAGCCGATCTTGCCTTTTCGGGTTTACTCGCTCATATTAAGGATAAACTAGAAGGGCAAGAATTTTTAGATGTTAACCAAGTTCTGCAGAAGGCTTTGGCGCAAGAAAACCGGGCTAAGGAAATTAAACAATATAGCCGGTTTAAAGATAACAGAAATAAAGAGAAAGATAATCATGTGGTTAATGCCTTAGATTATGATAGTGATTCGGCTAGTGAGGATGATGTTGATATATGTGTAGCCGAATGGGTTCAAGCACCAAAGTCAAAACCTTTTGCATGTTCTCCTTTGAAACCTACACCTGCTAGAAGAGATGAAATTAAATACACTTTTGATGTTAGCAAGTGTGATAGAATTTTTGATATGTTATTGCAGAATAAATTAATTAGAGTACGAGAGGGTCATGTAATTCCACCTCGGAAGAATTGGGTAGAAGAGCTTCTTGTAAGTGGCACAATTCTTTTCTCATGCTACTAATGATTGTAACGTGTTTCGTCGACAGTAATCGGCCGTCAATGAAGGACGATTGACGCTATGAAGGTCCTAAGATGAAGCTCGACAACATGACCCTTTTCCTGTCAATATGGTCGAGCTTGAGAGTAAAAAATGCTTATTCGGTCGGATCGGACCGAATCCGCAAGAGAGAAAAATATTGTTGATAACAGTGCTCCTCCAAGGAGGATCAAACCAAAAAATCCAGAAATAGGAGTGTGGAAAGTCAACGGAGGAAGGAGACAAGCTTCAAGGCCAAAGCCGACAGTTAGCATGTTGTTGGAAAAATATACCTCACGCAAGACCAACAATGTGTTTAATCGGCTCGAGGTAATAAGCGCCCTAGATCCCTTCTCGACCTCACAAATCATGAGCAATGGCAAGGAAGTGCATATGACCAACAGCCGATTTTGCAATGGAGCCGACATTTTGGGGTTGTGCACCTCCTATGTATCCGCAATTTCCTCCATGGGGTTTAACCTTGGGCGCCATATCCTACAGGGCCAGCAGGTTATTTTCAGCCGGGATGGATCCCGCCGAGGCCTATGTTCAGACCAAACGCATATGAGAAAAGGGCTCGTTTCAATGAGGAAGCTAGATCACATAACGCCATCGAGATTCGAGGAGGTCGATCACCGGTATGCAAAGTGCAGAGCGCAACAACTATAAGGGCAACTACAAGCACGTATGGATGCGGTGAAGCGTCTTTGAAACTAAAGCAGCAAAAATTCAGATGATTTGGATGTTGATCATGGTCTGAAAATAGCGAAACACCAATCGATGAAGGTGTTGTCAATTGTACGAAACAAGCAGTGTCTCAAAAGAAGCTCTCGATACAGAGGAGAAAAGTAATGGTGTAAAGTTGCGGCAAGATGGCCAGTTTAATCAATTTGAAAAGCCAACTAATTCTGGGCATAACCGCATGCACGGCCAGATGCTATATCCTCACGTACTATTCAGAGGCCTAAATCGGCTAGCATACAAGCTGATTTGATCATAAAGACTTGTTGCACGAAACATCCAAGAGTTTGCCTCCGAGGAGTTTCAAGTCTAATACTAGTACATCTACAAATTGGGACTCGTGCAATGTATGCGGCCAGGATTTAATTCGATCAGATATGATCAATAGAGAAGTTTTTGGCGGAGATGAAATATTTGCCAGAAAACAGAAGTATGTCAAGATAGGCGAAGGACCCGAGGGCAGCCGAATTAAGTCTGCTGCGCCAGGACTAAACCAGCACCAAGTGGTGCCCGAATGGACTTACCCACACTCGAAACGACGTGTACAAATGATCGGACAATGGAAATAAAGGAAGAGATAACTGAGAAGAAGCGCGATAGATGGTTCAATCTGGATAAACCAATGATGCCTACAAACACTTGGAAGGAGAAGCGCATCACAGCAGAGGAAAATAAAAATACGGGTGACAGCATTATTGCAGGAAATTCAGAGAATGATAAAGATGTACCAACTGATATGGATGTTAATATGGTGTTCGCATTGCTCGCTGAATTTCAAGCGCCCAAGGCAGAAATTGCGGAACTTATTCTTGGCCCAAAGAATGCTACATTTTAGAAACCAGAGAAGCATGGGCAGCACCTAAAGCCATTATTTATCGAGGTCACATTGATGGTAAGCCTATTGGTCGCATGCTTGTTGATGGTGGTGCAGTGTTAATATTATGCCCTTTTCGGTATTTTCTAAACTGAACCGAAAAGAGAGCGAGTTAATGAAGACCAACATGGGACTTAGTGGGTTCTCGGAGAATTGTCCGAGGCTAAGGGTGTTATTTCTATGGAGCTCACAATCGGAAGCAAAACATTGCCGATTGCATTTTTGTTGTCGGCGTCAAAGGCCGTATAATATTCTTTTGGGACGCGATCGATTCATGCAAATTGTTGTATCCTTCTACTCTTCATCAATGCTTAATTCAGTGGGTTAATGATGACGCCGAGGTGATTGAGGCGGACAATTCTTCTTGCATTGCTTTGACAGAGGCACCGTTGATTGGCAACACGGTAACATGCGATGTTTGACCGTAGGGATTTATCGGATTATGATTATATCAAGATCGGTAGAGATGGTTTTGTACCTATAAATGCACAGCCGGTGACATAGCTCGGCTTAATGATTTATCCGTATAAATGCTGAATAAAGACGATAGTATTAAGTGGCTACAAAGACGCACGGAGGAGTATCGCTCGAAAGAGCGATATGCATGAAACAATTGAAGATTTTGATGACATGGAAAAGCTTGGACAGGATTCTCATCGGCTGATCCACTTGAAGAAATTGATATTGGTGATGGAAGTATCCCGAGGCCTACATTTATCAAAGCTAGCTTGAAAGCCGATCAGAAAAGTAAGGTATGTTTATTACTTAAAGAATTCGTTGATTGCTTTGCTTGGAATTATACTGAGATGCCCGGTTTGAGTAGAGATTTAGTAGAACATAGATTACCTATTAAATCCGGTTTTAGGCTGCATAAACAACCTCGTAGAAGTTTCAATCCTAATTTGTATGACCGCATCAAAGAAGAGGTTGATCGGTTGTTAAAAGCTAAGTTTATTCGGCCATGTAGATATGCAGATTGTGTTTCTAATATTGTGCCCGTGGAGAAGAAAAATATTGGTAATATTAGAATCTGTGTTGATTTTAGAGATTTGAATAAAGCTACTCCGAAAGATGAATATCCTATGCCTATAGCCGACATGCTTATTAATGATGCATCGGGACATAAAGTAATTAGCTTTTTAGATGGTAATGCAGGTTATAATCAAATATTTATGGCCGAACAAGATATGTCTAAGACTGATTTTCGTTGCCCAGGTTTTGTTGGTTTATTTGAGTGGGTCGTTATGACGTTTGGGTTGAAAAATGCCGGCGCTACATACCAACGAGCTATGAATTTAATTTTTCATGATCTTCTAGGCATTGTACTAGAAATATATATTGATGACATAGTTGTTAAATCGGATGGGTTTGATCATCATTTAGCCGATTTAAGATTAGCTTTTGAAAGGATACGCCGGTATGGATTAAAAATGAACCCACTCAAATGTGCTTTTGGCGTGTCGGCTGGTAAGTTTTTAGGATTCATAATTCATGAAAATGGCATAGAGATTGACCCTAAGAAAGTGGAGGCAATTAGAAATTTGGAGGAACCCACGTGTAAAAGGGATGTGCAAAAGTTGTTAGGAAAAATTAATTACTTGAGAGGATTCATATCTAACCTTGCAGGGAAAATTGAATCGTTTGTTCCTCTACTTCGGCTAAAGAATGAAGCCGAATTTACTTGGGGGGCAGAGCAACGATATGCTTTCAATAACATAAATCAATGCTTGTCCAATCCTCCAATATTGCGGGCGCCCATGTCCGGTGCGCCTTTCAGGCTGTACATTGCTGCGTAAGATAGGGTGATCGGTGCGGTGTTGGCGCAAGAGGTCAGCGCAAAGAATACATCATTGCATACTTAAGCCGTCGTTTGCTCGACGCCGAAAGTCGATACGTGTTTATTGAAAAGTTATGCTTATCTTTATACTATGCATGTACCAAGTTTCGCCTTATCTTCTTTCTAGTACGTGTAATAGCTTGCCAGGCCGACGTCGTTAAGTATATGTTGCAACGACCGATTCTTAGTGGTAGGATTGGAAAGTGGGCTTACGCACTAATAGAATATGATTTGACATATGAATCGCTATGTGCTATGAAGGGTCAAGTTATTGCCGATTTCATTGTTGATCATAGGATTAAAGACGATGAAAACATTAATTATGTTAGTGTATGCCCATGGAAGCTTTATTTTGATGGATCGGTTTGTAGGGAAGGGCAAGGCGTCGGTAATGTTTTAGTTTCGCCTAATAATGTTTTTTATGATACATCGGTCCGTTTGGAATATCCTTGCACTAATAACCAAGCTGAGTATGAAGCTTTACTGTTTGGTTTACAAACTTTAGTTGATATGGGTGTAAAGGATGTAGATGCTTTTGGGGATTCGCTCCTGGTAGTACAACAAATTAAGGGCGAATTTCAATGTTTTGATGGATTATTAAATAGTTATTTAAACCGATGTTTAGATATAATTAAGTCTCTAGATACGTTCACCATCCATCATATACCTAGAGAAGAGAATTCTATAGCTAATTGTTTAGCACAACAAGCATCCGGTTATCACATTAGTAAATGAATGTTTTTTATAATAGACAAGCCGATGCATGTTGAGTCTATAATGATGGATACTTTGCCACATGGTGCACTTGGGCCTAGTAAAGTCGAACAACTAGTGTACAATGTACCGCAGATTCGCATGGGTCACAAACGATCGAATTAGCAAATAAATTAGAATTAAGTGATTGGAGAGTTCCTCTAGTGAACCATTTAAAGGATCCAAGTCAAACAAGAGATAGGAAAATTCGCGACAAGCTTTAAAATATACTTTGTTTAATGACGAGTTGTATCGCGAACAATAGATGGATTATTTTTAAAATGTTTGGATTCTGATCAGTCTAGAATAGCTATGGGTGAAGTGCATGAAGGAATATGTGGAACGATCATCGGCTCACAAAATGCGATGGTTGTTAAAAAGAGCGGGTTTTATTGGCCGACTTTGTTAGAGGATTGTTTTCGGTACTATAAAGGTTGTGAGGCATGTCGAAATTTGGCAATGTATAGTTAGCGCTGCGTCTATGTTAAATCCATAATTAGGCCGTGGCCATTTAGAGGATGGGGCTTAGATTTTATTTGTGAAATACATCCTTCGTCTTCTAAAAGACATCGCCCGTCCTAGTAGCCACAGATTATTTTACTAAGTGGATGTAGCAGTTCCTTTAAAAACATGACCCATAAAGAGGTTATCAGTTTTGTTTTAGAGCATATTATTCACAGATTCGGTATTACTCAAACTTTAACTACTGATCAAGGTGCTTCTTTTATGTCTCATCAATTTCGTGAATTTGCCGAATCTTTAGGGATTAAGTTGTTAAATTCGTCGCCTTATTATGCTCAAGCTAATGGACAGGCTGAATCTAGCAATAAAACTTTAATTAAACTTATAAAGAAGAAAATTGAGGAACATCCGAAAAGGTGGCATGAGGTACTTTCAGAAGCTTTATGGGCTCATCGGATATCTAAGCACGGAGCGACTCAAGTAGCACCGTATGATCTAGTATATGGCCAGGAGGCGGTGTTACCGTAGAGGTTAATTTACAAGTTTAGAGTGGCGGACAAAATGATTTGTCGGCTGTAGATTATAATGATTTGATGATGGATAAGATAGATGACATTTCGAAGAGAGATTAATAGCTTTAAGAGAAATTGAGAAGGAGAAATTAAGAGTAGCCAAGGCTTATAATAAAAGGTGAGAGAGAAATTGTTTCAAATAGGGATTTAGTGTGGAAAACGATTTTACCTATTGGAACTAAAGATAGAAAATTCGCAAATGGTCGCCGAGTTGGGAAGGCCCGTATAAAATTATAGAGATTGTTCCTGAAATTCATATTTTGTACAATCTTTGCAGGAGAAAAGTTGTCCAAAGCTCTCAATGGAAAATATTTGAAGAAGTACTATCCTAGCATGTGGCGGGAGGCTGAACATGTTCGGCCGATATGTTATTTCAAGTATCGCCTGAGCAAATTTGGCCGATATATTATTTGAGGTATCGCCCTAAGAAAATTTGGCCGATGTATCTTTGGACATCGCCCTGAGTAATGATATGATCGTGATAGACTTCATCTTACGGTAACTGCTATAGTATTTTTGGTTAATGCAATTGTACCAAAAACAGGGGGGCATGTGTTGATGGTATAATTTGGCTAGTTAATATATGATGAGCCAAATTGATTCTATGATTTATCAAGCTGATCGGTTGATACATTTTTAAGTATTGTAACAGAAGTTTAACGGACAACAAAGATGCAAGTTCTAAGAAGGATCGGATGCTAAGCTAAGCTATGGGCATGGAGTGCATGGTCTATATATATCTACGTGTGCGGAGAAGTATGCTTAGTAATCGATGGCTATTATCCAGTTGATTTGCGGCGTTGCGAGTATTTTATTATTTTCTTTGAAGGCTCAAGGTATTTGTATGCGTGCTTAGGACTTGGGCTACTATATTATTTGGTGATAGCGACGTGGCGGAATATTTAATTGATAAGGCAAGGTGTGTATACGGTCGAAGGATCGCCATGCAGGTTAGCTTAATGTAAAACGTCAAGTACTATACATGGTAGCCCAATTAGGATGACCTGATTAGATTCTAATCGGTTTGATTTTGGAATGCAACTCGTACGCCAAGTCCTGCCTTGTATATGTCAAAGTCCAGCGTGCCTTATATATAAGGCCATGGCGATTGGAAACATCCCCAAGCAATCGATCTATCAATACAAAACTACTTTTCACGTCGTCTATTTTCTCGTCGCTATTTCTGCCGAGCCCTAGCAGCCCTAGGGTTTGGCGATCTTTACCGCTTTGTTTGAAAGCGGCGGTTCTCCTCCACAAAGCGAGGAAATCTTTCTTGCTTTGCTCAGAAGCAATCGTTAAATCAATCACGAAAGTACGACAAATATCTTGGTGTTGCGCGGCGATTTCGCGTGCCAACACCAGGTAAGTGGCCCAGGTACTCTCTCTCTCTTTAATTTCTACTTTTGTTGTCTTTTGTAATTTGCAAGTTTTTTTATTTAGTAAAACACCAAATCACTTCTATAAATCCTGAAATTAACTATGGGCAATTACTGAATTATCTCAGAGGCCCTTAGCTATTTTCAGAATTGTTGGAGCATTTAATAATATTTGTAGCAATTAAATGCCCCAATCCAAATACAATATGAGTTAATTTAATAATCCAAATGTCATGGAAAAATGTGCAACATCTCTGGTTACTGTTTCCGGCATTTTCCAAAAATGGTGAACATTTTTGAAGGCCATTTGGGTTCATTGAAAAATATTCTTTAGTTGAACCTATTTGAATTGCTTTGGTGCTAGGGCTTGGTCATCCCCACTTCAAGTTTCAAAAGAATTTAAACATGATGCAACACTCTAATGCATGCACTAGGCATTGTCAGAACTAGGGATGTGACAGCTCACCCCTACTAAACAAGAATCTCGTCCCGAGATTCAAGTCGTGAGGTAAGAAGTCAGAGCGGTCACAAGCTAACACGATCTTCACGATCCAACTGTCCTTCTCAAGATGTTGATTCATTCCTTCATATTGATCTTGACGTCTTTGCTTTCGAGAACTTCATCCAATACGACAACGACAGAGAGGAACTCTGCAGGAATCGATCTTCTTAAAGATCGAGCAATTCACGATCAACTCACGGAATGAGACATAGCAACATCTCTCGAGCTGAGACATGAAGCACACATCCAAAGGGATGGAGTGAAGCGGATGACGAGGGTTCACTCGGTAGACAACAATTTCACACTTAAGGGGGTGGTGAATGGTTGTCCACGTAGCGAGGAGTTGAGTTGCCATGATACCAAAACGAGACATCTTAAGGAAGGTGACCCGCAGAAATATTCCCTTAAGTGGAAAAAACAATTACTTTTGATATAGAGATCATTGAGACTCTTTATACCAGCCTAAGGCAATCACAAATGATCGTTTGGCGGAGTTCAAAGGAAAGACACATCCGGATTCGAATGGATGATGCGGACTACCTTGTTGAAGACAACGCAATGGATGATTTTTGCTTATCATCGAAATGAATGGGACCCGTGGCGATCGACACAATGACGGTGCGTAGCTGGGAACAAAATCCAAATCTCGAATGACCCAACCATCATATCTGCCTCGAGATTCAGATCTGGTTGGTGTCGGGACATTCCGCACTCATCAAGTCTAGAAAGAGAAATGAAAGTTTGAAACACAAATCGATTTAGATGACGCTGCGAGATTCTCGTGAAATGAACTACGATAGCAAGCTCCAAAACATGAGCTGGTTCTCTATAAACCCATGAACACGCTGTCCAAGACAAGCATGACCACGTAGTAGTCTTATAATAAAACATTACCGAGTTCAGGTGGGGAACCATCATCAAGGATAACGAAGTCCTTGCATAAGGCATGCTCTTAAGAAGGAACTTCTTCTCCTCGAACAAATCAGTTAGTGGCTTGGTGTGCTAGGAAATTCATATGGAATGAAGATGATCAGTCTATCAGACCATATAATACTTCACACATGCATGACTGACTTGGGACGATTCCAGAGGAAAAAAAACAATCCTTCTCAAACTCACGGCGGCAACTTGCACCAAATGCACGTGAATTAGAGGAAGTCACTTCTTTCACCAAAGCATAAGCTTCATGAACGGAACACGAAGGCATTGCTTATAAAATTTTCAACACTAGGTTGATGTTCAGCATGAATCATGGGGGAGACAAAATGCTGCTGATGGGCTCAACAATACCTTATCGGAATTTCCATATCACTGGACTTCCACCATCATATGAACACGGTGGTAGCATTGGCCAGACCAAAAGATGTAATGGTGTATGCTCGAGGGATCAACCACGAGTAAGACAACATTACGTGCAACGTTGGTTCTGATTTGATTTGACGATAGCCCATACTCAAATCAAGGGTTGGATAAGACAATAGCACCGACAACTGATCACAGGGACCAATCGATGAAGATATCATCTTTCTGCAACACACACACACACCAGGATATCCCTAGGAGATGAACTAAGTCAGGTAAGCTTTTATCTTCCAACTCTCCAAGTTGTTGTTTAGCTTAACCAACTAGCTCAGGGTATCCAACACAGATTCTTGGAGAATGGGTGGTTTATAAGAAAACCAACATGATCACGAGCTCAACATAACAGTCAGGAAACAACCCGGTAATACTTCCGAGAAGATATTCGGAAAATCATGAACCACCGATATGTCTCTAAGCTTGAGAACAATCTTGCTTTTCAAGGAAAGAAGACATGATCAGAAGAGTGAGAGATTGACACAGTCCTAACTCATTGATCGAAGAGTGCACCGGAAATAAGGACTAGGTAGCACGATCAATCCGAGGGTGATGATCTAATAACCAACACGCTAAGAATGAGAATATTGTCCATTAACTACCAAGCAATGAGATTGCTAGGAGTATCGATTTCACACACCACAGTTCACTTGTCAGCATTCCGGTTACAACAACATGGAACCGAGGAATGAATAATGATAGCGAGAAGTATCACTGCGTCAAGAATCCATAAGAGGTGGTGCAATTCTCATGACATTCTTGACATAAAGATGGTAACACTCCAGGTGGAACAGACTCAAAAGCTGGGTTGGCATTTTGATCTGCGGAATACAACTACTTTGACCCAATCCTAGATATGGATGAGGTACTCGAGCTTGTTCCTCCTAGTCATTCCGGAATAGAATGGCTTGACAAACCACAAGAATAATGGGCATCGACGACGAATGCACGCATACTCTTGAGTATCAAATGATAGATGGGGGTCGGAATACAACTAAAGAGAACAACTCAAGAGACATATAACTTTCTGAGTTGTGGATGCATAGGTTAGTATGTCGAATCAAGTTCAACAGGTTTCTTCCGGATAACCTATGCAGAAAAGTAGAACTGGCGGAGTCGCAATATAGAATGGAGTACCCATCAAAAGCACCCTGGTTGTGATCTTTTGGCTCAAAGAACTTCTGCCATAAGCAGTTCATGGTATTTGGAAGAAGGAAATACCACGGACCTCGAGGACTATTGCAAGGTTACTAATATCCTAAGGTACGAGCAACACTATCAACACGAGGTAAGTAGAGTGAATCTTGGGTAAAGAACCCAGGAGTAGAATACCTACTACTAAATGGCATCACGAGATGCTTTCGAGGATAATGGCCAGAATCATCACACTAGGGATATAAAGCATGGCTAGATTACTAGATGATCCTCTAGGACACCTATGGTCATAATAATAGTTCCAACATATATGTCGAGGCAACAGAGTACCTCAACTCACCGGTTAGTGTGCTTATTCTGACCAAAAAGGACATCGGGAACGGAAAGAAGGGATTTGCAAATGCATCAGACTATTTAGAGACCTGGGATGACTCGGACAGCATAACGGTTGTAAATGCTCAAAAAGATTTGAGACATCATGCAAAATGGTGGCATAGCCACTCAGCAACATCATATCAAGGTTCCGAGATCAACGGTTAACATATGGAAGTAGTAGAAACTGAACTAGAGCTTAAAACCAACAATCTTAAAAGTCTATGGATTAGTAACACGTCATGCTGATAGATAGATGAAAAGGCCTAGTTCTTAATCCCCGTAGAAGAGAAGATGATGACTCAGATCAGAAGGCCATGAGGTATAAGGAGTAAAAAGAGCCTTACATTCCCTTCCACAATCAATTCCCTTACATAACTAAAGCATTTCTAGACACAACTTCGACCAGTTTGTCTTGGTAATCCTACAGGCAGTCAGGCTCTGATACCAACGCTGTCAGGACCCCGATTCCAAGTCACATCGATCTAGCCGGTAACACCTCATATCACTTTGCGGCCTCACGCACGGTATTCCCACGGGTGTCGCCTTACCATGGCCCGGGACCGTTTAGCGCTTTTGGCTCACGATATGATAGTGTCGCTAGCATCCATATGACAAAGAACCCGGGCCGACATGGCTAGTCGTGAACCCAAAGCGGCACTAACCCATGGGGACAGGCATACATGAATCACATCGAGCATGTCGGTCATCAACGTGTGAATCCGGGCTGTAGCACTAGGCTACAGGACTCCGGTAACCCGGGCTGTAGCAGGCTAGCCAGGACTCCGGATGTCACCGCGTGACATTTCCCCGAAGGGATAGACACAGAACAAAGTGAAACACATGCCGCCACCAAGTGTCCAGAGCGGTAGTCTTTGGGCTAGCAGGACTCCGTGAACCGGCAGAGCGGACTACTATGGCTAATGGAAGCACAAGACTACATTTCCCCATAAGAGAGGCTACCAAGGATAAACAACTAGGTTGTCGGATCCCACACATACCAAGCATTTCAATCATACACACAATATGCTCGATATGTGTAAATACAACATGGCATCACAACATAACTCTACGACTCAAGTATTTATTCATTAGGCTCTGAGGAGCGAGATATTACAAACATGGGTCTCATGACCAAACACTCAGAGCATACAAGTCAAAGCACAAGCGGGAGCTTAACATGTCTGAGTACAGACATCTACAAATGAAAAAGGCTGAGAAGCCTGACTATCTACCAGATCCTGCCGAGGGCACAAGATCGTAGCTGAGGTAACAAGCTAAACGTTGAAGTCCACGCGGAACTACTAGCGAGACTGACGTCTCTCTGCAAAACATAAAATAAGCAAACGTGAGTACAAATGTACTCAGCAAGACTTACATCAGAACTAACTAAATATGCATCATTATCAACAAAGGGGTGGTGGAGTTTGACCGCAGCAAGCCAGCTTTGACTCGGTGGCTATCCTAAACTACATTTGCAAGTAACTCTTTTGAGGTGGCGCACACGAGTCCACATATTCACCTTATCAATACACCACTATGGATCCGCCCCGCCTCACTCACGAGAACGCCATCCATAGCACTCACGCTTATCTTGCGCATTTTAGAGTATCCACTTTCACTTGTCTATGAACTGTTATAGGCAACCCGAAGTCCTTCTCCACGGACACGGCTATTCAATAGATCATTTATAACCCTGCAGGGTGTACTTCTTCACACGCTCACCACTTATCGCCGTTTACGACATGTACTCGCAACCTTCAAGCGGAAGCCCAATGAGGGTGTCGGCCACACCTACCTAAACACTCAAGTCCCTAGTCCAGGTTTATCGCCTATTCGGTTCCATCCGCAGGAGTCCGCCGAGGTTTCCACTAACGGCCCCGAACGATGTGTGCAGGGTTCCCAAGATACCAAACGGGCATTCGGTACACCGGGCCATGGTGTATCTACCACATCATAGCCCACCCCTAGGGTCAGCTCTACGAACGGCCTCCAACACATATCCTACAAACACTAGAAACTAGTTGCAACTCCTGGACAGAGAACAAGGGTGGTTAAGAAGCTGAGAGAGTCAATTAAGGATCCCAATGTGTGGTAGTAACTGTTTCATGGATCACAAACACGTAACTCAGTTCCTCGAGGACGGCTGCAATGAGACAACCCACCATGTACTCCTACATGGCCTCTCACCGCTACCTTTACCAAATCGTGTTCACAAACTTAGCTCACACACATAGGACATGTTCACACACCATTCCAATTCATTCCCGATGAATCGAACTGACTCAACTCTAAGCAAGAGCAGGCATGACAAACAAGCATGAATGAGTAGGCACAACAGGCTCAAACAACTCCTACTCATGCTAGTGGGTTTCATCTAATTATCGTGGAATGACAGTCATGCAGAGGATAAAGGGGTTCAGCTACCGCAGCAAGTAATAGATGAATCGTTGTTGTCCTAATGCAGTAAAAGAGAGCAGGAGCAAGAGAGTGGGATTGTATCGGAATGAACAAGGGGGTTTTGCTTGCCTGGCACTTCTGAAGATAATATAGTTCTTCATCCGTGTCATCGAACTCATCGTCGGGATACGCCTACCGAGAGGGAACAAGCACCGACAAACAAGGAAGAAACACAATCAATGCAATGCAGAAATATGAAGCATGATCATGACATGGCAATATGCTGTGATTTGGGCTAATCCAATAGCAAGTCATTTTGATTGAAGTGGAATTCAAAACTATATCAAATCCCAACTCCAAAACTATTATCAAATCCCAACTCCAAAACTATTAGAGTGAAGTTAACTTGATCAAACATGCTTGACAATGGTACATATGGATAGATTGGATTTTTTTGATAATTTTTCATATATAAATTATTTCAATCTGAGCTACGGTTGAATTACTATGAATTTTAGAAGTTTAGGATATTTTCTGGAATTTCCTGAATTAAAATAAATCCAGAAAAGAGTTATTGCGTCAAGATTAGGTCATGCTTGACCTCAGCAGGTCAACAGCGGTCTAGGTCAAACCTGACGTGTGGGAACCACACGCCGCGACACTGACTGGTTTGGGTTGATGACAGTGGGCCTAGTCAACTGCCACGTCAGCCGGGTCAATACTGACGTGTGGGGTCGGTCAACGGGTGACGTGGCAAGGTCAAGCTAATGGGTGGGGTCCATCCTGTTAAATTAATACTAAGTATTTTGTTAGCCGCTAATTAGGATGTGGGGCCCTTCGTAAGTGGGTCATGTGGTTAATTAGCGGTGATTAATCGCTAATGACGCCACGCCATCATCACCGGATCTCGCCGGCGATGACCAAACCGATGGCGAGCTTCGCGGACTCGCGTTAGGGACAGAGTTCGATCGCTGCTAGCACCGGGGGGCCTATCGCCGTCGCATCCAAAGGACCCGACGGAGGCCGCGGGTGGCGGAATGATGTCGGCGACGACCTCGCCGGGCGGCGCACACGCGGGCTCATCGGGGAGGAGGCTACGGAGCACGACAGGAGGCGCAATTGGTGGTGTTGGGCAGCTGACGGCCGACTGAGCATGTAACGGCGCTCGGACGTGAGCGAAACTCGCTCTAGCCACGGCGGCTTCATGGCCGGCGGGCGGAAGCTCTCGGCTCCGACGAAGAACGAGCTAGTGGTGAGGAACGGAGGGGAGAGCATGGGGGAAGGAGAAGGAGCTCACAAGGGGTCGGGGAAGCAGCTCAGCGGGCTCGGGGAAGCTCCTGCGACGGAGAATCGAGGCGGCGGTCGTCGGTGGCCGAACTCGAAGACGAATACGATGGCGGCTGCTCGGGGCCTCCGTGCTTCTTTCCTTTGGTGCAGAGGTGAAGCGCGAGGTGACGGAGGCTCTGTACGGCTCAGGGAGGCAAGGCGACGGCGGTGGGCACGACAGCTCACGGCGGCGCGCTCGGGTGCGTGAGGAGGAGAGCGAGGGAGAGAGACAGAGGAGCGGGTGAGGACGGGGGAGAGTAGGAGGGAGCCAGGGGAGTGCGTGGCGCGCACAGGCGCGTCGGTGGAGCAGTGGAAGCAGGAGGTGGAGGCCTCCCAGCGAGCGCGTGCCTCATCGCCTCTACCTACTTGCAGAGGTTGAAGATGGCACGGCTGCCTGGTGGGCTGGGCTGCCTAATGGGCCGGCTACAGTTCAGGCCAGGTAAGTGGCCCAGGTACTCTCTCTCTCTTTAATTTCTACTTTTGTTCTGTTTTCTAATTTGCAAGTTTGTTTTTTTATTTAGTAAAACACCAAATCACTTCTATAAATCCTGAAATTAATTATGGGCAATTACGGAATTATCTCAGAGGCCCTTAGCTATTTTCAGAATTGTTGGAGCATTTCATAATATTTGTAGCAATTAAATGCCCCAATCCAAATACAATATGAGTTAATTCAATAATCCAAATGTCATGGAAAAATGTGCAACATCTCTGTTATCTTTTTCAAGATTTTCCAAAATGGTGAACATTTTGAAGGCCATTTGGGTTCATTGAAAAATATTCTTTAGTTGAACCTATTTGAATTGCTTTGGTTCTAGGGCTTGGTCATCCCCACTTCAAGTTTCAAAAGAATTTAAACATGATGCAACACTCTAATGCATGCACTAGGCATTGTCAGAACTAGGGATGTGACAGTATCGGAGGGTATGAACCATAGAGAAGTTGTACTAAAGTAGATATTACACCAATATGAATTTATAATGAGTTCACACAGTACCTAAGTGGTGATTTATTTTCTTATACTAACAGAGCTTACGAGTTTTCTGTTAAGTTTTTTGTTGTGAAGTTTTCAAGTTTTGGGTAAAGATTCGATGGACTATGGAGTGGCAAGAGCCTAAGATTGGGGATTCACAAGGCACCCCAAGGTAATATTCAAGGACAACCAAGATCCTAAGCTTGGGGATGGCCTGGATGGCATCCCCTCTTTCGTCTTCGTTCATAGGTAACTTTACTTGGAGCTATATTTTTATTCACCACATGATATGTGTTTTGCTAGGAGCGTCAATTTATTTTATTTAGTTTTGCTTTCTGTTTGAATAAATGTTAGAGAGTCTTCACATAGTTACATAATTATTCGACTACTCATTGATCTTCACTTATATCTTTTGGAGTAGTTTGTCATGTGCTCTAGTGCTTCACTTATATCTTTTTAGAGCACGATGGTGGTTTTATTTTAAAGTAGATGAACTCTCATGCTTCAATTATATTATTTGAGAGTCTTAAATAGCATGGTAATTTGCTTGGATTATAAAACTAGTCCTAATATGATGGGTATCCAAGAGGGATATAATAAAAACTTTCATATAAAGTGCATTGAATACTATGAGAAGTTTGATTCTTTATGATTGTTTTGAGATATGAAGATGGTCATATTAGATTCATGCTAGTAGAGTAGTTGTGAATTTGAAAGATACTTGTGTTAAAGTTTGTGATTCCCGTAGCATGCACATATGGTGAACCGTTATGTGATGAAGTTGGAGCATGATTTATTTATTGATTGTCTTCCTTATGAGTGACGGTCGGGGACGAGCGATGGTCTTTTCCTACCAATCTATCCACCTAGGAGCATGCGCTTAGTACTTCGTTTGGATAACTAATAGATATTGCAATAAGTATGTGAGTTCTTTACGACTAATGTTCAGTCCATGGATTATACACACTCTCACCCTTCCACCATTGCTAGCCTCTCTTGTGCCGTGCAACTTTCGCCGGTACCATACACCCACCATTTACCTTCCTCAAAATAGCCACCATACCTACCTATTATAGCATTTCCATAGCCATTCCGAGACATATTGCCATGCAACTTTCCACCGTACCATTTATTATGACACTCTTCATCATTGTCATATTGCTTTGCATGATCATGTAGTTGACATCGTATTTGTGGCAAATCCACCTTCATAATTCTTTCATACATGTCACTCTTGATTCATTGCACATCTCGGTACACCGCTGGAGCCATTCACATAGAGTCATATTTTTGTTCTAGGTATTGAGTTGTAATTCTTGAGTTGTAAGTAAATAAAAGTGTGATGATCTTCATTACTAGAGCATTGTCCTAGTGAGGAAAGTATGATGGATACTATGATTCCCCCCATAAGTCAGGATGAGACTCCGGACAAAAAATAAATAAAAAAGAAAGAAAAATCCCATAAAAATGAGAAAAGCCCGAATAAAAAAATGAGAGAAAAAGAGAGAAGGGGCAATGCTACTATCCTTTTACCACACTTGTGCTTCAAAGTAGCACCATGATCTTCATGATAGAGAGTCTCCTATGTTGTCACTTTCATATACTAGTGGGAATCTTTCATTATAGAACTTGGCTTGTATATTCCAATGATGGGCTTCCTCAAAATGCCCTAGGTCTTCGTGAGCAAGCGAGTTGGATGCACACCCACTTAGTTTCGTTTTGATCTTTCATACTCTTATAGCTCTAGTGCATCCGTTGCATGGAAATCCCTACTTACTCACATTGATATCTATTCATGGGCAACTTCATAGCCCGTTGATACGCCTAGTTGATGTGAGACTATCTTCTCCCTTTTTGTCTTCTCCACAACCACCATTCTATTCCACCTATAGTGCTATGTCCATGGCTCACGCTCATGTATTGCGTGAAGATTGAAAAATTTTCAGAACATCAAATGTATGAAACAATTGCGTCATCGGGGTTGTGCATGATTTAAATATTTTGTCTGATGAAGATAGAGCATAGCCAGACTATATGATTTTGTAGGGATAGCTTTCTTTGGCTATGTTATTTTGAGAAGACATGATTGCTTTATTTGTATGCTTGAAGTATTATTGTTTTTATGTCAATATTAAACTTTTGTTTTGAATCTTATGGATCTGAATATTCTTGCCACAATAAAGAAGATTACATTGATAAATATGTTAGGTAGCATTCCACAAAAAAAAATCCGTTTTTATCATTTACCTACTCGAGGACGAGCAGGAATTAAGCTTGGGGATGCTTGATACGTGTCTAATGTATATTTTTTTTATTGTTCCATGCTATTATATTATCCATCTTGGATGTTTTATATGCATTTATATGTTGTTTTATATGATTTTTGGGGCTAACCTATTAACCTAGAGCCCAGTGCCAGTTTCTGTTTTTTCCTTATTGTTAAATTTTACAGAAAAGGAATACCAAAGGGAGTCCAATTGATGTGCCAATTTTTGATGATTTTTTATGGACCAAAATAAGCCCCGTAGTAAAAGAGTTGGGCCAGAAGAGTCCCGAGCCATCCACGAGGGTGGAGGGCGCGCCCCCTATCTCGTGGATGACTTGGAGACCCCCCTGACGTGAGACCGACGCCAAAATTCCAATAAATACGGAAACCCCCGAAAAGAAACCTAGATGGGGAATTTCGCCGCCGCAAGCCTCTGTAGCCACCAAAAACCAATCAAGACCCTGTTCCGGCACCCTGCCGGAGGGGGGAATCATCACCGGTGGCCATCTTCATCATCCCGGCGCTCTCCATGATGAGAAGGGAGTAGTTCACCCTCGGGGCTGAGGGTATGTACTAGTAGCTATGTGTTTGATCTCTCTCTCTCTCTCGTGTTCTTGATATGGCACGATCTTGATGTATCGCGAGCTTTGCTATTATACTTGGATTTTATGATGTTTCTCCCCCTCTACTCTCTTGTAATGGATTGAGTTTTCCCTTTGAAGTTATCTTATCGGATTGAGTCTTTAAGGATTTGAGAACACTTGATGTATGTTTTGGTGATCAACTTGTGAGTTCCGTCACCTTGGGAATCTATGCATAGGGGTTGGCACACGTTTTCGTCTTGACTGTCCGGTAGAAACTTGGGGGCACTCTTTGAAGTTCTTTGTGTTGGTTGAATAGATGAATCTGAGATTGTGTGATGCATACCGTATAATCATACCCACGGATACTTGAGGTGACATTGGAGTATCTATGTGACATTAGGGTTTTGGTTGATTTGTGTCTTAAGGTGTTATTTTACTATGAACTCTTGGGCTGTTTGTGACACTTATAGGAATAGCACAATGGATTGATCGGAAAGAATAACTTTGAGGTGGTTTCGTACCCTACAATAATCTCTTCATTTGTTCTCCGCTATTTGTGACTTTGGAGTGACTCTTTGTTGCATGTTGAGGGATTGTTATATGATATAATTATGTTATCATTGTTGAGAGAACTTGCACTAGTGAAGTATGAACCCTAAGCCTTGTTTCCTAGCATTGTAATACTGTTTACGCTCACTTTTACCACTTGCTACCTTGCTGTTTTTATATTTTCAGATTACAAAAACCTATATCTACCATCCATATTGCACTTGCATCACCATCTCTTCGTAGAACTAGTGCACCTATTCAATTTACCATTGTATGGGTGTGTTGGGGACACAAGAGACTCTTTGTTATTTGGTTGCAGGGTTGCTTGAGAGAGACCATCTTCATCCTACGCCTCCCACGGATTGATAAACCTTAAGTCATCCACTTGAAGGAAATTTGCTACTGTCCTACAAACCTCTGCACTTGGAGGCCCAACAACGTCTACAAGAAGAAGGATGTGTAGTAGACATCAAAGGTACGAGCACCAAAACTTGTGCCAAACTTTACCAACAATTTTCCATGCGATCTTGAGAGAATGCGACAGTGACACAATGATTTTTGTTATTATCCGGACTCTATATGCATTTATTGGTATTAAAATACCAACAAGGCCTACACCTCTAGCCGCACCCTGCGGCCAAACTGTTTGAAGTTTTTTCCCGTTTGTCGCACAATGAATGAAAACTCGCAAAGCGACACACAAATGATCTTGCTAACACGCACGTGTAGTTGCGACTATATACATACATACATACATACATACATACATACATACATACATACGAGATCTATTTTTTTGCTTATTCAAAGTTTGAGATTGCTAGCGAGGCATGCCGCCTGGTAAAATGTACAAGAAAATCAAACCATAGGGTACAATCGTGATTTCTTACCGTGGAAAAAATTTGGAGGCTAAACGATGAACTCATGTTTTCATTCAAACAAAAACATCATGTTAGTTAATGTAAATGTTTTCAAATAGCACACGGTTCACTCACGAAATCCGTGTGTCCACTAAACCATGGCTCATGCCCCCCCTCTGCCACGCGCGAACTGAGTTGTGCCTTCTGATTGGCCAGAACCCAAACCCCACGGATCGTACGTCTGCACCGTTGGATTCTCCTGGATCGAACGGCGATCCTCATCCCTTTCGACACCACATGTAAATGTTTTCAAATAGCCCCTCACAAAAAATGTTTTCAAATAGGACACAGTTAACTCATGAAAGCCATGTGCCTATGAAACTGTGGCCGATGCCCCCCTTGCAGCACACGCGATCTGAGTCATGCGTTCTAATTGGCGAGAACCCAAACCCCACGGATCATACGTCTGCACAATTGGATGCTCCCAGATCGAACGGCAATCCTCATCCCTTTCGACAAGAAATACAGTCCGGCTAGGAATTGATTTTATATGCCAAAATGCACAGTAAATGCCAAAAAATGTGTTACATATAGCACACGAGACCTGAAATGCTCCAGCAAATGAAACCCGTGGTATAATTGTGATTGCTTTACGTGGGAAAAATTTAGAGGCGAAACGATGAACTCACGTCTTCATTTAAAGATTAGTATGTCTTCATTTCAAATGAAATTATTCTCTTTGTGCGCAGGAGTGCTTAGAGGCAACCATTTGCATAGGCCTTTCTGCGCAGCGACCGAGCATATTTTTCGCCCTTTTCACCTAGGCCGCCAAAACACCCCCCACCGTCCGCCCAAGTTTCACTCAACTAGTCCACCCAATCTCCATCGCCAGCTCCCCCTACCCCGGATCCACAGCAGAACCCTCTCCGGCACCGCCGTGCTCACCCCGGCCGTGTGCCCGCTCTTTGGCGTCAAGCCTACCTCCACTTCCATTCCCATCACGCGGTGGCCCGTGTCTCGCCGTCTTCGTTTTGCTCGCCAGCCACCCTCGATCATATCGATGCAGTAACCCTCGCCTCTCCTGTGGTCCGGCCAGGTTTGCATTAAGAAGCCTGTTAGTTACTGATCTCCATCGTGGTGAGGCATATTTCCTCGCAATCCCTCTTCCTATTTCGTTCCGTATGTTCCCAAATTGGCTATAAAATAACGGAGAGTGTAAATATGTTTATTATCTACCTTCCTTACTAGATATAAGTTGTATTTGTTCCAATAAGTTACTGCCTATTTACAGATCACGGGCGCCCGAGTCACACAAACTTAACAAATTAGCCGTACATTTTCTAAATTATTGCATGGCATGTTTAGAAATCTTGATACCAAGTTCTTACTTTTATGTTTATCCTCCTTTCCTGAGTTTCACATGTGTTCTCTGTAGATGCCGAGTTGTAGAGACCACACTCATGCTTCAGGCAATGTATCTTAATCTGATTCGGACAACCCTAGGTCTTCAGCATATTGTGAGGGATCAAGTAATCTTGAATGGGAAAGAGCTACAGCAATTACCCTTCCGGTCAGGACACAGAGGAACGCTCCAAGGAAGCCCACACACCAGCCTAAAGGTGTATATGAAGTAACCGATATTGATTTAAAGTCTTGGGCTCCAACTAAACCAGATAAAGCACGCACGAGGTTCAGGAGTGTGTGTGGATTTGTTGGCTGGGCAAGGCTCAACATTAATCTGCCGGGGTTTCGGAAGGCTGACACATAAACACGGCGAAGGATAGTCCGGGAGTTCATGGATCACATCAACGTTCCAGAGCAGTGGAGAATGCAGGTGGAACACACTGCACTGAAGAAGGCTAGGGATGCTTGGAGAAACTGGAAGCATGTGTTGTACAAGAAGTTCTTGAGTGAAGGCAAGGACCCAATCCCCGCATACCCCCAAATTACAAAGGTAGACTGGGTAGAATTCCAAAGGGTCAGGGCAACTAAAGAGTTTTTCGAGAAGAGTTTCAAGCAATCGGAACTTCAGAAGAAGAACATACACCCCCACCGTGTGGGTGTGGCAGGATACTATGGCATGAAACTGATATGGGACCAGGAGGACAAAGAAGCAGTAGCGGCGGGTGGGAATCCAGCCTTTAGTGAAATCAGGGGTGTCCTTGGGAACGACACCTATGGGATCACAGGGATCCCTTCTACGGTCGGCGGGCGCGGGGTCGTGAGAAGAGCAGGTTTAGGAGCAAGCACGCAGATCGTTTACCCAGGTTCGGGCCGCGAGGATGCGTCAAACCCTAGTCCTGCTTTGATGGATGTATTGAGTGTTCTTGAGCTATCCAACTAGCTACGGTCGCCGTGTAGCTTGAAAAAGCCGAATCCCTCTCCTGGTCGCCTCGGGCCTCCTTTTATAGGGAAAAGGGGTTGCCACAATGTCACACAAGAGGTGGAAAGGCCTACAGTGTGCAAGCTTATCGCACGGCATTACGGGACAGAGTGCATTAAATGTGTGACTTAGGTGTCCATTAGCTTAATCGAGGACGGGAACGAGGCCCGTCTCGTCCGTCACCGCTCCTCCTTGCTTCGACACGTACCTAGGCCAGTAATGCATGCAACGCCATGTAGGCAGGCAGACTGCTGAGGTGGCGCGGTGACAGGGTCTTCACGAAGATCTGCATGCCACCACGCAGGTTCTTGCTGAGTTGGTCTGGAAGCCGCGTGTTGCCACGAAGGTGCCTACCCAACTGGTTGGGCTGGCAGCTGCATGCGAACGGTGATGGAGCCTTGGTTGGTGCGGGTCTGACAGTGGCCCTGCTGGCGCCTCTCGGCAAGGGCCTTGCCGGGGGCCCGGCAAGGGTCTTGTCGTGGCGTCGCAGTCGCCCCTGGCAAGGCGCTTGTCGGGGGTCTTTTGGATCTCCTCGGCTAGGATCCCGCCGAGGGTCGTCGTCTTCTGATCCTCATCTAATCTCATATATCTATGGTCTTGACAAAGATCTGCATGCCACCACGGACGTCCCTCCCGAGCCCTGGCCCCAACGTAGTTGGTTGGATTGGAACCCGTGGGCTCAAGGGTGGCTCGCTCACATGGCGTTAAGTTGCCCGGCAAGGCTCTTGCCGGGCCGTGGAGGTCGCCCGCAAGGGTCCCGCCAGGGTAGTCCACCTTCCCTTCCTTTGCTCTTCGTGTTTTCTGGTCTTGGCGTGGCCTCTGATCGCCTTATGCCTTTGGCTTCTTCCTGACCTCCCTCTCCTGCCCTGCTTAGTATGGCCGTGGGCACGACTCTGACTGTCCGTGCACAAGTAAAGGGGTAAAAAGGAGCGCCCCTACTTTTGTACACTGACAGGAGCCCCCGGGCCTGGGCCACAAATAAGTGTGACATGTTGTTGGGCCAGGCCCAAAACGGTGTGCGGGTAGTCGGGGCGGGATTTTACCACAGTAATTTTTCGTCCACTGTGCTTCCCCATGACCTGCGAGCAACGTGGAGGGTCGTGCGTGACATGGGGGTCATGTGGGGGCGTTTCGATGCATGCATCGATCGTGGAAAAGAGAGGCTCGCGCCTTCCCCATAAAAAGAGGAAGGCGTGGATGTCGGTGTCAAAACCTGCGGATCTCGGGTAGGGGGTCCCGAACCGTGCGTCTAGGATCAATGGTTACAGGAGACAGGGGACACGATGTTTACCCAAGTTCGGGCCATCTCTATGGAGGTAATACCCTACTTCCTGCTTGATTGACCTTGATGAATATGAGTATTACAAGAGTTGATCTACCACAAGATCGTAATGGCTAAACCCTAGAAGTCTAGCCTGTACGACTATGGTAATGAGTATCTGCCATCTGGACTATGCCCTCTGGTTTATATAGACACCGGAGGGATCTAGGGTTCCATAGAGTCGGTTACATAAGAAAGAATCTTCATGGCTGGTCGCCAAGCTTGCCTTCCATACCAAGGAGAGTCCAATCCGAACAAGGGTACAGTCTTCGGCCTTCATGTCTTCACAGCCCATCAGTCCGCCCATGGATAATGTGCAGGATGCCCGAGGACCCTTAGTCCAGACTCCTCAAGAGCCCCTAACTCGGCTTCAATGACGAGGAGTCCGCCAGCAGATTGTCTTCAAAGATTGCAAGGCAGGTTCCCTTCTTTCTGAACTCCAAGATAGTCTTCAGTTGTAATGATTGTATCCAGACTTGTATACACAACTGCAGAGGATATAATATTTCACGAGTTCAATCCGCTGACTACTTTTTGGTAATATAACATCATGCCTGCTCGGACATTATTTTTGAACCGTTAGCTGGCCCGTCGTCCCACGTCTCAAGACATGGTTTTATTGGCATGTCTTATCCAAGCGGAGATCGTGTCGCCCCTTTTTTAAGGGATTCTTGTCAACCCGGACGTGGGTAATCCAACCGTCATTTGGGTACAACTCCTTCGGAATAGGCAGGTTTTGAGGCCCAGGAGGAGACGTTTGATATTCGCAGCCTTTATATAGGGGTACAGACCCGTCTTTTTCTTTCACGCTTGCTTCCTCCTCAACCCTTACTCCCCCGAGTTCCAACACCTGGGTCTCAGTTGCCAGAAACCCCAATCATGTCCAGATCCAGCCGTCAAGGCTGGTGGGTAGCTTCTTCTATCACGGAGGGAGATATTGCAAAGCTTCGGGCGGCGAGGTATCTGACCACAGAAATCCATCATCGGCCTCCTGCCGCGGGGCAGGTTATTCCCACCCCCAGATTCGGTGGGAGGGTCGTGTTTGTGTCCCACTTCCTTCGCAGGTTAGGGTTTGCACTTAACCCTTTCGTCTGAGGCTCATGTTCTATTACCAGCTAGATTTTCACGATCTGGCCCCGGACTCTATTCTTCTTATCTCGGCGTTTATCGTCACGTGCGAAGCCTTCCTCCGAACTCCTCCGCACTTCGACTTGTGGCTCAAGACCTTCGATGTGAAGCCGCAAGTGATAGAGGGGGAGCAAGCTGAGTGCGGTGGTGCTACAGTGAGTAAGCTTTCTAGCGCTGTTTGGTTGAAAGGATCCTCCGCCAAATCTTCCGATTTGTGGCAGTAGGGTTGGTTCTATATCACCGAGCCTCGTGGCTCCAAGTGGGCAGCTGCGCCTGCATTTCGGTCCAGCCCCCCAATTCAGCTTGCATCGTGGATTAATAAGGGGCTGGACTGGGGATCAACGAACGAGGTGCGAACTCTGCAAAGTCGCATCCGAAACCTCATTGAGAGGAACATCAATATTGTCAATGTCGTTCAAGTAATGCTAGTTCGTCGGACCCTGCCGTGCCAGCGATGGCCTCTCCGTCTGTGGGAGTTCAATCCAGAAGGGCCACGGACTCTTCAGCACTTCTTCGGCATTACGCACGAAGGAATGTGGAGATTATTCTTCGGGAAACGAAGGCAATGGCCGGACACCACCGAAGATGTCGGCCTAGATTGTAACCATCCGGATACCCCGATAAGTACCCGTTTGCCGAATACCTCATAATCAGATACCCAGTGGCAAGATACTGACAGAATCATCCTTTTTCAGGGCTGGATAAAGAAGGTGGAACGGATTAGGTGTCCGGCTCCCCTTCCCGAAGATTCATCTATTCCTGTGCTAACAAGTATGCTGGCCTCCGCACCATATTAGGCGCCGGCAAGGGAGGGCAAAGAGGAGAGCAAGAAGACCCGGGATGACCTTTGTTCCGGAAGTAAGTCGGATATACTAAGTCCGGAGAAAGCGATCTTTCCTTGCCTGAAGATAGAGGCGAAAGAGGAGCCAGCATCCCTTCTCCGAGTAGGAGGAAAAGGGCTGCCTCCGAAGGTTGGAAGGGGCGATCCCCCAAAAGGGGCAAGATGCCACCGTTGAGCGGCTTGGGTTCGGAGAGCGATGCTGTTGAACAGCTCCGACAAGGGGACAAGCCCTCAGCCAAATCATAAGTGAATCCGGAATACTTTGATAGCATCCCGCTCCTTTGCCGTTACCGAAAATATACGTAACGCGTCCGTGCATTTTTGCAGGTCGGCGCAGAGTGTTTCTGGGCAATCCTCTTCTTCGGGAGGTATCCTCCCCGAGATGATGGAGAGCGAGACGCCTCCGCCAACCTCCTCAACCAATAAGGCGGACGACTCTGAAGTGTCGTCGCGGAGGGTTCTTCTTGATCAACAAGCTATGCAGGGGATAAAACAGGTAGTACCTGAAGGTGGATCTCCGACCGTCCGAGATTCTGGGGCTGATAATAAAGGCCCCGGACTGTCTGGCTAGAAGCCGACGGTGATTCTGGAGATGGGTGAACAGATTCATTCCAAGGATGGTGGTGCTCCTAGAGCAGATTTCGAAGATCCGGAGGCTCCAGATATATTGCGGGACATGTTGCGAAAAGCATCTGTCTCGGGGGAACAGCGTACCTTGATGGGTACAGTGGTTGAGAAGATTTTGTCTGCGAAGAGCGGATTGAATGAAGCCTTCCTGAGCCTGCTAAAAGGCTTCGAGGTTTGTGATATAGTATTTTCAACTATGTTTTATTTGCAAAGATGCACCTGCGTATAGGTAGTAGCCCCTGAGACTCGGGTTGGCTTCCACTGGGAAGCGAATCGGAGGATCAAAAAGGATTACTCAAGGACTGATCTGATGAACTTGAACGTAGGTTGTTTCCCCCTTAGCTACTTCCCAGACTATGGATATTGCCGAGCTGCAGCGGAAGCTTGATGTAGCAGGGGATGACCTTGCGTTAATCAATATGTATCTTGACGAGTCGCAAGGTATGTAATTGGGGCAATACCCATACATTTTTTGTGGTATAAGCATGATGCTAAAATCTGTATGCTGGAATATGCGTGGCTGCAGATAGTGTTGCCGCCATTGAAGTTCTTCAAGCGGAGCTGGCCCGGGCCAAGGAGCAGGCCTGGTGTAGCGATGCGTCTGCCGAAAAGGCATCGGCTGTGTTAAAAGCCGAACAAGCTGCACGGCACCAAGACGAGAAGAAGATATCCATGATGACGCTCGAACTGGAGAATGCTACTGGCCGCTGTGAATTTCTGGAGAAGGAGAATAAAGCCTTAACGACTAAACTGGACAAGGCCTTACAAGAGGCGTAGATAAGCATGGTCGGAATCCAGCAGCTCTGTGAGGAGGTTCGGCAAAGAGGGAGATTGTGGCGGAAAGCTCTTCTCGCTGCAAACTAAGTTCGGTGACCTGAACTATGCTCAGCTTAACCAAGTGTGGAGTCATCCGGACGAGTTGTTGGACTTGCCGAAGAGTTCTTCGGATGTGTCGCAGTATTACCAAGCGCGAGATGGGTATGCAACGGAGAAGCTTTTTGGTCACAGTTTACGATCAAAGCGCCCTCGTTGCTCAAGGAATGATGTCCCAATGGGCCGTGATTATAGGATATCCGCGCCCATGAAGGATGTCATCATCCGCCAGACCAACCCAGATGTTCCGAATAGCTATTTCGGTTTGGTGCAAAGGCTTGTTGACGCGGTGCCCGTGACGACGCCGTGTGAGCGGTCAACATGCATTGAGGGTGCACGGATGGCTTTACCCGAGTCAAGACATTCGGGGAAGATGAAGGCCATCGATGTTATGCGACGAAGAGTCCACCCAAAGGCAAGGACCGTCCGAACAGGGCATTATTTTGAAGACGCCCCAGCGGCCGCCCGCTTGATAGAGGGTCAAGACTCGAAGACATAATGTTCAAGTGAGGTGTATGAGAATTGTAAAGACAATTTTATATTTAATCTATTTTTATGTTTTGCTCGAAAGCTTGAATTCTCCCAGACGGCCGCTTTAATATAATCTGAAAGTTTTCCAATATCGAGTTTCAGCCCCCGTAGGAAGTACGGGGGTGTTCGGAAAAGCATTTAATCACTCTTTATCCAATGTCTTGGTCCATGAAGGAGGTGATAAGGCGGCGAACCAGGCAATCGGACTATAGGGCGTTAACACTTTCACTTAGCCATAGGAGTTTTATGGTGGGACTACGACATAGCCTTTCGGTGTGGAACGACACCTATGGGATCACAAGAATCCCTACTACGGTTGCCGGGGCGCGGGGTTGTGAGAAGAGCAGGGCTAGTAGACAGCACAAGGATCGTTTAACCAGGTTCGGGCCGCGAGGATGCGTAAAACCCTAGTCCTGCTTTGGTGGGTGTATTTCAGAGAGTTCTTGAGCTCTCGAACTAGCTGTGGTCAGTGCGTGGTTCAAAAGAGCCGAATCCTCCTCCAGTATTCCATGGGCCTCCTTTTATAGTCGGAAGGGGCTGCCACAGTGGCACACAGGAGGTGGAAAGGCATACAGTGCTCTGAGCTTATCGCTCATGTCACAGGACAAGATGCATTTAATGCGTAGCTTAGGTGTCCCCTTTCTTTATTGGGGACGGGGGTGAGGCCGGTCCCGTCCATCGTCCCTCCTCCTCGCTTTGACACGCACCCTGGCCAGTGAGGCGGGTGGTGCCATGTAGGAAGGCAGGCCGCTGAGGTGGCGCAGTGACAGAGCTTTCATGAAGATCTGCATGCCGCCACACAGGCGCTCGATGAGTTGGCCTGGGAGCTGCATATTGCCACGCAGGTGCCCGCCCAGCTGGTTGGGCTGGCACTTGCATGTGAACAGCGGTTGAAGCTTGGTTGGCGTGGGCCTGGCGGTGGCCCTGCTAGCGTACTTGGTGAGGGCCTTGCTGGGTGGCACGGCAAGGGTCTTGCCATGGCGCACTGTCGTCCCCGGCAAGGGCCTTGTCGGGGGTCTGTGGCCTTCCATGGCGAGGGTCTTGCTGAGGATCGTCGTCTTCTAATCCTCAACTGATCATGAATATGTCTTCACAAAGATCTGCATGCCACCACAGAGGTGCCTCCCGAGCCCTGGCCCAACGTGATGTTGTAGACCGTGGGCTCAAGGGTGGCCCGCTCTGTTGGTGCGGGGCGAGCTGTCCCGGCAAGGATCTTGCCGGGGCTGCCCCGGCAAGGGTCTTGCCGGGGAACCTGCTTCGTCCCTCTGCTCTTTGTGGTCTCGGCCTTGGCGTTGCTCTTATTATCTTGGGCTTTGGTCTTACCTTGGCTCACCACCCCTGTTCTGCTTGGCGTGACCGTAGGCGCGGCTCCGACTGCCCGTGCACAGGTATAGGGGTACGAAAACACATCCCTCTTTTTGTACACCAACAGGAGCCGCCGGGCCTAGGCCACACATAAGCGCGACACGTTGTTGGGCCAGGCCCAAAACGGTGCGCGGGCAAGCGGGGCGGTTTTCACCGCGATAAAACTTTTCGCGCGCGGCGCTTCCCACACCCGCGCTCGTGGCGCGGTGTGGAGGGGTGTGCGTGACGTGGGCGGCATGCATGGGGCGGTTTCCACACGCATGTGTCACATCGCAGTAAAGAGGCGGCTCGCGCCTTCCCCATAAAAAGAGGAAGGCGTGGAGGCGCGGCTCATTTACTGAGTGGGGCCAGGGCACGGTCTTCAAGGCATCCACTCCCCACGATTATGGGGTGGGGAGAGGTCACTTCTCCCGTCCCCTCGGTTCTGCATGTTGGCCACGTGTCCTCCATGCACCTAGGGTGGCAAGTGGTGGAGGCGGGAAACCGGGCCGTCGCTGGTTGGGGCAGCGGGTTGGTCCTGATTCCCCGTGCCTTTTGTGGCTGGATTGGCCGAGCGAGGTGGCCGAGCCCCAGCCCCGGCTCCTTATAAAGAGGGGGAAGGGGGGAATGGCATCCCGCACTCTTCCATCATCTATCTCCTCTCGCTTCTGCTTCTTCCTTTCACTCGCCATGGAGAAGGGGAATCCTGGTCCCTCGACGGTGGCGGTGAGGGTCGCCGCCCGACAGCGCGTCCCTTCTCCTCCTGAGCCCGCGGTGGTGGAACCGGCCGCGAGGGGAAGGGGGAGGGGGCGAGGTCGTGGGCGTGGCCGGGGCAGAGGTCGTAGTGCTCGGGGGAGAGGAGGACGGGGCGCCGCGCCGGCTTCGCCCCCGCCAATGATCCCTTTTCCAATGGAAGGCCATGTCGGAGACCAGCCCTGTGAGTTTTTCATCAGGCAGCGCCGGCCTCCGCATTGCCGTCTTCGTCTTCCCGCCCTGTTCGCTCGGGAGATGGAGCGTGACCCGCCCCAGTCCCTCAGATTGCACATGAGGGGTTGTGGGAACGGGGGCACGCGGGTCGACGTCGACTTCTTGGCCTCGGTCATGTACTGCTAGGGTGGAAGAAGTTCGCCAAGATCCATAGCCTGACGGTGGGGCTCGTCCTCTACTTCAAATTAATGGAGGACGGCCTGCTCTCCGTCAAGTTCTTCGGCGACTTCGGGACTCGCCTGAAGTGCTGCGTGGAGAGCTCCTCCGATCGAGATTCCGACGATGGAAGATCTACCGAGCGAAAGTGATGAGGAGGAAAGCAGGGCAGACGGCGGGACGAGTCCGACTAGGCGTTGACGCCCAGCGCCTGGGCGGTGCGGCGGCAAGAATATCTCACACTGGCGCTCCTCCGCAAAGTTTTGCCGGGTGGGGCCAGCCTTGAACTTCGGGCCGCTCCTTGGGCGGCTGGCGGCTGGAGGCTGCGGAAGAGTAAGAGGCGGCGGCAAGGCCGCCAACTCGAGTATCGCCGTCCCGCCGCCTGCCTTCCAAAGACCTTTCCCACATCGTCATCAAGGGCTTGCCCCTGGGCGGTCACCGAGGTGTTCTCTTGGTGCTTTCTGCCGCCTGTAGCTCGCCTAGGCACCCCTTTTGCCCTCTCGCCTCCTTGACCTGCCTCCAGAGGAGAGGGACAAGAAAGGGATTACGGGCATCTTATCCTTCTTGTTTAGTTTGTAAGCCTGCGGGCCTTTGTTAAATCTAGAACTTGTAATCCCCTTGCACATGTTTTTCATTTCGTTGAACTGTACCTGTATGGGATGTTGTTAATGAAAAAGGGATGCTTGCCGGGTTTTTCGTTCGTGGGTAAATCCCGCGACAAGGAGCGAATCCTTGTTATTTTTTAAGATAAACGCTTTTTCCCTAAGAATAGGCCTTGCCGCCCCCCACTCCACTCGACTGCTCTCGCGCCTTGGCGGAGGCAGGTGTAACGCCTCAAGCGGCTATATCTCCCACGTGTCGGGCACGACTTAGAGGCATAACCGCATTGAAAGCAATGTCGCAAGTGAGGTAATCTTCACACAACCCATGTAATACATAAGGGAAAGAGATACATAGTTGGCTTACAGTCGCCACTTCACAAAATACATAAATAAACATCCATCATTCAGATTACACTCAAGGTCCGACTACGGAACCAAAATAAAAGAAGATACCCCAAATGCAACACACATCCCCGATCGTCCCAACTGGCTCCACTATCGATCATCGTGAAAAGACACATAGTAATGACCACGCTCTCATCGAACTCCCACTTGAGCTCGGTTGCGCCACCTGACCGCATCGCCGGCACTGCAACTGTTTTGGTAGAATCTGTGAGTAACGGGACTCAGCAATCTCACACCCGCGAGATCAAGACTATTTAAGCTTATAAGAAGGACAGAGTTGTGAGGTGGAGCTGCAGCAGTTTACTAGCATATATGGTGGCTACATTCGCAAAAGAGAGCGAGAAGAGAAGCAAGGCACGGTCGGAAGCTAGTAGCCATCAAGAAGTGATCCTGAACTACTTACGCCAAACATTACTCCAACATCGTTCACTTCCCGGACTCCGCCGAGAAGAGACCATCATGGTTACACACGCGTTGTTGTGTATTTTAATTAAGGTCAACTTCGGTTTTCTACAACCGAACATTAACAAATTCCCATCTGCCTCATAACCGCATGGGCACGGCTTTCAAAGATAATACCCTGCAGGGTGTCCCAACTTAGCCCATTATAAGCTCTCACGGTCAACGAAGGATATTCTTCTACCGGAAGACCCGATCAATCTCGAATCCCGGACTACAAGACATTTTGACAGCAATAAAACAAGACCAGCAAAGCCACCAATGTGCCGACAAATCCCGATAGGAGCTGCACATATCTCGCTCTCGTGGCACACCGGATGAGCAGACGACGGCAACCGAAGATGCCCCAAGTTGCCTCGTGGTGGCACCGCAAGTGGTTTAGTTTGGACCAACGCCGAGGAGCATTGGCCCGGGGTTAATAAAGATGACCCTCGGCTCGCGAAACCCGGGGAAAAAAGGCTTAGGTGGCAAATGGTAAAACCAAAGTTGGGCCTTGCCGGAGGAGTCTTATTCAAAGCGAACTGTCAAGGGGGTCCCATAAATCACCCAACCGTAAGGAACGCGAAATCAAGGAACATAACACCGTATGACGGAAACTAGGTGGCAAGAGGAACAAAACACTGTGCATAAGGCCGAGCCTTCCACCCTTTACCAAGTATATAGATGCATTAATTATAGCGGATATATATTGTGATATCCCCAACAAGTAAACATGTTCCAACAAGGAACAACATCTCCATGTTCCAACAAGGAACAAACTTCATCTTCACCTGCAACTAGCAACACTATAAGAGGGGCTGAGCAAAGCGGTAAACATAGCCAAACAACGGTTTGCTAGGAAAGGATGGTTAGGGGCTGACATGGCAATATGGGTGGCATGATAAGCAAGTGATAGGCATCGTAGCATAGGCATAGCAAAAGAGCGAGCAACTAGCATAGCAAAGATAGAAGTGATTTCGAGGGTATGGTCATCTTGCCTGCAAAGTTCTCAGAGTTGTCGAAAGCTTAAGCCTCGTAAGCGTTCTCAACAGGTTCCTCGTTCACGCACTCGCCTCCGGCTCTACCCAAAGCAAGAACACAAACAAAGGAACCACTATAAATCACGGTGCAATGCACAAGCAACATGATGCAATATATGGCATGATATGCGAGATGTGATATGCAATGCGATGCGCGCTCCGAAGGAAAATGATGAACCAGGCATCAACTTGGCAAACCAAGTATGCCTCTGAAAGATGAGATGATTTCGTTGAAATCGATATAAAGATCACCGAATCGGATGCACGGTTTGCAAATGACAAGCAAAACAAGAATGGCGCAAATCTGCCATTAACAAAGATGATACCACTTAGCAAGCAACAAGAAATTAAGCTACTGCACCCAAACATACCAACAAAGCACATGGCAGTGATCTACTCAAGATGCTTGACAAAAGATGAACAATGAGCTACGGCTAATTCACAACATAATAGGTCCAAACAAGCATGGCAAAAGTGCAAAACATATCAGCTTCACAGACTTGGTGAAATTATCAACATGGCAAAATCAGCATCAGAAGCAATGTTCAAGACAAGAAAACAAGCACTTTGCAAATTTCTATGTCTCCATCTTGAACATTTTCACGGATGGAGTTGAAGCGACGCTGATGTGCTCTGGTCTTCTTGTGAAACCTGGCCTTGGCAAGTGCAATAGCTCCAAAGGTTGTCACGTAAGAGTTTGATCGGCCCCGACGCATTGGGTATGACTCTAGGTCGGTGATGAACTCCTTCACCCAAATTGCTTCATGCGCCGCCTCCGAGGCTGCCATGTACTCCGCTCACATGTAGATCCCGCCACGACGCTTCGCTTGCAGCTGCACTACCATCGCTTCCACCATTCAACATACACGATCCGGTTTGTGACTTAGAGTCATCCAGATCTGTGTCGGCTTAGCATCGACGTAACCCTTTACGACGCAGCTCTTCGTCACCTCCATAAACGAGAAACATGTCCTTTGTCCTTTTCGTACTTCAGATATTCTTGACCGCTGTCCAGTTGTTCCTTGTCGGGATTACTTTGGTACCTTCCTACCAAACTTACGGCAAGGTTTACATCAGGTCCGTACACAAGATGGCATACATAATAGATCCTATGGCCGAGGCATAGGGATGACGCCATCTCTTCTTTATCTTTTGCCGTGGTCGGGCATTGAGCCGAGCTCAATCTCACACCTTGCAAAGACAGCAAGAACCCTTTCTTGGACTGATCCATTTTGAACTTCTTCAAAATCTTATCAAGGTATGTGCTTTGTGAAAGACCTATGAGGCGCCTCGATCTATCTCTATAGATCTTGATGCCTAATATATAAGCAGCTTCTCCAAGGTCCTTCATTGAAAAACTTTTATTCAAGTAGGCCTTAATGCTGTCCAAGAGTTCTATATCATTTCCCATCAAAAGTATGTCATCTACATATAATATGAGAAATGCTACAGAGCTCCCACTCACTTTCTTGTAAACGCAGGCTTCCCATAAGTCCAAGATAAACTCAAACGCTTTGATCATCTCATCAAAGCAAATGTTCCAACTCGAGATGCTTGCACCAGCCCATAAATGGATCGCTGAGCTTGCATACTTTGTTAGCATTCTTAGGATCAACAAAACCTTCCGCTGCATCATATACAGCTCTTCCTTAAGATAACCGCTATGGAACGCTGTTTTGACGCCCATCTGCCATATCTCATAATCATAGTATGCATAATTGCTAACATGATTCGGACGGACTTAAGCTTCGCCACGGAGAGAAAGTCTCATCGTAGTCAATCCCTTGAACTTGCCGATAACCCTTAGCGACAAGTCGAGCTTTATAGATGGTGACATTACCATCCGCCATCCGCCTTCTTCTTAAAGATCCATTTGTTTTCTATCGCCACGATCATCGGCAAGTCTGTCAAAGTCCATACTTTGTTTTCATACATGGATCCTATCTCGGATTGCATGGCTTCAAGCCATTTGTTGGAATCTGGGCCCGCCATCGCTTCTTCATAGTTCAAGGTTCACCGTTGTTCAACAACATGATTTCCGTGACAGGGTTGCCATACCACTGTGTGGAACGTGTCCTTGTGGACTCACGGGTTCAAGAGCAACTTGATCCAAGTACCTTGATCATCATCATTAATTTCTCTAGTAGGTGTAGGCACCACAGAACATTTTCCCGAGCTGCACTACTTTCCGTTCAAGAGGTAGTACTTCATCGAAGTTCTACTTTCCTCCCACTTACTCCTTTCGAGAGAAACTTTTTCCGTAAAGGATCCGCTTGGCAACAAAGATCTTGCCTTCGATCTAAGGTAGAAGGTATACCCAATGGTTTCCTTAGGGTATCCTATGAAGACATTTTTCCGATTTGGGTTCGAGCTTTTCAGTTGAAGTTTCTTGACATAAGCATCGATCCCCAAACTTTTAGAAACGATAGCTTAGGTTTCTTCCCAAACCATAATTCATACGGTGTCGCCTCAACGGATTTAGACGGTGCCCTATTTAAAGTGAATGTAGCTGTCTCTAGAGCGATCCCCAAAATGATAGCGGTAAATCGGTAAGAGACATCATAGATCGCACCATATCCAATAGAGTGCGACACGACGCTCGACACACCATTACGCTTGAGGTGTTCCAGCGGCGTGAGTTGTGAAACGATTCCACATTTCCTTAAGTGTGTACCAAATTCGTGACTTAAATATTCTCCTCCACGATCTGATCGTGAAGAACTTTATTTTTCGTCACGTTGATTCTCTACCTCATTCTGAAATTCCTTGAACTTTTCAAAGGTCTCGACTTGTGTTTCATCAAGTAGACATACCCATATCTACTCAAGTCATCGTGAGAGTGAGAACATAACGATATCCTCCATGAGCCTCAACGCCATTGGACCGCATACATCGGTATGTATGATTTCCAATAAGTTGGTTGCTCGCCCATTGTCCCGAGAACGGAGTCTTGGTCATTTTGCCCATAAGGCATGGTTCGCATGTGTCAAATGATTCATAATCGAGACTCTAAAAGTCCATCGAATGGAGCTTCTTCATGCGCTTGACACCAATGTGACCAAGGCGGCAAGTACACAAGTATGTGGGACTATCGTTATCAACTTTACATCTTTTGGTATTCACACTATGAATATGTGTAATATTACATTCGAGATTCATTAAGAATAAACCATTGACCATCGGAGCATGACCATAAAACACATCTCTCATATAAATAGAACAACCATTATTCTCGTATTTAAATGAGTAGCCATCTCGCATTAAACGAGATCCTTATACAATGTTCATGCTCAAACTTGGCACCAAATAACAATTATTGAGGTTTAAAACTAATCCCGAGGTAAATGTAGAGGTAGCGCGCGACGGCGCATCACATCGACCTTGGAACCATTCCCGACGCCAAGATCGTCACCTCGCCCTTCGCCAGCCTCCATTTATTCCGCAGCCCCGCCGTGAGTTACAAATATGAGCAACGGCACCGTATCAAATACCCAGAGTTACTACGAGTATCGGTAAGGTACACATCAATTACATGTATATCAAATATACCTTTAGTGTTGCCGGCCTTCTTGTCCGCTAAGTATTTGGGGCAGTTCCGCCCAAAGGCCCTTCCTTTGCAATAAAAGCACTGTCTCAGGCTTGGGTCCATTCTTTGACTTCTTCCCGCAACTTGTTACGGGCACGGCAACCTCCTTGCCGCCCTTCTTGAAGTTCTTCTTGCCCTTGCCCTTCTTGAACTTAGTGGTTTTATTGACCATCAACACTTGATGTTCTTTCTTGATTTCAACCTCTCGCTGACTTCAGCATTGAGAATACTTCGGAATGGTCTTCACCATCCCCTCGATATTGTAGTTCATCACAAAGCTCTTGTAGCTTGGTGGGAGCGATCAAGGATTCTGTCAATGACCGCCTCGTCTGGAGGTTATGTCCACTGGGACAAGCGGTTGTGCAACCTGCATATTTTGAGTATGTGCTCACCGACAGAACTGTTTTCTCCATCTTACAACTATAGAACTTGTCGGAGACTTCATATCTCTCGACCCGGCATGAGCTTGGAAAACTAGTTTCAGCTCCTCTAACATCTCATATGCTCCGTGTTGCTCAAAACGCTTTTGGAGCCCCGGTTCTAAGTTGTAAAGCATGCCGCACCGAACGAGGGAGTAATCATCAAGACGAGACTGCCAAGCATTCATAATGTCTTGGTTCTCTCGGGACGGTGCATCACCTAGCGGTCCTTCTAGGACATATTGTTTCGGCAGCTATGAGGATGATCTCGTGTTCCGGACCCAGTCCGAGATAGTTGCTGCCATCATCTTTCAGCTTGGTTTTCTAGGAACGCTGAAGTTCATGTTGACATGAGCTGGCCATTTGATCTACAAGACATATTTGCAAAGGTTTTAGACTAAGTTCATGATAATTAAGTTCATCTAATCAAATTATTTTAATGAACTCCCACTCAGATTAGACATCCTCTAGTCATCTAAGTGTTACACGATCCGAGTCGATTAGGCCGTGTCCGATCATCACGTGAGACGGACTAGTCATCATCGGTGAACATCTCCATGTTGATCGATCTTCCATACGACTCGTGTTCGACCTTTCGGTCTCCGTGTTCCGAGGCCATGTCTGTACATGCTAGGCTCGCAAGTTAACCCTAAGTGTTTTGTATGTAAAACTGTCTTACACCTGTATGTGAACGTAAGGATCTATCACACCCGATCATCACGTGGTGCTTCAAACGATTTAACTTTAGCAACGGCGCACGCTAGGGGAGAACACTTTGAAATTGTTGTAAGGATCATCTTATTTACTACCGCCGCTCTAAGTAAACAAGATGCATAAACATAATCACATGCAATTATATAGTAGTGACATGATATGGCCAATATCATATAGCTCCATTGATCTCCATCTTCGGGCTCCATGATCATCTTGTCACCGCATGACACCATGATCTCCATCATCGTGTCTTCATGAAGTTGTCACGCCAATGAATACTTCTACTTCTATGGCTAACACATTTAGCAATAAAGTAAAGTAATTTACATGATGCTCTTCAATGACACGCAGGTCATACAAAAATAAAGACAACTCCTATGGTTCTGCCGTTGTCATACTCATCGACATGCAAGTCGTGATTCCTATTACAAGAACATGATCTCATACATCACAATATGTCATTCATCATTCATCACAACTTCTGGCCATATCACATCACATGACAATTGCTGCAAAACAAGTTAGACGCCCTCTAATTGTTGTTGCATCTTTACGTGGCTGCAATTGGGTTCTAGCAAGAACGCTTTCTTACCTACGAATAACCACAACGTGATTTTGTCAACTTCTATTTACCCTTCATAAGGACCCTTTTCATCGAATCCGCCCAACTAAAGTGGAGAGACAGACACCGCCAGCCACCTTATGCAACTAGTGCATGTCACCGGTGGAACTGGTCTCACGAAGCGCACGTAAGGTTGGTCCGGCCGCTTCATCCCACAATACCGCTGAAGCAAGATAAGACTAGTAGCGGCAAGCAAGTTGACAAGATCTACGCCCACAACAAAATTGTGTTCTACTGCAATAGAGAACTACGATAGACCTAGCTCATGATGCCACTGTTGGGGAACGCTAGAAAATTAAAAAAATTCTACGGTTTCACCAAGATCCATCTATGAGTTCATCTAAGCAACGAGTCATGGAGAGAGATTGCATCTACATACCACTTGTAGATCGCAGAAAGCTGCTCACTAGAACATGGATGATGGAGTCGCATCGCCAGGATCCAAATCACCGATGACCGAGTGCAGAACGGACGGCACCTCCGCTGTTCAACACACGACGGACGGAGACGCCTCCTCCTTCTTGATCCAGCAAGGGGAAGGAGAGGTTGATGATGATGGCTCCAGCAGCAGCACAACGGCGTGGTGTTGGTGGAGCAGCAGACTCCGGCAGGCTTCGCCAAGCACGTGACGGAGGAGGAAGAGGTGTAGCAGGGGAGGGAGGCGCCAGTTTCAGTGGTGCGGCTGCCCTCCCTCCCTTTATATAGGCCCCTGGGGGCCGCCCTGGGGATCCCATCTCCAAGGGGGCGGCGCCAAGGGGGGTGGAGGCCCCAAGGCAAGTGGGAGCCCTCCCCACCCTAGGGTTTCAACCCTAGGCTAGGGTGGGGCTAGGGCGCACCAGCCCACTATGGGCTGGTTCCTCCCCACTTCAGCCCATGGGGCCCTCCGGATGGGTGGCCCCACCTGTGGACCCCCGACCTTCCTGGTCCCAGACAATACCGGTGACCCTCAAACTTTCCCGATGGTCAAATACCACTTCCTATATATAATTCTTTACCTCCGACCATTCCGAACTCCTCGTGACGTCCCGGATCTCATCCAGACTCAACAACATTCGTATACTGCATACCATATTCATACAACCCTAGTGCCACCGAACCTTATGTGTAGACCCTACGGTTCGGGAGACATGTAGACATGACCGAGACGGCCTCGGCAATAACCAACAGCGGATCTGGATACCCATGTTGGTTCCTACATGCTCCTCGATGATCTCATCGGATGAACCACGATGTCGAGGATTCAAACAATCCCGATACAATTCCTTTGTCAATCGGTATAGTTACTTGCCCGAGATTCGATCATCGGTATCCCAATACCTTGTTCAATCTCGCACCGCAAGTCACTTTACTCATACCAGAATGCATGATCCCGTGACCAAACACTTGGTCACTTTGAGCTCATTATGATGATGCACTACCGAGGGGCCCAGTGATACCTCTCCGCCATACGGAGTGACAAATCCCAGCCTCGATCCGTGTCAACCCAATGACACTTTCGGAGATACCTGTAGTGCACCTTTATAGTCACCCAGCTACGCCAGACGCTTGATACACCCAAAGCACTTTACGGTATCCGGAGTTACACGATCTCATGGTCTAAGGAAGAGATACTTGACATTGGAAAAGCTCTAGCAAAACGAACTACACGATCTTGTGCTATGCTTAGATTGTCTTGTCCATCACATCATTCTCCTAATGATGTGATCCCGCTATCATTGACATCCAATGTCCATAGTCAGAAACCATGACTATCTGTTGATCAACAAGCTAGTCAACTAGAGGCTCACTAGGGACATAATGTGGTCTATTTATTCACACGCAGTATTACGATTTCCTCGATAATATAATTATAGCATGAATAAAAGACAATTATCATGAACAAGGAAATATAATAATAATCCTTTATTATTGCCTCTAGGGCATATTTCCAACACAAAGTGCATGATCTAGTCGCGATCTTCCTCCTTGCCGTGGAGAGTGGTCTCCTGGATTTCTTCTTCAAAGCGCTTGAGGTCCATTCTACAATGAACTCCGCCAAGACTCTGCTTCTGAATTGTCGAGGTACTTCCAAACTTCAAACCGAACTTGACAACCCAAAGCCCACTCCACAATTATCCCCGCTTGCATCTCGGTTATGCAAGATCCGCTGTAACGGGAGGCGGGTGACGACAAGGATCTCGTGGGCTTGAAGTAATGACATAGCTTCTCGAGGCTATAAGGAGGTCAAGAGAAATTTTTGCACACCGAGTACTTCGATCTAGCTCCCCGCAATAGGGAGCTGACAAAGTAAACCGAAAAGTGCTGCATCATCTTCTTCTTCCGCACCACCTTACTTGACTACGCGGCACCGCCGGTGGCATCAAACTCGCCGGGCCTTGTTTTGCCGCACCAGTGCCCCGCTCGGGGAATATTGGGCTTGCATCCGCTAGTTCTGCCACCGCACCGCCTCCCTCGCTGACCTCCTCTCGTGCCACTAGCGCAGCGCTGACCACTTGATTCGTCACCGCCAGATACAAAGAAGAACGCTCATGTGGTTTAGGCGCAACCAGTATTGGCGGGAGGAAAGGTATTTGTTCATATCCTGCAATGCTGCCTCGGCTTCGGGGTCCATTCCATTGGGCCTGCCTTCTTCAAGATTTTGAAGAAAGGAAGGCGCGCGCCATGGACTTGGAGATGAACGGGCTCATGGCGGTAATGCAGCCGGTGAGCCGACGCACATCCTTGATCCGCTTGGGTGGCTCAATCTGCTCAATTGCCTTGATTTTGTCTCTGGTTTGCCTTCATCTCAAGGCCATGCACACAAAGAACCCGAGAAGCTTACCGGATGGAACGCCAAGACACACTTCTCAAGGTTCAGCTTGAGGTTGATCTTGGGTAGGTTGGCAAATGTCTCTTCCGATCTTGCACAAGAGTTGGCCCGCCCTGGTTTTGACCACTATGTCATCCATGTAGGCCTCCATATTTCTATGGAGCTGAGGTTCAAAACCAATTTGACTGTTCTTGCAAATGTTGAGCCAGCGCCTTCAACCCGAAAGGCATCCGTAAAAGCAACACGCATCACATGGGGTGATGAACGCTGTCTTTTCCTCATCCTCTCTTGTCATGAAGATCTGTAGTAGCCCGAGTAGGCGCCGAGGAATGACAACAGATCACACCCGACCGTGGAGTCAATAACTGGTCGATGCGCAAAGAACGGAAGGGGTCCTTAGGACAAGCCTTATTGATATCTCGTAATCAATACACAGCCTCCACTTCCCATTTTCCTTGCGCACCACTACCGGATTGGCCAACCACGCCGGATGGAGCACTCCCCAACTAAACCTCGCTGCTTCAAACATCCCGATCTCCTCCGTGATGAACTCCTGCCTCCACAGCTCGCTCGACCTTCCGCCGGACGGGCCGCGATGGGGGCAGATAGTTAGTCGGGTGCTCAATCACCTCCCTCGAACACCGGGATGTCGAATGCTTGCTATGCAAACACGCCGACATTCACCCGCAGGAAGGTGATGAGCGCCTTCCTATTTGCTGCCGAGGGTGGAGCCTATGGTGAAGGCCCTCCGTGCCATCCTCCCCGTGGACACCTTCTGGTTTGTGGTGGCTCAGCTCGATCTCTTGCTCTTGTTTGGTAGAGCTCTTCCGCACGCCCTCGATGGTAGCACAACACCAAGAGGTGCGCTTGCTGAGTGGGTGCGAGAGGTCTTGCCGGCTTCTTCCTCTCCAGGGCTTCAGCAGGAGAGGCGCCTTTGGCGGCAGCTGCAACTGCCTCCCTAGAGTTGGTCGGCGCAAATCAGCGCCCTCTTCTTGTCTGAGGGGACGGAGATAATGGTCAACGGCCCGCATCTTTAGCATGTCAGTAGGCGAGGTGACGCCGCCAAGAACTTGGCTAGTGTCGGGCAGCCGAGGATCCCGCTAGGGCATGGGGATCTCGCCACGCCAAGACGCATCCTCTCCATCCTGTAGTTTAACTCTCCTCTAATTGTCATGGGCAGTGTGACCTTTCCTTCGGCTGGCTCCTCCCGGATTGACCCCTTGAAATGTGCCCGCTTCCTTGAGGTTCCATCAGGGATTTGCAACCTTGATCACGACAGTGAGATCAGTTCAGGCCGCCCTCACGGCCCACCAACATCTTGTTCACCCCGAGGTTGTGTATCATTGGTGAGACCAACAATGGCAAACACCCGATCGCGTAGTGCGCCGTGGTGGTCTCAAGGCCAAAGATGAGGGGCATGCTGACCACTTCAGCGGCTTCGAAAGGCCGAACAACGGCTCACTGCTGTAATCTCACATGCCAATTGCTTGAGTTGGCGATGAGAGGTATGTAGCGAGGCGCCCATCGACGCACATGGCCTCCGTAGCCTTCGAACCCTTGCTCACCGCACTCGCCATCCCTCATCGTGATCGCTGCCTTCTTGTTTTCTGTCGCGCCTCTAGCGGTCCTCTTGTCTGGTTGTCCTGTCACGCGGCCTCCTGGCAGCCACGCTTCTTGCCGGATCCTCAAAGACCATCTTGGTCCTTCTCCTTGTCCCGCCTCAGACTCAGCCTTTTGCTTCGAGCAAGCAGCCTCGACTTGTCGGCAGTTCTCGAGGTCGTGGCCCTTGGTGCGATGGATCTTGCAAGATTGCTTGTCAAGCTCCCTAGCTTGTCGGTAGTCATAAGGCCGGCAGCAGCGGTGCACCCGCAATCTCCTTGTCGGGAGCGCCGCTTGACCTTCTTGATGGCACCGTGTCGCTTAATCTCTCAACGCAAGAATGTCCTTGCCTTGTGTTTCGCTATGACGCCGACCCTTCTTTGTCGGGTAGCGCGCCCTCATCGGTAGAGTCGGTTTCCGCACCGCATCTTCGCCGGGTACTTCTTCCTCTTCAGCCCGGGTGCATCTATCGCCGTAACGAGAGCTCGCCACATCCTTAACCTCGGTCATCGCTAGCCTCACAAGATCTTGCGATTGGCGCATGTTCGTGGAACGACTAATCACAGCCGGCGGATGAATGTTGGGAATCTTGTACCGCACCCGCTGAATCTCGATGTACTTGCGCAGGTCTCCCTTCCTTCTCGGGAATGATATGCAGATCATTGCTCGGCCATGAGCTCGGTGGCCTCCGTGAAGGCGCCAACGAACTCATGGCACAGATCTGACCAAGAAGAAATGGAATCCACCGCAAGCGCATCAACCAAGACATCACATTGGCTTGAGCGCCAGCGGAACATTTGGCAGCACCTTGTCGCCGCGAGCCCCAAAGAGCCGCATCGCGATGGTGTAGATGCTGAGGAACCCGGACGGATGGGTCTTGCCGCTGTACTTCGCACGACGCCGGGCTTGAACGGTGGTGGGACGCACCACCAGAACTACCGCAGCTCACGGGTAAAGGCCGGGCAGCCCACCGTAAGGTAGGCCGCCGAGCCCCCGCAGGATGATCCATAGCGGTCCCGCCCGCTTGTCCGACCGGGCGACGCTGCTTTCACGGGCGCCGATGGTGGTTCGAGCATCTTCGTGAGCTCGTTCCCGAAAGACCTGGCACTGGTCGCGGAGGGTCCGCGGGTCGGACAACGCTATAGAGATGTTATCACAAGCGTCATCACGACGGGCCGATGCCCGCGGCGGCTGGTGAGGAGGGGGAGAGTGCACCATGGCCACAACTCCCCCGGTCCTCCCAGCGCCAGCATGCGGTGGCTCGGTGGAGCGCCGACCCCGGTCGCGGATCGTATTTGTTGGCGACGGTGACGAGGCTCCGGATGGTGGCCCTCCACTCGTCAAGCTTCTCCGCAGCAGGAGGGAAGTCGAGGAGCAGCTGCGCGCGCGCCAAAGCTTCAGCCGGCGTGGGCGGCGGTGACTGCCGCGTTGATCGCGGCATGCTTCGACTTCTAACTACGTTAGAAGGAGCTCCGTTACCACCCAAGGGCTGCGTGCCATTTTCGCCAGTGCTTCGGCGGGCGTGCTGAACCCCTTCATCCTGCGGACGACGCACGGGGTTCTTCCCATGGCGGTGTCCAAGGTCTCCAATGTGGTGACACTGCTCGACGCGCACACCATGGGAAGAGCGCGTAGTGGTCGCCTGTGTGGGCGTCCTGGCGGTCGCTGCGCCGTCCGGAGGTGGCACAACGACACCCCTGGAGGGCCCCTTGCCACCTGCGGGGGGCCCAGCTCCGTCTTGGGATCCAGCGACGTGTAGCCGGTCGTCTGGTGCACGAACGACGCTGCCGCCAGTTCGATTACTGTGGCAATGCTGGTGCTCGGATCGCGGCTTGGGTCCTGCTCACATCGTCCATCGCTCACCGCACCGCACGGGTCGCTCGATGCTAACGAGCCGACTGCCGTGGCCGCCTTCTTCTTCGGAGCCATGGCGATAAAGAACTGCTAGGCTAACTACTAGACCAGATTCTCACAATTGCACCCCCTACCTGGCGCGCCAAAGATGTCGGTGTGGAACGACACCTATGGGATCACAAGAATCCCTACTAAGATTGCCGCGCCGGTTGCGAGAAGAACATGGCTAGTAGACAGCACAAGGATCGCTTACCCACGCTCGGGCACGAGGATCGTGGAAACCCTAGTCCCGCCAGGGTGTATTTCGAGAGTTCTTGAGCTCTCGAACTAGCTGTGGTCGGCAGTGGTTCAAAACAGCCAATCCTCCTCCAATATGCCATGGGCCTCCTTTATAGTCGGAAGGGGCTGCCACAAAGGGCACACAGGAGGTGGAAAGGCGACAGTGCCCCGAGCTTATCACTGTGACATGTGACATAACTCATTTAATGCATAGCTTAGGTGTCCCTTGCTTTTATTGGGGACGGGTGAGGCCTGGCCCCGTCTGGCCACCGCCTCCTCCTGCTTTGACACGCCTCGCCAAGGAGCCGCTGTGGTGCCATGTAGGCAGGCGATAGCTGAGTTGGCGCAGCTGGGCGGAGTCTTCACGAAGATCTGCATGCCGCCACGCAGCGCCGATGAGTTGGCCTGGAGCTGCATGTTGCCACGAGGTGCCCGCCCAGCTGGTTGGGCTGGCAATGCATGTGAACGGTGGTGGAACCTTGCTTGGCGTGGCCGGGCAGGGCCCTGCCAAGGCGCCCCAGGAGGGCTCTTGCCGGGTGGCCCGGCAAGGGTCTTGCCGCAGGCTGTGCAAGGGTCTTATCGTGGCTGCTGTCGCCCCTGAAAGGGCCTTGCCGGGGTTCAGGCCTTCCTCGCAAGGGTCTTGCCGAGGATCGCCGCCTTCTAATCTCATCCGATCTCGAATATGTCTTCACAAATATCTGCATGCCACCACGGAGGTGCCTCCCAAGCCCTGGCCCAACGTGATGTTGAGACCGGGCTCAAGGGTTGCCCGCCTGCTGGTGCGAGCGAGCTGTCCCGCAAGGATCTTGCCGGGCTGCCGAGGTTGCCCCAAGAAGGGTCTTGCCGGGGAACCCGCTTCGCCCCTCTCGCTTCTTTTGTGGTCTCGGCCTTGGCATTGCTCTTATTATCTTGGGCTTTGGTCTTACGTTGGCTCACCTCCCTGCTCTGCTTGGCGGATCGTAGCGCAGCTCCGATCGCCTGCAGCACGTATAGGGTACAAAACGCACCTCTTTTTGTACAATCGACATAGCCCCGGCATGTATGCGCGCTTGGTGCCTTACATATTTGATCTGAAAGTGCCCTCGTGACACGTAAGAATCGCTAAACATTCCAATAAGTCGCCAAGTAGTTGACCAGCTCACGCCGATCATGACAAGCCGGCCGCTTTCATCGAGGTACTTGACAAGATGAACAGGATGCACAATCGCAGTAGTTCTCCTTTACTACCCAAGCCGATAAAGCGAACGTAGGGTAGCAAGTATAGAGTCGGGCAACCCAACTATTGACCCAAGACAATGATTCGGAGCTGATGCATGTAAGGCCAAACTTGCGACATCGTAGTACGCTGTAGAGCTGTTCGGGCTTTTGCTGGCAACTCATTTGTTCCTATACCGAGCCCTTGGCAGGTTATGCCAAGGTATATCTGTGAAACAACCATGGGAGCCGTTTTTAATGGCGAAACAACACAGATGATTAATTCGATATTGTTTATCGGGAGTTGAGCGATATGCCAATGATTACTTATTATATATAAACCCGGCCTCCCTGCTATTTGACATGCTCGGGTCGGGGCGGAGGAACAGCATAGTATGTGCTCAAAATAGAGAGTGTGGTCTACAAAGTTATTTTGGACCTCCTGTCACACGCCTCACGCTGCTAGCCCCTCATGGGGAATCTTTGATGGAAATAGCCCATTAGGTGAGTGTACAGATCCGAACTCTGATAGAGCCAGTTTCAGATGTATGTCGGTTCACACCTGTTTCTAAGGGATAGTGAAGGAAGAAATAAAAGAAAATGGATAAAAATATTACGGGATGCTTGCAGGTTTGTCCGTGAGTGTGCTTCCGCCAATGCGCATGGTATTTTGAGTGCGAGTGATGTATGCGCCGACACAAATTTTGCAGGTGTACGAGGTGGGCGGCGAAGCCGACTGCTATTTTCGGCCCGGAGAAGTTGATCCTGGGTGGAAATTGCTTCACCCCGGTATTTCACAGGTGAACCTCTCCGCTATCCTTGTCGCTCGGGCGGCTTCCTCCCTTGTGTTCGGCGCTGAGCTTGCTTACTGTTTAAAGACCCAGCAGTTTCGTTAGTATGATTAGCTGGTTTATTGGGGTGGTGAATCTGACAGGTCACCCAATATTCTGTCTAGGTTGGATTGTTCGCCCTGCTTCGCTTTGAATGGCTTCTTCCGCTGGCTGCTTGGGATTGCTGAATCCGCGTTAATCGCTGTGTCGCGTGATCTTTCATTATCATTGCGATCGCTGTATTTTCTTCGCCGTGGCTTGCCGCTGCCGCCTCGGATTTCGGAAGTGCCCGGTCGCCGGGCGTTGTTGCTTCTACGAGCGAGCCAGCTGTCTTCTCCCACGCAAAGTGGGTCATCGAGCAGGAGGGTTGTCATGGATTTAGGTCCTTCTGGCCAAGGTGGCGCAGTTCCATTCGCCCGGACACCGTGTCTGAAAGCTGCAAGGGCTTTCGCGTCCGGACAGTCGATGATTTGGTTCTTTTTGACTAAGAACCGAGTCTAGAGCTTCCTGGCTGACTCTCCGGGCTGCTGGACAATGTGACTTAGGTCATCGGCATCCGGTGGCTGGACATATGTTCCTCGGAAGTTATCGAGGAAGGACCCTTCCAAGTCCTCCCAACTGCCTATGGAATTTTCAGGCAGGCTATTTAACCAGTGCTGAGCTAGCCCTTTTAGCTTTAGTGGGACGTATTTAATGGCGTGGAGGTCGTCCCCACTGGCCAGATGGATGTGCAGGACAAAATCTTCTATCCATGCCACGGGATCGGTTGTTCCGTCAGATGATTCAATATAGATGGGTTTGAATCCTTCGGGAATTCATGATCCATTACTTCATTGGTGAAGCAAAGCGGTGTGTGGCGCCATGTTGGGCCACATCGCGCGTAAATCAAGGAGCCCATTTGCGCGTTTTCGCCCGGCGGGCTAGGTTTGTCACGTCCAATAGGTAGCCATCGCCGCGTCGAGGCATGCCTTCGCGATCCGTAGATCAATTTTGCGTGTCCCGCTTATCGCCCAAGTCCTGCCGCAGGTCATCCGACAATCGAGAGTTATGCTATTCTTGCCTTTATGGCAAGGTGGGCGATCCGTGTTCGGCTTGAGTTGCCTCTTTATCCGCACAGAGTTATCGCGACCGCCGATTGTGTGATGATGGCATGGACTCCAACGCCTCGCCGTCGAACTCGATGTAGCAATCTTTGCTTCGCAGTAGCTTTTGGCTAAGCCGCTAAGGTTGTATTCTTCGCGACCATGACTTCGCCCATCTATCGCTGAGTAGGTCTTGGTCACCAAGGCAGGGTATGTTCATCGGGGCTGGCTTGCCCGCTTTCCTGCTCCTCCCGATCGGATGTAGCTCCAATAGGGTCTTCATTGTTTTCGCGCCGTCCGGAGTACTATTTTCTCCGGTGCCGCTGTTGCGATGTGACTTGGAGCAAGGTTTAGACGCCGATACTTAGACTGTGGTCTCAGAGGTTTATTCTCAACTCGATCTCCTTTGTCATCGCCGCGAGCTTTTTTGCGTGATCGACCATGTACACGCCGTATTTAATGGGTGGCCGCCCCACGTCCGTGATCGGCGGTTTGGCCTTGCTCCTTGTCGCGATCGCCGTTTATATCGCCAATGTCTTCGAGCCATAACCAGCATGTCGTTAAGTCCTCAACAAGGGCTATGAAGTGGGTGGCGGTGGAAGCGAATTTCCATTATCAGCCTCTAGCCCGAATCCGCATATAGTTCGCCGTGAGTCTTGACCCGCATTTCTCGCTTGTCCGCCGCCGCCCTCGCCAGGACAGTTTTTTAATGAATTTAGCACATCGTCAAGGGCGTAGAGTTGATGATATTCGGCGGTGCTAAACTCAAGATCGATAACTGATCCAACTCGGCGTCCGCGGGCGCATGCGTGTTTCGAATTTATAGCCGAGACGAGTCCGGAATTCTGTTGACGCTGATCTTGCGAGGTGCCGAGTCCGTGTTCGCTCCAATGCGGCAGATTCTCGCGGTTTCGATGGTGCGATCTGCCCGGATCTAAGGCCATGGTAGTTACGTAAACCATCTCTCGAATCTGGTCCGATGAAAGATTTAAGTCATGTTCATCGGAGTGAGGGGGAGCGACGCCGTCTCAAATCCATTGAAGATCAAGTCTCCACGGATATCCGCGACATAGTACAAGCTTCCAAATCTGACCTAGTGGCCTGGGCGAAGCTATCGATTCTGCTTCCAGATGGCTGCTGAAGTTGGTCTGAAGAAGCCGCCAACACGTAAGATCTGTCCGGGAGGAAGGTTTTGCCTTGTACAAGCGCCACTATAGACGCATTGAAGGCGCCATCGAACCGCTCATCGACGGCACAAAGGAAGTCTCAATGAAAGCACCAATGTCGTTGTCAAACCGGGGATCTCGTAGGGGGTCCTGAATCGCAAGCTTCACGATCGATGGTTACAAGAGACAGGGGACACGATGTTTACCTGTGTTCGGGCCCACTCTATGGAGGTAATACCTTACTTCCTGCTTGATTGATCTTGATGAATATGAGTATTAAAAGAGTTGATCTACCACGAGATCGTAATGGCTAAACCCTAGAAGTCTAGCCTCGTATGACTATGCACTACAAAAAAGACACATCCGTGACATTTGGGCCGAACGAAATTTTTTCTCATTATACATATGACACTTCTATGACGATAATTGTAACAAAACCCGTATCATCATAGATGTGGTGGGCTCCTACTTATAACAAAAAATCATGACAGAAAATGGGCTTTTCGCCCTGGCGGGCCAAGATGCAGCTGCATGACATTCTTTTTCTGGCCCATGACGGAAAAACCATGGTAGAAGCGAGGGGAGGAAAATTTCGGGAGTTCCCTGCCACGGTGGGAGGTCGGGGCCGAGCGATGCGCTGCTTTCTGCGTACACGACGCTGGTGTGCGAGGTGTTGGCTCTAATCAACCCGAGTGAGGCGTTGGGCTCTAATCGAACCCGAGCGATCGCACCGCAGCTACGACATTTAACCCGAGCGACGATCGATGGCTGTTAACTAAACCCGATCAAGCGATTCTTCGCTATCGCTGTAATCAAGCCGATCGATTGATGAACAAAGGAGCGCTATGGGGGGGGGTGGGGTTGAGGAACAAGGAGCGGTGGCGTTGCTCGATGAACAGGACCCTGGTGTGGAGGGCTGATGAACAGAGACGGTGGAGGGGTGCCCGTGGAGGGGTGGTTGAACAGACCCCGTGGTGTGGAGGGCTAGATGAATGTAAAGAGACGGTGAAATGGTGCCGTGGAGGGGTGGTTGAGCAAGAGCCGTGGAGAAGCCAAGGTGGAGGCCGGATGAACAGGAGCCCATGGAGGCCGGAGGAGGTCGACGGTGGAGATGAACATTATCCTGGAGTCCTGCTTTTGCACGCCACACCCCTCCCGATCAACAGACTTGCTTTGACCGTGAGCGCCAACACAAGTCCGTGATCCTCCGCTTTTGCGGTAGCTACACCCTCCCGATCAACAGACTCCTGCCGACCGTAGGGAGGTCCGCTTCTCCGCTTTTGCGGTACGCTGCACTTCTCCCGATGAACAGGATCCCGCTTCAAACGTGGACGGTCGAACACAAGGCCGCTTTCTCCGCTTTTGCGGTACGCCAGCCTCGCTTCATCGCCTGTTCCGCCCAAGCCTCCCGATGAACACGACCACGCATTCCGCTCCGACCCAGCCGGTTGGCTCCCACGCTGCCTGCTGCTCCCCGGCGAACACGACGCATTCCGCTGCTTCCCCATGAACACGACGCATTCCGTTGTTCTCCCATGAACACGACGACGACGCTTTTCTCCGCTCCGACCCAGCCATGTACACGCAGCCCTCGCCGTACGAGCGCGCCGAGTAGGTGTTCGAGACACCGCCTCGTATGTATGTACGGGTCAGATTTTCTTTCTTGCACCGCCGCCAGTACATACGCAGGTTATGCTACGCGGCGCGGCTCTACTACGACACGTAAGCTTTACTAAGACACGTATGCCGCTTACATCGACCAAAGATATATATACGCATATCGTCACACCGTAATGACAATGCTACGACGCTCGACAAGGTGGGTCCCAACCGCGTGCACTTCCTTGCCTTCAAGATGTAGCTGGTAGGTTCCAGCAATGTGGGGCTTAATCGCTTTTTTTTTTTGCCCGACGCACTTCCTTGTGTGCGAAGGTGTAGCTGCTCGTCCCAAAGCAGTGAGGGATGAATGGTGGGTCCCAGCAGTCCGGGGCTAATCGTTTTTTGGACGCACTTCCTTGCGTATAAGATGTAGCCAGGGGTCCCAAAGAATCGTGGGCTTAATCATTTTTCGGACGCACTTCCTTGCGTGCGAAGATGTAGCTGGTGGGTCCCACCAGTCGTGGGAAACATTTTTTCGCGAACACGGTGACCCGTCCGTGGGTCCTCGCACGCCGTGGAAGAATAATTATTTTGCGCTGTAATAAGGAGGCACTTCCTTGTCGCGTCAGGACCCAATTGCCGCCTCTCCACGCATCCCATGTTCGATGGAAGCCATTCCTTGACCACATTGACCACGCCGCGGATGAGAGCACCAGTGGCGGTGGACGACGGCGCAGGCCTAGGAAGGAACGACGCGAGCCGGGAAGACGTGGCAAGGATGCCCACGCCAGAGGAGTATGAGGGTTCACCTGCTCGGCTGCGTGTGAGGCTGCTGCCGACGCAGAATAACATGGGTGTGGGTGCGAGAGGGATGGCCCGGCCAGCGGTGGGAGTAGTAGGGGCGGTGAGGCTCATGCATCACAGCCGCCACGGGCGGCGAGGATCAGCGGCATGACCGGCGCTGCTCGGGCGGCCGGAGCAAGAAGACCAGAGGTTGAAGAAGCACTCACGGCCGCTGGATGGACATCAGACGGTCACTAGGCTAGAATCGTTCATATATTGACTAAAGTTGACAAAGGCCTCCGCCCTAGTCAACTTAGTAGGCCCACAAGGTGGGTCCCAAATAGCGTGGGGTATTCATTCTTTGTGCGTAAGAAGGAGGCACTTCCGATGAGTCCGAGCTGACAATGGGGAACGTTGCAAAAATACGGTGGCCCGTCCCAATGGGTCCCTACAATGGGGGAAACATTTTTTTCGTGGAATACTGGTGGCCCGTCCGGGCGGTCCCCGCTGTCGTGGAGGAATAATTATTTTTGCATAATAAGGAGGTTTCTTCCTTGCGGCTGCCGGGACCCAGCTGCCGCCTCTCCACGTAAAGTACTCTTCCATGGAAGTCGGTCGTTGACCAAATTGACCACGCCACAAGCGAGAGCACCACGGTGGTGGACGGCGGCGCAGGCCTAGGAAGGGACTACGCGAGTCGGGAAGACGCGCAGGGAAGCCCGCATGAGAGGAGTACGAGGGTTCACCGTTTGGCATTGTGTGAGGCTGCCGTCACGCGCGAATAATAGGGTGGGTGAGTAGAGGGATGCCCCGCCAGCTGTGGGAGTAGTAGGGGCGCCGAGGCTCACGCGGCAAGACACCGCCACGGAGGTGGGAGTAGGTGGTCCCATCGGCGTTGCTTTGGTGGCTGGAGCAAGAAGATCGAGATTGAAGAAACACGACGGCCGTTGATTGACATACAACGGTTACGCCTCGCTAGAATCGCTTGTTGACGATATAATAAATAAAAATCTTGCATACGATCAACTAAACAGCCCACAAGTCGCACTACCCTCTTTTTTAATAATTTATATATAGCTCATGGCAACTTCTTATGCAATTTATTATAGTCGTTTTTGGTTGGCTGGCCAATTTCGCGATATTTCGTGGTTCCAAACTATTTTAATACTGAAATGTCGAGCCAGATTTAAAGTACTTTGAAGATATATTTAAATTATGTTAATGCCCAAAGGAAATAGGAATCTGAAAATGTGAAAAATGCAGAAATTAAAAAGTAATTGCCAATTTGTCATATGTTTTTATATTTACAACCCATTTTCATATTACTTTCAAGATTTGCAGCATCTTGAAAGAGTTGCAGCCCATCAAGGCGAGAAAATAAGTAGGCCTCGATTGGGTATTCTTCAAAAAATAAACTGGGCTCATTTTCACAAAGAAAAATAGCTGGCTGGTCACATGGTGAACATAAAATATAAGCTCTGGCTAGACGGGCCACAGCCCAGCTCAAACCCCGCCCGCCTCAACAATACCAAACAAAAAAACTATCGCTCAAGTAGCTACGCCCTGTGTGTCACCGATCTTGTGTTGTTCTCTTGTCTATTGACTATATACGCCACAATGTCGTGGGTCCCGTATGTCGAAAACACTAGGAGGAAGCATTTTATTTTTCCATACATCGACGTAGTGGGCCCCACCGTCATCCTTCCACGCATTTCCGCCGATTCCGTTGTTTGTTGACCATGTAGACAACGCGAGAGGGCGGCATCACATGGCGAAGCGCACTCAAAGCGCGGAGGACATCGGCGTTAACGATTCAGGAGACGGTGGGCGGCGATGCATGCGCCGAGGCGCAGTAGCCGTGGAGGCGGAAGCAAGCGCCCCGTCGGCGCTGGGTTTGGTTTTGGCGGCCGGAGGAAGATAGGACTCAAGAAACACGCATGATCAGAAAAAGGTATGAGTACTTAACAACCTTAATCAAACCAGTAGGGAACTTAACAACCAAAGCTGAAAGCAGATGAGTACTTATACAAAGTTCAACCGCATAAAGCACGCCGAACAAAGCTACTTTGCCACAGCTAACCAAGGGTGAGGCCGCCAAGCCCTGTGACAAGGCCCAGCGCCAACCCACGATCCACAACCTTCTCGAAAGCGGCTTCATCTCGCAACGTGGTCAATAAGCAGGATATTCGCTGAGAGCCATGGAAAAGCATGAACATAATCTTCTCGTCCTATTCTCCAACATGGACGGGCCTTCATTATTTGAGACCACCCATGAATAAGTATCTTTTCACCCCAAGGGGAATTGAGTAGGTCGACATAAACATCATGTTGTGACCAAGCGCAAGTCTGACCCGACCTTGGTCGTGCATCCAGATAGGAACAATAGAACTCGACAGCCTCGTTTCAAGAAGATCACAGCTGTAAAACTGTGTATAAGCAATAGTTTATGAACAATATATATAACAAAAACAGCTCGCACTATAAATTTCTCGACACAAGATGACATGTTCAACGAGTGTAGCAAAGGCACACATATCCCACGTGGCCTGCCACCATTGAAACGCCCCACAAGGACCTCAAGACGATCAATAAAGTGTAGGAACTTGTGGATGTCGATCCAATAACTTCAAAGGCTATTAGTAATGAAAGTTATTACAGAGTAACAAACGAGCAGATCGCTTAACTCTGAAAAACCTACACGTACACCAATTATAAGAAAATACTAGCTATTTGCCAAAGGCGTTGCAACGGACTATACATATTCCAATAATATGACATCAATCGTGTATACCTATAGGATACTCATGCATAATGCATAACATTGATCTCCCAAAAAAACAGTACACCATTGTTGACTATTGTTTCACCACTCAATCACACTCTTCTTCTATCACCACTATTTCCACCTCTTCGCCTCCCTACCCAAGTAGCCTCCCTAGTCCAATCTATCCATACGGTTCTCAATAGCGATCCGTTCGCAACTCAACCACTTCCCCTCACCCACACACATTGGAATTTCAAGCACGCAACCATGTAGTTGGGGTATATTTCACAATGTGCTTGTCTTAGCAAGGCGTGGTTGGTGGAGGCTTTGATATTTCAAGATTTCTATATTTCATCCTAATTGGTGATTAGAAAGAATCCAAGGATCAATAGAGTTATATTATTCCGTATGTAAAAAAGAAATGTAAAAAAATCTAGAGGTTAAAGATTTGTACAAGTTCAACGAAGACTAATGCATGCTACCACATCAAATTAGTTTAGCAAGATAATACTTTCCCAAAATACGTTAACATCTAACTTTTCCAAAAGTTGTAATGACGGCTCCATGAAAATAAAACGAGCAGACTACATGGACGATAATATTGGACGCTATGGACAACAATTAAATGCGTAACGGTCACCGGATTCTCCCCGCTTAGTTAGGATTAGATGATTTGCCCCATTTTTCTTTTTATCTTTGATCATTTGCCCTAATATGTATTCTAATTAATTTTAACATGGAATGACCTTTGTGCCCCTATGGTAGTTTTGCAATTTCTATGCCTAATCTACCTGGTTCGCCCTTCATAGTTCAGATTGAACCTGCTGCTCGCCCTGCTCGCTACTCTTAACATTGATGCAGAAGAACACGGCAGCGTTGCAAGCTCAATGCCAGCAGTTATCGCTGCCGCCGGAGGTCTGACAGCCCTGCTGCTGCCCGACGGCTCGACCGCCTGACAGCTTCCTCTCCACCCCAAAGGGTCTTTACTGCTTCCAAGGTCCGGCGGCTCCCGTGTTGCTCGACGGTCGGGCGGCTCCCCGGTGCTGCGACGGCCCAAGGCTCCTTCCGCACCCGAGGGCCTCATGTTGCTGCTTGGTTGACGGCCGCCCCCTATCAAGCCAGGTTCGGTGACACGGCACCCACCCCAAGTGCCCTGATTTCTTTGCTCCTCTCGATTCCTCCGCAGGCAGCATGCAGCTTACAGTAGGGAGAGATTTAGTGTTTGACCAAAGGCATTTTGAGCATTTTCCTCCCGATCCCTTACTCTGAACTTGTGCATAGAATTTTGAGAGATCTCGTTAGCCCATGTAAGCATAGGTTCTGCATCGCTTACTAATGTTTTTGTCTTGAACAAGAATACATGGACAATCGTTAAACGATTTTTTGCTCGTTAGATAGGATTCATATCTCATTCAATAGATGACTCGTGTTCACATCTTAGATTAATGCAAATTTTTACACAAAATAAATGATTCACAGATTCAGAGTTCACATCTCACAATTTATCACAAGTTGCCACACAAAACAAATAAATGATTCAGAGTTCACATCTCCTAATTTAAAATAAGTCATCACATCATTGAAATCAACCTATCATCTTAATGCAATAAAATTTCAGTGTTTTTTCTTCCTTAGGGTCAATTTCTTCCCGGATGCTATAGAGCTTGAAGGCATGTCAAAAGAGTTGCCGGAGAAGCACATTCTTTTGTTCAATGTGTTGGTCAATCACAGGATGAGACATTCACGCTGTGGAGAAACTTGTCAAAGAGACCTAGGACAACATATTAGTCACACTAATCTGAGCTGCAGCAGCCTGCAGGCTTTTGTCCTTGCCACCGTGATCACTGTGAACATCGCGACCTCGCTGGTTGCCGAGTCGCCCTTGCCTTGCCCTGGCCGTGATTGCTGGAGTGGTTGTGCCTAGATGTGACTACTTGTGGCTGCCAGTATGCTTCTCGCCCTGGTCCATAGTGATGGTGATGGCTCCAGCGATCTTGTGCTCATGAGGACGGTGCAAAGCTGATGGCCCGCTGCCTTTTACCATAGAAGAGAGAGTTTATGGCCTTATACATAAGAGATTCGGTGAGTTTATGGAAGAGATTGATTGATCATTTGGTTTCCGCGTGTTTATAACCTTACATTATGTGAGTTGATTTATTAACATCATTGCCATATTTGAGATTTTCGTGAGTTTATGGCCTTACCATATGTGAATTGATTTATTACCATAATTGCCATATTTGAGATTTTCGTGAATTTATGCCTTACCATACAAGAATTGATTGATTACCATATTTGAGATACGTTGGGTTTTCACACAAGACAAAAAAACTCAGTAACAGAGAAAACCGGTTGAAGGGGAAGAAAAATCGGTGGAAGGGGGAGAAAAATTGGTGGGAGCGGGGGCTCTCGTAAGTGGAGGGGCGGACGAAAGGTGGGACGACGTAAGAGGGGAGAGGGAACGTTATGTTTCTTTTAGATAGTAGAGATTAGTTAGAAGTAGCATCTTCATGAGAGATTCGTTGCTACTTCCAAAGTCAAATAATACACTGCAGGAAAAATAATATGAGAACACAAAGATGTTAAAAAAAACCACCTCCCGGATAGAAAAGAGGATTCTAGGAACATACTATGCGGTATCAAAATGCTGTGTTAGGGATGAGAAGGAACTAGTATGGCGCCTCGCCGAGGGCGCAGAAACCTGTAGGGTAGTCGACTTTGGGTACGCAAATGAAACAAACTAGATTCAGAGGGAAGAAAATGCATCAACGGCGGAGGCTGCCATCCTAGGATTACCTGCACCAAGGGACTTGGATTTATCGATGGATGAAGAATTGCACTGGTTCTCCATGAGAAAACCCTATACAATCGCCGAGAGGGGGTTTTCTCCGAACAAGCGACGAGGAGAAGGGGATTCAGGCCCAAATGAAATATTGTCGTCATTCTCCGTCCAGCTTATCGCTAAAGCTGGAAAGGGGGTTGTGATTTGACGGCTCATTGGGCATTATCATGCGCCACGACCGGGTGTGTCTACCGTGAAGTTGTGCACTCTAATTTGTGCATATGGCACGTGGACCTCGCTGTCGGGTTGCCCCACATATTAGCGAAAGGAAGTAGAAAGACAGAGTAACTAGTTACACATAAATATATTTTTTGACAATGATACTCCTCTCAGAAAGAAATATACAAATATTTTATATCACAGCTCACCTTGCCGAGAAATATACTCTCTCGCAACGCACGGGAATTATGGGGTTCAACTTTTTTATGGGGGTTCAACCGAGAATATAATACTCAGATAGGCTCATGGTTCTCGACTTTGGGCCACAGCCAACCCCCGCATGTTTGGGGCCCATGTGTTCTACCTCGCGCTTTTCATATTGCAAGTGATCGGTACGACGCTGGTTTTAGATGTCGCCGCAAGGCTTAATACACAAAATTGAATAAAGCACGGCAGCTGTTGGAATGAAATCAAACGACAGCTCCTAACCAGCAATCAGAGTTGCAATTTATCAAGGATATACCATGTGATAAATAATATTGTCGTACTACTTATACACATAGGACACTTGTTTCACCATGCCACTTATTACATCAAAATCTCTCGGAGGATAGATCAGTTCAGCAAATATGTCGCCATCAAGAATTTCAAAGTTGATTTGACCAGCTCTCCTTGCCGAGAAAGTTTGATTTTGACATCATCCCCTACAAAGAAGATATGATTTAGATTTGAACCTTGACCATCCTTTAGCATCAATCATCATGCGACCATCCTTTGTACTTACAAGATATTGAGCAGGTTCATTCACACCAAGGCTGCGCATGGTAAGAGAAACTTGGCCGCTCGCCTGGATTGTTGAACGACTCGCTGTTTCTAGGAATTCTCTGCTTGCAAACAAGAAGACATACCCAAACAGTTAGATCAACACAGTGAATCATGTGAAACAACATGGAAAGAAAAAAGAACGAAGCACTTGGGCGGCCAATGCTTACCAAGAAGGTGGACATGTCGGTTTTTGTAAGGACTTTGGTATATGAAGTGTGAACTGCAGCCCAGTCTGTTGCCGGTGCAACTGCACGGGTCGGAGCAAATGCAAGTGCAAGTGTTGGTGCAGGTGCTGAAGCCGCTGCTGCTGCCGGAGATGGTGCTCCTTGTAGAGCTGGTGCCGGTGTCGGAGCAGGTGGCGGTGTCGATGCTCGATCCTCCAAGAGATCAGATTGATCACCGACGCTGTCGGTGCCCAATCCTCGCCTGATCGGGATCGAGCTGTCAGCTACCGCCGCTGCTAGAGCAACTGCTTTGTTCTCGATCTGCGAGACAAAGCAGCGATCGTGGTCCGGTCTGCTATGATCAGCTTTCTAACTTGACTAGGATCCGTGACCGTGATCCAGTTTTTTCTTCATTTCTTTTGAACCCGAGAAGGACTAATTATGGCGTTTTTGTTAAACCAAACTGCAGTTCATCATAGGGATTCAGCTTGTACTCAGACAACAGACTCATCCAATTTTTTCCAGTAATATAAGTGATGGATGTGCCTTCAAGCATCGACATACATAAGAAGTGAAACCTACAAAAATAGCTATCGTAGAGCAAACCAAACGGTTTATTCTGTGATGAATGTCACATGGCAAAACCTGCATCGTAAAATTGCAGGAAAAGAAAGAAAACATGACATTAAATCAATAAGATTTAGACATTAAATCAATAAGATTTACTTGATGTGACACGAGGTTATCCTTACCAGGAAATCACTATGTTGAAGTACTAAATGAAGATTGATCGTCTAACCACGCTGGCATGCAGGGCCCCGCCTACTCCCACAAGCAGTGACAGTCCAAAGGTCGTGAAAAATCGTATGGATCGAACATCCATGGACTGGAAATCCTGGTGGGTGCGATAAACCCTGCAATGCATACAGATATTGACTCAGAACTATAATTGATAAACCGTCTCACAAAAAATATGATCTCAGATACTTCAAAATATACAAACTAAATTGAGTGGACAGACATTAACATATACATTAATATAGACCGCTCACACACCAAAAGCGGCAGATTAATAAAAATACAGGGTTCACAAACACAAATCAAGTACTGAACAATAGTACTACGCATAAGCAAAGTTGCACTAACTAAACTCTGCAGACTATTTTCGCCAATCGACCTTCTTGAGTTGTAAGTAAATAAAAGATTGATGATCTTCATTACTAGAGCATTGTCCTAGTGAGGAAAGGATGATGGAGACTATGATTCCCCACAAGTCGGGATGAGACTCGACTAAAAATAATAAAAAGAAAGAAAAGGCCATAAAATGAGAAAGGCCCAAATAAAAATGAGAGAAAAAGAGAGAAGGGCAATGCTACTATCCTTTTACCACACTTGTGCTTCAAAGTAGCACCATGATCTTCTTGATAGAGAGTCTCCTATGTTGTCACTTTCATATACTAGTGGGAATCTTTCATTATAGAACTTGGCTTGTATATTCCAATGATGGGCGCTCAAAATGCCCTAGGTCTTCGTGAGCAAGTTTAGTTGATGCACACCCACTTAGTTTCGCTTTTGATCTTTCATACGCTTATAGCTCTAGTGCATCCGCTGCATGGCAATCCCTACTCACTCACATTGATATCTATTGATGGGCAACTTCACAGCCCGTTGATACGCCTAGTTGATGTGAGACTATCTTCTCCTTTTTGTCTTCTCCACAACCACCATTCTATTCCACCTATTTACATGGCGTCTTCAATGACACGCAGGTCATACAAAAAAATAAAGACAACTCCTATGGTTCTGCCGTTGTCATACTCATCGACATAAGTCGTGATTCCTATTACAAGAACATGATCTCATACATCACAATATGTCATTCATCATTCATCACAACTTGGCCATATCACATCACATGACAATTGCTGCAAAAACAAGTTAGACGCCCTCTAATTGTTGTTGCATCTTTACGTGGCTGCAATTGGGTTCTAGCAAGAACGCTTTTCTTACCTACGAATAACCACAACGTGATTTTGTCAACTTCTATTTACCCTTCATAAGGACCCTTTTCATCGAATCCGCCCAACTAAAGTGGGAGAGATGACACCCGCCAGCCACCTTATGCAACTAGTGCATGTCGAGTCGGTGGAACCGGTCTCACGAAGCGCACGTAAGGTTGGTCCGGCCGCTTCATCCCACAATACCGCTGAAGCAAGATAAGACTAGTAGCGGCAAGCAAGTTGACAAGATCTACGCCCACAACAAAATTGTGTTCTACTCGTGCAATAGAGAACTACGATAGACCTAGCTCATGATGCCACCTGTTGGGGAACGCTGCGAAAATTAAAAAAATTTCCTACGGTTTCACCAAGATCCATCTATGAGTTCATCTAAGCAACGAGTCATGGGAGAGAGATTGCATCTACATACCACTTGTAGATCGCGCGCGAAGCGTTCACTAGAACGTGGATGATGGAGTCGCATCGCCGTGATCCAAATCACCGATGACCAAGAGTGCGAACGGACGGCACCTCCGTGTTCAACACACGACGGACGGAGACGCCTCCTCCTTCTTGATCCAGCAAGGGGAAGGAGAGGTTGATGATGATGGCTCCAAAGAGCAGCACAACGCGTGGTGTTGGTGGAGCAGCAGACTCCCAGCAGGCTTCGCCAAGCACGTGACGGAGGAGGAAGAGGTGTAGCAGGGGAGGAGGCGCGGAGTTTCAGTGGTGCGCTGCCCTCCCCCTCCCTTTATAGGCCCTCAGGGCGCCGGCCCTTGGGGATCCCATCTCCCAAGGGGGGCGGCGGCCAAGGGGGGTGGAGTGCCCCCCAAGGCAAGTGGGGCGCCCCCCCACCCTAGGGTTTCTACCCTAGGCTAGGAGGTGGGCTGCAGGCGCACCAGCCCACTATGGGCTGGTTCTCCCCACTTCAGCCCATGGGGCCCTCCGGATGGGTGGCCCCACCTGGTGGACCCTCGGACCTTCCTGGTCCCGGTACAATACCGGTGACCCGAAACTTTCCGATGGTCAAATACCACTTCCTATATATAATTCTTACCTCCGGTCCATTCCGAACTCCTCGTGACGTCCGGATCTCATCCGGACTCAACAACATTCGGTATACTGCATACTCATATTCATACAACCCTAGTGTCACCGAACCTTAAGTGTGTAGACCCTACGGATTCGGGAGACATGTAGACATGACCGAGACGGCTCTCGGGCAATAACCAACAGCGGGATCTGGATACCCATGTTGGCTCCCACATGCTCCTCGATGATCTCATCGGATGAACCACGATGTCGAGGATTCAAACAATCCCGTATACAATTCCCTTTGTCAATCGGTATGTTACTTGCCCGAGATTCGATCATCGGTATCCCAATACCTCGTTCAATCTCGCTATAAGCAAGTCACTTTACTCATACCAGAATGCATGATCCCGTGACCAAACACTTGGTCACTTTGAGCTCATTATGATGATGCACTACCGAGTGGGCCCAGGATACCTCTCCGTCATACGGAGTGACAAATCCGCCTCGATCCGTGTCAACCCAATGGACACTTTCGGAGATACCTGTAGTGCACCTTTATAGTCACCCGATTCGCAGGACGCTTGGTACACCCAAAGCACTCTTACGGTATCCGGGAGTTACACGATCTCATGGTCTAAGGAAGAGATACTTGACATTGGAAAAGCTCTAGCAAAACGAACTACACGATCTTGTGCTATGCTTAGGATTGTCTTGTCCATCACATCATTCTCCTAATGATGTGATCCCGTTATCATTGACATCCAATGTCCATAGTCAGAAACCATGACTATCTGTTGATCAACGAGCTAGTCAACTAGAGGCTCACTAGGGACATAATGTGGTCTATTTATTCACACGTGTATTACGATTTCCGGATAATATAATTATAGCATGAATAAAAGACAATTATCATGAACAAGGAAATATAATAATAATCCTTTTATTATTGCCTCTAGGGCATATTTCCAACACAAAGTGCATGATCTAGTCGCGATCTTCCTCCTTGCCAGGGAGAGTGGTCTCCTGGATTTCTTCTTCAGGCGTTGAGGTCCATTCTACAATGAACTCCGCCAAGACTCTGCTCTGAATTGTCGAGGTACTTCCAAACTTCAAACCGGAACTTGACAACTCCAAAGCCCACTCCACAATTATCCCGGTTGCATCTGGGTTATGCAGTATCCGTTGCAACGGGAGGCGGGTGACGACAGTGATCTCGTGGGCTTGGAAGTAATGACATAGCTTCCTCGAGGCCATAAGGAGGCCGAAGAGAAATTTTTGCACACCGGAGTACCTCGATCTAGCTCCCTGCAATAGGGAGCTGACAAAGTAAACCGAGTGCTGCATCATCTTCTTCTTCTGCACCACCTTACTTGACTACGCGGGCACTGCCTCGGTGGCATCAAACTCTGCCGGGGGCCTTGCCTTGCCGGCACCAGGCCCTGCCTGGGGAATATTGGGCTTGCCATCCGCTAGTTCTGCGCCACCGCATCGCCTCGCTGACCTCCTCTCGTGCCACTAGCGCAGCGTTGACCACTTGATTCGCCGCCGCCGCCACAGACAGAACGGCTCATGTGGTTTAGGCGCAACCAGACATTGGCGTGGAGGAAAGGTATTTGTTCATATCTCGCAATGCTGCCTCGCTTCGGGGTCCATTCCATTGGGCCTGCCTTCTTCAAGATTTTGAAGAAAGGAAGGGCGCGCCATGGACTTGGAGATGAAACGGCTCATGGCGGCAATGCAGCCGGTGAGCCGACGCACATCCTTGATCCGCTTGGGTGGCTCAATCTGCTCAATTGCCTTGATTTTGTCTGGGTTTGCCTCGATTCCGCGCTGCGACACAAAGAACCCGAGAAGCTTACCGGATGGAACGCCGAAGACACACTTCTCAAGGTTCAGCTTGAGGTTGATCTTGGGTAGGTTGGCAAATGTCTCTTCCAGATCTTGCACAAGAGTTGGCCCGTCCTTGGTTTTGACCACTATGTCATCCATGTAGGCCTCCATATTTCTATGGAGCTGAGGTTCAAAACCAATTTGGACTGTTCTTGCAAATGTTGAGCCAGCGCTCTTCAACCCGAAAGGCATCCGTAAAAAGCAATACGTACCACATGGGGTGATGAACGCTGTCTTTTCCTCATCCTCTCTTGTCATGAAGATCTGGTAGTAGCCCGAGTAGGCGTCGAGGAATGACAACAGATCACACCCGACCGTGGAGTCAACAATCTGGTCGATGCGCAGCAACGGGAAGGGGTCCTTAGGACAAGCCTTATTGATATCTGTGTAATCAATACACAGCCTCCACTTCCCATTTTCCTTGCGCACCACTACCGGATTGGCCAACCACGTCGGATGGAGCACTCCCCTAACTAAACCTGCTGCTTCAAACATCCTGATCTCCTCCGTGATGAACTCCTGCCTCTCCACAGCCTGCTTTCTGACCTTCTGCTGGACGGGCCGCGCATGGGGGCAGACAGCTAGCTGGTGCTCAATCACCTCCCTGGGAACACCGGGGATGTCGAATGCTTGCCATGCAAACACGTCGACATTCACCCGCAGGAAGGTGATGAGCGCGCCTTCCTATTTGCTGCCGAGGGTGGAGCCTATGGTGAAGGCCCCTCCCGTGCCATCCTCCCTGGTGGACACCTTCTTGGTTTGTGGTGGCTCAGCTCTGGATCTCTTGCTCTTGTCGGTAGAGCTCTCTGGCACGTCCTCGATGGTAGCACAACACTCCGAAGAGGTGCGCTTGCCAGAGTGGGTGCGAGAGGTCTTGCCGGGCTTCTTCCTCTCTCCAGGGGCTTCAGTGGCAGGAGTAGGCGCCTTGGCGGCAGCTGCTGCAACTGCCTCCCGGTAGAGTTGGTCGGCGCAAATCAGCGCGTCCTTCTTGTCGGAGGGGACGGAGATAATGGTCAACGGCCCGGGCATCTTTAGCATGCTGTAGGCGTAGTGTGACGCCGCCAAGAACTTGGCTAGTGTCGGGCAGCTGAGGATCCCGTTGTAGGGCATGGGGATCTCGGCCACGTCGAAGACGATCCTCTCCATCCTGTAGTTTAACTCTCCTCTAATTGTCATGGGCAGTGTGACCTTTCCCTTCGGCTGGCTCCTCCCCGGATTGACCCCTTGAAATGTGCCCGTTTCCTTGAGGTCTCCATCAGGGATTTGCAACCTTTTGATCACGACAGGTGAGATCAGGTTCAGGCCGGCCCCGCCGTCCACCAACATCTTGTTCACCCTGAGGTTGTGTATCATTGGTGAGACCAACAATGGCAAACACCCGATCGCGGTAGTGCAGTCAGGGTGGTCCTCGGCGTCAAAGATGAGGGGCATGCTGGACCACTTCAGCGGCTTCTGAGCGTCGAACAACGGCTCTGCTGCTGTAATCTCACATGCCAATTGCTTGAGTTGGCGATGAGAGGTATGTAGCGAGGCGCCTCCATCGACGCACATGGCCTCCGTAGCCTTCTGGAACCCTTGCTCACCAGACTCGTCATCCTCATCGTGATCGTCGTCTTCTTGTTTCTTGTCGCGCCCTCGGGCGGTCCTCTCTTGCTGGTTGTCCTTGCTGGGGCGGCCTCCTTGGCAGCCACGCTTCTTGCCGGATCCCTCAGCACCATCTTGGTCCTTCTCCTTGTCCCGCCTCTCGTACTCAGCCTTTTGCTTCTGAGCAAGCAGCTCGACTTGTCGGCAGTTCTGGAGGTCGTGGCCCTTGGTGCGATGGATCTTGCAGTATTGCTTGCCGAAGCTCCCTAGCTTGTCGGTAGCCGCTAAGGCCCGGCAGGCGGTGCACCCGGCAATCTCCTTGTCGGGAGCGCCTGCCTTGACCTTCTTGATGGCACTGGTGTCGTCTAATCTCTCAACGGCAAGAATGTCCTTGCCCCTGTGTTTCCTGTTGCGACGCCGACCCTTCTTTGTCGGGGTAGCGGCGTCCTCATCGGTAGAGTCGGTTTCCGCACCGGCATCTTCGCCGGGTACTTCTTCCCTTCAGCCCGGGTGCATCTATCGCCGTAACGTAGAGCTCGCCACATCCTTAACTCGGTCATCGCTAGCCTCTCACAAGATCTTGCGATTGCGCATGTTCGTGGAACGACTAATCACAAATGCGCGGATGAATGTTGGGAATCTTGTACGCACCGCTGAATCTTCGATGTACTTGCGCAGGGTCTCCCTTCCTTCCGGGAATGATATGCAGATCACGCTCGGCCATGAGCTCGGTGGCCTCTCGTGAAGGCGCCAAACGAACTCATGGCACAGATCTGACCAAGAAGAAATGGAATCCACCGCAAGTGCATCAACCAAGACATCACATTAGCTTGAGCGCCACGGAACATTTGGCAGCACCTTGTCGTCGCGAGCCCCAGCAGCCTGCATCGCGATGGTGTAGATGCTGAGGAACTCGGACGGATGGGTCTTGCCAGTGTACTTCTCGCTGACGTCGGGCTTGAACGTGTGGTGGGACGACCACTAGAACTACTGCAGCTCACGGGTAAAGGCCGGGCAGCCCACCTCGTAAGGTAGGCCGTCGGAGCCCCCCGGTGCAGGATGATCCATAGCGGGTCCCGCCCGCTTGTCCGACTGGCGACGCGTTTCACGCTGGCGCTCGATGGTGGTTCGAGCATCTTCGTGAGCTCGTTCCCGAAAGACCTGGCACTGGTCGCGGAGGGTCCGCGGGTCGGACAACGCTATAGAGATGTTATCACAAGCGTCATCATGACGGGTCGATGCCCGCGGCGGCTGGTGAGGAGGGGGAGAGTGCACCATGGCCACAACTCCCCCGGTCCTCCCAGCGCCAGCATGCGGTGGCTCGGTGGAGCGCCGACCCGAGTGTCAAGCCGGTCGCGGATTGTATTTGTTGGCGATGGTGACGTGGCTCCGGATGGTGGCCCTCCACTCGTCAAGCTTCTCCGCAGCAGGAGGGAAGTCGAGGAGCAGCTGCAGCCGCTAAAGCTTCACCAAGCGGTATGGCGGTGATCGCCAGCTGATCGCGGAGATGCTTCGACTTCTAACCACGTTAGAAGGAGCTCCGCTACACCCAAGGGCTGCGTACATTTTCGCCAAGCCAAGCCGGCGTGTTGAACCCTTCATCCTCATGGACGACGACGGGTTCTTCCCATGGCGGTGTCCAAGGTCTCCAATGTGGTGATACCGCCGACGCCGCACACCATGGAAGAGCGTGAGTGGTCGCCTCGTGGGTTGCTGGCGGTCGCTACCGTCCGGAGGTGGCACAACGACACCCCTGGAGGGCCCCTTGCCACCTGCGGGGGGCCCAGCTCCGTCTTGGGATCCAGCGACGTGTAGCCGGTCGTCTGGTGCACGAACGACGCTGCTCGCCAGGCTCTGATTACCAGGGCAATGCTGGTGCTCGCGGACCGCGGCTTGGGTCCTCACTGCCCGCCTGCACCGGCACGGTCGTTCGGATGCCAACGAGCCGACTGCCGTGGCCGTCTTCTTCTTCGGAGCCATGGCGACAAAGAACTGCTAGGCTAACTACTAGACCAGATTCTCACAATTGCACCCCCTACCTGGCGCGCCAAAGATGTCGGTGTGGAACGACACCTATGGGATCACAAGAATCCCTACTAAGATTGCCGGGCGCCGGGTTGCGAGAAGAACATGGCTAGTAGACAGCACAAGGATCGTTTACCCACGTTCGGGCACGAGGATTCGTGAAACCCTAGTCCTGCTTTGGTGGGTGTATTTCAGAGAGTTCTTGAGCTCTCGAACTAGCCGTGGGTCGGGTGTGGTTCAAAACAGCCAATCCTCCTCCAATATGCCATGGGCCTCCTTTTATAGTCGGAAGGGGCTGCCACAAAGGGCACACAGAGGTGGAAAGGCGACAGTGCTCCGAGCTTATCACTCAGACATGTGACATAACTCATTTAATGCATAGCTTAGGTGTCCCTTGCTTTTATTGGGGACGGGGTGAGGCCCGCCCCGTCTGCCACCGCCCTCCTGCTTTGACACGCCTGCCAAAGGAGCTGCTGCGTGGTGCCATGTAGGCAGGCAGATAGCTGAGTTGGCGCAGTGGCGGAGTCTTCACGAAGATCTGCATGCCGCCACGCAGGCGCTCGATGAGTTGGCCTGGGAGCTGCATGTTGCCACGTAGGTGCCCGCCCAGCTGGTTGGGCTGGCAGCTGCATGTGAACGGTGGTGGAACCTTGGTTGGCGTGGGCCTGGCAAAGGGCCCCTGTGGCGCGCCCTGGTGAGGCCTTGCGGTGGCCCGGCAAGGGTCTTGCCGCAGGCTGTGCAAGGGTCTTATCGTGGCGCTGTCGCCCCGGAAAGGGCCTTGCCGGGGTTCAGGCCTTCCTCGGCAAGGGTCTTGCCGAGGATCGCCGCCTTCTAATCCTCATCCGATCTCGAATATGTCTTCACAAATATCTGCATGCCACCACGGAGGTGCCTCCCAAGCCCTGGCCCAACGTGATGTTGGAGACCGTGGGCTCAAGGGTTGCCCGCTCTGTTGGTGCGAGGCGAGCTGTCCCGGCAAGGATCTTGCCGGGGCTGCCGAGGCTGCCCCAGCAAGGGTCTTGCCGGGGGAACCTGCTTCGTCCCTCTGCTCTTTGTGGTCTCGGCCTTGGCATTGCTCTTATTATCTTGGGCTTTGGTCTTACGTTGGCTCACCTCCCCTGTTCTGCTTGGCGTGATCGTAGCGCAGCCCGACGCGCGCTAGCACAGTATAGGTACAAAACGCACCTCTCTTTTGTACAATCGACATAGCCCACCGCATGTATGCGGCGCTTGGTGCCTTACATATTTGATCTGAAAGTGCCCTCGTGTGACACGAAGAATCGCTAAACATTCCAATAAGTCGCCAAGTAGTTGACCAGCTCACGCCGCATCATGACAGTCAGTTTTCGGCTTTCTCTACTGAGGTACTTGACAAGATGAACAGGATGCACAATCGCAGTAGTTCTCCCTTTACTACCCAAGCCGATAAAGCGGAACGTAGGGTAGCAAGCATAGGAGTCGGGCAACCCAACTATTGACCCAAGACAATGATTCAGAGCTGATGCATATAAGGCCAAACTTGCGAAGCCGAAGTACGCTGTAGAGCTGTTCGGGATTTTGCTGGCAACTCATTTGTTCCCATACCGAGCCCTTGGCAGGTTATGCCAAGGTATATCTGTGAAACAACCATGGGAGCCGTTTTTAATGGCGAAACAACACGGATGATTAATTCGGATATTGTTTACTGGGAGTTGAGCGATATGCCAATGATTACTTATTATATATAAAACCCGCCCTCCCGGCTATTTGACATGCTCGGGGTCGGGGGCGGAGGAACAGGCATAGTACAGGCTCAAAATAGAGAGTGTGGTCTACAAAAAGTTATTTTGGACCTCCTGTCACACGCCTCATGCTGCCAGTCCCCGCTGGGGAATCCTTGATGGAAATAGCCCATTAGGTGAGTGTACAGATCCGAACTCCGATAGAGCCAGTTTCAGATGTATGTCGTGTTCGTCACCTGTTTCTAAGGGATAGTGAAGGAAGAAATAAAAAGAAAATGGATAAAAAATATTACGGGGATGCTTGCAGGTTTGTCCGTAGTGTGCTTCCGCCAATGCGCATGGTATTTTGAGTGCGAGTGATGTATGCGCCGACACAAATTTTGCAGTGTGTACGAGGTGGGCGGCGAAGCTTGACTGCTATTTTCGGCCCGGAGAAGTTGATCCTGGGTGGAAATTGCTTCACCTCCGGTATTTCACAGAACTCTCCGTCATCCTTGTCGCCGCGGCTTCCTCCCTTGTGTTCGGGCGTTGAGCTTGCTTACTGTTTAAAGACCCAGCAGTTTCGTTAGTATGATTAGCTGGTTTATTGGGGTGGCGTGAATCGATGGTGTCACCCAATATTCTGTCTAGGTTGGATTGTTCGCCTGCTTCGCTTTGAATGGCTTCTTCCGCTGGCGTGCTTGGGATTGCTGAATCCGTTAATCGCTGTGTCGCGTGATCTTTCATTATCATTGCGACTGCTGTATTTTCTTCGTCGTGGCTTGCCGTTGCCGTCTCGGATTTCGGAAGTGCCCGGGTCGCTGGCGTTGTTGCTTCTACGAGCGAGCCAGCTGTCTTCTCCCACGCAAAAGTGGGTCATCAGAGCAGTGAGGGTTGTCATGGATTTAGGTCCTTCTTGGCCAAGGTGGCGTGCAAGCCATTCGTCCCGGACACTGTGTCTGAAAGCTGCAAGGGCTTTCGCGTCCGGACAGTCGATGATTTGGTTCTTTTTGACTAAGAACCGAGTCTAGAGCTTCCTGGCTGACTCTCCGGGCTGCTGGACAATGTGACTTAGGTCATCGGCATCCGGTGGCTGGACATATGTTCCTCGGAAGTTATCGAGGAAGGACCCTTCCAAGTCCTCCCAACTGCCTATGGAATTTTCAGGCAGGCTATTTAACCAGTGCCGAGCTAGCCCTTTTTAGCTTTAGTGGGACGATTTAATGGCGTGAGGTCGCCCCCACCGCCGATGGATGTGCAGGACAAAATCTTCTATCCATGCCACGGGATCGGTTGTTCCGTCGTATGATTCAATATAGATGGGTTTGAATCCTTCGGGAATTCATGATCCATTACTTCATTGGTGAAGCAAAGCGGTGTGTGGCGCCTATGTTGGGCCACACTGCGCGTAATCAAGGAGCCCATTTGCGTTTTTCGCTCGGCGCGGCTAGGTTTGTCACGTCCAATAGGTAGCCATCGCCGCGTCGAGGCATGCCTTCGCGATCCGTAGATCAATTTTGCGTGTCCTGCTTAATCGCCCAAGTCCTGCCGCAGGTCATCTGGACAATCGAGAGTTGCGTTATTCTTGCCTTTATGGCAAGGTGGGGCGATCTGGTGTTCGGCTTGAGTTGCCTCTTTATCCAGACAGAGTTATCGGCGACCTGCCGCATTGTGTGATGATGGCATGGACCCAACGCCTCGTCCGTCGAACTCGATGTAGCAATCTTTGCTTCGTAGCTTTTGGCTAAGCCGCTAAGGCTGTATTCTTCTACGACCATGACTTCGCCCATCTATCGTTGAGTAGGTCTTGGTCAGCTGGGCAGGGCATGTTCATCGGGGCTGGCTTGCCCGTTTTCCTGTTCCTCCTGATCGGATGTAGCTCCAATAGGGTCTTCATTGTTTTCGGCGTCGTCCGGAGTACTATTTTCTCCGGTGCCAGCGTTGTTGCGATGTGACTTGGAGCAGTGTTTAGGACGCCGATACTTAGACTGTGTCTCAGGAGGTTTATTCTCAACTGGATCTCCTTTGTCATCGTCGCGAGCTTTTTTAAGCGTATCGACCATGTACACGTCGTACGAATGGGTGGCCGTCCCACGTCCGGTGACTGGCGGGTCTTGGCCTTGCTCCTTGTCAGCATCGTCGTCTATACCGTCAATGTCTTCGGAGCCATAACCAGGCATGTCGGTTAAGTCCTCAACAGTGGCTATGAAGTGGGTGGCGGGTGGGAAGCGAAATTCTCCATTATCAGCCTCTAGCCCGAACCAGACATAGTTCGGCTGTGAGTCTTGACCCGTACTTCTCTGCTTGTCCGGCTGCCAGTCCCTCGCCAGGGACAGTTTTTTTTAATGAATTTAGCACATCGCCGAAGGGCGAGAGTTGGATGATATCTGCGGTGCTAAACTCGAAGATCGATAACTGATCCAACTCGATGTCCGCGGGCGTGCGTGTTTCGGAATTTATAGCCGGAGACGAGTCCGGAATTCTGTTGACGCTGATCTTGCGAGGTGCTGAGTCCGTGTTCGGCTCCAATGCGGCAGATTCTGCGGTTTCGGATGGTGCGATCTGCTCCGGATCTAAGGCCATGGTAGTTACAGAAACCATCTCCTGAATCTGGTCCGATGAAAGATTTAAGTCATGTTCATCGGAGTGAGGGGGAGCGATCGCCGCGGTCTCAAATCCATTGAAGATCAAGTCTCCACGGATATCCGCGACATAGTACAAGCTTCCAAATCTGACCTAGTGGCCAGGGGCGTAGCTATCGATCTGCTCCAGATGGCCAAGCGAGTTGGCCCGTTGTACGAAGCCGCCGAACACGAAGATCTGTCCGGGGAGGAAGGTTTTGCCTTGTACAGCGTCACTATAGACGATTGAAGGCGCCATCGAACCGTTCATCGACGGCACAGTGGAAGTCTCAATGAAAGCACCAATGTCGTTGTCAAACCGGGGATCTCGTAGGGGGTCCCTGAATCGCGCGCTTCACGATCGATGGTTACAGGAGACAGGGGACACGATGTTTACCCAGGTTCGGGCCCACTCTATGGAGGTTATACCCTACTTCCTGCTTGATTGATCTTGATGAATATGAGTACAAGATCGTAATGGCTAAACCCTAGAAGTCTAGCCTGTATGACTATGCACTACAAAAAAAGACACATCCGTGACATTTTGGGCCGAACGAAATTTTTTTCTGTCATACATATGACACTTCTATGACGATAATTGTAACAAAACCCGGTATCATCATAGATGTGGTGGGCTCCTACTTCTATAACAAAAAATCATGACAGAAAATGGGCTTTTCGTCCTGGGCGGGCCGAAGATGCAGCTGCATGACATTCTTTTGGCCGTCCATGACGGAAAAAAACCATGGTAGAAGCGAGGGGGAGGAAAATTTCGGGAGTTCCTTGTTACGGTGGGAGGTCGGGGCCGATGCGATGCGCTCTCGTACACGACGCTGCGTGTGTGCGAGGTGTTGGCTCTAATCAACCCGAGTGAGGCGTTGGGCTCTAATCAACCCGAGCGATCAGACGAAAGTTACGACATTTAACCCGAAAGCGACGATCGATGGCTGTTAACTAAACCCGATCAAGCGATTCTTCGCTATCGCTGTAATCAAGCCGATCGATTGATGAACAAAGGAGCGCTATGGGGCGGGGTGGGGTTGAGGAACAGGAGCGGTGGCGTTGCCTCTGGATGAACAGGACCCGTGGTGTGGGAGGGCTGGATGAACAGAGAGACGGTGGAGGGTGCCCGTGGAGGGGTGGTTGAACAGACCCCGTGGTGTGGAGGGCTAGATGAATAGAGACGGTGAAATGGTGCCGTGGAGGGGTGGTTGAGCAAGAGCCGTGGAGTGGCGCGGTGGAGGCCGATGAACAGGAGCCCATGGAGGCCGGAGGAGGTCGACGGTGGAGATGAACATTATCCGTGGAGTCCTGCTTTTGCGCACGCCACACCCTCCCGATCAACAGACCCCTTTTGACCGTAGCGCCGAACACAAGTCCGTATCTCCGCTTTTGCGGTAGCCACACCCTCCCGATCAACAGACCCCCTGCTGACCGTAGGGAGGTCCGTTTCTCCGCTTTTGCGGTACGCTGCACTTCTCCCGATGAACAGGATCCCGCTTCAAACGTGGACGGTCGAACACAAGGCCGCTTTCTCCGCTTTTGCGGCACGCCAGCCTCGCTTCCATCGCCTGTTCCGGCCCAAGCCTCCCGATGAACACGACCACGCATTCCGCTCCGACCCAGCCGGTTGGCTCCCACGCTGCCTGCTGCCTCCCGGCGAACACGACGCATTCCGCTGCTCTCCCCATGAACACGACGCATTCCGTTGCCTCCCCATGAACACGACGACGACGCTCTTTCTCCGCTCCGACCCAGCCATGTACACGAGCCCTGCCGACGTAGCGCGCGAGTAGGTGTTCGAGACACGCCCGTATGTATGTACGTGGCCGTATTTTCTTTCTTGCACCCTGGCCGCTGTACATACGTGTACATGCTACGTGCGTGCCTCTACTACGACACGTAAGCGCCTCTACTAAGACACGCGCCGCCTCTACATCGACCAAGATATATGTACGCATATCGTCACACCGAATGACAATGCTACGTGACGCTCGACAAGGTGGGTCCCAACCGGCGTGCACTTCCTTGCCTTCAAGATGTAGCTGGTAGGTTCCAGCAATGTGGGGCTAATCGCTTTTTTTTTTTGCCCGACGCACTTCCTTGTGTGCGAAGGTGTAGCTGCTCGGTCCCAGCAGAGTGAGGGATGTAGCTGGTGGGTCCCAGCAGTCCGGGGCTTAATCGCTTTTTTGGACGCACTTCCTTATGAAGATGTAGCTGGTGGGTCCCAAAGAATCGTGGGGCTTAATCATTTTTTCGGACGCACTTCCTTGCGTGCGAAGATGTAGCTGGTGGGTCCCACCACCGTGGGAAACATTTTTTCGCGAACACGGTGACCCGTCCGTGGGTCCCCGCCGTCGTGGAAGAATAATTATTTTGCGCTGTAATAAGGAGGCACTTCTTGCGGCCGTGGACCCAAATTCGGCCTCTCCACGTGACAAACCATGTTCGATGGAAGCCATTCCTTGACCACATTGACCACGCCGTGATGAGAGCACCAGGCGGTGGACGACGGCGAGGCCTAGGAAGGAACGACGCGAGCCGGGAAGACGTGGCAAAGGATGCCCACGCCAGAGGAGTATGAGGGTTCACTGCTCGGCTGCGGTGTGAGGCTGCCGCCGACGCAGTAATAACATGGGGTGTGGGTGCGAGAGGGATGGCCCGCCAGCGGTGGGAGTAGTAGGGGCGGTGAGGCCTCAAGGCATCACAGCCGGCCACGGGCGGCAGGATCAGGCGGCATGACCGGCGCTGCTCTGGGCGGCTGGAGCAAGAAGACCAGAGGTTGAAGAAGCACTACGGCCGTTGGATGGACATCGTACGGTCACTAGGCTAGAATCGTTCATATATTGACTAAAGTTGACAAAGGCCTCCGTCCTAGTCAACTTAGTAGGCCCACAAGGTGGGTCCCAGCTAGCAGGGGGTATTCATTCTTTTTGTGCGTAAGAAGGAGGCACTTCCGATGAGTCCGAGCTGACAGCGGGGGGAACGTTTTTTCGCAAAATACGGTGGCCCGTCCAATGGGTCCCTACAGTCAGGGGGAAACATTTTTTTTCGTGAAATACTGGTGGCCCGTCCGGCGGGTCCCTGCTGTCAGGTGGAGGAATAATTATTTTTTGCATAATAAGGAGGCTCTTCCTTGCGGCTGCCGTGGACCCAGCTGTCAGCCTCTCCACGTAAAGTACTCTTCCATGGAAGTCGGTCGTTGACCAAATTGACCACGCCGCGGCGAGAGCACCACGGTGGTGGACGATGGCGAGGCCTAGGAAGGGGACTACGCGGAGCCGGGGAAGACGCGGCAGTGGAAGCCCGCGCGGAGAGGAGTACGAGGGTTCACCGGTTTGGCTGCGGTGTGAGGCTGCCGTCATGCGTAATAATAGGGGTGTGGGTGAGTAGAGGGATGCCCCGCCAGCTGTGGGAGTAGTAGGGGCGCCGAGGCTCATGCAAAGACAGCCGCCACGGAGGTGGGAGTAGGTGGTCCCATCGGCGTTGCTTTGGTGGCTGGAGCAAGAAGATCAGAGATTGAAGAAACACGACGGCCGTTGGATTGACATACAACGGTTACGTCTGCTAGAATCGTTTGTTGACGTATATAATAAATAAAAAAATCTTGCATACGCATCAACTAAACAGGCCCACAAGTCAGACCACTCCCTCTTTTTTTAATAATTTATATATAGCTCATGGCAACTTCTTATGCAATTTATTATAGTCGTTTTTTTGGTTGGCCAGGGCCAATTTCGCATATTTCTGTGGGTTCCAAACTATTTTTAATACTGAAATGTCGAGCCAGATTTAAAGTACTTTGAAGATATATTTAAATTATGTTAATGCCCAGTGAAATAGGAATCTGAAAATGTGAAAAAATGCAGAAATTAAAAAGTAATTGCCAATTTGTCATATGTTTTTATATTTACAACCCATTTCATATTACTTTCAAGATTTGCAGGCATCTTGAAAGAGTTGCAGCCCATCAAGGCGTAGAAAAATAAGTAGGCCTGGATTGGGTATTCTTCAGAAAAAATAAACTGGGCTCATTTTCACAAAGAAAAAATAGCTGGGCTGGTCACATGGTGAACATAAAATATAAGCTTGGGCTAGACGGGCCACAGCCCAGTTCAAACCCTGCTCCGTCTCAACAATACCAAACAAAAAAACTATCGCTCAAGTAGCTACGTCCCTGTGTCGGCCGATCTTGTGTTGTTCTCTTGTCTATTGACTATATACGCTCACAATGTCGTGGGTCCCGGATGTCGGAAAACACTAGGAGGAAGCATTTTATTTTTCCATACATCGACGTAGGGGCCCTCTTGTCATCCTCTCCACGTTTCGCCGATTCCTGTTGTTTGTTGACCATGTAGACAACGCGAGAGGGCGGCATCATGCCTGCGCACCAAAGCGCGGAGGACATCGGCGTTAACGATTCAGGAGGCGGTGGGCGGCGATGCATCGCGCAGCAGCCGTGGAGGCGGAAGCAAGCGCCCGTCGGGCGCTGGTTTGGTTTTGGCGGCTGGAGGAAGATAGGACTGAAGAAACACGACGGATCAGTAAAAGGTATGAGTACTTAACAACCTTAATCAAACCAGTAGGGAACTTAACAACCAAAGCTGAAAGCAGTATGAGTACTTATACAGGTTCAACCGTACAAAGCACGCCTCGAACAGTGCTACTTTGCCTACAGTTAACCAAGGGTGAGGCCGCCAAGCCCCAGGACAAGGCCCAGGCGCCAACCCACGCATCCACAACCTTCTGAAAGCGGCTTCATCTCGCAACGTGGTCAATAAGCAGGATATTCGCTTGAGAGCCATGGAAAAGCATGAACATAATCTTCTGTCCTATTCTCCAACATGGACGGGCCTTCATTATTTGAGACCACCCATGAATAAGTATCTTTTCACCTCCAAGGGGAATTGAGTAGGTCGACATAAACATCATGTTGTGACCAAGCGCAAGTCTGACCCGACCTTGGTCGTGCATCCAGATAGGAACAATAGAACTCGACAGCCTCGTTTCAAGAAGATCACAGCTGTAAAACTGTGTATAAGCAATAGTTTATGAACAACATATATAACAGAAAACAGCTCGTACCATAAATTTCTCGACACAGTATGACATGTTCAACGAGTGTAGCAGTGGCACACATATCCCACGTGGCCTGCCACCATTGAAACGCCCCACAAGGACCTCAAGACGATCAATAAAGTGTAGGAACTTGTGGATGTCGATCCAGTCAACTTCAGTGCCATTAGTAACAGTCGAGTTATTACAGAGTAACAAACGAGCAGACTGCTTAACTCTGAAAAAACCTACACGTGCCACCAATTATAAGAAAATACTAGCTATTTGCCAGTGCGTTGCAACGGGACTATACATATTCCAATAATATGACATCAATCGTGTATACCTATAGGATACTCATGCATAACAGACAACATTGATCTCCCAAAAAAAAACAGACACCATTGTTGACTATTGTTTCACCACTCAATCACACTCTTCTTCTATCACCACTATTTCCACCTCTTCGTCTCCCTACTCCAAGTAGCCTCCCTAGTCCAATCTATCCATACGGTTCTCAATAGCGCATCCGGTTCGCAACCTCAACCACTTCCCCCCTCACCCACACACATTGGAATTTCAAGCACGCAACCATGTAGTTGGGGTATATTTCACAATGTGCTTGTCTTAGCAAGGCGTGGTTGGTGGAGGCTTTGATATTTCAAGATTTCCTATATTTCATCCTAATTGGTGATTAGAAAGAATCCAAGGATCAATAGAGTTATATTATTCCGTATGTAAAGCAGAAAATGCAGAAAAAAATCTAGAGGTTAAAGATTTGTACAAGTTCAACGAAGACTAATGCATGCTACCACATCAAATTAGTTTAGCAAGATAATACTTTCCCAAAATACGGTTAACATCTAACTTTTCCAAAAGTTGTACGACGGCTCCATGAAAATAAAACGAGCAGTACTACATGGACGATAATATTGGGCGCTATGGACAACAATTAAATGCGAACGGCCACTGGATTCTCCCTGCTTTAGTTAGGATTAGATGATTTGCCCCATTTTTCTTTTATCTTTTGATCATTTGCCCTAATATGTATTCTAATTAATTCTTAACATGGAATGACCTTTGTGCCCCTATGGTAGTTTTGCAATTTCTATGCCTAATCTACCTGGTTCGGCCCTTCATAGTTCGTATTGAACCTGCTGCTCGTCCTGCTCGCTACTCTTAACATTGATGCAGCAAGAACACGAAGCAGCGCTGCAGCTCAATGCCAGGCAGCTCTTATGCTGCCTCGGAGGTCTGACAGCTTCCTGTTGCTGCCGACGGCTCGACTGCCCGACAGCTTCCTCTCCACCCCAGTGGCTCCTACTTCTGCTCGGCGGTCCGGCGGCTCCCGGTCTTGCTCGACGGCGGCGGCTCCTTGTGCTGCTCGACGCCCAAGCCTCCTTCGCACCGAGGGCTCATGTTGCTGCTTGGTTGACGGCGCGCCTCTATCTGCTCAGTGCTTTCGGTGACACGGCACCCACCCCAAGTGCCCTGTTTCCTTGCTCCTCTCGATTCCTCCGCAAGGCAGCATGCAGCTTACAGCAGGGGAGAGATTTAGTGTTTGACCAGTGCATTTTGAGCATTTTCCTCTGATCCCTTACTCTGAACTTGTGCATAGAATTTTGAGAGATCTCGTTAGCCCATGTAAGCATAGGTTCTGCATCAGTTACTAATGTTTTTGTCTTGAACAAGAATACATGGACAATCAGTTAAACGATTTTTTTGCCTGTTAGATAGGATTCATATCTCATTCAATAGATGACTCTGTGTTCACATCTTAGATTAATGCAAATTTTTACACAAAATAAATGATTCACAGATTCAGAGTTCACATCTCACAATTTATCACAAGTTGCCACACAAAACAAATAAATGATTCAGAGTTCACATCTCCTAATTTAAAATAAGTCATCACATCATTGAAATCAACCTATCATCTTAATGCAATAAAATTTCAGTGTTTTTTCTTCCTTAGGGTCAATTTCTTCCTGGATGCTATAGAGCTTGAAGGCATGTCAAAAAGAGTTGCTGGAGAAGCACATTCTTTTTGTTCAATGTGTTGGTCAATCACAGGATGAGACATTCACGCTTTGTGGAGAAACTTGTCAAAGAGACCTAGGACAACATATTAGTCACACCAATCTGGAGCGGCAGCAGCCGTTGCAGGCTTTTGTCCTTGCCACCGTGATCACCGTGGAACATCGCGACTCCTGCGAAGTTGCCGGAGTCGCCCCGCCTTGCCCCGTCGTGATTGCTGGAGTGGTTGTGCCTAGATGTGACTACTTGTGGCTGCCAGTATGCTTCTCGCCCTGGTCCATAGTGATGGTGATGGCTCCAGCGATCTTGTGCTCATGAGGACGGTGCAAAGCTGATGGCCTGCTGCCTTTTTACCATAGAAGAGAGAGTTTATGGCCTTATACATAAGAGATTCGGTGAGTTTATGGAAGAGATTGATTGATCATTTGGTTTCCGCGTGTTTATAACCTTACATTATGTGAGTTGATTTATTAACATCATTGCCATATTTGAGATTTTCGTGAGTTTATGGCCTTACCATATGTGAATTGATTTATTACCATAATTGCCATATTTGAGATTTTCGTGAATTTATGCCTTACCATACAAGAATTGATTGATTACCATATTTGAGATACGTTGGGTTTTCACACAAGACAAAAAAACTCAGTAACAGAGAAAACCGGTTGAAGGGGAAGAAAAATCGGTGGAAGGGGGAGAAAAATTGGTGGGAGCGGGGGCTCTCGTAAGTGGAGGGGCGGACGAAAGGTGGGACGACGTAAGAGGGGAGAGGGAACGTTATGTTTCTTTTAGATAGTAGAGATTAGTTAGAAGTAGCATCTTCATGAGAGATTCGTTGCTACTTCCAAAGTCAAATAATACACTGCAGGAAAAATAATATGAGAACACAGCATGTTAAAAAAAAACCACCCTCCCGGATAGAAAAGAGGATTCTAGGAACATACTATGCGTGTATCAAAATGCTGTGTTAGGATGAGAAGGAACTAGTATGGCGTCTCGCCGAGGGCGCAGAAACCTGTAGGGTAGTCGCACTTTGGGTACTGCAAATGAAACAAACTAGATTCAGTAGGAAGAAAAATGCATCAACGGCGGAGGCTGCCATCCTAGGATTACCTGCGACCAAGGGACTTGGATTTATCGGGGATGGATGAAGAATTCGTACCTGGTTCTCCATGAGAAAACCCTATACAATCGCCGAGAGGGGGTTTTCTCTGAACAAGCGAGCGAGGAGAAGGGATTCAGGCCCAAAGGTGAAATATTGTCGCTTCGTCCGTCCGACTTCGCTAAAGCTGGAAAGGGGGTTGTGATTTGACGGCTCATTGGGCATTATCATGGGCGCCTTCTGACCGGGTGTGTCTACCGTGAAGTTGTGCACTCTAATTTGTGCATATGGCACGTGGACCCCGTTGCCGGTTGCCCCACATATTAGCGAAAGGAAGTAGAAAGACAGGAGTAACTAGTTACACATAAATATATTTTTTGACAGTCAGATACTCCCTCTGTAAAGAAATATACAAATATTTTATATCACAGGCTCACCTTGCCGAGAAATATACTCCCTCTGCAACGCACGGGAATTATGGGGGTTCAACTTTTTTTATGGGGGTTCAACTGAGAATATAATACTCAGATAGGCTCATGGTTCTGGACTTTGGGCCACAGGCCGACCCTGCATGTTTGGGGGCCCATGTGTTCTACCTCAGCGCTTTTCATATTGCAAGTGATCGGTACGACGCTGGTTTTAGATGCTGTCGCAAGGCGAATACACAAAATTGAATAAAGCACGGCAGCTGTTGGAATGAAATCAAACGACAGTTCCTAACCAGCAATCAGAGTTGCAATTCTATCAAGGATATACCATGTGATAAATAATATTGTCGTACTACTTATACACATAGGACACTTGTTTCACCATGCCAGCTTATTACATCAAAATCTCTCGGAGGATAGATCAGTTCAGCAGTTGCGTGCTGCTACTGAAGAATTTCAAAGTTGATTTGGACCAGCTCTCCTTGCCGAGAAAGTTTGATTTTGACATCATCCCCTACAGCAAGATATGATTTAGATTTGAACCTTGACCATCCTTTAGCATCAATCATCATGCGACCATCCTTTGTACTTACAGTATATTGAGCAGGTTCATTCACACCAAGGCTGCGCATGGTAAGAGAAACTTGGCATGTCGCCTCGGATTGTTGAACGACTCCCTCGTTGCTCTAGGGAATTCTCTGCTTGCAAACAAGAAGACATACCCAAACAGTTAGATCAACACAGTGAATCATGTGAAACAACATGGAAAGAAAAAAGAACGAAGCACTTGGGCGGCCAATGCTTACCAAGAAGGTGGACATGTCGGTTTTTGTAAGGACTTTGGTATATGAAGTGTGAACTGCAGCCCGGTCTGTTGCGTTACAACCGCACGGGTCGGAGCAAATGCAAGTGCAAGTGTTGGTGCAGGTGCTGAAGCCGCTGCTGCTGCCGGAGATGGTGCTCCTTGTAGAGCTGGTGCCGGTGTCGGAGCAGGTGGCGGTGTCGATGCCTGATCCTCCAGTAGATCAGATTGATCACCGACGCTGTCGGTGCCCAATCCTCACCTGGATCGGACCGAGCTGCTGCCACCGCTGCTAGAGCAACTGTCGGTTCTCGATCTGTGCGAGACAGCAGCGATCGTGTCTGGTCTGCTATGATCAGCTTTCTAACTTGACTAGGATCCGTGACCGTGATCCAGTTTTTTCTTCATTTCTTTTGAACCCGAGAAGGACTAATTATGGCGTTTTTGTTAAACCAAACTGCAGTTCATCATAGGGATTCAGCTTGTACTCGCACAATGCACTCATCCAATTTTTTCCATAATATAAGTGATGGACGGTGCCTTCAAGCATCGACACGACATAAGAAGTGAAACCTACAAAAATAGCTATCGAGAGCAAACCAAACGGTTTATTCGTGATGAATGTCACATGGCAAAACCTGCATCGTAAAATTGCAGGAAAAGAAAGAAAACATGACATTAAATCAATAAGATTTAGACATTAAATCAATAAGATTTACTTGATGTGACACGAGGTTATCCTTACCAGGAAATCACTATGTTGAAGTACTAAATGAAGATTGATCGTCTAACTACGCTGGCATGCAGGGGCCCCGCCACTCCCACAAGCAGTGACAGTCCAAAGGTCGTGAAAAATCGTATGGATCGAACATCCATGGACTGGAAATCCTGGTGGGTGCGATAAACCCTGCAATGCATACAGATATTGGATCAGAACCATAATTGATAAACCGTCCTCACAAAAAATATGATCTGTATACTTCAAAATATACAAACTAAATTGAGTGGACAGACATTAACATATACATTAATATAGACCGTTCACACACCAAAAGCGGCAGTACTAATAAAAAATACAGGGTTCACAAACACAAATCAAGTACTGAACAATAGTACTACAGACAAGCAAAGTTGCACTAACTAAACTCTGCAGACTATTTCTCGCCACCGACCTTCTTGAGTTGTAAGTAAATAAAAGATTGATGATCTTCATTACTAGAGCATTGTCCTAGTGAGGAAAGGATGATGGAGACTATGATTCCCCCCACAAGTCGGGATGAGACTCCGGACGAAAAATAATAAAAAGAAAGAAAAAGGCCATAAAAATGAGAAAGGCCCAAATAAAAAATGAGAGAAAAAGAGAGAAGGGGCAATGCTACTATCCTTTTACCACACTTGTGCTTCAAAGTAGCACCATGATCTTCTTGATAGAGAGTCTCCTATGTTGTCACTTTCATATACTAGTGGGAATCTTTCATTATAGAACTTGGCTTGTATATTCCAATGATGGGCGTCCTCAAAATGCCCTAGGTCTTCGTGAGCAAGCGAGTTGGATGCACACCCACTTAGTTTCGTTTTGATCTTTCATACGCTTATAGCTCTAGTGCATCCGTTGCATGGCAATCCCTACTCACTCACATTGATATCTATTGATGGGCAACTTCATAGCCCGTTGATACGCCTAGTTGATGTGAGACTATCTTCTCCCTTTTTGTCTTCTCCACAACCACCATTCTATTCCACCTATAGTGCTATGTCCATGGCTCACGCTCATGTATTGCGTGAAGATTGAAAAAATTTCAGAACATCAAATGTATGAAACAATTGCTTGGATTATCATCGGTGTTGTGCATGATTTAAATATTTTGTCTGATGAAGATAGAGCATAGCCAGACTATATGATTTTGTAGGGATAGCTTTCTTTGGCCATGTTATTTTGAGAAGAAATGATTGCTTTATTTGTATGCTTGAAGTATTATTGTTTTTATGTCAATATTAAACTTTTTTTTGAATCTTATGGATCTGAATATTCTTGCCACAATAAAGAAGATTACATTGATAAATATGTTAGGTAGCATTCCACATAAAAAATTCTGTTTTTATCATTTACCTACTCGAGGACGAGCAGGAATTAAGCTTGGGGATGCTTGATACGTGTCCAATGTATATATTTTTTTATTGTTCCATGCTATTATATTATCCATCTTGGATGTTTTATATGCATTTATATGTTGTTTTATATGATTTTTGGGGCTAACCTATTAACCTAGAGCAAAGTGCCAGTTTCTGTTTTTTTCCTTATTGTTTAATTTTACAGAAAAGGAATACCAAAGGGAGTCCAATTGATGTGCCAATTTTTGATGATTTTTTATGGACCAAAAGAAGCCCCGTAGTAAAAGAGTTGGGCCAGAAGAGTCCCGAGCCATCCACGAGGGTGGAGGGTGCGCCCCCTATCGCGTGGATGACTTGGAGATCCCCCTGACGTGAGACCGACGCCAAAATTCCAATAAATACGGAAACCCCCGAAAAGAAACCTAGATGGGGAATTTCGCCGCAGCAAGCCTCTGTAGCCACCAAAAACCAATCAAGACCCTGTTCCGGCACCCTGCCGGAGGGGGGAATCATCACCGGTTCATCATCCCGACGCTCTCCATGACGAGAAGGGAGTAGTTCACCCTCGGGGCTGAGGGTATGTACTAGTAGCTATGTGTTTGATCTCTCGCTCTCTCTCGTGTTCTTGATATGGCACGATCTTGATGTATCGCGAGCTTTGCTATTATACTTGGATTTTATGATGTTTCTCCCCCTCTACTCTCTTGTAATGGACTGAGTTTTCCCTTTGAAGTTATCTTATCGGATTGTGTCTTTAAGGATTTGAGAACACTTGTATGTTTTGGTGATCAACTTGTGAGTTCCGTCACCTTGGGAATCTATGCATAGGGGTTGGCACACGTTTTCGTCTTGACTATCCGGTAGAAACTTGGGGGCACTCTTTGAAGTTCTTTGTGTTGGTTGAATAGATGAATCTGAGATTGTGTGATGCATACCGTATAATCATACCCACGGATACTTGAGGTGACATTGGAGTCTCTAGGTGACATTAGGGTTTTGGTTGATTTGTGTCCTAAGGTGTTATTTTACTACGAACTCTTGGGCTGTTTGTGACACTTATAGGAATAGCCCAATGGATTGATCAGAAAGAATAACTTTGAGGTGGTTTCGTACCCTACAATAATCTCTTCATTTGTTCTCCACTATTAGTGACTTTGGAGTGACTCTTTGTTGCATGTTGAGGGATTGTTGTATGATATAATTATGTTATCATTGTTGAGAGAACTTGCACTAGTGAAGTATGAACCCTAGGCCTTGTTTCCTAGCATTGTAATACTGTTTACGCTCACTTTTACCACTTGCTACCTTGCTGTTTTTATATTTTCAGATTACAAAAACCTATATCTACCGTCCATATTGCACTTGCATCACCATCTCTTCGTCGAACTAGTGCACCTATACAATTTACCATTGTATGGGTGTGTTGGGGACACAAGAGACTCTTTGTTATTTGGTTGCAGGGTTGCTTGAGAGAGACCATCTTCATCCTACGCCTCCCACGGATTGTTAAACCTTAAGTCATCCACTTGAAGGAAATTTGCTACTGTCCTACAAACCTCTGCACTTGGAGGCCCAACAACGTCTACAAGAAGAAGGTTGTGTAGTAGACATCAAAGGTACGAGCACCAAAACTTGTGCCAAACTTTACCAACAATTTTCCATGCGATCTTGAGAGAATGCGACAGTGACACAATGATTTTCGTTATTATCCGGACTCTATATGCATTTCTTGGTATTAAAATACCAACAAGGCCTACACCTCTAGCCGCACCCTGCGGCCAAACTGTTTGAAGTTTTTTCCCGTTTCTCGCACAATGAATGAAAACTCGCAAAGCGACACACAAATGATCTTGCTAACACACACGTCTAGTTGCGACTATAACATACATACATACATACATACATGCATACATACATACATACAAACGAGATCTATTTTTTTGCATATTCAAAGTTAGAGATTGCTAGCGAGGCATGCCGCCTGGTAAAACGTACAAGAAAATCAAACCATAGAGTACAATCGTGATTTCTTACCATGGAAAAAAATTGGAGGCGAAACGATGAACTCATGTTTTCATTCAAACAAAAATACGATGTTAGTTAATGTAAATGTTTTCAAATAGCACACAGTTCACTCACGAAATCCGTGTGTCCAGTAAACCATGGCTCATGCCCCCCCCCCTCTGCCACGCGCGATCTGAGTTGTGCGTTCTGATTGGCCAGAACCCAAACCCCACGGATCGTATGTCTGCACTGTTGGATTCTCCTGGATCGAACGGCGATCCTCATCCCTTTCGACACCACATGTAAATGTTTTCAAATAGCCCCTCACAAAAAAATGTTTTCAAATAGCACACAGTTAACTCATGAAAGCCATGTGCCTATGAAACTGTGGCCGATGCCCCCCCTTGCAGCGCGTGCGATATGAGTCATGCGTCCTGATTGGCCAGAACCCAAACCCCACGGATCATACGTCTGCACAATTGGATGCTTCCAGATCGAACGGCAATCCTCATCCCTTTCGACAAGAAATACAGTCCGGCTAGGAATTGATTTATATGCCAAAATGCACAGTAAATGCCAAAAAATGTCTTACTTATAGCACACGAGACCTGAAATGCTCCAGCAAATCAAACCCGTGGTATAATTGTGATTGCTTTACATGGGAAAAATTTAGAGGCGAAATGATGAACTCACGTCTTCATTTAAAAATTAGTATGTCTTCATTTCAAACGAAATTATTCTCTTTGTGCGCACGAGTGCTTAGAGGGAACCATTTGCATAGGCCTTTACACGCGACAACCGAGGATATTTTTTGCCCGTTTCACCTAGGCCGCCAAAATACCCCCCACCGTCCGCCCAAGTTTCACTCAACTAGTCCACCCAATCTACATCGCCAGCTCCCCCTACCCCAGATCCACAGCAGAACTCTCTCCGGCACCGCCATGCTCACCCCAGCCGTGTGCCCGCTCTTTGGCGTCAAGCCTACCTCCACTTCCGTTCCCATCACGCGGTGGCCCGTGTCTTGCCGTCTTCGTTTTGCTCGCCAGCCACCCTCGAGCATATCGATGTAGTAACCCTCGCCTCTCCTGTGGTCCGACCAGGTTTGCATTAAGAAGCCTGTTAGTTACTGATCTCCATCGTGGTGAGGCATATTTCCTCGCAATCCCTCTTCCTATTTTGTTCTGTATGTTCCCAAATTGGCTATAAAATAACGCAGAGTGTAAATATGTTTATTATCTACCTTCCTTACTACATATAAGTTGTATTTGTTCCAATAAGTTACTGCCTATTTACAGATCACGGGCGCCCGAGTCACACAAACTTAACAAATTAGCCGTACATTTTCTAAATTATTGCATGGCATGTTTAGAAAGCTTGATACCAAGTTCTTACTTTTATGTTTATCCTCCTTTCCTGAGTTTCACATGTGCTCTCTGTAGATGCCGAGTTGTAGAAACCACACTCATGCTTCAGGCAATGTATCTTAATCTGATTCGGACAACCCTAGGTCTTCAGCATATTGTTAGGTATCAAGTAATCTTGAATGGGAAAGAGCTACAGCAATTACCCTTCCGGTCAGGACACGGAGGAACGCTCCAAGGAAGCCCACACACCAGCCTAAAGGTGTATATGAAGTAACCGAGATTGATTTAAAGTCTTGGGCTCCAACTAAACCAGATAAACCCTAGTCCTGCTTTGGTGGATGTATTGAGTGTTCTTGAGCTATCCAACTAGCTACGGTCGCTGTGTAGCTTGAAAAAGCCGAATCCCTCTCATGGTCGCCTCGGGCCTCCTTTTATAGGGAAAAGGGGTTGCCACAGTGGCACACAAGAGGTGGAAAGGACAGTGTGCGAGCTTATCGCACGGCATTACGGGACAAAGTGCATTAAATGCGTGACTTAGGTGTCCATTAGCTTAATCAGGGACGGGAACGAGGCCCGTCTCGTCCGTCACCACTCCTCCTTGCTTCGACACGTACTCAGGCCAGTAATGCATGCAACGCCATGTAGGCAGGCAGACTGCTGAGGTGGCGCGGTGACAGGGTCTTCACGAAGATCTGCATGCCACCACGCAGGTTCTTGCTGAGTTGGTCTGGAAGCCGCGTGTTGCCACGAAGGTGCCTACCCAACTGGTTGGGCTGGCAACTGCATGCGAACGGTGGTGGAGCCTTGGTTGGTGCGGGCCTGGCAGTGGCCCTGCTGGCGCCTCTCGGCAAGGGTCTTGCCGTGGCGTCGCAGTCGCCCCTGGCAAGGCGCTTGTCGGGGGTCTTTTGGATCTCCTCGGCTAGGATCCCGCCGAGGGTCGCCGTCTTCTGATCCTCATCTGATCTCATATATCTATGGTCTTGACAAAGATCTACATGCCACCACGGGCGTCCCTCCCGAGCCCTGGCCCCAACGTAGTTGGTTGGATTGGAACCCGTGGGCTCAAGGGTGGCTCGCTCTGTTGGCGTTGGGCAACTTGCCCCGGCAAGGCTCTTGTCGGGGACGTGGAGGTCACCCCGGCAAGGGTCCTGCCGGGGTAGTCCACCTTTCCTTGCTTTGCTATTCGTGTTTTCTGGTCTTGGCGTGGCCTCTGATCGCCTTATGCCTTTGGCTTCTTCCCGACCTCCCTCTCCTGCCCTGCTTAGTATGGCCGTGGGCATGGCTCCGACTGTCCGTGCACAAGTAAAGGGGTAAAAAGGAGTGCCCCTACTTTTGTACACTAACAGGAGCCCCCGGGCTTGGGCCACAAATAAGTGCGACATGTTGTTGGGCCAGGCCCAAAATGGTGTGCGGGTAGTCGGGGCGGGATTTTACCACAGTAATTTTTCGTCCACTGTGCTTCCCCACGACCTGCGAGCGACGTGGAGGGTCGTGCGTGACATGGGGGTCATGTGTGGGGCGGTTTCTGCATGCATGCATCACATCGTGGTAAAGAGGCGGCTCGCGCCTTCCCCATAAAAAGAGGAAGGCTTGGATGTCGGTGTCAAAACCGGCGGATCTCGTGTAGGGGGTCCCGAACTGTGCGTCTAGGATCAATGGTTACAGGAGACAGGGGACACGATGTTTACCCAGGTTCGGGCCCTCTCTATGGAGGTAATACCATACTTCCTGCTTGATTGACCTTGATGAATATGAGTATTACAAGAGTTGATCTACCACGAGATCGTAATGGCTAAACCCTAGAAGTCTAGCCTGTATGACTATGGTAATGAGTATCTGCCATCCGGACTATGCCCTCTGGTTTATATAGACACCGGAGGGATCTAGGGTTCCATAGAGTTGGTTACATAAGAAAGAATCTTCATGGCTAGTCGCCAAGCTAGCCTTCCATGCCAAGGAGAGTCCAATCCGGACACGGCTACAGTCTTCGGCCTTCATGTCTTCACAGCCCATCAGTCCGGCCCATGGATAATAGGCGGGGCGCCAGAGACCCTTAGTCCAGACTCCTCAAGAGCCTCTGAACCTAGCTACAATGTCGAGGAGTCCGGCGCGCAGATTGTCTTCGGCATTGCAAGGCAGGTTCCCTTCTTTCTGAACTCCAAGATAGTCTTCAGTTGTAATGATTATATCCAGACTTGTATACACAACTGCAGAGGATATAATATTTCACGAGTTCAATCCGCTGACTACTTTTTGGTAATATAACATCATGCCTGCTCGGCCATTATTTTCGAACCGTTAGCTAGCCCGTCGTCCCACGTCTCAAGACATGGTTTTATTGGCATGTCTTATCCAAGCAGAGATCGTGTCGCCCCTTTTTTAAGGGATTCTTGTCAACCCGGACTTGGGTAATCCAATCGTCATTTGGGTACAACTCCTTCGGAATAGGAAAGTTTTGAGGCCCAGGAGGAGACGTTTGATATTCACAGCTTTTATATAGGGGTACAGACCCGTCTTTTTCTTTCACGCTTGCTTCCTCCTCAACCCTTACTCCCCCAAGTTCCAACACCTGGGTCTCAGTTGCCACAAATCCCAATCATGTCCAGATCCAGCCGTCAAGGCCGGTGGGTAGCTTCTTCTATCACGGAGCGAGATATTGCAAAGCTTCGGGCGGCGAGGTATCTGACCGCAGAAATCCATCACCGGCTTCCTGCCGAGGGGCAGGTTATTCCCACCCCCAGATTTCGCGAGAGGGTCGTGTTCGTGTCCCACTTCCTCCGCAGGTTAGGGTTTGCACTTAACCCCTTCGTCTGAGGGCTCATGTTCTATTACCGGCTAGATTTTCACGATCTGGCCCCGGACTCTATTCTTCTTATCTCGGCGTTTATCGTCACGTGCGAAGCCTTCCTCCGAACTCCTCCGCACTTCGACTTGTGGCTCAAGACCTTCGATGTGAAGCCGCAAGCGATAGAGGGGGAGCAAGCTGAGTGCAGTGGTCCTACAGTGAGCAAGTTTGCTAGCGCTGTTTGGCTGAAAGGATCCTCCGCCAAATCTTCCGATTTGTGGCAGTAGGGTTGGTTCTATATCACCGAGCCCCGTGGCTCCAAGTGGGCAGCTGCGCCTGCATTTCGGTCCAGCCCCCAAATTCAGCTTGCATCGTGGATTAATAAGGGGCTGGACTGGGGATCAACGGACGAGGTGCGAACTCTGCAAAGTCGCATCCGAAGCCTCATTGAGAAGAACATCAATATTGTCAATGTCGTTCAAGTAATGCTAGTTCGTCGGACCCTGCCGTGCCAGCGATGGCCTCTCCGTCTGTGGGAGTTCAATCCAGAAGGGTCACGGACTCTTCAGCACATCTTCGGCATTACGCACGAAGGAATGTGGAGATTATTCTTCGGGAAACGAAGGCAATGGCCGGACACCACCGAAGATGTCGGCCTAGATTGTAACCATCCGGATACCCCGGTAAGTACCCGTTTGCAGAATACCTCATAATCAGATACCCAGTGGCAAGATACTGACAGAATCATCCTTTTTCATGGCTGGATAAAGAAGGTGGAACGGATTAGGTGTCCGGCTCCCCTTCCCGAAGATTCAACTATTCCTGTGCTAACAAGGATGCTGGCCTCCGCACCATATCAGGCGCCGGCAAGGGAGGGCAAAGAGGAGAGCGAGAAGACCCGGGATGACCTTTGTTCCGGAAGTAAGTCGGATATACTGAGTCCGGAGAAAGCGGTCTTTCCTTGCCTGAAGATAGAGGCAAAAGAGGAGCCAGCATCCCTTCTCTGAGTAGGAGGAAAAGGGCTGGCTCCGAAGGTTGGAAGGGGCGATCCCCCAAAAGGGGCAAGATGCCACCGTTGAGCGGCTTGGGTTCGGAGAGCGATGCTGTTGAACAGCTCCGACAAGGGGACAAGCCCTCGGTCAAATCGTAAGTGAATCCGGAATACTTTGATAGCATCCGCTCCTTTGCCGTTACCGAAAATATACGTAACGCGTCCGCGCATTTTACAGGTCGGCGCAGAGTATTTCTGGGCAATCCTCTTCTTCGAGAGGTATCCTCCCCGAGATGATGGAGAGCGAGACGCCTCCGCCAACCTCCTCAACCAATAAGGCGGACGACTCTGAAGTGTTGTCGCGGAGGGTTCTTCTTGATCAACAAGCTACGCAGGGGATAAAAGAGGTAGTACCTGAAGGTGGATCTCCGACCGTCCGAGATTATGGGGCTGATAATAAAGGCCCCGGACTGTCTGGCTCACAGCCGACGGTCATTCTGGAGACGGGTGAACAGATTCATTCAAAGGATGGTGGTGCTCCTAGAGCAGCTTTCGGAGATCCGGAGGCTCCATATATATTGCGGGACATGTTGCGAAAAGCATCTATCTCGGGGGAACAGCGTACCTTGATGGGTACAGTGGTTGAGAAGATTTTGTCTGTGAAGAGCGGATTGAATGAAGCCTTCCTGAGCCTGCTAAAAGGCTTCAAGGTTTGTGATATAGTATTTTTCAACTATGTTTTATTTGCAAAGATGCACCTGTGTATAGGTAGTAGCCCCTGAGACTCGGGTTGGCTTCCACTGGGAAGCGAATCGGAGGATCAAAAAGGATTACTCAAGGACTGATCTGATGAACTTGAATGCAGGCTGTTTCCCCCTTAGCTACTTCCCAGACTATGGATATTGCCGAGCTGCAGCGGAAGCTTGATGTAGCAGGGGATGACCTTGCGTTAATCAATATGCATCTTGACGAGTCGCAAGGTATGTAATTGGGGCAATACCCATACATTTTTTTGTGGTATAAGCATGATGCTAAAATCTGTATGCTGGAATATGCGTGGCTGCAGATAGTGTTGCCGCCATTGAAGTTCTTCGAGCGGAGCTGGCCCGGGCCAAGGAGCAGGCCTGGTGTAGCGATGCGTCTGCCGAAAAGGCGTCGGCTGAGTTAAAAGCCGAACAAGCTGCACGGCACCAAGACGAGAAGAAGATATCCACGATGACGCTCGAACTGGAGAATGCTACTGGCCGCTGTGAATTTCTGGAGAAGGAGAATAAAGCCTTAACGACTGAACTAGACAAGGCCTTACAAGAGGCGAGATAAGCATGGTCGGAATCCAGAGCAACCTGTGAGGAGGTTCGGCAGGCGAGGGAGATTGTGGCGAGAAAGCCCTTTCTGCTGCAAACTAAATTCGATGACCAGAACTATGCTCAGCTTAACCAAGTGTGGAGTCCTCCGAACGAGTTGTTGGACTTGCCGAAGAGTTCTTCCGATGCGGCGCAGTATTACCAAGCGCGAGATGGGTATGCAACGGAGAAACTTTTTTGGTCACAGTTTGGCGCATCAAAGCGCCCTCTGTTGCTCAATGAACAGATGTCCCAATGGGCCGAACTTCATAGGATATCCGGCGCTGCCATAAAGGATGTCCTCATCCGGTTGTGACCAACCCAGCCTGTTCCGAATAGCTATTTCGGTTTGGTGCAGAGGCTTGTTGACGCGGTGCCGCGTATCGACGCTGTGAAGCGGTCAACATGCATTGAGGGTGCACGGATGGCTTTTGCCCGAGTCAAGACATTCTGGGGGAAGATGAAGGCCATCGATGTTGCGACGAAGAGTCCACCCAAAGGCAAGGACCGTCCGGAACAGGGGCATTATTTTGAAGACGTCCTAGCGGCCGCCCGCTTGATAGAGGGTCAGTACTCGAAAGACATAATGTTCAAGTGAGGTGTATGAGAATTGTAAAAGACAATTTTATATTTAATCTATTTTTATGTTTTGCTCGAATGCTTGAATTCCTCCTGTACGGCCGTTTTAATATAATCTGAAAGTTTTCCAGTCGGCTTGACTGGCCCCGTAGGGAAATACGGGTGTGTTCGGAAAAGCATTTAATCACTCTTTATCCAATGTCTTGGTCCATGAAGGAGGTGATAATGCGGTGAACCAGGCAATCGGACTATAGGGCGTTAACACTTTCACTTAGCCAAAGGAGTTTTATGGTGGGACTAAGAGATAGCCTATCGGTGTGGAACGACACCTATGGGATCACAAGAATCCCTACTACGGTTGCCGGGGCGCGGGATTGTGAGAAGAGCAGGGCTAGTAGACAGCACAAGGATCGTTTAACTAGGTTCGGGCCGCGAGGATGCGTAAAACCCTATTCCTGCTTTGGTGGGTGTATTTCAGAGAGTTCTTGAGCTCTCGAACTAGCTACGGTCGCTCGTGGCTTCAAAAGCCAAATCCTCCTCCAGTATGCCATGGGCCTCCTTTTATAGTCGGAAGGGGCTACCACAGTGGCACACAGGAGGTGGAAAGGCATACAGTGCTATGAGCTTATTGCTCATATCACAGGACATGATGCATTTAATGCGTAGCTTAGGTGTCCCCTTGCTTTATTGGGGACGGGGGTGAGGCCCGCCTCGTCGTCGCCGCCTCCTCGCTTCGACACGCATACAGCGGTGAGAATGGGTGGTGCCATGTAGGCAGGCAGGCCGCTGAGGTGGCGCAGTGACAGAGCCTTCACGAAGATCTGCATGCCGCCACGCAGGCGCTCGATGAGTTGGCCTGGGAGCTACATATTGCCACGCAGGTGCCCGCCCAGCTGGTTGGGCTGGCACTTGCATGTGAACGGCGGTTGAAGCTTGGTTGGCGTGGGCCTTGCGGTGGCCCTGCTGGCGTCCTTGGTGAAGGCCTTGCCGGGTGGCACGGCAAGGGTCTTGCCGTGGCGCACTGTCGTCCCCTACAAGGGCCTTGCCGGGGGTCTGGTGGCCTTCCTCGGCAAGGTTCTTGCCGAGGATCGTCGTCTTCTAATCCTCATCTGATCATGAATATGTCTTCACAAAGATCTGCATGCCACCACGGAGGTGCCTCCCGAGCCTCGCCCAACGTGATGTTGTATTGAACCGTGGGCTCAAGGGTGGCCCGCTCACATGCTATAAGTTGCCCGGCAAGGCTCTTGCCGGGCCGTGGAGGTCGCCCCGCAAGGGTCCCGCCAGGTAGTCCACCTTCCTTCCTTTGCTCTTCGTGTTTTCTGGTCTTGGCGTGGCCTCCGACGCCTTTATGCCTTTGGCTTCTTCCCCGACCTCCTCTCCTGCCCTCGCTTAGTATGGTGGGCAGGCACGACTGACCGTCTGCACACAGTAAGGGGTAAAAGGAGCGCCTACTTTTGTACACCGACAGAGCCCCGGCCCGGGCCACAAATAAGTGTGACATGTTGTTGGGCCAGGCCCAAAACGGTGTGCGGGTAGTCGGGGCGGGATTTTACCACAGTAATTTTTCGTCCACTGTGCTTCCCCATGACCTGCGAGCAACGTGGAGGGTCGTGCGTGACATGGGGGTCATGTGTGGGGCGGTTTCTGCATGCATGCATCAGATCGTGGAAAAGAGGCGGCTCGCGCCTTCCCCATAAAAAGAGGAAGGCGTGGATGTCGGTGTCAAAACCTGCGGATCTCGGGTAGGGGGTCCCGAACCGTGCGTCTAGGATCAATGGTTACAGGAGACAGGGGACACGATGTTTACCCAAGTTCGGGCCATCTCTATGGAGGTAATACCCTACTTCCTGCTTGATTGACCTTGATGAATATGAGTATTACAAGAGTTGATCTACCACAAGATCGTAATGGCTAAACCCTAGAAGTCTAGCCTCGCATTTACTATGGTAATGAGTATCTTATCCGGACTATGCCCTCTGGTTTATATAGACACCGGAGGGATCTAGGGTTCCATAGAGTCGGGTTACATAAGAAAGAATCTTCATGGCTGGTCGCCAAGCTTGCCTTCCATACCAAGGAGAGTCCAATCCAACAAGGGTACAGCCTTCGCCTTCATGTCTTCACAGCCCATCATCCGCCCATGGATAATGTGCAGGATGCCCGAGGACCCTTAGTCCAGACTCCTCAGAGCTCTCTAACCTGGCTTCAATGACGAGGAGTCCGCACCAGCAGATTGTCTTCAAGATTGCAAGGCAGGTTCTTCTTTTCAACTCCAAGATAGTCTTCGGCCAGTAATGATTGTATCCGCACTTGTATACACAATCGCAGAGGATATAATATTTCACGAGTTCAATCCACGACTACTTTTTGGTAATATAACATCATGCCTGCTCGGACATTATTTTTGAACCGCTAGTGGGTCTGTCATTCCCAATGCCTCAAGACATGGTTTTATTGGCATGTCTTATCCAAGCGGAGATCGTGTCGCCTTTTTAAGGGATTTGTCAACCCGGACGGGTAATCCAACCGCTATTTGGGTACAACTCCTTCGAATAGGCAGGTTTTGAGGCCCAGAGGAGACGCTTGATATTCGCAGCCTTTATATAGGGGTACAGACCCGCTTTTTCTTTCACGCTTGCTTCCTCCTCAACCCTTACTCCCCCGAAGTTCCAACACCGGGTCTCAGCTGCCGTAAACCCCAATCATGTCCAGATCCAGCCACAAGGCTGGTGGGTAGCTTCTTCTATCACGGAGGGAGATATTGCAAAGCTTCAAGCGGCGAGGTATCCGACCACGTAAATCCATCATCGGCCTCCCGCCGCTGGCAGGTTATTCCCACCCCTGCATTCGGTGGAGGGTCGTGTTTGTGTCCCACTTCCTTCGCAGGTTAGGGTTTGCACTTAACCCTTCTGCCTCGAGGCTCATGTTCTATTACCAGCTAGATTTTCACGATCCGCCCCGACTCTATTCTTCTTATCTCGGCTTATCATCACGCGCGGGTTTCCTCCGAACTCCTCCGCACTTCGACTTGTGGCTCAAGACCTTCGATGTGAAGCCGCAAGTGATAGAGGGGAGCAAGCTGAGTGCGGTGCTACAAAGGAGTAAGCTTTCAGCGCCTGTTTGGTTGAAAGGATCCTCCGCCAAATCTTCCGATTTGTGGCGAGGGTTGGTTCTATATCACCGAGCCTCGTGGGTCTAAGTGGGCAGCTGCGTCGATTTCGTCCAGCCCCAATTCAGCTTGCATCGTGATTAATAAGGGGCTGGACCGGGATCAACGAACGAGGTGCGAACTCGCAAAGTCGATCCAAACCTCATTGAGAGGAACATCAATATTGTCAATGTCGCTCAAGTAATGCTAGTTCGTCGGACTCGCCGTACAAATATGGCCTCTCCGTCGGGGAGTTCAATCCGTAGGGCCACGGACTTTCAAAGACTTCTTCGCATTACGCACGAAGGAATGTGGAGATTATTCTTCGGAACGAAGGCAATGGCCGACACCACCAAGATGTCGGCCTAGATTGTAACCATCCGGATACCCCGATAAGTACCCGCTTGTCGAATACCTCATAATCAGATACCAAAGGGCAAGATAATCGACAGTAATCATCCTTTTCGTGGCTGGATAAAGAAGGTGGAACGGATTAGGTGTCCGCCCCTTCCCAAGATTCATCTATTCCTGTGCTAACAAGTATGCTGGCCTCCGCACCATATTAGGGCGCCGCAAGGGAGGGCAAAGAGGAGAGCAAGAAGACCCGGATGACCTTGTTCCGAAGTAAGTCGGATATACTAAGTCCGGAGAAAGCGATCTTCCTTGCCTCAAGATAGAGGCGAAGAGGAGCCAGCATCCCTTCTCCGAGTAGGAGGAAAAGGGCTGCTCAAGGTTGGAAGGGGCGATCCCCAAAGGCAAGATGCCACCGCTGAGCGGCTTGGGTTCGAGAGCGATGCTGTTGAACAGCTCCGGCAAGGGACAAGCCTCAGCCAAATCATAAGTGAATCCGAATACTTTGATAGCATCCCGCCCTTTGCTGCTATCAAAATATACGTAACGCCGTCTGCAGCATTTTTGCAGGTCGGCGCAGAAAGTGTTTCTGGCAATCTCTTCTTCGGAGGTATCCTCCCGAGATGATGGAGAGCGAGACGCCCGCCAACCTCCTCAACTATTAAGGCGGACGACTCAAGTGTCGCCGCGAGGGTTCTTCTTGATCAACAAGCTATGCAGGGATAAACAGGTAGTACTCAAGGTGGATCTCCGATCGTCCGAGATTCGGGGCTGATAATAAAGGCTCTTGACTGTCTCGCTAGAAGCCGACGGTGATTCCGGAGATGGGTGAACAGATTCATTCCAAGGATGGTGGTGCTCCTAGAGCAGATTTCAAGATCCTGAGGCTCCAGATATATTGCGGACATGTTGCTAAAAGCATCCGTCTTGGGGAACAGCGACTTTGATGGGTACAGGGTTGAGAAGATTTTGTCTCGCGAAGAGCGGATTGAATGAAGCCTTCCTGAGCCTGCTAAAAGGCTTCGAGGTTTGTGATATAGTATTTTCAACTATGTTTTATTTGCAAAGATGCACCTGCAGATAGGTAGTAGCCCCGAGACTCGGGTTGGCTTCCACCGGAAGCTTAATCGGAGGATCAAAAAGGATTACTCAAGGACTGATCCGATGAACTTGAACGTAGGTTGTTTCCTTTAGCTACTTCCTGCATTATGGATATTGCCGAGCTGCAGCGAAGCTTGATGTAGCAGGGATGACCTTGCGTTAATCAATATGTATCTTGACGAGTCGCAAGGTATGTAATTGGGGCAATACCCATACATTTTTTGTGGTATAAGCATGATGCTAAAATCTGTATGCTGGAATATGCGTGGCTGCAGATAGTGTTGCCGCCATTGAAGTTCTTCGCCGAGCTGGCCCGGCCAAGGAGCAGGCCCGGTGTAGCGACGCGCGTCGCCGAAAAGGCATCGCTGTGTTAAAGTCAACAAGCTGCACGGCACCAAGACGAGAAGAAGATATCCATGATGACGCTCGAACTGGAGAATGCTACTGGCCGCTGTGAATTTCTGGAGAAGGAGAATAAAGCCTTAACGACTAAACTGGACAAGGCCTTACAAGAGGCGAGATAAGCATGGTCGGAATCCAGAGCAGCCTGTGAGGAGGTTCGGCAGGCGAGGGAGATTGTGGCGGGAAAGCTCTTTCTGCTGCAAACTAAGTTCGGTGACCTGAACTATGCTCAGCTTAACCAAGTGTGGAGTCATCCGGACGAGTTGTTGGACTTGCCGAAGAGTTCTTCGGATGTGTCGCAGTATTACCAAGCGCGAGATGGGTATGCAACGGAGAAGCTTTTTTGGTCACAGTTTACGATCAAAGCGCCTCTTGCTCAAGGAATGATGTCCCAATGGGCCAGATTATAGGATATCCGCGCTGCCATGAAGGATGTCATCATCCTGCCAGACCAACCCAAAGATGTTCCGGCTAGCTATTTCGGGTTTGGTGCAAAGGTTTGTTGACGCTGTGCCCCAGACGACGCCGTGAAGCGGTCAACATGCATTGAGGGTGCACGGATGGCTTTTACCCGAGTCAAGACATTCTGGGGGAAGATGAAGGCCATCGATGTTGCGACGAAGAGTCCACCCAAAGGCAAGGACCGTCCGGAACAGGGGCATTATTTTGAAGACGTCCTAGCGGCCGCCCGCTTGATAGAGGGTCAGTACTCGAAAGACATAATGTTCAAGTGAGGTGTATGAGAATTGTAAAAGACAATTTTATATTTAATCTATTTTATGTTTTGCTCGAAAGCTTGAATTCTCCCCAGACGGCCGCTTTAATATAATCTGAAAGTTTTCCACTATCGGTTTCAGCTTTCGTAGGGAAGTACGGGGTGTTCGAAAAGCATTTAATCACTCTTTATCCAATGTCTTGGTCCATGAAGGAGGTGATAAGGCTAACCAGCAATCGGACTATAGGGCGCTAACACTTTCACTTAGCCATAGGAGTTTTATGGTGGGACTACGACATAGCCTTTCGTGGAACGACACCTATGGGATCACAAGAATCCCTACTACGGGTTGCCGGGCGCTGGGTTGTGAGAAGAGCAGGGCTAGTAGACAGACAAGGATCGCTTAACCAGGTTCGGGCCATGAGGATGCGAAACCCTAGTCCTGCTTTGGTGGGTGTATTTCAGAGAGTTCTTGAGCTCTCGAACTAGCTGTGGTCAGTGCGTGGTTCAAAAGAGCCGAATCCTCCTCCAAGATTCCATGGGCCTCCTTTATAGTCGGAAGGGGCTGCCACAAGGGCACACAGAGGTGGAAAGGCATACAGTTTTCGAGCTTATCGCCATGTCACAGACAAGATGCATTTAATGCGAGCTTAGGTGTCCCTTTCTTTATTGGGGACGGGGTGAGGCCGGTCCCGCCCATCGCCCCTCCTCGCTGACACGCACTCGCCAAGGAGGCGGTGGTGCCATGTAGGAAGGCAGGCCGGCCGAGGTGGCGCAGCGATGAGCTTATGAAGATCTGTGATGCCGCCACACAGCGCCTGGCGAGTTGGCCTCGAGCTGCATATTGCCACGCAGTGCCCGCCCACTGGTTGGGCTGGCACTTGCATGTGAACAGCGTTGAAGCTTGGTTGGCGGGGCTCAAGTGGCCCTGCTAGCGAATTTCTGGTGAGGGCCTTGCTGGGTGGCACGGCAAGGGTCTTGCCATGGCGATCGGCTCACGGCAAGGGCCTTTGTCGGGGTCCGTGGCCTTCCATGGCGAGGGTCTTGCCGAGGATCGTCGCCTTTCTAATCCTCAACTGATCATGAATATGTCTTCACAAAGATTCAGATGCCACCACAGAGGTGCCTCCCAGCCCGCCCAACGTGATGTTGTAGACCGTGGGCTCAAGGGTGGCCCGCTTGCTGGTGCGGGCGAGCTGTCCCGCAAGGATCTTGCCGGGCTGCCCTGCAAGGGTCTTGCCGGGAACCTGCTTCGCCCTCTCCGCTTTTGTGGTCTCGGCCTTGGCGCTGTTTTATTATCTTGGGCTTTGGTCTTACTCTTGGCTCACCACCCCTGTTCTCGCTTGGCGTGACCGTAGGCGCGTTCTCGACCGCCCGCATGTATAGGGGCACGAAACACATCCTCTTTTTGTACACCAACAGAGCCGCCGCCTAGGCCACACATAAGCGCTGACACGTTGTTGGGCCAGGCCCAAAACGGTGCGCTGGCAAGCGGGCGGTTTTCACCGCGATAAACTTTTCACATGGCGCTTTCACACCCGCGCCGTGGCGCGGTGTGGAGGGGTGTGCGGACGGGCGCATGCATGGGGCGGTTTCACACGATGTGTCACATCGCAGAAGAGAGGTGCTCGCGCCTTCCCCATAAAAAGAGGAAGGCGGAGGCGCTGCTCATTTATCGAGTGGGGCCAGGCACGGTCTTCAAGGCATCCACTCCCACGATTATGGGGTGGGGAGAGGTCATTCCTGCCCCTGGTTCTCGCATGTTGGCCACGTGGTCCTCCATGCACCTAGGGTGGCAAGTGGTGGAGGCGGAACCGGCCGCCGCTGGTTGGGGCAGCGGGTTGGTCCTCGATTCCCCGTGCCTTTTGTGGCTGGATTGGCCGAGCGAGGTGGCTGAAGCCCCAGCCCCTGCCCTTATAAAGAGGGGGAAGGGGGAATGGCATCCCGCACTCTTCCATCATCTATCTCCTCTCGCTTCGCTTCTTCCTTTCACTCGCCATGGAGAAGGGGAATCCTGGTCCTCGACGGGTGGCGGTGAGGGTCGCCACCGACAACAAGCCCCTTCTCCTCCTCGAGCCCATGGTGGAACCGCCGCGAGGGGAAGGGGAGGGGCGAGGTCGGGCGGGCCGGGCAGAGGTCGAGTGCTCGGGAGAGGAGGACGGGCGCCGCGCCGCTTCGCCCGCCAATGATCCTTTTCCAATGGAAGGCTGTCGGAGACCAGCCCCGTGAGTTTTTCATCAGCAGCCCGCCTCGCGATTGCCGTTTCGCCTTCCCGCCTGCTCGCTGGAGATGGAGCGTGACTCCCCCTCACCTCGATTGCACATGAGGGGTTGGGAACGGGGCACGCGGGTCGACGCCGACTTCTTGGCCTCGGTCATGTACTGCTAGGGTGGAAGAAGTTCGCCAAGATCCATAGCTCGACGGGGGCCTGGCCCTCTACTTCAAATTAATGGAGGACGGCCTGCCTCCGCTAAGTTCTTCGGCGACTTCGACTCGCTCAAGTGCTATGGGAGAGCTCCTCCGATCGAGATTCCGACGATGGAAGATCTACCTCGAGCGAAAGTGATGAGGAGGAAAGCAGGGCAGACGGCGGGACGAGTCCGATTAGGCGTTGACGCCTGCCGCCTGGGCGGTGCGGCAAAGAAGAATATCCGCAGACTGGCGCTTCCTCCCAAAGTTTTGCTGGGTGGGGCCAGTTCCTTGAACTTCGGGCCGCCTCTTTGGGCGGCTGGGCGCCGGAGGCTGCGGAAGAGTAGAGGCGGCGGCAAGGCCGCTAACTCGGAGTACTGCTGTCTCGCCGCCTGCCTTCCAAAGACCTTTCCACATCACTATCAAGGGCTTGCCTCGGGCGGTCACCGAGGTGTTCTCTTGGTGCTTTCTCGCCGCTTGTAGCTCGCCTAGGCACCCTTTTGCCTCTCGCCTTGACCTGCCTCCAGAGGAGAGGGACAAGAAAGGGATTACGGGCATCTTATCCTTCTTGTTTAGTTTGTAAGCTCAAGGGCCTTTGTTAAATCTAGAACTTGTAATCCCTTTGCACATGTTTTTCATTTCGCTGAACTGCACTCTGCATGGGATGTTGTTAATGAAAAGGGATGCTTGCCGGTTTTTCGCTCGTGGGTAAATCCCATGACAAGGAGCGTAATCCTTGTTATTTTTAAGATAAACGCCGCCTGGCAACAGGCCTTGCCGTCCCCCCCACTCCACTCGACTGCTCTCGCGGCTTGGCGGAGGCAGGGTGTAACGCCTCGCGGCTATATCTCCCACGTGTCGGGCACGACTTAGAGGCATAACCGCATTGAAAGCAATGTCGCAAGTGAGGTAATCTTCACACAACCCATGTAATACATAAGGAAAGAGATACATAGTTGGCTTACAATGCCACTTCACACAATACATAAATAAACATCCATCATTCAGATTACACTCAAGGTCCGACTACGGAACCAAAATAAAAGAAGATACCCCAAATGCTACACAGATCCCCGATCGTCCCAACTGGCTCCACTATCGATCATCGTGAAAAGACACATAGTAATGACCACGCCTCATCGAACTCCCACTTGAGCTCGGCTAGGCCACCTGACCGCATCGCCAAGCACTGCAACTGTTTTGGTAGAATCTGTGAGTCACGGGACTCAGCAATCTCACACCCGAGATCAAGACTATTTAAGCTTATAGGAAGGACAGAGTTGTGAGGTGGAGCTGCAGCAGTTTACTAGCATATATGGTGGCTACATTCGCAAAAGAGAGCGAGAAGAGAAGCAAGGCACGGTCGTGAAGCTAGTAGCCATCAAGAAGTGATCCTGAACTACTTACGCCAAACATAACTCCAACATCAGTTCACTTCCCGGACTCACCGAGAAGAGACCATCATGGTTACACACGCGTTGATGTGTATTTTAATTAAGGTCAACTTCGGTTTTCTACAACCGACATTAACAAATTCCCATCTGCCTCATAACCGCGGGCACGGCTTTCAAAGATAACCCTCGCAGGGTGTCCCAACTTAGCCCATTATAAGCTCTCACGGTCAACGAAGGATATTCTTCTACCGAAGACCCGATCAATCTCGAATCCCGGACTACAAGACATTTGACAAAGAATAAACAAGACCAGCAAAGCCTCCCAATGTGCCGACAACCCGATAGGAGCTGCACATATCTCGCTCTCGTGGCACACCGGATGAGCAGTACGACGCAACCGAAGATGCCCTGTTGCCTCAGGTGGCACCGCAAGTGGTTTAGTTTGGACCAACGCCGAGGAGCATTGGCCCGGGGTTAATAAAGATGACCCGGCTCGCGAAACCCGGGGAAAAAGGCTTAGGTGGCAAATGGTAAAACCAAAGTTGGGCCTTGCTGGAGGAGTCTTATTCAAAGCGAACTGTCAAGGGGGTCCCATAAATCACCCAACCGTAAGGAACGCTAAATCAAGGAACATAACACCGTATGACGGAAACTAGGGTGGCAAGAGGAACAAAACACTGTGCATAAGGCCGAGCCTTCCACCCTTTACCAAGTATATAGATGCATTAATTATAGCGATATATATTGTGATATCCCCAACAAGTAAACATGTTCCAACAAGGAACAACATCTCCATGTTCCAACAAGGAACAAACTTCATCTTCACCGCAACTAGCAACGCTATAAGAGGGCCGAGCAAAGCGTAAACATAGCCAAACAACGGTTTGCTAGGAAAGGATGGTTAGGGCTGACATGGCAATATGGGTGGCATGATAAGCAAGTGATAGGCATCGAGCATAGGCATAGCAAAAGAGCGAGCATCTAGCATAGCAAAGATAGAAGTGATTTCGAGGGTATGGTCATCTTGCTCGCAAAGTTCTCGAGTTGTCGAAAGCTTGATCCTCGAAGCTGTTCAACAGGTTCCTCGCTCACGCACTGCCTCCCGCTCTACCCAAAGCAAGAACACAAACAAAGGAACCACAATAAATCACGGTGCAATGCACAAGCAACATGATGCAATACATGGCATGATATGCTAGATGTGATATGCAATGCGATGCGCGCTCCGAAGGAAAATGATGAACCAGGCATCAACTTGGCAAACCAAGTATGCCTCGAAAGATGAGATGATTTCGTTGAAATCGATATAAAGATCACCGAATCGGATGCACGGTTTGCAAATGACAAGCAAAACAAGAATGGCACAAATCTGCCATTAACAAAGATGATACCACTTAGCAAGCAACAAGAAATTAAGCTACTGCACCCAAACGTACCAACAAAGCATATGGCAGTGATCTACTCAAGATGCTTGACAAAAGATGAACAATGAGCTACGGCTAAATCACAACATAACAGGTCCAAACAAGCATGGCAAAAGTGCAAAACATATCACCTTCACAGACTTGGTGAAATTATCAACATGGCAAAATCAGCATCGAAGCAATGTTCAAGACAAGAAAACAACATGCTACAGGAACTTATAATAGCAAAACAAGGCATGGCATGAATCTACTCAAAGCATAGAACAAAAGTCCCTTATCGACCATAAGCCACAAAGGATCAAAATATAGTAACACCCATGTCAAAATAGCAAGTTTCATAATGATTCAAAGAATGTGGCATGACAAAAACAGATAACAAGTAGGCATGTTTAAGAGCTCGATGCACTCACTACAGAGCATTACATGATAAACTAAGCATACATACATCAAGAAGACATGGCATAGAAGACATACATGGCAAGAACAACATCATAGCATACATGGATCAACCACAACAACCTTGGCAAAATTGAATAACATGTAAACAATCTGCCAGAAACATTTTATAGCAAAAGTAGAGCTCGATTGACTCAAGCTATGGCACTCTATAATTGCAAACAAACACATGGATGGATAGAGCATAACCATATGTTCAAAACATCCTTACTGAAGTATCTCAAAATATGCATGGATCTCTCAGTAGCATCAAGTTAACATGGCATAAAATATCAAGAAAACAGGGCTGAAATCAGCAACATCAGAAGCCTAGTTTGCATGCTTGTGCTAGTCACCACATAGATCACAAAATACATGGCATACACCCTGGAAAGATGGCATGGCATATTACAAAACACATGTAGGACTCAAATTCATAGGGTGCACACATCAATCATAGCAAAAATAACAAAAGTGCATGTTCTGTTAAGAAACAGAAACTAACATCACATAGCCCTCTTCTAACAGCATTTACGGCATGAGGATGAGCTCAAATGAAAATGATGCAATGCGATGAAATGATCTACTCATCGAGTCGAACATTTTGACATATTACACGAACGAAACGGAGCTACGGGTGCAAAGTTATGATGCGATGAAAATGCAACAAATCATCACAGAATTAAAGACTTAGACGATTTGGGGGGGAAGAAAGTCAACCCCGCTGGATCCAGATCTGGCCGAGCTCGAGGTCGAGGTGGCGGGCCGAGCGGCTGCTCGCCGGAATGGCTCGGGCCGGGAGGCGAGGGCCGCCGAGGAGGGCGAGGCGGGCGGAGGAGGGCGCTGGCGGCGGCGCTCGGGCGGGCGAGGAGGGCGCCGGGCGGCTGGCCGGGCGCGGCGGGCACAAGGCGGGCGACGGGGCGGCGGCGGCGGCGGCACGGGCGGGCCGGCGGAGCGGGTGGCGGGCGCGGGCTGCGGGCGCCACTGGCCGGGAGGGTTCGCCGGCTTCGGGCGGGCGGCGGACGGGCGAATCGGGACCGGGGCCCACGTGGGCGCGGCCGAGAGGCGGGGGCGGCGGCGGACGTTGTCCGCCCGCCCGACATGTCCGCGGCGGCGGACTGGATTTGCTAGGTTAGGGGAGAGGATACGGATTTGGAATGGGGGGTGTATATATAGGCATAGAGGGAGCTAGGAGAGTCCAAATGAGGTGCGGTTACCACACGATCGTGATCGGACGACGGAGAGCATGGAAGTGACTTAGATGGGTTATTGGGCTGTTTTGAAAGGGTGTTGGGCTGCAACTTAAAAGAGGCCTTTATGAGAGGCGGTTAACTGCTGAGTACCAAACGAGCTCCAAATGACCCGAAACTTGACAGTGGTCTACCGTGGTATACCAAGGCCACTTGACAAACCTCGTCCATTCCGAGAAAGTTTAGTACCCGCCACCAAAAACGTAAAAGGGGCGCCGGGGACATAGGAGTGCCGGATTGCAAAACGGACAACGGGAAAATGCTCGAATCATGAGACTAACACGATGCAAATGCGATGCACATGATGACATGATATGAAATGCATGACATGGACAAAATGCAAAAAGGAAAACCCAACCACGGAGGGAATATCATATCACAATGCCGAAAATGGCAAGAGTTGAGTTACAAATATGGAAAGTTACATCCGGGTGTTACAACACTCCACCACTACAAGAGGATCTCGCCCCGAGATCTAGGACTGAAAGAACTCCGGATATTCGAACGGAGGTGATCCTCGCCCCTGTGTGGCTTCTGGGTCGGAATGGTGTGACCACTTCACTTTCAGGAATTTGATTGACTTGTTGCAGTCTTGCGCCGGTTTCTTCAAGAATAGCAACAGGTGCTCATGATAAGAGAGATCTTCTTGAAGGTCAATTTCTTCGGGTTGATAGTGCGCTCAGAGTCTTGAAGCACTTATGGTTGCTGACACGTGAAACACATCGCATGTTCGCCGGTTGGACGGAAGCTCGTTGATAGGCTAGATCACCTCTTTTGCCAATGATCTTGAAAGGACCCACGATCTAGGGGCAAGCTTCCTTGATACCGGGTTGACGAAAGTGCCTTTCATTGAGAGACGCGAGGTAGACATGGTCTCCGATTTCAAAAGCCACATCACGGTGCTTGTCATCATAATAGTTTTCCGCGCGATTATGCGCTGCTTTGAGATTCTCACGAATGACTTTGCACATTTCTTCGCTTCGTGGATCAAGTCATTGCCAAGAAGTTGGCGCTCACTTGTCTCTGACCAATTGAGAGGAGTACGACACTTTCGCCATAGAGAATTTCAATGGGGACTTGCCTCGAACTCGCTTGGAAGCTGTTGTTGTAGGAGAACTCGCATATGGAAGACAATCTTCCCATTTCATACCAAGGAAATGACACAAGCCCCGAGCATATCTTCAAGGATTTGATTGACTCGCCGACTTGGCCACTTGTTTGAGGATGGAAAGCTGTGCTGAAACGAATGTTGGTGCCTATGGCCTTCCGAAAAGAATCCCAAAACTTGAGGTAAAGATGCTGCCACGGTCTCAAGAGATCACTTGTGGAATGCCGCAAGGAGACAATTGAGGTGTGCAGCTCGCTAACCGAGCTGCTGTGATGGATTCTTTGATAGGAAGAAAATGAGCCACTTTAGTAAGCTTGTCAATGACAACGAAGATAGCATCATTTCCACGCTTGACTTAGGAAACCCAATACTAAGTCCATCTCGATATGATCAAACTTCCATTCTCGAATAGCAAGAGGTTGGAGGAGACCAGCTGGTCGTTGGTGTTCTGCTTTCACTCTTCTCGCAGACATCACACTCATTCACGAATTGAGCAATTTCGCCTTCATTCGAGTCCACCAATATGACTGCTTGAGGTCATGGTACATCTTCGCATTTCCAGATGAATGGATAGAAGCGAATTGTGTGCCTGCTCATAATGACTTTTCTCAGATCACCCTTAGGAACCACAATCCGTCCTCAAAGAAAAGAGTATCTTTGTCATCAATGTGGAAGCACTTGTACTTGAATGCCCTTGTCGATACCACGCTTCACCTTTTTCACCATGGTATCCAGGAGTTGAGCCTCACGAATCTGATCTTCCAAAGTAGGAGAGACTATGAGGTTGGCAAGAAAGCCTTGAGGAACAACTTGAAGATTCAGCTTATGAAAGCTTCACAAAGATCCGTTGAAGGGCTTGAGGATTAAACTGCTGCAAAGAAGCCTTCCTGCTCAAAGCATCTGCAATGACATTGGCCTTGCTCGAGTATATTCAATACTTGGGTTGTACTCTTGAATCATTTCACCCATCGAAGTCTGCCTCGAGGTTGAGGTTGGGTTGAGTGAAGATATACTTGAGACTCTTGTGATCGGTGAAATGTCCACTTTCCTTCCCAACAAGAGATGTCTCCATGTTATTAATGCATGGACAACGCCGCCAACTCAAGATCGTGGAGTGGGGTAGTTCTTTCGCTGGGCTTCAATTGACGAGAGGTATAGGCCACAACTCTCTCTTGCATTAACACAGACCGAGACCTTGAAGAGAAGCATCACGTAAAACTTCAATGGCTTGGATTCATCAGAGGAGTCAAGACAGAGCTGTGACGAAGTTTCTTTGAGGGTATTGAAAGCAACGCCACACTCGTGAGACCGTATATACTTCACATGCTTCTCGAGGAGGTTGGAAAGAGGATTTGCAATCTTAGAGAAGTTCTCAACGAATCTTCGCAATAGCTTGCAAGACCAAGAAAACATGCGGTTGCTTGACATTCCGAGGAGGTTCCCAATTCACAACCGCGCACACCTTCTCGGATTAACATCGATGCCCTTTATGAGATGATGTGACCAAGATAAAGCACTTCATCAAGCCAAAATTCACATTTGGAGAACTTCAGATAGAATTGATACTCGAGCTTGTCTAGCACCAATCGCAAATGTTTGGCATGATCCTTCTTATTCTTGGAGAAGACCAAAATATCATCAAGATAGACCAAGACGAATTCATTGGTGTAGGGGTTGAAGATGAAGTTCATCATCCGAGAGAATGTTGGAGGAGCATTGACAAGGCCGAAAGACATGACAAGATATTCATAAGAACCAAAGCTTGTTCTCAATGCTGTCTTGGGAATATCTTGTTCACGTAATGCGTAATCTGATGATAACCCATACGAAGGTCAAGCTTGGAGAACACTTTAGCACCTTTGAGTTGCTCGAAAAGCTCATTGATGTTGGGAAGTGGATACTTGTTCTTGATTGTCTTCTTATTCAATGGACGGTAATCGACGAAAGTCGGTCCGCGCCATCCTTCTTCCGGACAAAAGAACACCACAACCCCAAGGAGATGAACTCGGTCCGATCAAACCCAGACGCTTGTTCATCGAGCTGCTTCTTCAATTCCTTCAGCTCATTAGGTCCAAGCTTGTATGGACGCTAAACGGGTTCAAGGCCGTGCTCAAGATCGATAACGAACTCAATCGCCGGTGAGGAGGCATTCCCGAAGCTCTTCCGAAAGACATCTTGGTACTCACAAACGATCGAATCGAGAGATAGCATCCAATTCGCCTTCTCATTGAGAGAAAACAACCAATGGTTTCATCACGAGCGCATAGATGATCACATCATTAGAAGAGTGAGTCAATTGAATTTCCCCGGCAGCACAATCAAGTCGAGCTTTGTGCCGAGAAAGCCACCATCCCAAGAATAAGATCAATATCCGAGTCACCAAGGACAATTGGTTTAGCTAGAAATCTATAGTCGCCCATCTTGATACCGACATTCGGAACCAAAACTCGAGAAGTCATTTGCTTACCCGGGGACACAATCTTCAACGGAATAGGAATCTTTTTCCGTCACAAAGTCATGCTTGGCAACAAAAGGTCTTGAAATGAAAGAAAGCGATGCACCAAAGATCAAATAAGACTTTTGCAGAATATCATTAATCGAGAGATTACCCATTATCACATCAAGAGATTCGCTCCGCTTGAGCTGCATTCATCATATTCACCTTGGCATGCTTTGGATTATGCTTGACCACCGCATTGCTGGAAGATTTCACAGAGGAGGAGGCGAAGGCGCTTTGGTTGAAGCACTTGTTCGCAGATAGTGACCTTTCTCACGACATTTGTTGCAAGTCACCTCGAGAGCGGATGGTGATAAGGAGCATTTGGCTTGGAGCTTGAGAATTATACTTGTTCTCGATAGTCTGGTTGGGCGGGTGGGAAGATCCACGACCACCTGAGTTCTTCTCACGATAAGGCCGACGGAACGGAGGAGGAGGAAGGTAGAACTTCATGCTTAGCTGCCACTTGAGAGGAAGAAGAAGACTGAATCGCATCCCTGATTCTCTTCTTAGAAGCCTCACATTTGAGCTGGGCAGCTTCTGCTTCAAAGCCATGTTGTAGAATTCATCATACTTTTCTCGCTCAAAAGCACAAGAGCTAATTGCAGATCTTCTCCGAGACCACCTCTCAATTGATAGATCATACTCTTTTCATCGTGGACGCCTTGCTTAGCAAAGCGAGCGAAGCTTCGAACTGGATATTGTATTGATACACGACATGTTGCCTTGCTTGAGATTATGGAACTCCTCACGCTTGCTCTCAACAACACTTTTCGAATGTGGTGAGCTCAAGTCTCATGAACTCATCCTGTAATGACACGACCTCCTCTCGAATCTTTGTATTGCTGGTACCACTCAAAGAGCTTGGTCCTTGAGTTGAAATGAAGCAAACTTGACAAAGTCCTCTGTCCGACATTGCTACATTCAAAATGTTTGCAGATGTCCACAAGCCAATCATCGGCGCCTGTGGCCTCGGTACGTAAACCGAAAGACTTCGCTGATTAGCGAGGAACTGATTGAGGGTAGCAAAGTGCGCTGGTTGTTGCCTTGACCTTGATTTCCTTGATTGCCATGCCCTTGGGTACGCTTCTTGCAAGAGTTGCAAAATCATCTGAGCATTGGCATTGGTGGCTGCCATGATAGTTTCCAGCCTCCGGAGGCGGAGGTGGAGGTGGAGGGTCTGATCGACTCCCATCATTTCGCTCCGATTCTCGACGCTACATGAGCCATCCTCAAGAGGGTGACATCCGTTAGCACTTGATAGACAGTAGACAAGTTGAATCAACAGATAGAAATTGCAACATATAGTCTTCACAATAAACATTCAACAAGGATGAACGAATGAATTCCAAAAGAGAACATCACACGCCCATTAAGGTGAGAAGCCACTTGATTAAAGGTTTGATGAAAAAATAACAAGGTACGATCGAACAAATAAGTGGTAAGGATTACCCAATCACAAACCAAATATCTGCAGGAAGAAATGCTAGAGCTACTTGAATCCCACCTATAAACTCCCAAAAACTTTCGGTTATGCAACTGGTGTTGGGGATACAGGGACACAAAATATATCACCCAAACTAACAATACCTAGATCCAATTGTATCCATCCACAACACATAACCAAGAAACCTTCGAAATCGTGGTACCTCGACCTTCAAAAACATCCGTTATATTTAGTCATGGCAATACTCCCGAGCTCGCCCAAGATCGGGTTATCGGGTTATCTCACCAACAACTGTACAAAAGAGATTTCATGTCGGCAAATCTCAAGTATTCCAGAATCGCAACGATAAAATTATGACGACAACACCCGAGCTCAACTCCCCGGACACCGCCACAACCCCTAAATGTCGAGGCACCAAGAACAATGTTCTCGCCACAAAACCATCGAACGATTCCAAGATACCCGCTGATCCTAAAATTTTTTAGTGAAATATGAGGAGAGGAGAGTCAAAACTTCTACGCCGAGACCTCACCAGAGCGACGAAGGGACCGGGAGTAAAAGAATCCTACTCCGATATATATAATCCTAAGACTCAAAACATTTTCCGTTCTAGACTCAACAACGCCAAGAAACAATCAAGCAGGCTCCTAAGTCGGGAACACTCTGATTACCAACTTGTAACGCCTCGATGCGGCTATATCTCCCACGTGTCAAGCACGACTTAGAGGCATAACCGCATTGAAAGCAATGTCGCAAGTGAGGTAATCTTCACACAACCCATGTAATACATAAGGAAAGAGATACATAGTTGGCTTATAATCGCCACTTCACACAATACATAAATAAACATCCATCATTCAGATTACACTCAAGGTCCGACTACGGAACCAAAATAAAAGAAGATACCCAAATGCTACACAGATCCCCGATCGTCCCAACTGGCTCCACTATCGATCATCAGAAAGACACATAGTAACGACCACGCCTCATCGAACTCCCACTTGAGCTCGGCTAGGCCACCTCCACCGCATCGCCGCACCTGCAACTCGTTTTGGTAGAATCGTGAGTCACGGGACTCAGCAATCTCACACCCGTGAGATCAAGACTATTTAAGCTTATAGGAAGGACAGAGTTGTGAGGTGGAGCTGCAGCAAGTTTACTAGCATATATGGTGGCTACATTCACAAAAGAGAGCGAGAAGAGAAGCAAGGCACGGTCGTGAAGCTAGTAGCAATCAAGAAGTGATCCTGAACTACTTACGCCAAACATAACTCCAACATCTCAGTTCACTTCCCTGACTACCGAGAAGAGACCATCACGGTTACACACGCGTTGATGTGTATTTTAATTAAGGTCAACTTCGGTTTTCTACAACCGACATTAACAAATTCCCATCTGCCTCATAACCGCGGGCACGGCTTTCAAAGATAATACCTCGCAGGGTGTCCCAACTTAGCCCATTATAAGCTCTCACGGTCAACGAAGGATATTCTTCTACCGAAGACCCGATCAATCTCGAATCCCGGACTACAAGACATTTCGACAGAATAAAACAAGACCAGCAAAGCCACCAATGTGCCGACAACCCGATAGGAGCTGCACATATCTCGCTCGTGGCACACCGGATGAGCAGACGTGACGGCAACCAAGATGCCCCAAGTTGCCTCAGGTGGCACCGCAAGTGGTTTCAGTTTGACCAACGCCAGAGGAGCATTGGCCCGGGGTTAATAAAGATGACCCTGCTCGCGAAAACCCGGGGAAAAGGCTTAGGTGGCAAATGGTAAAACCAAAGTTGGGCCTTGCCGAGGAGTCTTATTCAAAGCGAATCGTCAAGGGGTCCCATAAATCACCCAACCGTAAGGAACGCTAAATCAAGGAACATAACACCGTATGACGGAAACTAGGTGGCAAGAGGAACAAAACACCGCATAAGGCCGAGCCTTCCACCCTTTACCAAGTATATAGATGCATTAATTATAGCGATATATATTGTGATATCCCCAACAAGTAAACATGTTCCAACAAGGAACAACATCTCCATGTTCCAACAAGGAACAAACTTCATCTTCACCGCAACTAGCAACGCTTATAAGAGGGCCGAGCAAAGCGGTAACATAGCCAAACAACGGTTTGCTAGGAAAGGATGGTTAGGGCTGACATGGCAATATGGCATGATAAGCAAGTGATAGGCATCATAGCATAGGCATAGCAAAAGAGCGAGCAACTAGCATAGCAAAGATAGAAGTGATTTCGAGGGTATGGTCATCTTGCCTCGCAAAGTTCTCAGAGTTGTCGAAAGCTTGATCCTCGAAGCATTCTCAACAGGTTCCTCGCTCACGCACTCGCCTCCGGCTCTACCCAAAGCAAGAACACAAACAAAGGAACCACAATAAATCACGTGCAATGCACAAGCAACATGATGCAAAATATGGCATGATATGCGAGATGTGATATGCAATGCGATGCGCCCGAAGGAAAATGATGAACCAGGCATCAACTTGGCAAACCAAGTATGCCTCTGAAAGATGAGATGATTTCGTTGAAATCGATATAAAGATCACCGAATCGATGCACGGTTTGCAAATGACAAGCAAAACAAGAATGGCAAATCTGCCATTAACAAAGATGATACCACTTAGCAAGCAACAAGAAATTAAGCTACTGCACCCAAACGTAGCAACAAAGCACATGGCAGTGATCTACTCAGGATGCTTGACAAAAGATGAACACTGAGCTACGGCTAATTCACAACATAACAGGTCCAAACAAGCATGGCAAAAGTGCAAAACATATCAACTTCACAGACTTAGTGAAATTATCGAACATGGCAAAATCAGCATCGTGAAGCAATGTTCAGAGCAAGAAAACAACATGCTACAGGAACTTATAATAGCAAAACAAGGCATGGCATGAATCTACTCAAAGCATAGAACAAAAGTCCCTTATTGACCATAAGCCAAAAGGATCGTAAAATATAGTAACACCCATGTCAAAATAGCAAGTTTCATAATGTATTCAAAGAATGTGGCATGACAAAACAGATAACAAGTAGGCATGTTTAAGAGCTCGATGCACTCACTACAGAGCATTACATGATAAACTAAGCATACATACATCAAGAAGACATGGCATAGAAGACATACATGGCAAGAACAACATCATAGCATACACGGATCAACCACAACAACCTTGGCAAAATTGAATAACATGTAAACAATCTGCCAGAAACATTTTATAGCAAAAGTAGAGCTCGATTGACTCAAGCTATGGCACTCCATAATTGCAAAAAAGGCATGGATGGATAGAGCATAACCATATGTTCAAAACATCCTTACTGAAGTATCTCAAAATATGCATGGATCTCTCGTAGCATCAAGTTAATATGGCATAAAAATATCAAGAAAACAGGGCTGAAATCAGAACATCAGAAGCCTAGTTTGCATGCTTGTGCTAGTCACCACATAGATCACAAAATACATGGCATACACCCTGGAAAGATGGCATGTCATATTACAAAACACATGTAGGACTCAAATTCATAGGGTGCACACATCAATCATAGCAAAATAACAAAGTGCAAGTTCATAAGAAATGTAAACTAACATCACATAGCCTCTTCTAACAGCATTTCGGCATCAAGATGAGCTCAAATGAAAATGATGCAATGAGATGAAATGATCCACTCATCGAGACGTAACATTTTGACATATTACACGCACGTAAACGGAGCTACGGGTGCAAAGTTATGATGCGATGAAAATGCAACAAATCATCTGGGGGGGAAGAAAGTCAACCCCGCTTGATCCAGATCTGGTCGGAGCTCGAGGTCGAGGTGGCGGGCCGGATGCGCTGCTCGCCGAACGGCTCGGGACGGGAGGCGAGGGCCGCCGAGGAGGGAGAGGCCGGGAGAGGAGGGCGCCACGGCGGGCTGCACGGCCGGGTGAGGAGAGGCGCCACTGGCCGGCGCAAGGCTCAAGGCGGCAAGGGCGACCATGGGGCGGCGGCGGCTGGGGCGGCGCGGCAGCCGGTCTGGAGCGGTGGCGGGCGCTGGCTGCGGGCGCCGCCGGCCGGAGGGCTCACTGGTCTCCGGGCGGGCCGGTAAGGGTGGCGGTAAATCGGGGACCGGGACCACGTGGCGCGGCCGAGAGGCGTGGGCGGCGGCGGACGTTGTCCGCCTGGCTCGACGATGCCGGCGGCGGCGGACGGGATTTGCTAGGGTTAGGGGAGAGGATCCGCGAATTTGGAATGGGGTGTATATAGGCATAGAGGGAGCTAGGAGAGTCCAAATGAGGTGTGGTTTTCGCCACACGATCGTGATCCGACGACGAGAGCATGGAAGTGACTTAGATGGGTTATTGGGCTGTTTTGAAAGGGTGTTGGGCTGCAACTTAAAAGAGGCCTTTGCGAGAGTGCGTCAACTGCTGAGTACCAAACGAGCTCCAAATGACCCGAACTTGATAGGTGGTCACCGTGGTATACCAAGGCCACTTGAAAACCTCGTCCATTCCGAGAAAGTTTAGTACCCGCCACGTAAAAACGTAAAAGGGGCGCCGGGGACATAGTAGTGCCGGATTGCAAAACGGACAACGGGAAAATGCTCGAATCATGAGACTTAACACGTATGCAAATGCGATGCACATGATGACATGATATGAAATGCATGACATGGACAAAATGCAAAAGAGGAAAACCCAACCACGGAGGGAATATCATATCACAATGCCGAAATGGCAAGAGTTGAGTTACAAATATGGAAAGTTACATCCGGGTGTTACACAGGATGAAGTGGGCTTTAGGCTCCTCGCTCTACCTCCTTGCCGCCATGGCTACAACCAAATCCGACCTAGGAAATAATCCTTTGGTATAGGAACAAGGAGCACGGCAGCCTAGAGAAAAAACGAGGTTTCACATGCCCCACCATGTTCAAATGCATGACAGAGGATAAAAGACTTATCTCGATTCGCAGAGGCTCCCGCAATCTCTATCTTGCCGCTGTTGATCTCAGCTTGCAGCCGCCGCAACTCTGGTTTGTCGGGTCGACACCGTCCGCTTTTTTCTTCCAAGTAGCTCGCAGAAGTGCTCATGTGCCCTACTTAACCAAAGGAGGACAGAAGAGAAACAGATAGACGCCAAGACTCGACCCTAAGCTAGGGGTTAGTCGCTACTAAGCACTATCAACCCTAACCAAGGAAGAGACTGACCTAGCATGCATGTTATGACTTAGGGCGCCATGGCTTTCATTTATTTATGCTCAGTGTCTCCATACTGGCTTTGTACGACAGGAGTGGGTTGTCGGTGGCCCAGCAAGCCGCCACTTTATGGGTAAAACTTGTGAAGATGCTCGATGTTCCAGAGTTGCTGATCACGACGACGCATCTTCGCTCTCCAAAGTGGACAGCGCCGCCAGTGTGACTTGTATTACCCAATAAGGGCCTTCTCACTTCAGCGCCAACTTGTTGGCATTCTTGGCCGACTGAACGTGCCAAAGAACAAGGTCACCTTTCTCAAAGCTTCGGGCATGAACCTTGCGGCTATGGTAGCGGCGCAAGGCTTGCTGGTAGAGCACTGCTCTCACAGCTGCTCGAAGACGATCTTCCTCAAGGAGCGTCGCGTGATCTTGGCGCAACTGCTCTTGCTCAAGCTCATCATAAGTGAGCACTCGAGGTTACCCGTATATGAGTTCCGTGGGGGGAACTGCTTCTGCCCCGTAGACCAGGGAAAAAGGTGTCTGGCTGGTGCCTCAATTTGGTGTCTTCCAGATCGACCAAAGAACCGCCGGCAATTCATCAATCCAGCGCCTTCCGCTCTTGCGCAGCTTGTCAAAAGTCTTTTTCCTTAGGCCTCGCAACACTTCAACATTCGCCCTCTCCGCTTGGTCGTTGCTCCGTGGGTGTGCCACGGAAGAAAAACAGACCTTGCTACCGAGGTCTTGAATGTATTGCATGAAGGTGTGGCTCGTGAACTGCATGCCATTGTCGGTGATGACTCTATTTGGCACACCAAAACGGCAGACCAGTCCTTTGAAAAACTTGACAGCTGAGTGAGCAGTCACCTTTCTCACTGCTTCCACCTCCGGCCACTTTGTGAACTTGTCGATTGCAACGTACAAGTACTCAAAGCCCCCAACAGCGCGGGGGAAAGGTCCCAGTATGTCGAGCCCCCAGACCGAGAATGGCCAGGAGAGAGGGATTATTTGAAGGGCTTGGGCTGGTTGATGAAGCTTTTGAATGGAGCCGCTCAGATCCTCGGAGGGCGGTGGGCCACAAAATCCTTGTCGGAACGCTTTCCCAAAGAAGGGCCCTTGACCCTATGTGGGAGCCACATATGCTCCATGTATCTCCGCCAACAGCTCCAAATTCTTCCTCCTGGGATGCACTTCATTTTCACGCTGTTCGTCTTCTCCTGTACATGACGCCATCGATTTAACTGGTACAGGCGGACCGATGGCTATTTCTCCGCTTCTTCCTTCTCCTCGTAAGCTCCCCTGTTTGGAGGAATCGGACGGTATGTTGCGCCATGCCGGAGCCCGCTCAACGCAAGGACCAAAGGCATTTCTTCCGCTGTGGGGAGCGATCGGTTTCTACAATTTAGGGCTTGATGCCCCGCCAAGGTAGCTGCACTTGGGCAGGCTCATTCAGTTCGCGCGGCACTTTGCCGCGGCAGCCCAGAGGGCTCTTGTAGGAAAGTACTTGCCGGGACCCGACTTCCTTCGCTTGTTCTCGCCTCGCTGATGGTTTGACGGATGGTTGAGTTAGCTGGAGCAAAAGGTACTTTTGCCCACAGTAGCTTGAATGCGCATGCTTTGGCAAAATTGGCGTGTCGTTCTCCATTCGGGGACGGTTCGCTTGGATACCGCCAAAGCGCCTCCATCTTCCTCAGCCCATCTACGAGATTCCATCAATGGGCTTTGGTAATCCTTGTTGATCTGCTCGACCGACAAGCTGCAAGTCACCCCCGACGATGAGCTTTAACTTTCGAGGTCTGCCGCGATCCCGAGACCGCAAGCAATCCTCAGACTTTGCAGAAGGTTGTTGGTGGACATCTCTGGAAAGTGCATCCGATCACGAGTTGAGGTGCTCCCCGGTAGGTGCGACGAGCAGCACACCGACACCGTGCCTTTGTACAGAGAAAGCCCCATCAAAGTGTTGGGGAACGCTAAGTAAAATTAAAAATTTCTCTACGGTTTCACCAAGATCCATCTATGAGTTCATCTAAGCAACGAGTCATGGGAGAGAGATTGCATCTACATACCACTTGTAGATCGCAGCGGAAGCGCTCACTAGAACGTGGATGACGGAGTCGCATCGCCGTGATCCAAATCACCGATGACCGAGTGCCGAACGGACGGCACCTCCGCTCAACACACGCACGGATGGGGAGACGCCTCCTTCTTGATCCAGCAAGGAGGAAGGAGAGGTTGATGATGATGGCTCCAAAGAGCAGCACAACGGCGTGGTGGTGGTGGAGCAGCAGATTCTGCAGGCTTCGCCAAGCACGTGACGGAGGAGGAAGAGGTGTAGCAGGGGAGGAGGCGCCAGAGTTTCAGCAGTGCGGCTGCCCCTCCCTCTCTTTATATAGGCCCCAGGGGGGCGCGCCCTTGGGGATACCATCTCCCAAGGGGGCGGCGCCAAGGGGGTGGAGTGCCCCCATGCAGTGGGGCGCTTCACCCTAGGGTTTCAACCCTAGGCGCAGGGGGGGCTATAGCGCACCAGCCCACTATGGGCTGGTTCCTCCCCACTTCAGCCCATGGGGCCTCCGGATGGGTGGCCCCACCTGTGACCCTCGAGACCCTTCCGGTGGTCCCATACAATACCGGTGACCCCAAACTTTCCCGATGGCCAAATACCACTTCCTATATATAATTCTTTACCTCCGACCATTCGAACTCCTCGTGACGTCCGGATCTCATCCGGACTCAACAACATTCGGTATATTGCATACTCATATTCATACAACCCTAGCGCCACCAACCTTATGTGTAGACCCTACGGTTCGGAGACACGAGACATGACCGAGACGGCTCGGCAATAACCAACAGCGGATCTGGATACCCATGTTGGCTTCTACATGCTCCTCGATGATCTCATCGGATGAACCACGATGTCGAGGATTCAAACAATCCCAGATACAATTCCCTTTGTCAATCGGTATGTTATTTGCCCGAGATTCGATCGTCAGTATCCCAATACCTCGCTCAATCTCGCACGCAAGTCACTTTACTCAGATCAGAATGCATGATCCCGCGACTGACACTTGGTCACTTTGAGCTCATTATGATGATGCACTACCGAAAGGGCCCAGTGATACCTCCGCCATACGGAGTGACAAATCCCAGCCTCGATCCGTGTCAACCCAACAGACACTTTCGAGATACCTGTAGTGCACCTTTATAGTCACCCAGCACGCCAGACGCTTGGATACACCCAAAGCACTCTTACGGTATCCGGAGTTACACGATCTCATGGTCTAAGGAAGAGATACTTGACATTGGAAAAGCTCTAGCAAAACGAATCACACGATCTTGTGCTATGCTTAGGATTGTCTTGTCCATCACATCATTCTCCTAATGATGTGATCCCGTTATCAATGACATCCAATGTCCATAGTCAGAAACCATGACT